>OY982949.1:9202927-10452927 GCA_963890685.1 Plagodis pulveraria | reverse complement strand
CGTCTGGAATTCCAGAAACGTGCGATTCTCGGCATGTTCTGCCTCGCACTGCCACATTGTGGAGTATTTCCGAACCGGTACGACTGATGAGCCTTCAAGAAGAGAGCATATTCTCTCTTCAAACAGCGGCAAAGCGGCTTCGAGACGTCTGGTATTGCGGACGTTCGTCAGCAACGGGGATCACTTAACACCAGTCAAGCCGCCGGCTAGCTTGTCCTACAAAAAAAAATGCGATTAAGTTTGATGAATAATGAATGAAACTAGACATTTGAGCTTGTACCTTACTAATAATCAGTAGCTTTACATTCATTCTGTGGGATGATATGGAATAGTCCCACCAACTTATCTGTTCAGGCGGCATAAAAAGAATACAACATTCCTTCAAATTGTGACAGTTTGTAGTTGATTTCCTTGACCAGTAGCGCCCTCGAAAACTGCACAGTTAAGTTGGTGGTACTATAACTTGAATTGCGCAATCTGAACGAAAAAACAAAACTGACAATTCCCATTATTTATTATATCTCTTAAAAAATTACATTAACATTTTGATTGCTTTATATAACCACATTACATTTCTTATATTTATTTAAGTACAACACAACTTATTATAAAAACAAAAACTATTATATTATTGCTTCAAAGTATTAAATAACAAATCTTTGATTTAACTATTACACATAAATAATTCACAATTACGTCCCTAAGAATTTAAATCATTGCTTTATTTTTAAATGCATTAGTTATTTAAAAATAATATAATATCACAATGACATTTTTTTCATTAATTTATCTAATAATATCACGCTCAAAAAAATTACAATCGATATTATTGTTGGCTTAAACCTATATCGATGAATGATGAAATTATGCTCCTGTTTTCAGAAGGATAATTTCACAGAGTTAAATATCCATTAAACGAATAAGTTGAGATAATAAAACTTAAAACTAAAAGTAACTGATCGTTATTATCAGGAATGTATAGATAGTATGAAAATACAGAAAATAAGATACAAAAAGAAAAGATACAATAGACAATATAAAGAATAAAGATTTTTACAATAAATTGCTTGAAAGTATTAAATAACAAATCTTTTATTTAACTATTACACATAAATAATTCACAATTACATTCCTAATAATTCGAATTATTGCTTTATTCTTAAATGCATTTGTCATTTAAAAATAATATAATATCACAATGTCAAATATAGTAATTTTGTTTTTCATTAATTTATCTAAGAATTTCACACTAACAAAAACTATATTCTTGTTGGCTTAAACCTATTTCGATGAATGATCAAAGTACCCTTCGGAAAATACAGAAATAAGTATCCATGAAAGTAATAAAACTTACAACTAAAAGTAACTGATCGTCATTATCAGGAATGTATAGAATGTATGAAATTACAGAAAATAGGAAACAAAAAGAAAAAAATAACAATGTATAGAATAAAGAAAAACAATAATATATAATCACTAGCATCATAGTAACTAACCGAACAGAAGTAGAAAACGGTCCCTCTCTGAGCTTACGTTAAATCGAACTTTCCACGTGTGGTCACCGTAAAGACGGCTGTAAGGACGCGTTCACACGATCAGAGTACTCTCGTTCGAGTCGGCTCCATACAAGTGTACACGGATAGTGGTTTACACATATCAAAGTGAATTCGTTTTCAATTACAATCAAGATCACAATTCAATGTGGCACAGACGAATTGGTTACTACAGGGAGTCGAAGCTGTTGCAGACATATTAATCAAAGTGTTTGCAAATCATTAAAAGCAGAAGCCACGCAAGAGAAACATTCGGACCCGCAAATGGATTTCAAGGCGCGAAGATCAGGGTGCATCTCACATTTTTCTACGTAAAGTAATTAGAAAATAAGAGTACATATAAAAACCATTTGAGGCTCAACATTAAACAACTTGACTATTATTATTAGCCGCCATATTGTTTCTCAATATTCATCCGAGCTCGTAAGTCTATATACTCGTACTTATAAACTCGTAAAGGACGCGGTCCGAGTCAACACAGATCGGAGGGCGTCGTCCGAATGTGCTCATATTACTGGTTGTCACAATACGAGTAGTCCGAGTAGGTATCCTAATGCATTCGGTCCGAGAGTACTCTGATCGTGTAAACGCGGCTTTAAGCACTTGCGTTGCCAGATATACATACATAAAAAATCACGCCTTTCCCGTAGGGGTAGGCAGATACCACGGATTTCCACTTACTTGATGTTTGTTACAATTGCCGCATAACGGTAAACGCGCCGAACGTGCGCACGCGCCCAACAACATGCGTGTAAAGTTCCATCTGAAGAGTTAACTGATTACAATAAATTAAATACAATATATTATACAATAAATTAAACTTAACCATATATTAGTCATTTTCATACAACTTGTTGAGCACTTCTTTGCAAACATCATATACTTGAGCGAGGGAAGGCGAGAGTGGAAAGTTTACATACCTATCCGATTAGACAAGTCGCGTTTGTATGTTGATTTACAAAATTTTAATATTGTTAGGTTTGCAATAACGCGTGCTATGCGGATTTCATTACTAAATCACAAATATACGATAGGAAAATTTTTATGTCCTCCGCACATGACTGTGACTGATGACAAAAATTTTTCCTATCGTATATTTGTGATTTTGTTACAAAATGTTATTAAAAAAATACGTAAAATCGACATCAGTAATCATTATTGAAGTCCAGGTGACGGGATACGGCATACGTTTCATTTTGTTGATTAAACACAAACGGAAATGAGCGTATGCAATGTGGTGCATCGGTTTCGCTTTCTTCATCTGAGCTCGGTGCATGACTGGCACGTGTGCTCGTCTCGATCCGCCATTGGTCAGTTATTAGAAGATGCTTCGACAAATCCCATCCTGTAACAATTATATTATCTATATGAGAAGAATATATATACGTACTGTTATAGGATCCCGAAGAGATTGGGTTTAAAAAAAAAGGATATTAGATTTTACACTTTTATTAAATATGGAAATTATGATAATAGTCTATGGGACCGTTTGGCAACCGAACTCGACCGTGGTTTAAAACGAACTGGCTCAAGAACTAATGTTCCGAAACACTAAGATATCCCTGACTTAGCAGTAAAAGGGATGATGCTGCACTAAGGGTAGCATCAGCGGGGTATAACAGTACGTATAAATATAAATTCATCATTATCATCATCACATCAACAGCCGGAAGAAGTTTACAGTTGAACAAAAGCCTCTCCCATTGAAGGGGTTTGCTAAATATCCCCACGCTTGGCCGTCTTAGGGTCTTAGGTGTCTCAGACACATTGGAAGTTGTTTTAATGCAATCGTGATGGAAGCACGAGACCCACATGGTGTTAAGCATTAACCTCTGCGTATAACAGATGTAATTCGTCACAAGTAGCAAACTGCACTGCGCCGTCGACCTAAAGATATAAAGATGTTAAGTCTCATGGTGCTGTAACTTCACCGTCATCCATACCCTTCAAACCGCCCTTTTTTTTCAGGAATACAGTTGATTTGTAGATTATTAGGGTGCGTACCATTTGGAGTAAAATTCGCCATAAACGATAAGAACGATCACACTCCCAAAAAGTTGTTCCAGATGGGTCTTAGCATTATTTTCGCCCTAATCGCTATGAAGCTACTGGAACAGTTTGTATTACCTACAACTAATGTTAAAAGTGACAGAAGTGGCAAATTTTAGTGGCATTCTTAGCGTTCTTATCCTAAATGGAACAGAGGAGAACAGTTACTCACTTTTAATAAAACGTGCATGTTTCTATTCTTTACCGTTGGCACCACCATGTTAAGATCTATTTCTCGGTCATCTTTACGTCATTTGTAGCCCAAATGAATTAAAAACTGACAGTCACACTTAAGGTAAATTTGAAGGTAATTGTTTTATAATTTGTAATACAAATACCAAATATACTAATACTTTTACAAAACAGAAATAATACGACATCAACTGACACTTTGACAGCTATCAGACCTGTATGGCTTAGCTCTGATAGCTGTCAAAGTGTCAGTTGATGTCGAGGTCTAGGATAGTTTTATGTCATTTGTAGCACAAATACTAAATTTAAATTGATGACTTTTTCAAAATATTTTTTATGACATAAGAAAAAAAACTGGTAAATTAATTTCATACAAAGTGTTTGTTCTAAGACTAACGATGTTCCAAAGTTCTTTTTTGATTTAATGTAAAGTTATGGTCTTATTATGCAAGTTCATGTTTCATTAAACTTTCCAGGGCAGTCATATCAGTATGGGTTTCTAAAATATTTTTATTTAATCGTTTATGAAATTTATACCCAAAATGTTCATATCCTTATGACTTCTCAATCAATTTACGACATACTATGGTATTTTTGCAGAATTAGACAAAGAACATTGATACATTCAGTTGAAAATTCCCTCATGACTCGAGCCCAAGAGTCAGTCGGCTAACTGAGAGCGCAGCACGGTACACTTTTTAAACAACGCCCGCCGCGTTTAGTTAGCGTTCTGTTGGTTTTGAGCTTGAATTACATTTCTTTTCATATTTATTCGTAGGTTAAACGCAAAGATAAATATGGCTTAGGATAACCCTGCTACTTGTTAATATAGGTACCTGTTTGTTTCATGCCAGCCTTTAGTCTCGGCCACTCGGTATTGACGATCTTGTCGATATAAACGAGCAGTTGGACGGAGGGTTTGTAGACGAACGTGCCGTACGAACCAGTGTCCTCCCTGCTCCACTCCAGGGCCTGCAGAGTTGCGCATATCACGGTAAACGGACGGGTGTTTTCAGTCTTGTATATTGCCTGTAAGCAACATGAACAAATCAGTTCAGATCGCATCCTTTACCAAACTTACGGCCTAAGAGTGGAATATATTTCTTGAGTCTGTCTAATGTGAGATACATTAGGGTGCTGCTTATATCATAGGTAGGCTAGCCTTTGACCACATCCTCACGTGATGGAAAGTGATGATGTGGTCGAAGGTGTTAACAGGCTTAACCTAGAATTACTGGTTCTCAGGAACAGCTGTCGGAACACACCGTCACGTGTTTAGCGACAGATTTTCTACTTTAGGGTGGTCCTTCCACCATGCGGTGAAGCTCAAGCCCGGTTGAGGCCTTGATTCAAATTTTCGCGTAGAAAAATGTAAGGGGATACCATCCCACCATTCGTATTGTGTTTTTCTGCAAAGAAATTTCGTCGCCGTGGAGGTCAATGGAGTCAAGCCACAAATTTGCAGGATATGAGTTATGTACCCAAATTTGGGAAAATCATTTAGAATAATTAAAAGCGTAATGTTAAAATATCAATTTAATAAAAAAAAACAATATTTAACCAAATATAACAATAGGCCGCGCTTGTTTTCTCGTAGTGCAAAAAAAGGTTTCCAACCCAAATTTGGGTACATAACTCATATCCTACAAATTTGTGGCTTGACTCCCTTGACCTCCACGGCGACGATTTGTTAGTAGAAGTCCATTTACCGTTAGTGCTCGGTGGATGGCAACAGGATCGGGTATTATAACTTGGGTTCAAAAAAAACTTGCGAAACGTCGGTGCTTATAAAACTGAATACGACGTCACATAATGAAAGCGCTATGCAGTTTTGCGTGTACAATTAACACTTAGATTGGACATCCACCAGAGATGTGCAAAGATGAGCTGTGTGCGAGGAAAAATCAACCAATAGAATAGCATCATTTTCCTAGTCTCGCTAAACACAGCGATCCTAATTAGTGGATTTATCTCGCATATCACGTCGTCTTCGCACATCTCTAGTGGGTATCCAACCTAAGTGCTAATAACCTTGCATATAATTATGTACTTGAATAACTTGGCACCTTTACTGTCGAATCGCAAACTAATCAAGAGGCCTGTATCTTAATCTCATGATATAACTACTACTTACCAGTGGCTCATCGTTGATGGCGCAAGTGACGACTGCAAGCAGCACGGCGTGGAAATATCCGCACAAGATATCGTCGACGGACGCGTTCTCTTTTAAGAAAACGTGCATGTTTCTACTCTTTATTGTTGGCACCACCATGTACTTCCTTTTTCGGTATATGTCAATGATTTTATTAAAACGCTCAACATTAAAATAATTGGCCCTGTAAACATTTTCCATTGAACCTCCTACTTTTATCTTGAATCCACACATCTTCAGATCTGAAAAAGAACTTTACGCGTTAGTTACTTATCCGTGGTTTATTTTTATAACGGTTAGGTGTTACGTGACTATTTACTCGAGCGATGAGCTCGAAAGGCAGTACTCTAGCGCAATCGCAGTCTTCGGAAATTAATATCAACAGTAACATAGGATACTCACCTAGTATACAGGGTCCTAATTGATAGAAGACAATCGGTTCTGTTTTGTTGATCTCGCAAGGGTTGGCTACGATTTCCTGGCGGAGGTACTTGTTGATGAGCAGTAGGAAACGGGGTTCGTTAAGTGTTCGCAGGCATACGGCACGCACAGCGAAGTAATTGCATGTGACGTGGAGGATCATCATTAACATGAATATTTGTAGGGAACAACTGCAAAGAGATAAGACCAGGTCATATTTTGATCTTTTAACGGAATATTTTGTGAATGTTTTCAGTTCAGAGTTGCTGGGTTACAGAGAATAGTGGGTAGGGAAGAAATATACAAAAGAAATGTGATTTATTTATTACTGCTGTATGTAGCTGTATCCGCAGCATCGCTCGCGTGTGTTTTCGCTTTACTATATCAAATATATGATGAAAAGTGTTAAATAACCTATTACGATATCTTCATTTACAATAAGTATTCGGCTCTGAAGGATTTATTTTACCAATACATTCCAAATTTATGTACATTTATAAAAAACTATGTTTTGTTTCCCGCCAGGGAGTATTTTGATGAGCGGTCAAAAACCCAAAGCGTTATGGATAATCATTCAGAGCCAACCCCTTAGCTCCTTATGGTCATAAGGTGATTTTTTTATGCCTGATAGGTTAGCCTTTGACCACTATCTCACCCGATGGTAAGTGATGATGTGGTCGAAGATGTTGTTCATGCTAACCTAGAAGTACTGGCTCTCAAGGAAAGCTGCCGGAACACCGTTAGGTGCTTAGCGACAGATTTTCTACTTGAGGGTGGTAGCTAGCCAGGCGGGCATTCGCAAAATGCCCTACCACCATGCTATAACGATTGCCATCCTAAGACAACCACCGGGACCGACGGCTTAACGTGCCGTCCGAAGCACGGAAACGCTCAGTAGTAATGTCACTAGCGGTCACCCATCCAACTCATGACCGCGGGCGACGTTGCTTAACTTTGCTGATCGGTTGAGAACAGCTAAGTAAACTTCGCTACGAACGCTTAAAAATATAATTCAAAACATAAGAAGAAAGCTGGTTGTTGCTGCTCACAGACTTCGTTAGGGACACATGCCATTGAAGAAGTGTGCGTATGATGGGAAAGGTCGAGCGACCTAACTGTGAGCTCTGTAAGAAGCCGGAGGATGCGTACCCTGTTTTTGCGGAAGATGCACACAACGATGTTGAAAGAAAAAAGATCCTGACAGAGTTGAATATTACTGTAAATAATATCGGTATTTTTCATAGACATCATAGTTTTAATTTTTCAAATTGCCTGTATCTAACAAATTCCAATGAAGCGAAAATGATTTGTAAGTTAGTATATTAATTATAAGTACGTATTAGAACATTGAACTGATTCAGATTCTTTATTGGTAAAGATTCGCTTCACAAGTGAATACCGTCATCAAAACAGCCGAATACTTTGCTTTATAATACTTTTCACCCCTCGGTGTGCGCTGAATAATTATGAGCATTTACGGGGGAAAATACTTTTCTCTTAAATTTCTCAAACTATTTTTTTCAACTGAACTAAGAGCAACCGAATAAACGATAGGATTTTTCAAATGAATATGGTAGAATCAATCAAGCAACCAATGCGAAGGAACGTCGCTGACATAGCATAATTATGTATTTAGAAGGGACTTCGATGTCACCTGCCGTTGTGCCATATTTCAGGTTCACCGGATTTAAAGCGATGGTCTACCCTATATGGCGACACTACCGGGAGGGGGCGTTTTTGAATTCGCGGAATAGGTGTCATTTAAAATTTCTTGGGAGGTGCTATATCTTTTTTATGCCACTGCATGGAGTCTTGCTTAGACTCAGGTTCATACTTATGAACCCAAGTTTCATCTCCAGTAACAATTCGGTTCAGCACATCCTCCTTGTCGTCACTGCAGAGGTCCAAAACGCTTAAGAGCCCTTTTACATTTTGCAGCCTTCTCACTCGCACTTTTAAAGATAATTTCAAATAGCAACAATATGGTTTATATTTTTTAAAATGTGGTCAATCATTATTTTGCTGCATGCAACTATAGATGTTCTCTACTAATTTTCATTTTGATATCTGTTATGGGGGATCCAAAACGCGTAATTTAGTTATTTTAAATTTTGGGCCTCTAATTCTAATTGGACTCAACATGTAACAAAGTAAAAATATATTGAGAACATCTATAGTTGCATGCAGCGAAATAATGATTGACTACATTTTAATAAATATAAACCATATTGTTGCTATTTGAAATAATCTTTAAAAGTGCGAGTGAGAGGGCTGCAAAATGTAAAAGGCCTCTTAAGAACATTCGACGCGCTGGCCTTTTTTCGCGGCGGTGTTAGTACATATTCTCAACACTCACCGTGCGCTGACGTAAGTCATGCCTTAGATGTTCACGCAGAATTTCAAATATAGTTTTATCGAGCATCTTCCAATAATATTTTTTCGACTTATTCAACCAGTTTCGGAGTGGTGACCGTCATGACATCTCTTGCAGTATGATTTAAATTAGATTTTCCTATGACGCGACGGCGCGATACTCGACTATCTCTTTCTGGATTGAGTTGCTTGGTCGTCAATAGTTCAAAAACCGATGATACAATTGTGTCAAAACTTTATATGTATACTATTTATGACTTATTAAATACTTTATGCCCCGATTACCAGGACCTGGGATTTTGGCAAACCCTCCTGAAATGGTGTTGTTCTTTGTTCAACGGTAGACCTAATTGCTTATGATAATAGTATTATGTATAGTACCTAAGTTTTCAGTGATATCCTCTGCCGTACAGATATCACTGAAACAAGGATGACAAAGTCTTCAGCCTCTAAGGCCAAGTTCCAGAGAAGTAAACATTTATTTGACTCAAGAGCCTTCAAAAACTTACCCTAAGTAAGTTATAATCAATAGAGCAGCAAGTGAAGCTACGAGGTTGACTGCAGTTTCTTGAGCGGAATCTTTCGCTGATACATCAGCAAGGTTACCCTTTATGGCATGATGTTGCGTCATTGCCACTCGCGTTGCTCCACCTACAAACCATACACAGGATTTTTAACATCATCAGAAAGCTTTACGACGGAAACTGAACAAAGACGCCAAGTTAGGATTGGATCAGTGCGTTATCGTTTCGGTACAGATTATTTACTGAGATTTTAAATGAATTTCTTGCTGGTCCGGCGCGGAAGCGGGACGAGATGGACTGGGTATATATTCGGTACAAACAAACGAAAGTGGATGTTATTGGCTACCTACAGAGATGTTGCGAGTTTTTATACCTTTTTCGCACTTATAAATGTGGCACGCAATAGTACCTTCTGAAGACGACATATTAATGCAACAGCAAGACTCGTAATGTAAAGCCGCACCTGTCGTCGTTTTATCACGAAGATTTTACACGAAACGAAACCACCTGGAAAGTATCGCCAAAAGCGCTATGCAGATACAGCGCCAAGTCCGAGACGAAACCGAACCGATTTAATCAGCCTTCGGAAACGGCTTTACAGCGTATTTAGATAGCTATAACATTTATAAACGTATCTTCACGCCTGTATTCTGGGTAGAACACCCGCGTTGCTGGAAAATGCTGTCAGAACTCATACATATCATATGTAGCAGCCAACTAGCTTGATTAGCCGTTCAACGAACAGCCTAGCCTTATTACTAAACTGCGCCGTACAACTAGCGGCCTGAATAATATTCAGTCAACCGTAGCTAATATTGAAATGGCTTAGGCCATTCATATAAAAGGGTGACCAATTCACTAAGGTTGTTGATTTCTACAACTTGGCTAAGCATAGCACGTGAGCAGTTTAAGCACTGTTCCAAAAGCCTCTAAATACAAATATTTCTCAAGTAACCTAGTGCTATTCCTTGCTTCGCTCGTCGTTGCGACTATATATAACTTGGCTCTACAATAGTCATTATGTTAAAATTATATTAAACAAAAATAGTTTATTTAACTTAAATTACATATACGCGAAAGTACATTTAAATGGTTAAGCTAGGTATATAGTTAAACATTACAGATCCAAATCATTGTTCTAGCTGTTTGATTGAACGGTTGAATATAATTGTGGCCGCTAGTTGAACGGCGCCGTTCAGCAAAAAGATAAGGCTGATAATTCAACGGCTAAGCAAGTTGGCTGCTACGTATATAGGTACACCGAAAACGCAAATGTCGCTATTCAGATATATTTTTATTATACAAACCTGCAACACCGACGATTGCTTTCATAACTGTACTGATACAGAGAGCAAATATTGAGTACACTCTGAATTGAGGGAGTGCAATTTCAATGCACATAGCCGCATTGTTCAATATGTCTGCATATATTCTCCATTTTTTACTATACGCATCCAGGTATTTCCTGTAACAAAAAGGAGTCATTAATAAATTAATTTAAATATACATTTGAAGCAGTGATGGCTCAGTGGCATTGGCTGCCTGTACAATCGTCATAAATTGTTCAGAGGTATTTTGTCATTTGTGAACCTTTTTGTGAGATTTTCCGAAGACGTGTGTTCCGTTAGCTTTGAGGTGGTATTGAGTTTTGAGTGTTTTGATCATAAATCTACTATGATCCCAAAATTATGTAACTATATGGTTCTATCGGAAGTACCAGATCAATCCGTGATTAAAATATCTTTAAAACCGTTAATGATTGTCATACACCATAAATGCCAAATGAGACGTGACTTAGTGATAATTTATGTAAGTAGTAAGAGTTAAAAGAGCATTTTCCGAATACACACCTTGCAAGTTACGTTCAAGTAAAAATTTGACGCGATAATTATGTAGTGTAGATAATTTATGTAGTGTTTAATATGTATGTATCTGCTTACCCATGACTAAAGGCAAAGAGTATTCTTCCAATGTGACCACAGCCATCTTTAAGGACCCATGTAATTGTTGCAGCCAAGGGAGTAGCATTTTGGTCGCCCACTCCCACACCACGTAAAACTTCTTGAGTGGCTAAGATACCTACAATTAATCAAAGACACACTTTGAAGAATTACCGTGTACCACAATGCTAAAAGTTTGAGTAAAACTTAAGGGATGTTTATATGACCATCAAAAGACCTGTCATGATATATGTATAATATGACAAGGCAACAAATGAAACGGAAGAAACAGAGATGCAAATGTCTTTACATTTGGATGGATATGTTGAATACCTGGCAAGTTGTATTTGTGCGTGCAATATATAAGTCTTATATCTCTTATAGTCTTATAGCTCCATCCCAATGCTATGGTTAAATAAAGAACGAGAGGAAAAAATTGAGTTATGAGTCATTGTCATGTCAGGTCAAGCGGTCAGAGCAATCCCCGGCCATAGGAGTGGATGGACGCGGTTCATATCCCGCACATGACTACAATTTTTTCTCTCGTAAATTTGTAATTTTGTAAAGTCTTATATATTTCAACTTCAACTTCTTTTTTGGGTGGCTTCTGAGGTGTTGCCACAATTTCGCCAAAGACGAGTCGCACGGATAGAGTGGAAACAAACGAAAGAGACTGATCGGTATTAATAAAAAGTGATCGGTTACTTGATTTTTCAGGATAACTTGTAATATAAAATAGGACATCATATGACATACGATCAAACATATATAATACAATATCTAACTACATTATAATATATACTTAAACATACATCTAGAATAAACGCCATCAGGCTATTCAAACAAGGTCACGAAGGCGTCTTTTTTCCTGTGTGTGGTGAGACGCAGTGCGTGCAGTCTGTCCAAGTAAGATTGTCTTTTTAAGGCTTGTGGTACTTTCGTGATGTTTCTTTGCACAATATATTTATTTAATCAAACTATCTAATCTACCCTCATTATCAATGCATTTATGCCATCTAATAGGAAGATAACTTCAATCTTTCTAATAAAGCTTTGTGGCCATGGATTCCACAATTTGCGTGCAGGCATTTTGTACCTCATTTGTTCCATGAAATAAATTTTCCACATTGCGGAAAAAGTGGTAATCGGTTAAGGCAACGTTCGCCGGACGTGGTACGGCGAATGGTGGACGGTTTTATACTGTAGTGCTTGTAGAGTTAAAACTGTTACACTAGCAGTGTGTGGCCTATAGTTATCATGGAGCACTAATGGTAATGACCGAATGACGAGTTGGGACTGTTTTGCTGCGATATTCACCATCATTGTTCAGAGTTTGGCAGTACATGTAAAACATGGCCTCAGACCAATATGGTCACCATGTTTTCAAAAATAGTTTGAAATAATGAAGAAGTGTACAATGTAATGGAGAAAGAAAAGCAGTTGTTTTATTTATGAGTAATCAGAAATATCCGTGAACGCCACATAATAAATTATGTTTTTATATAAGTATATTATTATACGAGTATGGTCATGCCATTGATATTATGTAAAACTGGTAAATAGATGGGAAAATATATATTTCGTATGATCCCCACTAAATACTTATTATTTATTCATAGCTTGTGGGCTTAAAAGTGATATTGCAGTTTTAACACACTGGCCATTTTCAACAAAAATAGCGAAGACATATAGGAAGCCAATTGAGTTTAGTATGAAATTCAGAGACATGATGATATTTGTGAAGTCCAAACATGAATCGTTTACAAAAGTTTTGAAGTCGTTTATATAGCAGGCCCTCCGAGAGGTCAAGATAGCATGCATAGGCGTAATCTTAAATAGGTAGCAAAAGAGGTTGCTCACAACTTTAACTGAAAACTTTAGTAATTAAAAATTGAAAATTAAACAGTTGTTTAGGAGAGCCCCCCAGACGTAAATACCTTGCAGCTGAAGGCTTCAATCTGAGGACCCCACTGAAGGCACTTATCTATAGTGATGCCCAAGTTCTTGACACTTTTGCTGTAGGGTATAGTGGTTCCATTAAATTCTTCCCAGGTAACATTGCCCATTCAACTTTAGCTTACGTTTGTGAGCTCCCTGTTTACCAACCTGTTAACCCATTACCTGAGTTTTATTTGGATTCACATGTAATCCAAAAAGCTTTACTCTATACAAATTGATGATGAGAAATTTTTGTTTGGGGCATTTGTGTCCAAATTATTTGAAATCGATTCCTGATGTGATTTGCCAACTTCTAGCAACTTCAGAAATATCCAAATTTTACATGGTTTTCAGTTTTCAACATATTTGATGGATATGGAAACTCTAAGCACTGTATTACAATGATTCCTAGCTTGTACGTATTTAGCTTTATTTAAGTCATAACAGTTCAATTTATATTTACTTTTTTATTCATCATTGATTTATGGCCTTCAGTGAGGTATGGCGCAGGAAGATGTTGAATATTGACTGCTTGTAAAGGGGCATGTACATCATACAACCTGGTTATTATGGAGTTGAAAATTACAACTTGATCATCCACCAATTTAGCATTAAAGACAGGCGTCCAATCTATATTCTGTGCATCTTTCTGAAATAGATTTTTATTCATGCCACTAAAGTTGCGCTGAAGAATGATTTTCGACTTTACTTTTGAAGGGCGAATTTCATAAGATAAAAGAGTAAGTCATGCTTAACAACATCCTGTGACGATGAAACAATGATAAGGTCAAGAAGAGAAGGATCCAATTGAGGAGCATCATGTGTTGCATTACGTGGTAAAATAATATGCATGCTGCTAGAAGTTATTATTGTATAGAGCGCAAATCTTTTGCAAGTGTTAAAACTACCCATAATAATGGAATGACTGTAAGAGGGAATAAGATGTTTTAAGATCTTTTTCGAAGGAAGAGAAATAATTAAAATGCGCAGTAGGGCTATATTAGGCTCCAAGTAGAACTTTGGCACGGCTTAAGATCACTAATCAATATATCTATATTTCATCTCCTGTCACAATGTCATACATGGCTTTTTAATGCCCATGATTGTAACAAAATATTTTACAACATTTATAAGTATATATTGTTGATGTAGGATTTTTATAATTTGGCTCACACCAATCCCCAAATGCCCTCGAATCTTCTCATATAATATAATAGTTTTTATCAATTTGCTATATGAATTTTCCTCAGATTGCAAGCGAGGGATGATCATCACAAATTCATTATGGAGAGAAACACAGTCATGATCCAAGTTAGCATACCAATGTCTGAGGTGTTTCCATCAAAATATAATTACCCTAAATTCTTCTGGTGTTAACCCTCATGTACCACGCACAACCACTATCATCCATTTATAAATGAAATACAATTGTTATAATTATCGAAGATAACAATTGCATATAATTTTTTTTTGCTTGTCTTAAGATTAATAAACAATTGACATGGGACTTTCTGCCTCAAATTAATTTAATTAGTTGATAGGATGAGTTTGTTATGTTTGTAAAAATATAACAATTGAAATTCAAATATTTATGAGAGCTCAGATATTTCAGTTTGTCCTAAGTATGAGCTGTTATAAAATTTTATTAAGCTTCTCAATTATAAAGTTTTGCTATCTTCCATGGACTTTATTGTATAGTTAAGGCCAAACTCAATTACATAAACTTTAAAAGCAAATAATCTTCTAAAATTTGCATTATATCAAATAGGTACATGCACTGCAAGAACATGGTGAAAAAATGAGGGTAATTGTAGTAAGACTTATATACCTTAGGAATTTAAGACAGGACACTTTCTGGCTTCTTTATTGGCTTTCCATGGCTGGATTCACCTACGAAATTAGTACTTAAACGTAAGCCTAAAAAGCTAGGACTAAATTACGTGGCAATTGGATTCTTACCGGATATGGTGCTGCAAAATGCTTGTGCTGTGTCCCAGGTTTGATAGGCTAGGTAATCTTTACTTACGGAATCTGGATAACCCACAGGTAGGAATATTTTAAAGATCCATTTCATAACATTTCTACCAGCAGTAATATTTACGCAGAGTACACCATCATGCTCTAAAGAAAAAAAAGTCGGTAGTTTTACATATGGTACAATAGGAGTACTGATTTAAAATAACTAACGAAGGACTCTTACCAGGCGGTTTAACGTATAGTTTCGCTCTATGTGATGACTTTTCTTTGATAATAACTTTACAATGATCGTACATTACAAAATAATAATATATTTTCTGCCTGATTATTAACTTGAATCCTGGTGCCCCGGGGATTTTGTAACCATAGATCAAATAGTATATTATAGGGCGTATACCATTTGACGCTGAAATTCGTTATTTTCGATCACATTTTGTGTATAATATAGTTCATATAATTATATGGTAAATAGTTAAAATATATTTTTTTAACCGGCGGTATGCCTTTAATAACAAAGTACTATTAACTATATACAACACTACAGCTACTACAATAAAACATTTAGATCCCTTTAGGTTGAACTGGCCGGTCGCTTGTCCATACAAACGCCGTAGGGATCACTCCCTAATTTGAGAATTTAGGTCCAGAATTAATCATAATACCGATTGATCTCGTCATTATCTAGGCTTGTATGATGCCGAAATTTTAAAAAGATAATTAAGTTGAAAGTTATGAGCCTCGAAAATGTTATATGAAAAAGTTTCGAAGCTCATAACTCTCAAGTTAATTATCTTATTAAAATTTCGGCATCATACAAGCCTAGGTAATGACGAGATCCATCAGTATTATGCTTTGTTTTGGACCTAAATCCTCATATAAGGGAGTGATCACCCTACGGCGTTTGTATGGAGAACGGCCCGGCCAGTTCACCCTTAAGGAGTCCAAACGCTCTAGCCCACTACCAGTTGGCAGCGTCCCAGCATGTTGGCACTAGGCAGCATACTGCATACAGCATACTACATAATATGTACTTGCTCAGTGACAATATTTTTTCTAGGGGAGTGTGTGTAGAGTGTAGACCACTGAGCCAAAGATTGCTAAGCCTCAACAATATGAAGCTTTGCAAGATGAGCTGGACTGCAAACATGGCCTAGCCGCATTCTTATTATTATTGACGTCACTTTCTTGCGTAACTTCAAACAGTTGAACCATGGTTTATTCATTATATTTGGTTGTATTTGAAAATAGTGCTTTCCCTTACATAGAGCACTGCTGGCCCAATTTCTGTTCCATGATTCCTTGAGAAAAACTTTTGGTAAAGATGTTAAATCATGGGAATAGTTTACAAATGGAAAAATGTCTCCAGATGTAACAGCTTCATTTGCTATGCGATCAGCATTTTCATTACCTCTAATGCCGCAATGACTTGGGATCCAAGTAAACGAAACTGAATAACCTAAGAGAGTACATTGATATAATTTTGATCTGGCTTCAATAATTATAGGGATATGTGATTGAGGTTTAAATGGAAACTTAGCTAAAGCTTGAAGAGCACTTAGGGAGTCCGAGAATATAACAGTTTTAAATAGTTTCATAAGTAGAATATATTCCAATGCTTTTAGAATTCCAAAACATTCGCCAGTGAAAGCAGATGTTTCAGGGGGGAATTTAATTTTTTGCACAATATTATACTGCGGGTGATAAACTCCCACACCAACACAATCAGCAGATGTGTGTTTGGATGCATCACTATAAAGGTGGTGCCATCCATTCCATCTTTCTTGAACTATTGAATTGAAGTGAATATTAGCATTGGGATCATGTCTATCAATACCAATGTTGTAGATAATTACAGGATCCTGTGATAGACATTCATACCTAACATTATAAATGGGAAGTTTGTCAATGCTGTGAGTAGGCGCTTTTAAGTCCATGAATTTATGCCTGCTATTAATAAGACAGGGTGTAGTTTTATGTGACCAATAACTGGAATGTGATGTGATATGTTGAGATAATTGTTGTAAGTTGAAAAATATAGGATGTCTAGAGAATCTAAGTGAACGGAAAAGAAATTTATCGGAAAGATACTGGCGCCGTAAATAAAATGGAGGATCAATGCATTCCACTTGGAGTGCATTTATTGGACTAGACTTCATTGCTCCAGTGATGATTTTCAAAGCTTTGGATTGAATAGCATCTAACTTCCATATTCCAGCAATGCTACATGGTTCTAACAAAAATGAGCCATAATCAATGACACTTCTTATTAGAGCAATGTAGACAATTCTCAAAGAAGAGGGATGTGCTCCCCACCAAACACCCGAGAGACATCTTAAAATGTTAAGAAGGCGTTCACATTTTGTTGCGACATAATCACAATGTGGAAGAAATGTAAGTTTAGAATCTAAAACCAAACCTAAAAACTTAACTTGATTTTGAACTGGAATTGGTTGTCCATTACAGAGAATATTAACAGGTGGAGCGGTGCGTTGCCTAGTAAAAACTACCACATTACTTTTAGAAACGGAAAGTTCTAGACCATTATTCTTCATCCATGTGTTTAGATTGTTTAAAGCTGATGATACATTGGAACTAGAATTATTTATATTGCGATCTGAACAATAGAGAAGGAGATCAATCTGCATATTGAAGAATTTTAACTGGGCTTTTAATAGTCAATTCAAGGTCATAAGTGTAAATGTTATAAAGTATCGAACTAAGAACTGAACCTTGTGGTAAGCCTTTCCATAAAAATCTAATTTCATTTGAATTATCCAATTTCACAGATCTACCGTAAAGCATATTAAGTATAAAGTTACAAATAATAGGAGGAACATGTAACAGTTGCAGTTTTTCTTTAAGTATTGGCAAAAGTACACTGTCATATGCGGAATTAATATCTAAGAACAGTGCAACAATGGATTCATTATTTGTAAAAGCCAGTCGAATATCCGTTACAAAAATGCTCAAACTGTCCAAAGTACTTCTACCTCTACGGAAACCATACTGGGAGTCTGCAAGCAAACCACGACTTTCTACATACCAATCAAGACGATTTTTCACAAGATGTTCCGCGATTTTGGCAATGACTGAAGAAAGTGCAATAGGACGGTATGATGTTACAGATGTTGGTGGTTTATTTGGCTTTAATATTGGTATAACTATTTGAGACTTCCAAGATTGGGGAACGTTACCAGACATGATTATGCCATTGATCATATTAAGGTAATATAAAAGAGTGTTGTCATTTAAATTACACAAAAATGAATATGGAATACCGTCTTCACCAGGCGCAGAGTCACGAAGCTTAGAAAACACTCCTTTAATCTCCGTCAATGAAAAGGGGGAAGAAATATCTGATTGAATCAAAGGAAGTTGTTGGGGGATTGGAATTAGTATTGTATGTGGTGAAGGAGCAACTGATGGTGGTGCAAGATAGTCTAAATATGAGCTAGCCATAGAAGTTGGAAGTGGAGGTTGGTTAGTATTAGACATACCTGCTTTGAATCTTCTGATGTAAATCCAAACAGTAGAAGGGTGTGACCTAGGCGAAATTGAATGACAAAATCTTTTAAATGCCGAAAACTTATTTTCTCTTAAAAAATTTTTAGTATCTGAAATGATTTTAGTAAGGACATCAAAGTTTTCTTGGCTCATATAGTTATTATAATTTATTCCTGCCTGTTTACGTTTTTGAACTTCTATTGTACATTCATTGTCCCACCAGGGAGGTGAGGGTATCAAATTGGAAGCAGAATTTTTACGGGGGAAAACTTGGTCCGCAGCTGACAAAATAGC
This sequence comes from Plagodis pulveraria, assembly GCA_963890685.1. NCBI lineage: Eukaryota > Metazoa > Arthropoda > Insecta > Lepidoptera > Geometridae > Plagodis > Plagodis pulveraria. The sequence continues at coordinate 10,434,011 of OY982949.1, read as the reverse complement.
TTTTGCAAGTGCTTCAGAACATATAACACTGTTACCTGCAGATATTTCCGGAAGATCTTTAAAGTAACATTCCACACAAGATTTTTATCCCAATCGTTTTCCTGAATTCTATATTTAAGGCGAGGTTGCCGAATCAGAATCGGATCTAAAGATTTTTCTATGGAAGAGATAATGATAGGAAAGTGGTCACTACCATATGTGGATGGGAGTGTATACCAGGTTAACTGAGAGGCTAAATTAGGAGTGCATATAGATAAATCTACAGCACTAATATTTTCATTAGGGCTAGTGCGACGAGTTGGGGAACCAGTGTTTAATAAACATAGGTTATGTATGTCAATTATTTCTAACAAATCTTTACCATGGCTACTGGATATGGAACTACCCCAAGATTGGTGTTGGGAATTAAAATCCCCTAAAATTATATAGGGTCTGGGAAGTGAATGCAACATTGAGTTAAGTTCATCAAATATAGCAGTAGAAGGCTCAGGAATATAAATAGAAACATAACAGGTACCATTGACTAAGGCGGCGACAACAGAATACTCATTACTATGTTGGGGAAGACAAATTTGTGTATAAGAAAGAGAATGTTTAATAAGTATGGCTACACCGCCATACCCATCTTGTCTGTCCTCTCTAAGACATGAGTATCCCCCAATTTTAAATATAAAACTGGGTTTTAACCATGTCTCAGAGAGGACGAAGACATTTGGTTTAAATTTATTTATAAGATATACAAGATCGTTTTTCTTACTGTTTATGCTGCGGCAGTTCCACTGAACTACCTGGACTTGATCCATATTGGACCGAAATAAAAATAAAATAATAAATTTGTAATAGCTGCAATTAATGGGGCAACGTTGGACGGTTCAATAAATTGGGACTGAGAAATTAAATTAATTAAAGCAATAATAATAAGCAACAGATTGTTTTTCTGTTGCACTAGAAGAAATATTATTTTTCAGTGCACACCCATTAGAGGGTGTTGGTGCATCATACTCTTTGGTTAGCTCATTATGAGCATGTTGGTCATAACCCTTAGAAAATTTAGGAAGTGAGTGGGGTTTCTTAAAGACAGTTTTTTTGTATGATTGTGAGGTGCTAGTATTATTAGTGGGTTGTGAACTGATAGGGATAGAGTACTTTTGTGGTTGTTGCTTAGTAGTAATATCTGCAAAAGATTTTGAAATAGGAGGATATAGTTTACAAGCCTCAAAATAGGATAAACAACTTTCAGCCATTGATAACTTAATCTGTTTCTGACGGACAAATTCTGGACACGATTTACTATTTGCAAAATGTGAGCCTTCACATAAACAGCATGTTGCATCATCTTCTTCAGTATTGCAAGTACTCCCAGGATGATCTTGGCCGCATTTGAAGCAACGGGGTTTGGACCTGCACTGACTCTTGGTATGACCGAAGCGGCAGCATAGGTAACACTGTATTGTGGGGTAGGTATACAATTCTACTTGTAGTGCATTGTAGCACATAAAAATACGCTTGGGTAAAATCTGACCATCAAAAGTAAGAACCATTGTTTGAGATGGTTTCCATGTTGTCTCACCATTGATTGTAACTTTATAGTTAAGTCGTCGAGCTTTTAAAATCTTTCCACATCCTATGGGAACATTAATGTTTTCAATTACTTCTTCAGGGTCCACTCACTAGGCACTCCGCGAACTAAACCCATGCGAGTTACAGTAAATGATGGTATGAAGGCTTTTAGGTTGTGTGAAGAAAGGCTATTGTGTGTAAGGAAAGAGTTTGCATTTAAATGGTGTGAAAATGAGATGGTGATTCTATTCCGTCCAATACGTTTTAAAGTCCCGTTCATAATGTTTTGAATATTATATTGCTTCAAAAATTTACCAAAAGCTATGGGGTGGAGTACTGTTCCATCATTGGGGGCAGATTGTTCCTTTTGGATGTGTACAACATAAGGGGCACTATCAGAAGGTTCATATAAAGTTCTAGCAACCGGGGTCGGACGTGGAGGGTTGGTATCAGCGGGTACAATTGGTTCCGAATTTAATTTCTCCATAAGAGGCTCATTTTCAGCGCAATGACAATCGGTAGATTTCAATTCAGAATTATGTTTTCTCCTGCGTTTGTTACAATGCTTGCAAACTTTATGTAGGCGACTACGCTTAATGGCTCGTACACTATGCGATCCATCCGTCTCCATACCAGATTCAGATGCAATGGTTACATTACATCCAACGGAGGGAATTGTTCCCCCAGGGTCTGGGGGATCATTCATCGTCGACGAAAATAAGTTTTAAAAGACTTACCAGAAAATTATATACACAAATATACAAAATCTGTACAATAAGTAACTTAACTAACTACAAAGTACTACTTAACTGATCACCAAAACCATAAAATAATAAAATTTAAATTTTCAAAAGAAAAAACACAACCGTTCAAAAGAAAGTTTCCCGCGCTTTTTTTTTCATTTCCTGACTTATTATTTATTCGTAGAAGATAGGTGAAAAAAAGAATCAATCAAAAATTTTGAATTAAGTACGAAGTTTCTATGTCAATTCGAAGTAAGTACCTATTACAATAAAACGGCAATTTCATACTTCAACCCCTATTATATTATCACATATTTTTATATTATGTAAGTTTAAGATATTTTTCCATTGTTTCAGATACGTATTTAGGGCCTGTTCCATTAGTCGCTAAGAACGTAAATTTCGATAATTTTGATCACATTCTGCGTCTGTGGTTGTGATCACGTGATCGTTTGTAACTGTCATCCCCGTTCCATTTTTTGATAAGAACGCTAAGAATGCCACTAAATTTGCCACTTCTGTCACTTTTGACATTAGATGTAGCGTTTAAGGCGAAAATAACGCCAAGACCCATTTGGAAAACTTTTTGGGAGTGTGATCGTTTTTAGCGAATCTCACTCAAATGGTACGTACCCATAGTACACCCCGTTCAAGATTTTCTCTGCTGACGTGACTCTGGGAAAAAGTTATAAGCAATTGTCCAAAAAAAAAGTGACATATGGGTGCATACCATTTGAAGTTAGATTCGCTAAAAACGCTAAAAACGATCACACTCCCAAAAAGTTGTTCCACATGGGTCTTGGCGTTATTTTCGCCATAAACGCTATGAGGCTACTGGAACAGTTTGAATTCCCTACATCTAATGTCAAAAGTGACAGAAGTGGCAAATTTTAGTGGCATTCTTAGCGTTCTTATCCTAAATGGAACAGGGGATGACAGTTACAAACGATCACAGTGATCACAACCACAGACGCAGAATGTGATCAAAATTATTATCGAAATTAACGTTCTTAGCGACTAATGGAACATATCCTATGATTTGCTTAGACCACAGATTACTAATATGTAGCACTGTAGGGCCTCGTTCCAAGCCTCAGAGTGTAGTTGTTTGGTTGTTTTATCTTATTCAAAGGTTCGGTACGACCCGGTTGTTTTGTGCCCTCATGAGAAAAGTGATATACCGGAAAGGTGCCCTGCTGATCTAAGAGGACAGGAGTATTATTTAGTTTATTGTGTTGCTGATTTCTATAGGAGACTGGTCTGCGCTCTGACATTTTCGAATTTTATAATGAGCTTAAATCAAGAAATAAGCAAAGTGTTTCAGGACTACCAACGAGCTCATAACGCCGACCATGCTGTTCGTGAGGTAATATTTACGACTAAATCAATCATTAACGAATTACTATTTTATTAGCTACTTCTGGGAGTTGATTTTGGATGTGAAGGCAGGATACTAAATTTTTATCCTCCCATTGGCATCGGCGATAATGATAACAATAGAATTTCATTCATAATTTGGCCATAGTGGTCCAGTCCAATGCCAACTTATGAATAAATTTGGGCTCGTCTTTAGAATCAGTATACACCACTGCTTCATCAGCTGTTCCTCCCCGCGAGTAGACTAAAGAGCTGCGTATCCACAGCGCCAGAGCTGTTGAAGAATTGCTTCACTTTTATATAAAAGACATTTAAGTCATATGCCTAACCTTATGTTGTTGACGTTTTTGTGCTTATGATTTGTGACTAATTATTTTCATAAAAAAGAAGAATAAGCCAATTTTTAGTTATTTCATTAGTATTAAAAAACTGTAGGTTTCTGCAACCCTCCTCACCTCAGTGGGGAATACTCTGCCCTCTCCCCCCCTCCTCATAGTACATACTATGTACATTTCTAAAGTCCGTCCAATGTGTGTAGGTATATATATTATATAATTATTTACAAAAAATCAGTTTCTGGTAAGTTACCCACCGCACAGTCACAAGAGACGAATTACTTAGCATTCCATGGATTCACCGTGCGGGTGAGGCTAGAGGGGCCTGGAACTTGCAACCCAGGAGTAGGGTTAAGGGGCCCCTTTATGATATATCAATGCTCTCTTTCACCACTCGAGCCCCCTCCCCAGCCTAACCAAATTTGATAAGATCCTACTAATGCCGCCTTAGATACACGTTCTAGGATAGAAGTTACGGTTGTTCTTGGTAGGCCAAGGTCTTTAAGTAGGTTATATAGGGATTTCGCTGGTATACCCCTTGCTCCAACTTCTACAGCATATAAACTAAACACATAACCGTTTTTGGTTAATTCATTTGTTAGGTCATAATATTTGTTTGTTTTTATTGTGTGGTCTTTAGGTATGTTTGTTTCCCACGGCACAGTAAGTTCTATAAGTACTACGCGTTTTAGATTTTTTGAGTATAAAAATATGTCTGGTCTGGATGACGAAATACCAACATCCTCAGGAATTTTGTAATGTTTTTCATACGTGTCCATCAAGAGAGTCCAATCGGGAGCTGCGCCTAAGATGGAGTAAGGCTTGGATTTCGATTTGGTAGATGTCCCTTCTTTTGCAAAAGCAACCTGTTGTTTGTTCGTGGTCAAACCTTTTTTTGCTGTAGCTACCGAGAGACTCGCTGCTTCTCGTATGATTTCGAGGACTCTATCATGACGGCGTGAATAATGACTCCTATCAAGGAGCGGCGTTTAGATAAAATTTTAATCAGGCAGGTGACCAATCTTATATCAAGGTCGCCACTTTAACGCCAAAGGGATACAAAATTCACCTATGGTTAGCCATTCGCTCTGAATTTCTAAGTTCATTGCATGTATTTTATAGCTATCATTCTTGTCTTGTTGTAGAAAAGATTTTACAATGTCTTTATCCTGAACTTTCTTTTTCGATCCCAAACCCATTTTGTTGGACTGTGCACCTATCATAAATTGTTTGTGGAATTGAAGCCTCAAATCAAGGTCGGAGGCACTTTGTCTTTTGGGAGAGATGCGACTATATCGTCTTGATAAGACGTGCGTTTTGGTAACTCTGAGGTGTTTATAGAGCTCCGATGGCTTCTTTAATTTCATCCCAAAATTAGTTTCATCCCGAAATAATGTAGATGGGTCTGCCGAAAGTGCAAGCCCCAACCATGACTTCAATGTCCTTGTGAAGTTTACATCCAGTTTTGTTAAAAGGCATTTAGTAATGTCGTATACTAGAAAAGGCCAATTCAGACGTGATGTTAGGTAGTTGTGGTATATCCAAGCTTTTTTAATGTTACTAATTGGTTGTTGGTCTACCATACTAAGCTCTTTTAGAAAGCTATCGACAACTGCGTCTTAAGATGGTGTGCGTCCTTTGTGATCTATTGTCCTACCAAGAAATTTAAATGGTACAGCTTCAGCAATTGTGGAAACACATTCTCCTCCTATCAAGAGTCCCGGGTCGCAGGAGGTAAATTTGGTATTCCGTCTACCCAGACACAGACAGTGGCATTTACTTGGTTTTGTTCTCAACCCTTTAGTCCATGCACAGAACTCATCCACTTCACGTAAAAGTTCCTGACATTTAATTGGGTTACGTATCACAATTGCAAGGTCGTCAGCAAAAGCTAAGATGGACTCTGTGTATTTGTTATTGATCTTAAACCGATAGCCCCACTTTTTTTCATGACTAATTATCTTGTCAATTAAAATATTAATTACTATATTAAATGCTATTGGTGACAAGCAACAACCTTGGAACAAGCCCACATTGTATTGCAATGTGTTAGTGTGTCCCCTTTTTGATGAAATAACAAATTTTAATTGGGAGTAATATGATGTGATGATGTTGCTGATCACAAGTGGAAAGTTATACCATTTCATTGTGAACACCAGCAGTTTGTGCTGCACAGAACCAAACGCGTTCTCTAAGTCTATCCAGCACACATATTTAAAAGTATTAAAGCGTAAGAGTGTTGTGTTATCCCTTAAAGACAAAATAAATATTAATGATACATAAAGAAAAGAAATTGGTCGTAAATTTGTTGATATGAATGGCGTAGGTACATCCACGTTTAGTGATATTAAGAGAGACAAACTACTTAGCATTCCATAGATTCACCGTGTGGGTGCCGGGTCAATAGCGTTGCAGAGGAAGAGGCTAGAGAGGACTTGCGACCCAGGAGTAGGGTTAAGGGGCCCCTTTATGATATATCAATGCTCCCCTTCACTGCTCGAGCCTCCTCCCCTACCTAACCAAATTTGGTAAGAAGGATCTTACCAAATTTGGTTAGGTAGGGGAGGAGGCTCGAAATGTGTATCTAAGGCGGGATTTGTAGGAACAAATCCCGCCTTAGATACACTTTCTAGGGTGGAAGCTACGGTTGTTCTTGGTAGGCCAAAGTCTTTAAGTAGGTTATATAGGGATTTCGCTGGTATACCCCTTGCTCCAACTTCTACAGCATATAAATTAACCACTACCATTTTTGGTCAATTCATTTATTAGGTCATAATATTAGTTTGTTTTTATTGTGTGGTCTTTCGGTATGTTAGTTTCCCACGGCACAGTAAGTTCTATAAGTACTATGCGTTTTAGATTTTTGAGTATAGAAATATGTCTGATCTGGAAGACGAAAGACCAACATCCTCAGGAATTAAGTAGTGTCGTCCTACGAGTCCATCAAAAGAGTGGATTTAGATTTTGTAGATTAAGTAGATTTAATTCTTTTACAAAAGCAACATATTGTTTGTTCGCGGTCAAACCTTTTTTTGCTCTAGCTACCGAGAGGCTCGCCGCTTCTCGTATGATTTCGAGGACTCTATCGTGGCGACGGGAATAATGACCCTATCACAATTACGGCAAGACTTTTCGGTGGCTTTCCCCCATCTTACTAAATATTGGGAGTAATATGATGCGATAATGTCGCTGACTATATGTGGAAAGTTATACCCTTGCATCGCGAACATCAGCAGTTTGTGCTGCACAGAACCAAGCGCGTTCTCTAAGTCGTCTATCCAGCACACCGTTATTTGTCTTTCATAATTATGTAACATCTGGCATCTATTAAACATTCCGCTAGAAGAGTATTGAATACTTAGAGAACGCGTTTGGTTCGGTGCAGCACGAACTGCTGTTGTTCGCAATGAAATGGTATAACTTTCCACCTGTTAAAAGGGGCATTGATGCATCATAAAGGGGCCCCTTAAACTTACTCGCTGGTTTGCAGGCTCCAGGCACCTTGACTGGGGCCTCTTCCTCTGCATCGCTATGGACCCGGTACCCGCACGGTGAATCCATGGAATGCTAAGTAAATTCGTCTAAATTTTGTCATACACCTGCAAATTAGATAGTGCAGATGGGGCAAATATCGGAATATGATGAAGAAACCGAAATGTTAACTTATAGAAGATGCTTTTTGTTGTTGGTTTGACATAAACAATTAGCTGGGCAACTAATATCTGGTCCTTTTCACTGTGAAAAACCACATAAAGTTAAATAAAAACTTAAGTGGCAATGAATAGTTTTCGGGAAGTAGCGGTGGTAGTACAGATTTAAATTTAGTCCTGGCCTTTGTGAATTGCAAAACAAGGTGAAAAAATATCAGCTAAGCAGTAAATTCTTTTAAAGATTATTTTAAAAAGTAATTGTATAAAAATATCTATAAAATACACAAATTTTCCAGCTAAGACCGAATTGCAATAAACGCATGAGTGTTTCAACTAAATCCAGATGCGTTACATTTGACTAATTGAATAATTTGTGAAAGTGGTTAAATAAATAAATATTCTTTACATATATTTTTACTACGACAATTAATTTATTAAAAATATAATAGAAAACATGTACATACCCCATGTGGTGCCAGGCTAGCAGAATTATGTGGCGTAATATACCCCACATAATTCTAGGTCAGCCTGAACTACATCTTCGGCCACATCATCACTTACCATCAGGTGAGATAGTAGTCAAAGGCTAACAAGCATAAAAAAAAGAAATAGTTGATAATACTGCACACTCATTGCGTTACTATCAACCTAAAAGGCTCTGGATTCGAGACGTATGAAGAGATTCCTAATACATTCTTTTTAATTATTTTTAGAGTATACGAGCCTACAGCAAACTAAACGATCTGCTCTCCCGAGAAATCACTTTTATGTTGCAAGTTATTCACCAAAGCGAAGAAGAGGGTAAGTTACAAATGTGAATATAAAATAAATGTCATATTTATTGCCTTATATACCCCCACAGGAGTCCAAGACTCACAGTCTTGAGTCTTGGATGTTCGAGGTCAGTCCTTTAGGGGGTATATAAAGCAGTAAGGTAAAACACTCTCACTTGATAAGACTTGCAAGTGTTTTACACCACCTGGACAGGTCCAGGATACAGGACAGGTTTGAAATCAGATTGCAAGTGTTTTTACATGACTGTCCAAAAGGAATGTATTGCCCATTCACTTTAGTTGATGATCATTACTTGTCTGATTGTATGTTATCAGCAAAGTAATTGACATGATCATCGAGCAAGCATCCACACGATCGCTTGTGATCATTTGTTCAGCGTGAAGAGTTCAAGATGAACGTGAAGCTGGTGTTGTGATTCGTTTAAGTTCAATAAATAATCATTCTTTGAATTTACGAGCAGAAAAAGTAGTAAAATTAAATGGAAGAAAAGGAAATATTAGTATTTGAGCATTCATCGTAAAAGAATAAAGGAAATTGTTCCTATTTAAAAATAAACTTTAGCTCATATTAAAATTTAAACACTAGTGTCATTTCATCGCCAGTGTGAGCGTATGTTGTTACTGGTTAGACTTGAGAAGAAATTTGCACCACTGCAAATAATTACCTATCCACACATTTCTCACAATGTATATAATATTATGAAATTGTTAGTTTTATACAAAGCTTTTTGGTTATTTTTACTGTAACATGCTTTGCATTGAAGGCAATTGTTTATTTGGAACCTATGGCAACAAACCTGATAAATAATTATATATTTTTCAACTGTATCTAATATTTTTGTTCCTTGTTGATTCGTCAAATATTATAAAAATACAGTATTTTTAAATGGATAAAACCATCATTATTCAATTTATTTTTGAACTCAAAGTATTGTAACAAAACTGACAAAAATCACACACCCGGACATTTTTACTATTTAAAATAATAAGTACTATTTTAACTAACAAGATAAGTATATATTTTAAACTAGAGAATGAATAGTATTTTATTTCAGTACGTCAAAATTACACAGTGACAAAAAAAATAAGTTATACTTTCATCAGTTGTACTAGAATTTAAAATCTCCTCAAATATGTCTATGCTAAAAACAGAGCTGATGAAATTGTCAATGACCCTAAGCCGGCAAATGCTCGATATGAAATAGATATATAATAGGCTCTGGAGTAAGGTCATCGCGTTCTCATATTACCCATACCACTGCCAGTACAGTGCCATTGAGCTAATCTGGGCCAAAATTAAAGGTTATGCAGCCCGCCATAATACTTCTCCACTGGTTGACATAAAAAAAAATTAAGGCGCTTTTAAAAGAAGCATGCGAAAAAGCCACAAGAGATGACTGGATGAAGGTGGTTGAAAACCTAAAAAGATTATTATTTGATGACTGTAATCACATTAACCAAAATTGTTTTATGTTGTTTCAGTGATACCTGCTTGTCAGAAAGCTCGAAAGCTGATTGAGGAAGCTCGAGCAAGGTATTCGAAAATAGCTGAAATCGTTCCTGCCGAGTGCTATTACAAGTGAGGCATATTTATTTTATTGTATCTGATTTTTTTAATCATTTACTTATAGATTTATCATTATTATTTCTTTGTTAATGTCTGTACTAGACTTTACATGGCTGCAATTTTTCTGTCACTCAATAGTCATAACAATAATCATAAATCTGCTATCCATCACAAACTAATATTAAGTAACTCAATTATCAATATTTTCACTTCAAAATACAATATGTTGTAACAAAAAGAACTTTTTAAAATTATCGATATATTTTTTCTTCAGAAACCTATCAAGTGGAATATTTAATGTGCTGGTTGCAAAAATATACTACACCCTACTACACCATTATATTTCAGCCACAACATACTTACTACGTAAAAATAAAAAATAATTTTGAAAAGGATATTTTACAAACTTTTATTTTTAGTAAAAAGCTAGATAGCTAGTTGTAAAAAAAAGCTGTTTTTTATCATAAAAAGGAAGACAGTTATTTTTAAATTAACTAGCTTTTTATGGTAGTTCTGTGGGAAAGTACGCGTATTGTGGTTTTTAAATAAATTAATATTTTCCGGTATTCATTGCATGTTAGGATATGGCAGCCGTTTCCTGTCAGAAAATCACAAATTCGTTGTGATTCCAACATGATAGTTAATTTTTACGAAATAATCGGCAAAAATGTATGGTGTAGTATATTTTAGGTATTAGCTCATTCTTTTAATTTGATACCCCAATCGATGGTGTCAATTATTTTTTCGACCTATATTGGTGGCGAATATCCACCCAAAACATACTACTAAACGTCTGAAAAAAAACTCCATATGCGATATTTCCTACAGGATAACAGGACTGTACTGAGATCTTGGATTATCACCTTCGTAACGTCTCAACTTATTTGGATTAGATCAAGCGAAAAGGCGCCATATTTTTGCATTTATGGCTGTGGCATTGGCTATGGACTGCCGCGCAGCAGGTCCATGTTTCGAATCCTGCCGCGGGCTTTAGCTTAACCGCATGGTGGAAGGGTATTTTGCGAATGCCCCCCTGGCTAGTGACCACCCTCAAGTAGAAAATCTTTCGCCAAGCACCTAACAGTGTATTCCGGCAGCTGTCCTTGAGAGCCAGTGAAATTACAGGCATATGAGACTTAACAACCATGTCTCAAGGTGACGGGCGCAGTGCAATTCGTGATAGAGGAAATGCATCTGCTATAGGCAGAGGTTAGTCCGCTTAACATCAGGTGGGCCTCGAGCTAGTTCCGTTACAATAACATAAAAAGAACCTAAGTATAAGAAGAATTTTGACACTTTTTTTTGACTAACATTTGTTCTATCTCCAAGCCCATTACTACTAAATCGTTACACAGGTACTTTGAAAATAAAAATAAAATCTTTCAATTAACAATATGTACTTCGCTTCGTTTAAATATCTCGGCTGCAATTGATTACCACCTGTGGCCAACTTGTTTATTTTTATATAAATAAATATTTTACTGAGAGAGATATAACAACATTCTAGGCTGTAGAACATATACCTAGGGTCTATTCCATTTGACGCTAATTTCGTTATTTTCGATAATTTTGATCACATTCTGCGTCTATGGTTATGATCACTGTGATCATTTGTAACTGTTCTCCCCTGTTCCATTTAGGATAAGAACGCTAAGAATGCCACTAAAATTTGCCACTTCTGTCACTTTTGACATTAGATGTAGGTAATTCAAACTGTTCCAGCAGCCTCATAGCGTTTATGGCAAAAAATAATGCCAAGACCCAAGTGGAACAACTTTTTGGGAGTGTGATCTTTTTTAGCGTTTTTAGCGAATTTAACTTCAAATGGTAAGCACCCCTAGGTAACAACAATATTATCTTCAAGTTATTGACCGAGTGAATCGAAGTAAAACTGTTTTATGTTTGTAGATACTATGACCAATGGAGGGCGACAACTCAACGATTCAGTTTCCTGATCCAACTGGTCACCTGGCTGGAGCAGGGGGTCCTGGCCGATTATGAGACTATTGCTGAAACTCTTGGTTGTAAGTCTATATTCGATATCTTAAACAACTTAAAAAAAAAACCGAGGGCGATCTCAATTCGTCGGAAATGTCGAAATATATTTTTTTAATGTATTTCCCCGATCATTCGAAATCGCCTACCTGGATCGAATCAAGTATTAAAGTCATGTGCGGGATTCACCATACGATGGTTAGGGAACGAGAGAAAATATTAGAGTTATGAGTCATTGTCATGTTAGCTCAGTCAGTTAGAGTATACCCCGGCTATAGGGATGCTTGGAGGGATGACGCGGGTTCGAATCCTGCATGCTATAATTTTTCCTCACGTAATATTGTATTTTTTTTGTTTTGAAAGGTATTCTTCCCATGTCTATCCTATTGCAATTTCATCTCAATCAGTTGAATAGTTTATAAGACAATCGAAAAAAGTATTTGTATACCTGTTATAATATTTATATAGTATTTAATGGTGATTGCAACTCATGTCGAAATCAAACGTTATATTAGGCGAGTGAATGCATCAATAAAAAGAACGAAAACAAAATCTAATAAAAAATGGAACCGACTTCCAACACTGAAAAGTATGAAATAACTTGTAGAAGTTGGAATACGATGTGAAGTCAGGGTTTCGAATCTGCCTGGTACCACTTACTGTTGGTTCCGTAATATTTTCAGAAATAGTGTTTTTTAAGGAGCTAGTAATGACACCGAAATTTACTAAACATTGGGGTTAAAAATTCGATCCATGTTATAAAGGACAGTAATAATATAGCTAGCAGTTTGTTTCGATGATGGAATTAGAAGAGTCAGCATTTAGCTTCTGTCAAATAAGGGTTTGTAGTTTTCTGTACGATATTTATTAAGAATGAATTTTCCGCATAGCCCTTATATGGTATCCTAAGGAAGTCTTCATATTAGCAGAAAATAGTTTTATTACGTTTATAAAACTGTAATAAGATTTAAAATACTTATAAAACCTCCTGGTTTATGCAAAGTGTGGAAACATTGGTAACACTTATTTGGCTCTACCAATTTAGCATCTCCATTCAACATTACAATGGAGATGGTACGCTGGGAATCAACTGGCAGTAGACTGGAGCAATTGAACTCCATGTAAGCTAGCAACGGCGTTATGCTGCTTTCGTTGCAGTAGATGTAGTCTCTACATTTCATTTAGCTTCAAAAAAAAACTACCCGTATACGATAAAACAATATTTTTTAATTTGATTACCTTTCATGTGTTCCTTTTAATAATAAAGGCTATTTATTGATAAATATATTATGATTTCACTTAATACTTACACTTTGACGTATGTTTTTTAATGTGTTAATATATGTATATTAAATATAACGAAATGTATTATACTATCTAATTAATATGTTTTGATATTTCAGTACAAACAGTGGAGGGAAAAACCAGCTTCCATCTGAATATCGAAGACTACCTTGTAGGTCTACTTCAGCTCAGCTCAGAAATGGTAAGTCAACTGTCGGAAAAGACTACAACTGGCAGTGCAAAGACCGCTTACCTCAAGTTTCTTTAAAAGAGAATTCAGTTTCATGTGTTTCGGGTTCCATGTCTAGAAAATGGGACCACATTTTCTAGACATGGAATCCGTACACAAAGCCACGGCTTTACCACCGTTTGACCTCTAATCATTGCAAGGTTAAAAGGTCTTCTTCTTCTTCCTTCGGCGCTACAACCCAATGTGGGTCTAGGCCTCCTCTACCAACTTCGACCACTTTACTCTGTCTTTGGCTATCCTCCGCTAGGCTGTGAGTTTGTCCATTTTACTCAGGTCTTCTTCCACACAGTTAATCCAGCTCTTTCTCGGTCTGCCCCGTGGCCGCGACTGTTGTGGAGTCCAACCTGAGAGAATTTTTACAGCTCTGCTGTCTTCCATTCTCACCAAATGTCCTGCCCATCTCAATCTTTGCGCTTTAATCCACCGGACTATAGTCTCGATCTCAATTAGCTGATCCAGCTCGTAGTTCATTCTGATGTGGTAGTCACCGTCTTCGTCCCGCAGTGGCCCAAAGATTTTCCGTAGAACTTTTCTTTCAATCACGCTCAGTTTCTGGTCATCCTTTTGGGTTAGCGTCCAGGTTTCACACGCGTAAGTTACCACTGGGCGTATTAATGTTCTGTAAATGGCGATTTTTGATTTGTCAGTGTGAAGCTTGCTACTCAACATTTGCTTGCACGCATAGTAGCATTTGTTGCCGGCAGTGATTCTTGCTTTTATTTCCTCTTCCACTGAATTTTGTGCATTGAGTTCTGAGCCCAAGTATCTGAAATGTTTGACCTCAGTAATAGAGCTATTCTGCACAGCCATATCCTCTATCTGCGTAGGATGTCGGCTAGTGACAAGATAATGCGTCTTAGCTGCATTGATCTGCAGGCCAAATTTAGTTGCTTCTTTTCCAAGGTTAGCACTAATTTGATCATGCTGCTTTGAGTTCGACTTGTAATGACTATGTCATCAGCTTACGTTGTCATCTGTGAGGTGTTGTAATTGATTAGGCCTTGTAAGTTCAGGCCACGAGTGACAGCTTCCAGGATCAGGTTGAAAATGCTTGAAAAATGCTCACAGGAGGGAAATTCAAGTTGCATGTGAAAAACATATTGATTAAAAAATCCTACTACACAGTTTCTGATTACTTAAACGACAAAAATGCCTGGACAATTCCGCCTCTGCCAAGCTATTGCCTGTCACCTACATAATTTAAACAAATATTGTAATAACTCTATTATATAGTAAGTATGTAACACATTGTTAAATGATGTTTAAAAGAATGGCCCCGAGTTTCTTGCCCGTTCTTCTCGTATTGGCTCTATACAATTTATTTGCTGAACGTGGCAGTACAATGTAGAATATTTCAATACTAAAATTTGTAATTGACCTTCATAAGAGAGTCGTAGACGCCTAAATTGATAAATGATTTTGACTTTGACTTTGAATAATGGTTGATAGTGCATCGCCTTGTTTCACTCCTGTATGGATTGCAAATGGTTCAGATATGTTGTTTTGGATTGCCACCATGCTTTTGGAGCCTCTCAGAGTGGCCTCGGTGAGGCGTACAAGCTTGTTTGGCACTCCTAGTATAAGCATGCTTCTGGGAATACTCGTCCTGTTAATCATGTCGAAAGCCTGCTTGAAGTCTATGAACATGTGATGTAGATTGATGTCATATTCATATGCCTTCTCCAGGGTCAATCTCATTAGGTGGATTTGGTCTGTTGTGGAGCGATTGGGTCTAAAACCACGCTGGTATTCACCTAAAATGCATTCACCGGCCTCCAGTACAATAGTCCTGAGAATACCTTGTAAGCAGCAGAAAGAACAGTAATGCCTCTATAGATTTGTCTCCTTTCTTAAGTATGGGTGTTATTATCCCAAGCTGCCACTCCTGAGGAATCTCCTCGTATTCCCAGATTCTCTCAATGAGCATATAAAGTCTTACTTCTAGAGAAGGGCCGCCGTGCTTCAGTAGCTCTGCTGTTATTGTGTCCAGCCCTTGCGCCTTATTGTTTTTAAGCGATATGATGCATCTGCGTACCTCCGCAAGGGTTGGTTTCGGTAGGTTTTACTCCACATCATAGTATGTAGGCATTTGCAAGGTTAATAGGTAGGCGGTTGAAAAATAAGGCAAAGTTACATTTTCAAAATTTACTTATACTTATTTTTTTATTACATTATTTACATGTGGCCAGTTCTAAAAAATTTCAATGTCGCCCTCGTAGTCCAATATCAAATGTTCAATAGCAAATATTAAAAATAGGACAAGTGTAGGACGGACGTTTGCTTAGGATCTCGACCTGTATGAAATAAAACGATTTTGGTCCATTTTGTGTTACAAGGGTAACACAAAATGGACCAAAATCGTTTTATCGTCCAACCTGCACGTCTGATTATATTTAAAATTTTTTACTGTAATAGGTTTCGCATCAAAAGAAAGTTTTACTTTGGAATTTTAACAATTTGCAGTTTTAATTTTTATACAAACTGGCCAGTGCGTTAATTCAGCAACTTTATTTTTATAACTCTATTCTTAAGGTGCTATTCCGAACGACTCTGCCGACTGTATTGTCGCGCGCCTGCGCAGTGTGACCGCACCTGGTAGCAGCCGCGGTTTCAGAAGTCATTTTATAGAAATACTTACAAACGAGTGGTGCCGCTGCAGCTGCGGCATAATGCTGCTTGCAATTGCAGTCGTCGTTCGGAGCATTATTGTTAGAAAGTGACCATTGTTTTTTATTTATTCCTGACAGGTTAGCCTTTTGACTACTATCTCACCTGATGGTAAGTGATGATGTGGTCGAAGATGTTGTTCAGGCTAACCTAGAAGTACTGACTCTCAAGGACAGCTGCCGGAACACACCGTTAGGTGCTTGGCGACAGATTTTCTACTTGAGGGTGGTAGCTAGCCAGCCGGGCATTCGCAAAATGTACTACCATGCTATAACGACTGCCATCCTAAGACGACAACCGGGAGTGACGGCTTAACGTGCCCTCCGAAGCACGGAAACGCTCAGTAGTAATGTCACTAGCGGTCACCCATCCAACTCATGACCGCGGGCGACGTTGCTTAACTTTGCTGATAGATTAAAAACAGCATAGTAAACTTCGCTACGAGCGCTTCAAGATGTTGATGCTTTGTTTCAGCCGCGTTTTGCAATGAACTCCGTGACGCGAAAGGAATTCGGCCGACCCAGAAAGATCCTCAAACTGTTAATGGAAATCAATTCTGGATTCAGGTATTTTAAAAAAAACAATAGACGTTAACGTTGCAATACTTAAAATGCTACTAATATCTGGTTGCGTCATCGTAAACAAGTTTAAATTACATTTAGACGGTTAAACAATGGGAACGAAACTTTAAATTTGAGCTATGACTCACTCACTAAGATACTTCAATTGGCAGAGATGTCCCGGCTATAGGGACGGAGGGTCGCGGTTTCAAATCCGGCTCGTAGTTTTTCCTGTCTTTAATATTGTTAGCTTTAAGAAGCGTTCCGTTTGCTCTTACGAAACCAGAAAAACAGTATCAATTTAAGTTGGCGTGGTTGATTTTTTATTTTTTTTTATTGCTTATAGCTAAGCCTTTGACCACAATCTCACCTGATGGTAAGTGATGATGAGGTCGAAGGTGTTTACAGGCTTAACCTAGAATTACTGGCTCACAAGGACAGCTGCCGGAACACACCCTTAGGTTCTTGGCGACAGATTTTCTACTTGAGGGTGGTCGCTAGCCAGGCGGGTAATCGCAAAATGCCCTTCCACCATGCGGTTGTAGGGCATTTTGCGAATGTCCTTCTGACTTGCTAGTAGCTACCTCCTTCAAATAGAAAATCTGTCCCCAAACACCTAACGGTGTGCTCCAGTAACTTTCATGGAGAGCCAGATCTTTTCTAGGTTAGCCTGAACAACATCTCCAACTGCCGTATTACAGAATATCAGGCTAGATTAACTGCAATTATCTTTGTAGAAGCGGTAGACCGGTAGGCGGAATGGGTTCTTCGGTTGAAGTAGTGGCACCATACCTGTTTCTGTCTGTAGTGCCAAGCATTAGCGTATGGCCTGAGTGAAAAGCGTCCAGCAGATAGTTCAGCGTTACGTGTAAGCGGTGAAAGAGCGTTCGCCCAGTGGCCTTAGTACAGACTTAGCGTTCGTGGTCACATTTTTCATCATGGCGCAGTGGTCGTTAGATGTTATTGCTATGTATTTAGAAGAAAATGTGTGGTTTAAATCTTATAACTCGATACTTGTACCTACAAGTGAGATAATTAAACAAGGAAGGCTGTGTGGGGCAGTTTTCCACGTGGTATGAAAATTTAAGATTATATGAAGATTAATTGTATGAGTACTCTTGGTGCGTTCGTTTTGGCTCGATTGTGTTGGTAGCAGTTTCAAACGTGCCATTTGTATCTTAACGTTCAAAATGTTGATCCGAAATCAAAAATATCACCCTTCTCTGTAATTTGTAGCGTTTTCAAACTTATCCGAACGGTGAGCGAAAACGATATTTATAATCACGAAGTCCCAAATCGAACGGCTTATATGATTATTTTTAGTATTTGTGAGTGTTATTTTTGGAACCGATAGGCTATCCGAACGCACATTAGGATGATGGTGACAACTCTTGACTATACTTCTATTTTTTATATAGGGCATGAGTTGATGACTTTAATTCTGATTTGAGTTAAATTATACAATATTATCTTAGAACGACATGGCGCGCACGCTTTTCTGCAAAATACAAATGGTTTGAACATGCACGAGACGCCACGCTCAACGCCCGATTCACCGCAAACATGCACGCTCGCCCCGCGTCCCGCCAGCGATTCGCTCGGCTGCCATTCGGGACACTCGCAAGTGTTTTCATCTGTTTTAACACGAATGTTACACGCCCCGACCCGGATACTTAAGTCGAGCGGGCTCTCAGGCCCTGCACTTATTATTTGCACTACTTTGATCCGGTTTGAAGTGTATGTGCCGCTGACATTACAGACACAGATTTTCATCCCAGCATTCAGCCAGCAGGCAAATATTATAATTTATAATACTCAGAATTATGTTCTATTTTTCATTATAAAATGAACTCTTTATTTTATTTCATTATAAAGTTTGCTCCTTTCTGACATGTCACTTTCTCTTTCGGTTAGGACGTTGTACTAGACAAAGAAATCGGGTATCTTTCTTTATTTCCTTTTTTAGTTGCTCATTACAAGTTTCGACGACATTGTACTCAACAACTTGATGACTCAGGGTGATGGGCGCAATGCATGCATACTCTAATTCGTCGAAGTATCGAACTTCGCGTCCGAAAGATAGGTATCCGCAAAACACGTATTGACTTACTTTTGTTTAACTTCGTTCGTAGCATAGACTTGCAAGCATTTGCCAATTTTTTTTTTTTAATCTGATTCGTATTATTTGTACGTTTTCTAGGTACGAAATTATTATTTATTCGTTTGCTAAGTAGTCAAAGTCGAGTTCTAATTATGCAGACAGAACACAAATACTAATGAGAATATAAATTCCTATGGACAACAAAGACATTCACGTAAATTCTAAATATCTAACCTATTTTCTAGAACAGTAGCGACACCTCTCGCTGAGCTCCATAACTAGAATTCTCAGACTTATCGTACTACCTTGGAAAAATGTTCTTTAATTTCATTGTATGAAGACTTAAAACTGATTGAGGCATAATAGAGTAGTATGAAACATTCCATAACGGGCAAGATGTGTGATGAACGATGCGGTCCGACCATAGGCTATATCAAACAACGAACTTCGTACCGCAAATAAAATTTTCGTGGTCTCACGTGTCGCTTGAACACGAAAAACGAAACTTCGTTTAATTGTAGTAGCGGCCCAGGTCTTCTCTTGCGACAAATTGCATCTGTTATAGGTAGAGGTGATCGCCTAACACCAGAGGCCCGATTCTCTTAGCTATTGAACGGCGTTAACGCAACTTAATTGCATGAAAATTGTAGTTTTTGACAATATCCGTAGTCTGCCCGCAATTTAGGTTCGATCGCAAGTCAGTCGCTTGCTATCAATAGTTTTTGACATATTTGGTATGCTGTAAGCTATTTTGTTGTGATTGCGTTGCTACAGTGGCATGAAATATTGTGGAGGATTTTAGATAAAAAAATAGCATAATGATTTAAAAATATTTATTTAATGTATTGTTTGCTAGAAAACCACTGTATTGATGTTTCGAATGATGCGTGATTGATGTAAGTTTTCATTATTATTTCAGTAACAAAATTTGCAAGCCTTAGCACAGCCATACGATAGCGACGCGATTGCTATAAAACTGCGATTAGGAGCTAGAATTAGAAGACTACCGAATTTGACATTAACAGCAGTTCGATCGCAGAAGCATTGCAGTAGTGTGGCGTTTGATCAATAGCTAAGAGAATTCCTACGGTGGGCAACGTGGTTGTTCCATTACGACAGCATCAAAAAAATGTTTATAGATGCGATTTGAATGAAATTTCATCATTTTGTAGATAATTGACTCCATTTTGAGCGAGAGTGACAGAGGCTGTTAAAGCTGAACCCTAATAAATTATCATCTAATATTCCTTAATCTCGAACAATGAGACCCTTGTAAGAAAGTTTAGGGTAATAGAAAACAAAGCATATCTATATTTTATTTCTGTTATCAATAGCTCTTTGTATTCGTTTCTCGTAGCAATGTTTAGAGATAAGAACATTAGACAATTAAAACTGTTTTTAAATATTGAAAGGGTCCCTTTGTGCTATCCAGAATAATAACTCTATTGATAATTTTCGGGAATCGTCTTTACATGCGTACACGCATCTGGTCACGTACGCCACTTTGTGTTTTATAAAAACTAACATCGCTCTTAGAACTTCAGTTCATCTCTGCTCGTCATAGTTAAGACATATAACTTGTAATTATTTTAGAATTCAATAAAATAGTTGTTTTTAAAAACCATTCTCATTTCTGCGCACGTAACAAGGCTTGCCGAATTACTCCAAAGCAGGTTTAGGTTACAATGCTAACAACCTCTTAGGGTTGACTTCTGCTAGTCCTAAGAAACATTTTGAGATGTGATTTCTGTTTAAAAAGAAATGTTTTTTTTTTTGTTTTTTTTTACTGAATAAGCACGCGGACCACCTGGTGTCAAAGTCTTTTGTGCCTGTAATGTATTATATCATATTTTTTATTACTTTGCTCGATGTAAATATGCAAAACTCTATCCAAAGGGATCACGGCATAATCCAATGTTGCCGCGGCGGGCGCTCTTAGCTCGCAGTAGGCATTAAAACACAAAAAAATATATAAAACAAATATTAAAAAAAAAACTAATTCCGCAAATGTTTCTTACGACTAGCAGAAGACAACCCTAAGAGGTTGTTAGCATATTTACAATAACCCTGTATAAGATAATAATAATGTTTATAATCGAGACTTATACACATTTAAGACTAGATCATTCACCTACACATTTTTATTTCCACAGAGTACTGAATTTGAAAAATGACCATCTCCGCCGGCGCTATGATAAATTGAAATACGACGTGAAAAAGGTTGAAGAAATTGTGTATGATCTCAACATTAGAGGATTTGCGCCAAAAGAAAACGAAGATTCGAAAAAGGAACAACCGCAAGTCAAAAAGTCTGAAATTGAAGAATCGAAAACGGAAAAAGAAGAAGATGTTCCTATGTCATAAGGTGAACCAGAATGATAATGGAAGCTAAAACACTAGGAGTGTTTGCAATGCAACATTTTGTATTTTTACTTTAATAAATACCTACTAGATATTCCTTGCGATTGTGTTTCGTAGTATAGGTAATGTGTCTTTATGTATTTCATAAGATAAGCATATTGTAACAGTAATTCAGAAATGAAATACTTTATAAAGTTGTAAGTTAGTGATTACACTACTTAATTAATAAATAATTGTTTATTACTTACATATCTTATCGCACAGACGTACTTTTTGGCAATCACATATGAATAAAGGGTATTTAAAAAAATTTACGCAGAGAAAAATGCCAAACATAGAAGGGTTAAAAAAACTGTCTGGTCAATAAAGCATTGCCTGCCTATTGTGATTATTATTCTTATTTTCTGTGTAGTTATACAAGAAATAGGCACTAATATACATTTAAATTTCCGTTGATAGTGTGTAATAATATAGATATAGAAATGCCCATAAACAAGACTGGCGTTCACCGGGTTATGACCCGTTTTATGCCTGCAGTGCTAAAGAAACGGGACCCTTGGACCCCAGAGAGCGCGTCTCCAAGGTCGGGGATAAGCATAGTAGAATGCCCATTAATGGTCTTTGCGACTATTGAATGGCAACAAAGTAAAAAAACCGAGTTACTGTCCCCCAGTCCTTCGTGGTGAAAGTATAGTAGCAAACACATTCTACAAAAAAGATGACTGCCTAATTACACATAAAAGTGGAACTGCAATGACCAATACAAATAAATTATCAGCGGGACGTTAAACAGTGAAAGAAATATAATGTGATTCCTGAAGAACCTCGTAACGTAACATCACAGATTGTTCTGCGGCCAGAAACCTTACTTGTCACTTAAACATAAGAAGGCTAGCAGAATAAAATTACCATTTTATTCCGGTCACTTTAAAAAAAATATAACCCGACCGAGCTATAACCTTACAAAAAATACCAAGACCTTGTTTATACTAGGGATATTATGATATAGGTATTTACAGAAACGATTTCGGTTAATACCGTTACGAAATAAGGGCAACAGGTATTATATCTGTAAGCATTTTTTCAATGAAAGAGCGCAGCGGGGGTGCGGTCGTGCATTGCTGCGATGGGGGTGGGGGTACCTGACCTACATGTTAGTTCATTCACAGAATAAAAAGGTTTTAATATTTATGTAAAAAGTGACTAGGTACCTATGTAAATTTATTGCGTATGGCAAGTAGGTACAGGTATAAATATAAAAAAAAAATGGTATTTCGGTACTTTTGTAAAAATAGCCTATCTGACTGATCTGATTTTGTAAAAATATATTTACTGATGTTTATTTTAGAATCACGTTCTAAAATAATCTCGAGCCCTCACAAAGCTCAGCTTTTTGCTAGTATTAAGAACGAATGGTACAACCCGCACAATGATATAGCGGTAATTCTCTGGCCAGCAATTATATTTAACAATGATGAAAATTTTACCACTATAGGATTTGTCAGATAATTATAACTTTGAAGCAAAAATCATAAAAATATATTTATTTGAAATTAATTAATGGACGGTAAAATACTAGTTTTGGATACTTATCTCATAATGGACAACCAGTGATGGACATACAGCAATAATGAAAAACCCTAGCTTAGGTAGGTATTAATATTAAATGTAAAAAAAATTAAGCAAGGTGTATGAACTTTTAAATAAAATTAAAACACATTCAACCAATCAATAATCACATCAGGCATCAAAATCTATAAAAGTTCTGAAAAAAAAGTCAAAAAACATGGAAATTTTAAAGAAGATAGATATATGATTTAAATATATCAAAGGCATCTGGATATACACTAGAATCAATTTGTAAGTCTGAGATTCAAGTCTTCAATTAATGAAACAGGTCTTGAAGGATTCTTGCCCAAGTCTAGAACATAATATATTACAATTATTTAGGTATATATCTATATATAACCGAACTCGGACGGGGAAACCGCGAAAGAGTTGACTACACTGACCTAATAAAAAACTCTGATGGGGTGCCTTTCGGCTCAAAGTTGCAACTCGTGGACGAGCTGAACCTAGTGTTTACGACCGCCGCCAGTAAATGCGGCGCACCGACGGCAGACGTCGCGCTCGCTCACGCCTCACTCAGTGCTAATGCAGCAGCACAGGACACCTCGCTGCGCCTTAGACCTTTCTCCCCAGACGAAATAGTAAAACTAGATATATCTCCAAAAAATAGCACTGATCTATACGGAATATCATCAAATCTTCTGCGAACCATTGCTAAACCTCTCGGTCATATTATTTCCTACCTATTCAACGCCTGCGTCCGCGAAGGCGTGTATCCGACCGCTCTTAAACGGGTAAAAGTATCTCCTTTGTACAAGGGCAAAGGGAAAAAATCTAATATGGAGTCGTACCGACCAATATCATTAGTACCCGCTATTAGTAAGATCTTCGAGGTAGGACTTAATAAAAGACTTTTATATTTCATAGGAGAGTACTATCTGACAGGCAGTATGCTTACAGAGCCGTGCGCGCAACAACAGATGTATTGCGAGAGGTGGTGTGGCGTGTGCTGAGCGCCCGCGAGGCTGGCCAGCAAGTAGCGTTGCTAAGCGAAACTCAATTTCTATGGCATACGAGGCCCCGTGCTCTCATTGTTGATGTCATTTATGTCGCAACGTACGCAGACCGTGGTCGGTGACCATGGCCGTGTAAGGTCGTCTGAGCTGGAGAACACCATGGGTGTGCCTCAAGGTTCTTGCCTGTCAAATACATTGTTCAGCCTGTTGCTGAATGACCTACCAGAGTCTGTGAGCGACGCGCAGATCTACATGTACGCTGACGATGTTGCAGCTATAGTGACTGCGCCGTCAATGCTCGAACTAAAGGTTAAGCTGAATAGTGTGGTTCGAAAGCTCGAGCGATGGTTTAAATCGAACGGTTTGGCCCTCAATAGAGATAAGACCTGCTTTATGACCTTCCGCCTTAACGGCACTAACTCACCACCCTGTACTGTCATCGCAGGAAACACCGCGCTTCAGATGGTCAACACAACAAAATTACTGGGATTTTATATTGATAGTGGCCTCACATGGGAGGCTCATATAGACGACCTGTGCTCCAAGCTAGGCCGTACCTGTTTCGCACTGCGACGGCTTGCTGGCACCGCTTTTCGCAGCGTGGTTATGTCATGCTACTTTGCAACCGTCCACAGCATCCTCACCTACGGTGTGGAGCTGTGGGCGGATGTCGGGCGAGCCTTCGTCATGCAGAAGCGAGCGGTGCGCGCAATCGTGGGTGTGTCCGATGATGTATCGTGCAGAGATTTATTCAAGGAGCTGAAAATCATGCCGCTCCCCTGTGAACTCATCACAATAATATAGACAAATTCCAGGAGAGAGGTGTGAACACTTACCGTGCCCTCCGTAGTAACAGGTTCGCTCACGTCCTTGGCACCCCCATGCACAGGCTGTGAATATCGGAAAGGTCTGTATATATAATGGGTCCCGCCATATACAACCGGCTGCCGGACTCGATAAAAAGGGACGCAACTTCCATCCACCATGGTTTTTAAATCAAGACTGAGAAAATGGCTACTTGACTACTCATTCTACTCTGTAGATGAGTTTTATAATTTGCCAATCATATAACTTATTTTATTGTTTAATTTTTATTTGAATCATTTATTTTATTGAATATTATTTTTTATTTTCTTTATAATTTAATTGCAATGAATAATTTATGTAAATTTAATTTAATGACTTTTATCGCAAATGTATTTAAAGTATATTTGCTTATTATGTTATATTTATTTTACAATTTGATTAATATTAATCAAAATAATGTATATTCATTATTAACTTGTAACCTGGAGTTATAAATAAATTATTGTATTGTATTGTATTTACACAGGGCCGGATTTAGAGGTGTGGAAGCCCTGGAGAAACAAGGGAGTGGAGGCCTAAAAAACCTAAAAATCATTTATGATTTCGCTGAAATCCAGGTCCTGCAGTTAATCAATTTCAATGCTAAGTAGGGATAACTTTGAGTTGCGGTTTTGCTCATCGTAGTTCTTAGCCTATTTTTATAATTTTCATTTTTGAAAATATGGGCTCTCCAGTGCAATTTGACAACATAAAAACCAAGTAGGTACCTAGGTACATTTGCAGTGCAATTTCGATGTTTGGGAATGTAGCTCTGATAGCTCTAACGAGACGAGGTTACGGATTGACCACAATACGCTGCCGCAAATAAAATTGAATTACCTAATAAACCGAAAAGATTTCATTGTTTGTTTGCATTGAATAGGTTCTGATACTACTGGACCGATTACGATGAAATTTGATATGGAATGATAGTTGTTCCAACTGTGCAAAAAGAGGATAATGGTTTTGCGCGATAACCGATATACCCGCGGCCGGAAAGCTAGTAATCTATATAATACTTAATGACAATTCAATTGTGTAAATGCAATAACGATTATAAGTTAAGTCTTCTGCAGGAAATCCTTAACCATATAGAAACTTTGGTTAACCAACCACACTTAACTCCGGTTAGAACTTAAAATTAGGTAACTCCTACGAATCGTAGGGTTAGCTGTTATAGTTTTTGGAATCGCAATGTAAATGAGAAGTGTCATGTAGATGCAGTTATTCCTAAACAGCTGTAGTCAAGGGATTAGCATTTTGAGCTGTTCTTGTGTAATTGTCCTCTTACCTTAACTATTATGGAAACAAGGAAGAGTTAGATATTTCAAACTTCGCCAATGCATATATGTATATATATATATATATATATACAACGTGTCCCAAATTTCAACGATAAGCCGGCATCGGAGCATGGACCTACTCATGACTCCTCGGAAAAAAAAATAAAAAATATAACGGTTTTTTTTTATTAATTACAGAGACTTTTATAAATTTCATCGATATTCGATACCCATTATGCTATTTTCAACTACCATGACCACAATTTTTGACATATTTTTGATATTTTTTGTGCATTAGCAACCTAAGAAGGACGGCTATCTACCACAATCCTTTAAAATTACAGAAAGTCTGTAGTTATTTTACAAAAATCAGTAAAAAAAAAAATTTTCTTATAATTTTCATAGATTTTAACATTCTATGCACTTTCTATAGTCTGGGTTAAAAAAAAGTATGGACACTACCATGGCAAGTTTTATTAAAAGTTGGCGCAACTAACCGAGATTTCAAAATGATAGGATACTCCGAACAACAATCAAAAAAAAAGAAATGGTTATCATTTATAAATAACAATCATATTACTGATGAATATGACATTTATCTACTACTTTTACTATGTAGGTACACAAATGATGTTTGGAGTTAATTTATTTTTGAATATAACAAGAAACATGGTGTAATTTTACATTTATTGCCATTCAATATTATTTATTACTAAATTAAATGTTCAAATTGTTTGCCACCGGCATTAATACAGGCATGACATCTTCGTAAAAACGATCTTTTTATTTGACGTGAATATCGTCTGCCACTGATGCTATTCGCAGCCTCATAGATTCTTTGGCGAAGTTCGTCCAACGTTGCAATGGGCTTGGAGTACACCTTGTCCTTAAGACAACCCCAATAAAAGAAGTCCAGGGGGTTTAGATCCGGTGAACGGGGTGGCCATAAGATAGGCCCAAGTCTTCCAATCCACCGTTCTGGATACTCTTGGCTTAAGTATTCTCTCACAGGACTGGCATAGTGAGCTGGACATCCATCATTTTGGAACCACATACTTTGTAAGTTACTTATAGGCACGTCTTCTAGTAATTCAGGCAAGTGATTTTGTAAAAAATGCAAATAACTATTGCCATCTAAGTTTCCTTGTAACTCATAGGGTCCAATCACTTGTCCATTTAATATGCCCGTCCAAAGATTAACTTTGAATTGATACTGGGATTTATCTTGTCTCATCAGGTGCGGATTTTCATTGGACCAGCTATGTAGGTTGTGGAGATTTAAATAGCCATCTTTCTTACAAGTTGTTTCATCTGACCATAAAATTTTGTCTAAGAAATTGTCATCTTCTCTATGCTTTTGCAGCATGATCTGACAAAATGTAAGCCGAAGTGGATAGTCTCGTGGTAATAATGTCTGCACACGCCTGTAGTGATATGGGTGAAGCCTGTGACGTCTTAAAATTCTATGTGCAGAACTTTTTGGAATTCCTATCGATGCCTGAAACGCAAAGAGAGTGTTTTATTTATTAAATATGTTCTGGGTAGTATAACCGGAACTTACTCGAACATTCTGAAACAGGCCCATAATCCATAATGTACCTATTTTATATCGAGTAGTTACATCTTCACAACTTTGGTATCAGGTGACTTGTCGCGGTAATGTCGATACTAATTTGAAATTGGCAAATATTGTGTCAATGTTATTTTTTGGTATTGTCTACTTCATCCAGATTCTACCATATTAGTGTGACAATCATCAGTGAGCATCAGTGAGTTACAGACATTTCAACAAAAAGCTGTCAACAGCAGGCTGTACATTTAATAGGATACGAGTTGTTTGTTCTAAAGTTTAAGTATACTTTATATATAATAACATTTGTCTATGTGTCTTAAAAATAAGTTTTAATTTAGGGTGAAGGTGTTACATATTGTTATAAAAGTAGGTAGGCGCCCCGCGCCTCAGTCTGGCAATACACTCTTGACGGGAAGCACTTTATTTTATTTATCTGTAGGTACCTCTTTCACGATTATGCTCGCCTAGTACCTTTTATTTAAATTGATATTATTTCCAGAAATTGCTTTTCCCAAGTGTTTTCAGTTTAGTACTTCGTCGACGATGATAGAAACAATGAATTCTTATAAGGGTACCGATGGAATAAAATACTGATTTTAGGAATCGGGTGGGAATTTTTGATAAATGGCTTCTGATTGTAGGATTCGTTGGGCGCCCCATTCCCCTGAAAAGTGTGAAAAGGTATCTTCTGTCAAAGTAAAAAGATATTCGGACGGATAATGAAGTAAGCTCAGAGTGTGTTCAATCAGCATGGTACTGACTTCCACAAATTATTTCATACTTTTTTTAATGGTATTGTGACGGAACACGCACCATGCCCAGCGATGACCTCTGCTTTTATCAGATGCATTTCGTCACAAGTGACGAACTGGGCTGCACCCAATCACCCTGAGACATACAGTTGTTAAGTCTTATGTGCATGTAATTTCATAATAACTTACATGGCTCTCAAGGATTGCTGCTGGAACACACTGTTATGTGATTAACTTGGGGTGGTAGCTAGCCAGGCGAGCATTGGCAAAATGCTCTTCTACCATGTGCTACCCCAAGCCGGCGGTGGGGATCGAACTAGGGACCTGCGGCATGGCAGTCCATAGATATAAATTTTTGCTTGCTAATACTTGGCTTCTTTTCACGTGTGGAACTCTGTTCCCATTATTGAAATAATATACCTATCCCAGCTCCGTTCCCATACGATGGTTAAGAACGAGAGAACAACTTAGAGTTATGAGTCATTATTCATGTTGGCTTAGCGGTCAGAGTATGCCCCGGCTATAGGGGAATCGGGTCCGAATCCCGCACATATTATATCATATCATATATATTTCCTTTCGTTGTCATTTTGTAGTGTAACCCGCGGAGCATACGTTATTGCGATAATAAAAATATTAAAATTATAGCGTTAAAGTTTAAGATAATTTATTTACATACAACATGAGAAATCTCATACACAGGAAAAAACAACACATGCACAAAAGATGGAAAAGTAGTAAAGTCGCTATAATCATGGTCTGCCTATGAGACGTGCAAATGTTGGAGAGTGATACTATGCTTGTTACAATGTTATGAAATACAAATAAAATAAAAATATAATATCACGGTAATAATTATAATTTAAATTAATGTCGAAATATGCAAATAATAATAATAAAATTCTCTACAGATCGATATGGATTTAGAAAGTCATTAATTTTGTAATAGCATTTCTGCAGCCGAAGTGCTTTAAGTTTGTTCCTAAATAAGGTAATATTTTGGTCTCTTATTGCCTTTGGAATATTATTGTAGATTGTAGGTCCCATGCACACTACACTGTTATGTCGCCTTCAGAGTTGTGTTGCCTTTATGTAGACACCGTATATTTTGGTTGCGTCTGTGCAAAGTCAGATATTGTGGGGAAATGGTCTTGGTTGGATTGTACAAATAAAGCCGTCTCAAGAAATAAAGGCATGGATAAGTAAGAATTTCATGTTTTGTAAAATATGGCTACTTTTGCTTTTTTTTTCCTAAACATAGCGTGGATGTTTTTATCTTTTAAAAATAACCTCTTTGTTATTGAGTTACCCCAGAAGATAATACCGTATCTCAGGATTCAACGAGGCCATAGTCAGTGAGTAAAGGGATCTGATAAAGGGTAATGTCCCGCACATGACTATAATTTTGTTCTCTTAATTTTTTTGAAAATTAAGTAGTGCATACTTGTTATTGCAGGCAACAGCAAAGGAATACGTTCTGCATAATTTTTTTTAAAGTATTTATATAAGGTTTCCATACTAGTATAATAGATTGATATTAATTGGTCTTTATCACGATGTTAGTCTGCAGGGTAGCATAACCTCATTGCAGATCGATGTTCAGATGTGATCTGTGCTGAACATGCTAGATACGGGCTGTATCCTACCGTCATTCTCAACCTTTGGCATATATAGTGTGTATTATGTATTTGGGATCGACGTATTTATATACGCTAGCCATCGACTACTAACTCACCTTTGGCTCTCATTGACAACTGCCGAAACACACTGTTACGTTTTTGGTGACAGAATTTCTACAGAGGGTGGTAGCCACCCAGGCAGACTAGGCAAGCTGCACTGTGCTGTGACTAAGCGAGCGCTTCATGTACCTAAATATAAAACAAAATATCTTAACGAATTCAATTGTTTGTCATCTTAAATTAGTAAATAAATATAAAATATTTAAGTGTATAATCCAATATGATACCTAAGTTTATTTAAATACCTACTTAGTTACATGCAGGTTCTAGAACACCTATATTCTATCTAGAAAAGCTATATTGTTTAGCACAGAACAAGGCCGGATGACCAGCCTTCTTAAAGAATTCTATACAGTAATCCGAGGAGCTTCTAGTTGTGAACCGATTCTGGTAGGTATATATACGTTTATGTTCTGCTGGTTTCCTATATTCTGTATTTTATAATTCCACCTTCAGCTTCTTAGGTTATTTTGGCTGTGAACCTCTCGCTTACATTTTCTCGAACAAGAACACCGGGTGCCGATGTAATTTGTAGCTGTAGTAACTAACCAAATAATAAAGGTAAGAGCATCAAATCCTATAATATTTTAAAAGTTTTTTTTTTTCCCCTTTCATCGTGATATGGTCTCGCACGTCTTGTGCATTTGCCAGTGTCATGTTTCAATGATCATTGATCAAGTTCTTCTTTGAGACGACTTCTGTTCTATTGGTTTCAGCTGTCTAGGCTGGAAAGACTTCTCAGCTTCAGACTTCTTTATTATATTAAGACATTTTTTTTATTTTATTTATTATCATTATGGTTAATTATATTACAAAAACGAGGAAACGATAATTTTATACAATAATTTATACATCGGAATTCGAGGAAACACTAGGTTCAGAGGAGTTAGGAAGGATAGGAGGACAATAGGTATATAGTGTAGTAAAAGTAAATAAGTATTTACAATGTAGCATATCATAATTTGATGTCGTTAGCTTCAATGAATGAAGCTAACACTTGATAGATAGGGAGACAATTGCTATAAAGTAAGGAAAATATATTAGTAGGGAAAGGGACTTGAAGATTTTCAAGGTCTTTGAAAAGCGGAGCGTGATCATAACGGGGACACTTTAAAATAATATGATCGATGTCACCCACGTCCTCTCCACACTCACACAATTCCGAGTCTATAATACGTATCCGAGCAAGATGTGCCGGAGTGCACATGTGACCCAAACGCATTCGAATCAAAACAGACGTAGCACGTTTATTTAGTTTTACTTTGGTAAACCAGGACTTAACCGGGATCATTGGTTGTATATTGTAGAAGTATTTGCCTTTTAATCTGGCACTATTTGTCCAGGCTTCATTCCAAGCACGTTGCAGGTCTAATTTAGAGAGAGCAGCTAAATCCTGAGGAAAATTCTTATATGGGAACATGTCCCCACACTGTGTTGCTTGGTTTACAAGTTGATCAGCTTTCTCATTTCCCTTTATTCCGCTGTGACTGGGAATCCAGGCAAAGGAAACAGAACACCCTCTATCTACGCATTTAATAAGCATTTCTCGGGCTTCGATAATAACCGGAAAATATGCATTTCTTTTGAAGGGAAATTTCATAAGAGCTTGTAATGCACTCAGGGAATCTGAGAAAATTACGCTATTTGAGAGTTTCATAATGAGGATGTATTCAAGAGCCTTATAAATTCCATAACATTCTGCGGTGAAAATAGATATTTGAGGAGGGAATTTTATCTTTTCTACAATATTGAACTGTCGATGGAAAAGGCCTACATCAACACAGTCACTGTTTGAGTGTTTTGAGGCATCGCAATAAATTTGATTCCAATCTGGCCATAATTCATCAATGATGTTGTTTAAACACTCATTGGCGAATGGGTCTCCTTTGGCAATATCTAAGTTAAGATATATATCTGGTTTGACTAAAAGAGATTCAAAACTGGTTTCAAATATGGGGAGTTTATGGGTGCGGTGAGTTAAAGGTTCGATCTTATTAAATTTTAATAAACTATTTATCATACATGGTAGGCGTTTATGAGACCAGTATTTAGATGTATTAACCATAGCCGAAAGTTTTTTAAGTTTTGGAAACAGTGGGTGTTTTGCGAACTGTATAATGCGACAGAAAAATCTATCTGCGAGAAATTGTCGTCGTAATGGAAGGGGTGGTTCAACGCATTCTACTTGTAAAGCGTTTATTGGAGAACTTTTCATGGCACCAGTTATGATTCTTAGAGCTTTCGCCTGGATGCCATCCAATTTCTTCATCCCAGCTGAGCTACACGGCTCCAACAAGAATGTTCCATAATCTAAAACACTTCTTATGAGAGCATTATAGATCAGCTTCAAAGAAAATGGATGGGCACCCCACCAAACGCCTGATAAGCACCTAAGAATGTTAAGTGACCGTTCACATTTTGCTGCAATATACTCACAGTGGGGCAGACCACTTAGTTTAGCATCTAAAATTAAACCTAAAAATTTTGCTTCGGTTTTAACAGGGACAAGACTACCATTATATAGTAATGTTATGGGTGGTGGCACACGTTGTCTTGTGAACAGAAGAGCACAGCTTTTGGACACAGACAGATCTAATCCATTGTTATCTAGCCAGACTTTAAGATTAGATAGAGAGGCTGAAAGTAAAAGACAGGCACTATTGACACTACTATTCACGTTGTATAATAGTAAATCATCAGCATATTGTAAAATTGCGGTATTGCTTAAATATTTATCTAAATCGCTAGTGTATATATTATATAGAATTGGGCTAAGGACTGATCCCTGAGGGACTCCTCTCCAAATAATTCTGCTAGATGATTCTAATGTTATTGAACGATCAGACATTAAATTTATAATAAAGTTAATTAAATTTAACGGAACTTGGAGGCATTGTAGTTTGTTTTTTAAGATAGTTAGACAGACGTTATCGTAGGGAGATTTGATATCTAGAAAAACAGCTGTAACCGATGCATTTTGAGAGAAGGCTAATCGGATGTCGGCTAAAAGGATTGCTGCACTGTCTAGGGTACTTTTTCCTTTACGAAATCCGTACTGTGATTCTGAAAACAAACCGTTACTTTCCATTAACCACTCTAATCTGTTTTTTACCAGATGTTCCGCAATTTTGGTAATGACAGGCGACAAAGCTATGGGTCGATAGGAAGAAACTTCAGATGGATCTTTATTAGGCTTTAACACAGGCAACACCAGTTGAGACTTCCATTGTGATGGAACGTCACCTGTCAAAATTACTTTGTTTATAACCTCTAAATAATATTTTAGACTGTTAACTCCAAGATTCGTGAAGAAAGAGTATGGGATTCCATCTTCTCCTGGGGCAGAGTCCTGAATGCCAGAGAGAATACCTTTGAGTTCGTTTAAAGTAAAAGGAAAATTTAAGAAAGAATCATCTTGATTGTGTGAAATTTGAAGAGGGCAAACCAATTCAAATTCAGGAACGAATGGAGGAGCTAAATAATCCATAAATTCATCAGTCATACATGATGGGATTGTTCTAAAAGTGGAATCGGAAATACCTAACCTAAAACGTCTGATAAGAGACCACATAACCGAGCATGGGGTATTTGGAGAAATTGTAATGCAAACACATCTCCAGCCTGAGAATCTCTTTTCTTTTATAAGTTTTTTAGTGTCAGCCATAATTCGTAATAAATTTTGGAAATTTTCATCTGTCATGTTTAAATTGTACACTGCCTCAGCTTCTTTCCTTATTTTAACAGCATTAGTGCAGTCACTATCCCACCATGGTGGGGACGGTAATTTTCCATCTGAAGCATTTTTGATAGGGAAATAAGCATTAGCTGCCTCTATCAACAATTCAGTAAAAGCTGCAGAACAAAGTTCTGTCTTACATGTTATATCAGGTAGTGTATGTAGTTTATTATCTATGTATTCAGTATACTTATTCCAGTTACCTTTTATTAGCCTATACTTCATTCTAGGTGTGGGGACTGTATTTTGCACTTGTTTATTTGGGAAAAATGTTATAATTGGGTAGTGATCACTACCACAAGTAGAATTATGCGTGCACCAATATAATTTTGATGCTAATGACTCTGTAACAATTGAGAGAACAACAGCACTAAAATTTTCATTGGGGCGGGTTCTTCGTGTAGGTACTCCTGTGTTTAAAACACAGAGATTGTGTCGGTCTAATATATCTATTAATGTTTCTCCATTGGTATTGGATATGGAACTACCCCATAACCTATGATGAGAATTAAAGTCTCCTAATAATATATATGGTTTAGGTAGAGAGTTTAATATATTATCTAGAGTTTGGAATGTAGCAGAAGATGGGTGTGGGATATATATAGATGTAAAAATTATATTAGTAACAAGTGCTGCTACAATATACAAACCATCATGTTGAGGGAGGGAAATTATTTTATAAGGTAAATTATTTTTTATGAATAAGTCTACTCCATCATATCCATCTATTCTATCCTCGCGAAGACAGGTGAAACCTTTGATTTTAAAAACAGAATCTGGCCGCAGCCATGTTTCTGCTAAAGTAATAATTGAGGGGTCATATTTATTAGTAAGGTACATAATTTCAGATTTTTTATTATTCACACTTTGGCAGTTCCACTGCACCACCACATGTGGGTAGTGCAGTGGAACCGCCGTTGTGTGATTACAGTTAATCATCATTTGTTGGTGTAAATCCATGTTGGGCATGGATAATTTTATTTAATATATCAATAATAGGGGCAGCGTTGTTCAGTTTGATAATATTTGACTGAGACAGAATGTTTATCAAAGAAACAATAATGTTTGTAAGAGAATGTTCCTCATTGTCAGAGGAGTTAGATTTAAATCCACATCCGTTACATGGAGGTGGCATTTCATACTCTTTTATCAGAGCTTGATGTGCTGCATGGTCATAGCCTTTAGCAAACTGATGTGGTGAACGAGGTTTTAGGGTCACAGTTTTTTTATAAGACTTAGTTGATGAGAGTGGTGGAGGCATTGCATTTTTATTGAGAGTGGGATGAGCTGTTGATGTTATGTCTGCATATGATCTGGATACAGGTGGGTGGAGTTTAGAAGCTTCAGAATAGGATACGCAATTTTCCGCCATGTATTGTTTGATACGTTTTTGTCTTTCGTGTTCAGGGCAACATTTGTTTGTGGCATAATGTGATCCAGAGCATAGACAGCAAGAACTATTATGTTCCTCAATATTACAGCTATCAGCAGTATGGGCTTGGCCACACTTATAACATCGGGGTTTGGACCTACATTGGACTTTTGTGTGACCAAAGCGGCAACAGCTGTAACATTGTATAGTCGGGTATACATAAAGCTCTACAGGTAGTGCATTAAAGCATACAAAAATTCTTTTGGGTAGAAACTGTCCATCAAAAGTTATCACTACAGTCTGATAGGGTTTCCATTGTGATTTCCCATCTATGATGGTTTTGTAGTTTAAACGCCTGACTTTTAATATCTTTCCACATCCAATAGGAACATTGATGTTATCTGTAACTTCTTCGGGAGACCAATCAGCTGGAACTCCACGAACAAGCCCCATGCGGGTGACATTAAATGTTGGTATAAATGCTTTTAAGCTGTTTTTGCTAAGACTATCGTGGTTAATGAAAACATTAGCATCATTAAAGTTTGCAAAAGCGAGGGATATTCTATTTCGGCCTATGCGTTTCAGACTGCCATTAACAATATTTTTTAAATTTTGTCTTTGGAGGAACCTTCCAAAGGCAATAGGGTGCAGTATGGTGCCATCATCAGAATTCTGTTGCTCTCTCTGAACATGAATAATGTATGGTGCTATATCTTGGGACTCATACAATGTGCGACTAAAAGGCTGGGGTTGAGGACGGGTCTGATGTATGTTTGTTGTCTCTTTCAGGGTGTCCTTGTTGGATTGGGATGTGTTACTGTTAATAAGCGTTTTCTTTTCACACGAAGTAGGTGCTTTTTCTGATATTGATTCGACAACAGAAACACATTCGCAATCCGTTACTTTGAGTTCTAAAGCAGAGTTACGTTTGCGTTTTCTTTTGTTACAATGCTTACACATCTTGCTTGGACGGCTGCGCTTCAAGGACCGAGAAGACATGGACCCATCCATGAAAGACCCATCTGTCTTCATGCCCGATTCGTTAGACATAACTGTTATAAAACATGTAGCAGGTGGGACTGAGCCCGCCGAGAAAAATCAACAGAAGAAACTTACCAAGTTATATATACACAATAATATATATTATATACAAATTAAACTAAAATTATTTACGATTTGAACTCTTCTGACCACTATATACACAGAATTATTAAATTTAATTATTTAAAAAATTTAAACGCGCCCGCCAACTTTGAACGTTTCTCGCCTTTTTTTACTATATCCTCGGGCGTGTATCCACCGGTCTGCCGGATTTCCCTTATGTGTCCCATCCGGCCTGCCGGAGATCGGTCAATAGTCGTGGTTACATATTCACCATAAAATCTGCGTAAGTTCGATTTTCATAATTCAAACGGTTTTCGTGAGAATGGATCCTTGGCTATGCGAGAAAAAATCCATAATATTCTGATATAACAGAAAGTATGTTTAAAATTGATATGAAATCTGAAACCAGCTCAAATTACATTTTGGCGCCAAAATTTTGTATAGATTTATGTCATTTAAAAATAATCTCGTAACTACTTCTAAAGTAATTAACCTAGAAAGCTGTAATTTTGCATTTCTATAGGCAACAAGTCAATAACGATGTTAAAAGAAATTAAAAGGATAAGGATTGATAACTTTTTTTTTTATAGATTTTTTTATTTGACCCCCGTTTTTGTTACGGCCGGAATTCCGGTGGTCTAAAAAAAAGGTTTAGTGTGAAGCTTGTATTTATCCGATCGTTATTATTTAAACGTTGTTAGTAAGCTACTATCATTGGCTATACAACAAAAAAAACCGCATTACTCTATGGTAACGAGAAGTTACTCAAATCATGAAATGAAAAAAAATAACTTTCACTCGATGCATTTTGCCGCGCAAACACTCACCGATCGAAATTTACGTAATAAATAATCTCGTAACTACTTTTAAACCTGTAAACCTAAACATCTGAAACAATTCAGGTGTATAGATTACATCTAAATAATCATATCAAAAGAAAAACCAAATTCGTAGATGGTATAGTTTTTGAGAAAAAAAATAAAATCCGCTTATGTACAGTTTTCCCGCCAAAATTCTTAAAAAAAATCGCGTTGTTTTAATCTCGTTGCTACTTATAAAATATTTATCCTTACAATCTGGTATTATTCATGGGTAAAGAACCATAATAAATACACACATTAAAAAAAAAAACAAAGTTGTAGGTGGAATAGTTTCGGAAAAAAAAAATAAAAAAAATATATAAAAATGCCGTTTCCCGCCATTTTCGTCGTCTGTTCAAACCCATTTTCCTGTAAAATTTTCCATGAAAAGGTCTATTTTCATTTCTTTTCCCGTAAAGAGAATATGATGAGGATTGCATTGGTACCAAGAAGTTTATATGTTGATTGGAGACTGCCACAAATAAACTCGATTAAAAAACAAAATACCTCAAAATCTGGAAAAATATATTTTTATTCGCTGTTTGATCCACTCAAACTAAGTGTATGAAAATGTTATTTTTTGTATGGTATAGGTAATATATTGGGGTATGGGGATGTTAGGGTGACATGTTTAGGTAATGGAAAACTACTTAGTACTACAAAAAAACGTTACGGGGCGTCGCGGGATAAAAAAACGTGAGCAGTTTGGACGATTTCGTCATAGGAGGTGGACAGATTGGACGCACGAGGGGTAGTTAAACTTGATAAAAGCGCCCTCTTTGCATTGCCGTGTTACAATACAACTCTGACACATACAGGGCCGCGTTCCAAGCCTCAGAGTGTAGTTGTCGGTTGCTTAACTTACTCGAAGGCTTAGAACGACTCGGTTGTTTTATAACCTCAAATATCGATTTTTGGCGGGGAACAATAAATATAGAAGTTTCATGATGTTCGAAAAGCAATAACTACCGTTACCTGCGAAATACAAAAGAGTGCCTATAATTCTCTCATCAAGAAATGTCAAGGTCATTTCAGTTAAAGATTCAACCTTTTATCGACCGTTTTTGATAGTAAAAAGTAGTTGCGCTCTACTCGAAGGTTGTGAACGACGTTAGAGTGTAAAGTTGCACTCCGAGTGCACTCCGAGTGCGCTCTAACCGAGGTTCCGAACGACCCCATATTTAGTTCATGCGATTTACTTTAGATAGAGCTGGTAAGCCTTAAAACACGCAAGAGCTTGTATCAAGCTTGATGTAAGGATGTCAGGATTGTTCTTGAATAGTTTGGAATTTCCAGTCGATGCAAACCTGTGGTTAATAAGTTTTTGAAGTGCACATAGTCACTAATACTAGTGACGTGTGCTTAAAATCTGCACTGAGAGAAGAGGAAATGATAATTATTGATGTCCTCGAAGTCGTATTTGAAAATGCAATTTCGAAAGCAGCAAAGCAATATCACTATTGGAGAACTCGACGTTTTTAATGTTTGCTTGTTCATCAATCACTTTCGAATGCCCAAAACGTTATGTCTGATTTTTAATTGATTCTGAATTTCGATATAATTTAGATGGAGCTGGTAAGCCTTAAAACACGCAAGAGCTTGTTGCAAGCTTGATGTAGGTAGTAATAATGTAAGGAATGTTCTTGAATCGTCCGGGTACCATTGTGGTAGCCGTGCGAACTTCAGCCCTTACTTATAAAGTTTTTGAAGTGCACACAATATAGTCACTAATACCAGTGATGTGTGCTTAAAATCTGCACTACGAGAAGAGTAAATTTAATTAATTATGAATATCTTCATAACTGCACAATTATGAAGATATAAAAAATGGACGAGGGAAGCATTATCACCATTGGTGAACTCGCCATTTTTAACGTTTGCTTATTCATCAATCACTTTAAATGCCCAAAACGATAAATGATTTAACGTGTAAAATCTGATATTTGAAGAGTTATAGAGATGATCTTTATGATATACTAGCGGCATAGAACATATAATAATACTACGTATAGAATGGACATTTCTCTCCCCCCACCAATCGAGCTTTCCTCACACCGCCACCGATTCAGAGCTGGCGCGGAGCTAACTTGAGCTCAGGATGCGCACGGCGCAACTCGCGCACGATGACGTGACGACACTGACGACGCGACGAAGCGTGACGATTGTACGAGTATGTTAAAAGTTGAGAATGGGGTTATCTTGTACTGTTTAGGGTTGTTTATCAACTAAATGAAAAGAGGATTGTTTGTTGTGAATAATGATTGTTTATTATACGAAAAGAACATAAATGATTATTGTGATTGTAATTATTATCTTATATATGTGAATTTGTAAGTATACTTTTTGTATAGTGTAGGTATCTATTATTATATAAGTAATGGAGTGAAATGTGAAGTAATGTTATCTACTCGGTTGTGTGTTGCATATTCCCACGTCGCGTCGCTCGTACATGGAGTTGGATTGTTGACATGGAAATATTTTTGCAGGTATACTGTAATACTTACGAAAATGCATAATTTACGAAATCTAATACGACTAATAAAAGTATCAAAAGATTGTTACATATGTAAGTATAATAATTATTCATACGGTGACAACCTTAGACTTCACGCACACACTTACGCGTGTACCACAACAACATTTGTACCTGTGTAATAGGTAGTTAGAACGCGGCTTTAGTATAGAGAATGAGTCGAGTATCCAGGGTGTGCTAGCGGTCCACCCCGACTTCGCACGGGTGTTTAACAAAAATTATAAATTGAAACACATAAAAAGTGACATTAAAAACACAGCACGCGTCTTGATACTCCCCTGATACGGTTAATTCCCTAATAGACTTAATCTAAATGTTTCTATAGCTTAAGAGAATTCATTAAAAATAATAATAATAATGTAATTCAATTCAATTTATTTCATACATAGTCCATAGTTTTACATGAAATAAGGCGCATAATAATGTTTATTTATGTATTTTTTTTATTCTTTTACAATTTAGGGATTCTTAAAGCTAGGTATAAAGGAAAAGGTGGAAACTTTCAGCGGGGCAGTACGGGGAAGTACCTTATCCGTTGCAGCTACTCGGAAATGATCTTAGGAGACTATCCATAATTTTTTTATGGAATATTGATCCCCATTCATAGATTTTCAAAAATACTTACATTTAGCAAGAAAATAGCCATTTTACACAAAAACGTTTTTGATGCCAATCGATCCTGTTTGTAATACTGATCAAAAACTTCTAAATGAGACCAACCATCGCTGGAGTACCTATACTAAATAATGTTACAATCAAATAAATTTAATATTACCAGGTAAGTTTTCAAATCGTAATGTGGAATGTCTATAACTTGAACCTAGTTAAGGCTTTAAGACTCGCCAAACGCGTCTCTTTAACTCGACATGCTGAAGAACCTACGGATTCTACCGACATGAAAAAAATATCATCAATAAGATCATTCTGTACCTGTTCGTTTCAATTGCATAAAATATTAATTTACTTTCTTCATTGCGAAGAAAAAAATATTTTACGAACGTCTTTTTCGTTCCCATAGCCTGCAATGGCGTGTTACGGAAGATTGCGACATTAAATTTGTTTACACTGTTAGATAGGCAATTTATAAATATGCACATTCATTTTTTCCCCATATTTTTAGAACCAAAATAAAGTCTGTTTAGTAATATTTTGCGTTATTTATTGCCATGCCGGCATAGCATGTGATCGGCAACACCCGCGAGATCCTAAGCGGGGGAAGGGTCAGTCGCCGCTGGCACTATGCAGAGAGTGGACGTACTTGTGTTCCCAAGAAACATTTATGCAATTTTATTACTATTTGTACGTAAATTATCAATTAAACACTGAGTAAATAGTCAAAGACAATTTAAATCAATAGTTTTTAGAGTCATTTATTAGTTCATATTGACATTATCGTTAGTGAAAATATTTAGAATAGTAACCAGATTTTGTAGTACAGAAGGTCTAATCTGATCCGAAGATGGGAAGTATCAGTAAGGCTAATAAGCGTAAAAAAAAGATTGGACGCCAACTGGCCGAGTGGTACCTACCTCTTCACATTATTATATTATACTCTATTACCTCATTATACCAATATTGTATTTTTTTGTCGTTCTTTTTGTTTTGTAGGCCGGAGTGACTAACCTCACTATCAGGATTTTTAAGCGGACTAAGAGGGCTAAAATACAGTAATATCCCTCTAATCACACTTAATATATACATGCGAAAGTTGGTGTACGTTCCTCATTCATGAAACAGATGAACGGGTTTGGTTTAAATTTTGAACGATATACCTACTACCCTGGAATAACACGTTGGCACGTTTGCTTTATATCCCGGAAAAAAGAACAGTAGGAGGGGCGCAGATTGTAATTGATATTTTTATTTATAATTAATATATAATTAATTATATTTATTTTAATATATAATTATTTTATATCTATACAAAAATAAGTGCATATTTGTTATATAAAATATCTAAAGAGCATGTTTACTAAATGCACATGAATGTATGTAAGGTACCTAGCCTTACCTACCGCAAAAAAAAAATTACCACATTATTTTCTGTTTGTCGGTATGTATGTATATCTGTATGTATGTATATCTGTATGTATGTATATCTGTTTGTTCCGGGTAACCTCCGGAATGTCTGGACCGATTTTTAACAGGAATTTCAGTGTCCGATATGTTTCATTTTCATATAGCTGAAAAACGCGCGCGATTTTCTACTTGGCTTCGTCCTCTTCTTCGTGCTCTTGTCCCAAGTTAAGTGGGGTCGGCACAACATGTACATTTCTTCCATTCTGTCCTATTACTCGTCATTTCGTCATATACATTATGACGTACCTATATCCGTTATCTACGAATTACATTATTTATTCGTAGTCCGTTATACATAATTCAAATCAAAGTAGAAATACTGTTTTAATAATTTATGGTTCACTGGAAGGCGTGGGTTCGCACCTCACCCGAGGCGGAAATTTTTCGTTTCATAAATTATTAAAATATGTTTTTGCTAAACATGCGTTAATGCTTGAAAAATCAATTAATAAATTAGAAATACTGTGCTGTAGGTACCTACATAATACATAGGTACCAACGTAATATATGTGTGCAAAACTCGCAGTTGGTCTGATGCAGATTCAAAAACCCATACCAATTATACTTTGCACTTGAAGTACTACAATAAACTACCTACCTATTTTATAGTAAAATTTTATATCAGAGCTGACCAAACCACGGCCTGCATAAGAAAGATTTAGAAATCTAGTGAAAATATTTTTTCACTAGTCCTGTTTTAACCGACTTCAAAAAAGGAGGGGTTTCTATATTTCACTGTATAGGTACTGTGTAATATATATTATGTATTTCACCGATTTTTCCGCCAACTTTGTATTGATTTTGATCATTGTTTTTTTTGAATAGGGTTTACTTTCCAGTCGTTTCCATTTATATTTTACCAACATCGGTTGAGTAGTTTTAGAGTTACACTCAAGTAACTGAAAATTGCTTGTCTTACCTTGATGACTTACTTGTCGATGGTGACCAGTCGTGGAAAATGGCTGACAAAATATTTTTGACAAACCAACAAAAAAAAAACTATGGAAACAACTGTCAAATGTAAAAGATAAAAATCATTTATTGGCCATAACATAACATTCGTTACAGGCAGGTCAACTTTTACAATTTGGAATTGATTCTTAACATAAATAGGATCATATCATCATCTACATCACATACATTAAAAACCTTAACTAATTACATTCTTAAATTGATAATTGTGCTGGTTCCTGACACTGGAATGACGTTTCCAAGATGTGCATTGACATGTACTCATTTACACTATAAAATGGATTATGTTGGAAAAAAGTCTTAACCGTTTCCTTGAATTCATTAAAATTTAATTTGGTGATACTAATAGGCAACTTATCATACATCAAAAGTTTAAAGCAACGGCCCTGATTTCGGACTTTGGCTAGCCTAGTTTGGGGTATAACTAAATTTTCATTGCGACGTAGATAGTAAGGAATTACATCCTTTTTTCTTACTAATTTTTCCCTATCTGTATGTATTTCTAATAAGCTATTGTAAATGTAAATTGAAATCACAGTCATTATTTTGTTTTGTTTAAAGTATTTTCTTGCAGAGCTTCGTTTTTTTAAACCATTTATTAATCTGATTGCTTTTTTTTGACATTTTAAGACATTTTTAATATTCGACGCATTACCCCAAATAGTAACGGCGTAGCTTATAATAGAATGTATGTAGGCATAATACACAGATATGAGTGTTTTCTTGTTTATTAGTGGCTTAAGTTTGAATAATGCATAATTTGCACTGGACATTTTCTTGCAAATCTTGTCGATGTGTGCCGAGTGACTAACTGTATTGTCTATAGTATAGCCTAAAAATATATTTTCTTTCCTTGTCAAGTTACCGTCAATACCAAGTTTGGATTGATACTGCATGACAATACTTTTATTTGAATTAAGAATAATACCATTTGCATTAAACCAGTCTTCGAGTTTTTCCATAATACTATTTATTTTTATTTCTAATGTTTGCTTACATTTATCCCTTATCCCAACATGGGTGTCATCTGCAAATAAACTTAAATACGCCCAGTCTGGCAGAGAGCTTGCAAGGTCATTGATATAAATTAAGAACAACACTGGTCCCAGGATTGACCCTTGTGGTACTCCTATCGTCACGGTACCAGGAGTAGATATGTGTTCATTGACATAAACTACTTGATTACGCTTTTCTAGGTAAGTTTTCATCATATTTAGCTCCTTTCCTTTAAATCCATAAAATTTCAATTTAAGCAACAGTATTTCATGTCTCAAACAATCAAAAGCCTTAGACAAGTCGCAAAAAATGCTTGCACATTTATGCGAGGTATCTATAGAATCAAGAATAAAATAAATTATTTTCCTCATAGCCATTTCAGTAGATCGGCCTTTCCTGAATCCAAATTGTGCTAAATTAAATAAGTTGTTATTTTCAAAGTACTTAACAATCCTAGATTTAACAGCTGCTTCTAATATTTTGGATAAAGTTGGCAATATACAAACTGGTCTATAATTATTGATATCTGAGCTATCCCCTTTCTTAAAAAGTGGTATAACTCTACCTGGTTTTAGTACGTCGGGAAATATACCACACTCTAAACAAAAATTCATAAT
Organism: Plagodis pulveraria; assembly: GCA_963890685.1. Classification (NCBI taxonomy): domain Eukaryota; kingdom Metazoa; phylum Arthropoda; class Insecta; order Lepidoptera; family Geometridae; genus Plagodis; species Plagodis pulveraria. The sequence continues at coordinate 10,389,720 of OY982949.1, read as the reverse complement.
AATTAATATCAATTCAAATAAGTTGTCATTATTGAGAATTATATTTCTTAACGTCCTTGTGCTCATTCCGTAAATGTCAAGTGTAGATTTTTGCTTTAGTTTAGTAATAATCATCCTTAATTCTCTATGGTCTAATTGGTAAAACTCAATACATGTCACGGGTTTATTGTATGAAATTACTTGTTGAAGTCAGGCTGTAAAAAATGTTTTAATAAAAAATGGGACCGACTTTAACACTCAAAAGTGTGAAATATTTGGTTGAAGTCGGTACCATGATAGTTCAAAAGTACCTTTTATAACAATATTGTGAGCATGGTTCAACAAATTATTTCATACTTTTGAGTGTTGAAGTCGGTCCCATATTTTGTTAAAACATTTTTTCACCCTGTTTAGTGAACCTTGCTATTTACGGGATCGACTGTACTTCACTGTGAACTAGGAAGTTATCAAGATAGAATATATAAATTTCAGTTATTGGAGTGTAATTCAAAAACGGCTTGACCGATTTTGTTAAAATTTAAATAAGATATATGCTCCGCCAAACAAAATAAGAATGATCAAAGTCGGAACACTCCGTAATATATCATATCAGAAAACGTGTCTCCACCTGCGCAACGCTGATTGGAAATAAAAATGATTGTAGAGAGGCAAATAGGCTTTGCTTCCAAGTTCACCTTTTGTGTAGAATGTGTAACCGAAAGTTTTACATAAATAGTGACGGCGAATGTAATACGCAGACAAGTGAAGTTAACTTTGCTGCTGTGGCGGGTACAATTGCAATAGGTGCGGGCCATACGCAACTACAAGATCTGGCCTCAGTGCTCAACCTTCCATTAATAACTTCTGCTCTGTTTAGGAAAAGACAAGAAACCGTCGCAAAAACGTGGGAAACTGAAGCATACGATGCCATGACCGAAGCAGGCAAAGAAGAAAAGAACTTGACTATTGCCGAAGGAAGAGTCACAAAAGATGGTGTGCCTCTTATTGATGTGATTGTAGACGGTTGCTGGAGTAAACGTTCCTACAAGAAAAATTACTCTGCCCTTTTTGGCGCAGCGGCGATAATTGGCAAAAAAACAAAAAAGATTTTACACCTCGGTGGAAAAAATAAATACTGCAGTATATGTGTGCAAGCTCAAAAGAAAAATGTAGACATCAGAGACCATCTCTGTTTTAAAAATTATGTGGGCTCGTCCACTTCCATGGAATCAGATATCCTAGTAGAAGGCTTCAAGCTATCGCTAGAAAGGCATGGAGTAATATACGCGAGACTTATATCAGATGGAGATTCTAGCACATACCATAAAATATTAGAAGCTCGCCCGTATGAAAACATAACTGTAGAAAAAATTTAATGCAGAAACCATTTATTGCGCAACTTATGTAACAAATTGCAGAACATGCAGACGGATAGTAAATATTTGCTAAAACACAGAAAATTATTGAAAATAAAAAAAAATAAAAAACAAATAAAAGAATACTTTCTATAAGATTTAGCGTTGTTAAAGCAATAAAACAATACTCTCAACAGGAAGCCGCCAATGCTCACATCACCCTGTTGTTTGAAGATATTTTGCAGATGCATAACCATGCATTCGGTAATCATACTAAATGTAAATCCTATTTTTGCGAATTGAAGACGCAAAACTCGAAGATTTTGTCCAAATACGAAATCCCAAACGATTTTTTTACGAGTTCTCTTTGGCAGCGTATATCGCTAATAATGGGTAATTTCGCAAGCCATGCCCGTAGTCTGATTCACAATGTTGACAGCAACATTGTGGAAGTTTTTCACAGTGTTGTTGCCAAAATGGTTGGTGGAAAACGGATAGATTTTCGTTGCGAAGAGGATATAAAACACGATGTGCTGCTGCAGCATTGTCATTTAATACAAAAAAAGGACTCTCAAATGTAATCAAACGCATCACAGGAAGAAGTCCGAAAGGAAGCTTAAAAACATTTGGAGAAAGACGAATAAAACGATTAAGTCTACTGAAAAAATATAATTACAAAAAAAAGCGCCTACCGTTCACTATCAAAGACATTTTTGGCGACAAACACTACGGCGATAACAGCATTAAACCGGACATTCCAGAACAAGAAATAGAAAGATTGAAAAGTAACTTTTTAAACAATTTAAAGAAAGATGAAAAGAAATAGAAAAAAGAACAATTCTGCAAAGCAGATCCAGTGAATGGCTGGAGTTAAGAAGATCATTGTTGACGGCTTCTAATTTCGGTCGAATTATAAAAAAGAGAAATGATACAAGCTGCAGTAACATTGTCAAAGATTTGTTGTACAAAGCCAAAGAATAGGATAACTATCAGTCAATAAAACACGGTCAGGAAAAGGAAAAGACAGCTATTTAACAGCTAGAAGCCCAAGAAAATATCAAAATAAGCCCTTGTGGTCTCTTTCTTGATAGAGACATCCAATACCTTGGAGCATCTCCAGATGGTACAATCGGTGATGAGACCATTGTAGAAATTAAATGTCCTGTTACTGCCTACAAAATGGGAATTGAAAAGGCCATAAAAGAAAAAAAAGTCAACTTTTGGACGACTAACCGCAACGGGCAGTTGACTGTTAATAAAAACCATTCATGGTTCTTTCAGATACAGAGTCAGTTACATGTCACAAGAAAAACATCTGTTTGTTTGCCGTTTGGTACGACGTAATCCAGCCCCTCAAAACAGAAGTAATATACAGAGACGACGATTTTTTTGAGAAGTCAATGAAGCCAAAATTAATGGCCTTTTATGAAGACTGTGTTTTGCCAGAAATTATTAATCCTCGACATCCGAGAAAACTACCAATAAGAGAACCGCATTATATTACAGAGGCGAAGCACAGAAAGCAAATAAATACTGTAACGAATAAAGAAAATAAAATTCCAATAAAAGAAAACGAGCCGCCACAGCCACAAGACCAAGCCCAACCTACATGCTCCCGGTTTATACATAATGATGTGCAAAAATATAGTAAATTAATAACTAGTAGTTCGCCGCGAACTAACACCTCGCGCTGTACCGAATACATTTAGGTTTATATTATAAAAAAATTTATATAAGTTGAAATATAAACAAAATTCGTTTTAAAATCTACAATTAAATCTCTTTTATTTGATATCCTATTTAGCTTTTTCGCAATATCAAATAGGCCCTAGTTATTTCAATAACTACACAGAGATTATATTATAAATTAAAAAGTTATTTACTTTTGAATTAATAATATTATAATTTATAAATTCAAAAGTCATTAACTTTTGTATTTATAATATTAGTAGGTTAGAAATCTATTAGGTTATTATTATGATTTCACAGCAACGTTTAGTCAAGAAACTAATCGTAATAAGAGAATGTGTTACCTGTTGTAGAAATGCTAAAAGGACTGCTACACAGTTAATGGGGATTTTACCTAAAGAAAGAGTTACTCCACAACGTACTTTTTTTGTCAGCGGTGTAGATTTAGCAGGACCAATAATTTTAAAACAATTTAGTGGTCGTGGCTCCAATAGAACCACAAAGGCTTACATTGCCTTATTCATTTGTACCGCGACAAAGGCGATTCATTTAGAGCTTATTAGCGGTCTGAGCACAGAATGCTTTTTAGCTGCATTCCGTCGTTTCACAGCCCGAAGGGGACATTGTAAAAAATTAATAAGTGATTGTGGGACAAATTTTATAGGTGCTAGTAAAGAACTTAAGATCTTAGTTAGTAGAAGCATTATAACTCTTCCTGGAGAAATTGTAGAACTGTTGGCCCAAGACGGCACAGATTGGCAATTTAATCCCGCTGGAGCTCCCCACATGGGCGGGCTATGGGAATCTGCAATTAATTCCACCAAGAAACATTTGAATAGAGTCTTAGGCGATACAAAACTGACCTTTGAAGAATATTCGACTTTATTATGTCAAATTGAAAGTTGTTTAAACTCTCGACCATTAACGTCATTAGATGATGAAAAGGATGGAGTGACTATTGCTTTAACTCCTGCTCATTTGTTAATTGGAGAAAACTCTATTGTAGTGCCTGACGAAAATTTAGAGCATGTCATGGTACCCTATAATAAAAGATGGGTTTACTTACAGCAGAAATTGCAATCCTCTTCGCGTCAATGGAGTAGAGAATATCTAGTGAATTTACAAAAACGCTATAAATGGTATAACGTGCAAGATAATTTTAAAATAGGCAGTATAGTCATTATTAAAGATGAGAGGCTACCGCCTACAAAATGGTTAATGGGCAAAATTATTGATGTTCATCCTGGATCAGACGGTTTGATAAGAGTTGTTAGTATTAAATGTAAAAACTCTGTCTTGAAACGACCCATCCATAAATTGTGTTTGTTACCCATTGAACCCTAGTTATATTTGTAAGTGAGTAAACGCACTTGTTTACATTAGATTTAGTTTTAATTACTACAATTTTAGTTACTAAGTATTACAGTCCACTTGTAACTTGCGAATCAGGCGCACACTAATAATACATAGTCTGACTTATTGAATTTTGCACATTGGTATATTGTTCTAGCCCTAACATCAGTATGTAAAATAGAAGTAGTTTAGTAAATTTTCTGTCTTCTCAAAGATGATTTCCAATAATATTAAAATTTTTGTCTTTTCTTTATTTATTTTGAAAGTTCTAACGCACTTTGAGGGGCGGAATGTTTACGCATGTACCACCTTTGCGGTTTGGGTTCATTTATGAGTAGTATGTAGTTTGAACCACAACCGATAGATGGCGATATTTTAAATTACCTATAATGTTACCTTTAATCCATAGATGGCGGTGTGCATTACTAAAACACGCTGACGATATTTTCCGAACGTATGATGTACCAAATTGTGTGAAATATTAAATTGTTGTTTCTTGAGGTTACATAGTGGTTTCTTTTGTAGACAGTAGCTATTCTGAACCATCGACATGTTCCATTCTGTTAGGAATAAACTTAAAGCCGCTGCAGTCGTTCAATTGTCTCAATTGTCTACTACGACTTGTCGCTCTCACAGAGTGAACCGACTACAGAAGTGACATACATAGCTAAATACCTAATACGCTTCAATTGTTTTTTAATCAGTAACAATTGAAGCGACCAGAAGGTGGGAAGCAGCGCCTTATAAAGAACTGTAATTTTACACTGCGATCCCCAAGACGCTTGCCAATAACGGTGGATGCCTGTGTTCAACGGTGGACGTTATAGCTGTTAATGATGGGTCATGATATTAATGTTTTAGATAAATAAAACTGAGGAGTAAATTGTCAAGCGTGAGTTACGAAAATTAAACGTAATCCAAATGCTCCCGCCCACAACCAGTTGGCCAAGTCCAAATTGGTCCAGCTATTTGGAAGTTACGATGATAAACATAAAGAATTTTTACCTGTGCCAAACTTTTTTCGTCGAGAGTAAAAAATAGGTAATTAACTCAATGTTGCTATTTATCATATCTGTCCACTTAATCTATGAATTTCAGTACGTGAACATGGCTGACTACGCTGTGCCGTGAAGCATGGCCTTGTGCGATTACAAATCGACAAAATAATAATGTAATAGGGCGTGTTTAATTCCAAAATCTGAATTTAATTGTGATATCACCGCTTTTATCTCTTTTTCGACTGGTTTTTGCAGTATCTTAGGACGCAGGATGGCATTTTGAATACACAATTTTCGAACGTAAAGCGCATGTAATCTAGCAGCTCCGTGTGGGTGAGAGTAAGCCGGCCGGTTACCTGCTCTGTTCGACCGTAGTATTATTATATGTTCTATGGTTCGACTGTGCTTGTTTGAGATGTTGCGTCTAGTATAAATAGGTCAATGTTATTATGCACCTGCTATGGATTTTGGGTAATTAGCCAAAAAAAAATATTTTTTGCCTAATTTCCTTGGCATGTTTTTTTTTGCTAATTACTTATCAGTTAGGTTGTTGATTATATAAATGCATAAAAGCAGTATTCATTTCTGTAAAAGGGGTATCACAAAACATTCCTGAAAAAAAGTTATAAGGTCATGAAGTTTTAAACAGTCAAGGAAATTAGTAAGCTCCCAAGGAAATTAGAAAACTTAAGCAAGGAAATTATAGGTTGCCACGGAAATCAGTATTATGTTATATTAATGACACTATTTATTTTCCTTAAAGAAATGTTAAGTATAAAACAAAATATTTACGTAATTAAGTTTTTATTTATATATTTAAAAACTACTCATAACTGATAAATTATCATGTTTTAAACATTTTATAAATTGTAACTAATTTATTGCTAACGTTAACGTTGTAAGCGTTAAATCTAAAAAGTTGATAGATTGATTTAATTCTAATTCCAGTTTAAATTTAATTTCTGGATGTATATTATTCAGTTTCTTAATATTCATACCTACGAACTGATAATTGTGAATATTAGCTCATGTTTTGGAGATAAAGATTATTATTTTATTAATTAAAATAATAATCTTTATCTCAATAATAATAAAACGCAAATTATAATATACATTTTACATGTTATTTATAACTGATATTGCCTCCTCGGGCTCTGCTTATAGCTTCAAGTCGAATTGGCATACTGAACAGGAGGTTTAGGAGCCGATGTAGGGAAATATTCTCCCATTCTTCTATAAGGGCCTGTTTTAGTGCCTTAAGGGTGGTAGGTGGTGGTCTGCAGCTTTTAACTAGCTTCCCTAGCTCATCCCAGGCGTATTCAATCGGGTTGAGAGCAAGACTTCTTGATGGCCGAGCCATCACGCTGATACCAACCTCCTGAATATCTCTTGCACAACCCGAGCCATGTGTGGTCTTACATGCATCAGCAACGATCCATCACCCATATTTACTAAATACGGCACTGCACACTTGGCTTGTCTGACCATGACACAGCTCAAACAATTACATTGAAGGCAAAGAAACAGAAAGCCTTAACTCATTGGTTTGAGAACAAAAGAGATTATAGTCTTGACAATATGAGAAAATTCACTGAATGTATGCGTTCTCTTTCCTTCACAGAAGTATACGAGTCGCAAAATTTAACTGAATCTTTTGAACATTTACACAATACAATTCGTTTATTCTATAATTTATGTTTTCCTACCATAAAAGTGAAATTTAGTAATAAAGCGTCAAAGCTGAGCTGGCTAACAAAAGGAATTAAAAACTCAAGTAAAACAAAGCGGCAGTTATATCTGACTTATAGGAGAAACAAAAAAAATAAGAGAGTAAATAAAATTATCTTTTATCAATACAACTCTATTTTTAAAAGATGTATACACAAATCGCAAAAAATTACAAACAGTAGACAAATACACAATAATAAGAATAAATGTAAAGCTACTTGGAATGTAATTTCATTTACCATTGCTGATAATTTATTTAATAATGACATTGAAACAATAAATTTAAATAACATGACATACAACAATCCTAATGACATATGTAATATATTGAACAATTATTTTAAGAACTTGACATTACAACAACCAATGATTCAATGTAACATAAATTTAAATAATATTAAAATAAACCCATACACTATTTTCTTAAGTCCCGTTGATCCTTCTGAAATCGAAGGAATTATTTTATCTTTAAAAAATACCAAAACTAGTGGTTATGACGAAATTTCTACGAAGGTATTAAAGTGCTGTGCTGAATGGATAAGTCATCCTCTCTCTCACGTAGTTAACTTATCTTTTATAGAGGGCGTCTTTCCTGAGCAATTGAAGGTTTCCATTATTAAACCACTTTTTAAGAGCGGTGATAAGGCAGATCCAAATAATTACCGACCAATTACTATAGTACCAATAATATCCAAAATTATTGAAAAAGCCATGCTTATAAGACTAAATAATTTTATAACCAAGCACAATATATTAAAAAATGAGCAGTTTGGCTTTCGTAAAGGAAGTTCAACAGCTCTTGCGTGTTTTAATTTGGTAAAAACTGTTACTGAGATTATAAACAGTGGGGGATCAGTAGTATCACTATTTCTAGACTTAAAAAAAGCTTTTGACTTTGTAAATCATGGTAAACTTATAAATAAGCTGGAACGGTATGGTATCAGGGGTATGGCGTTGGATTGGATAATTAGTTATTTACAAAACAGAAAACAGTATACTGAAATTACAAGAGTGGTAAATAAACAAAAACACTTCATAAAACAAAAGTACTCTTCTGAATCCACTGTATATAATATCGGAGTACCTCAGGGCAGCATTCTAGGGCCTTTACTATTCCTTATGTACATAAATGACCTTCCGGATTTCACTTTGCATAATTGTATACTATTTGCTGATGATACCACAGTTATTATAAAATGTGACAAAAATGAATCTCCTGAACAAGTTATACGTAAAACTATAGGAGACGTAATTAATTGGACGGAAATTAATAATTTAAATATAAACATGAATAAAACTAATATTATGCAATTTACTTCATATAATTCCATTCCATTTAATCTTGACATATCATTTAAAGATCAAAAAGTAAATGAGGTACAGTGTTTCAAATTCTTGGGATTGATTTTAGATATACACCTAAACTGGAAAGATCACGTCTCTGCTGTATGTCAAAAACTAAATCGCTTCGTTTTTGCACTGAAGAAACTAAGGCAAACCGTTTCTGCTGAAGCTGCTTTAACAGCTTATCACGGATACATTTCATCGATCCTCAACTATGGTCTCATAATGTGGGGAAACTCAGTAGACTCAGAGAAGGCATTCAAAGTGCAAAAAAGATGCGTCCGAGTTATCAATAAAGCATGGTATCTGGACAGCTGTAGGCCTTTATTTAGGCTTAATAATATTTTACCACTTCCATGCATGTATATCAGAGATTTATGCATATTTGTCAAACAAAACTCTTCTTATTTCAAAGCTCGTAGTGAAATTTTTCCAAGACAAAAACGCAATCGTTTTAAAAACTTATTATATCAACCACGCTGCCATAAAGATATATATAAGAGAAATGTTTATAATATGTGCATAACTGTTTATAATAAATTACCAGACGAAATAAAGATATTAGAGGGTCATGTTTATAGGAATAGGCTAAGTCAGTGGTTATTAGAAAACTGTTTTTATAGCATTAAAGAATATATGGAGGTTTAGTAAGATATAGGTGTAATTAATATTTAGATTAAATTGTTAATATTACTAGTGTATTTTTAGCATTAGCTTTAAATATTTGCACGTCTGCTTGCAGGCAGAATACAGCGACCACGCATTTTACACAAGAACTCAAAATGTACATACATGATTGTATTCTTGCAAATAAATTATTTGATTTGATTTGATTTGACACTCATTGAGAATCTCCTAGGCGTATCTTTCCCCAGTCAGAGTGCAATTTTCTATGGTCACTAAATCTGTGTGACCTTCTGAAGATATGCCAGCCCATACATGTACACTGCCACCGTACTGAACTCTTTTTGAGAAGCAGGCTTGAAGGTATCACTCACCAGGTTGTATGTAGACACTTGGCCTTTTATCAGAAGTGTAAAGTGAGAATCATCTGTAAACAAAATTCGTGACCATTCTTGTTGATCCCACTGTATGTTTTCATGGGTATATCGCAGTCTCGCTACTCGATGCTCCCTCTCGAATTTGGGACCACTCGCTAGTCTTCGGGGTTTCAGGTTTGCTTCAGCCAGTCTTCTTCTCACTGAAATGTTACTAATGTAGTCCCATTCGGGTCTGAAGATGCTGGACTTCAACTGCATTTAGTTGGCGATTTCGCAACACAGTGGAAACAATATAACGGTCTTCTCGGGCACTAGTACACCTGGGTCTGCCATTACCAAATGGTTTCCAGTCTCTTCGTACCTTCGTTTCACCTTCTGGACCGTTCGTAACGTCACACCCACCATTCTTGCAGTATAGTTAAGTAGTCCTAGCATATTCTTCAGGAGGAAGAGGCATGATAAATAAGTGTATGTGCTGATTGTCTAACTTAGCTTTTGTAACAAGACACATCAATCAAGATTTATTTTTTAAAACAAAATAGAAACAAGAAATGAAGAGTAAAATCGTTTTTTGAAAAGGATTATTTTTGATTTGAAAGGTTTTTCAGCCGTTAAGAAGGTTGCCGACTATGAAGTATTTATGTACAAAATTAAACTTTTGTCTAGACCTTTATGTTTCATAAGTATATCAGGTGTACTTAAAAAATTATTGCATATTAAAAGTGTCGTACTTATATTTGCAGGCCAGTGTAGCAGATCACTCTTCATTTTTCTAATTTTTATTTTCGAATATTTCAGCTCTTGTGTTTTTTTTTGTTTTCCCCATGTTAAGTTTTCTACGTAAGAGAAAAATTAACGAATAAAATTTTTTGATTATCTTGAAATATAGTAATGTCCTTAAATATATTAGTTAAATGTTGTGAAACACGTTAAATCTATCTTTATTTTCAAAGAAATATATAAATTTAATATAATTGATTTATGTAAAACTTAAAAAAATTGATTAAATCTGGTATAAACATAATTCTCTTCACCACTGGTAAGACAATAAAATATAGCGTAATTTTTATAATTTCCTTGGTAAACCATAATTTCCATGTCAAATCACGAGCCAAGGAAAACATAGAAATTAGAACCAAGGAAATTAGATTTAAGTCATTAAAAAATCGTAGACCTAAAACCATTAACTTATAATATTCATGTGTCAAATTGAGACTACCTGTGCCACAAACATTACCGTAAATTGAAACTATTAGTTAGAAGTCCATCAAACTGTTGACAAATAACGACCATGGAAAATGAAAAATCTATAAACCAAAAGCCAAGGAGGGGTGTACTTATGTGAATGGTGCGAAACTAAACAACGGTGTGCACATCTTTCTCCGATGGGTTTCTCGCGGCAAAATGGTCGAGAGAAATGGTGTAACTCAATTTGTTTCAAACGTTTGTGTTTCGATATTACAACTGTTGAAATAACTAACCAAGAAAATTATATTTTACTCGCGGACACGGATGAAACTTAATGTAACTCTAAAACCATATCTTTTTTAATACTCTAAACACTTATTTTTGGTGAAGTGGGGCTTATTATACATTATGATAAAATTTATATAATGTTACGAATACAACTTTATGCAATATGGGTGATAATATAAAATAAAATACAAAACGGACATGACAAGGAAATTAGGATTTTAACATTTCGTTATTATTTTTTTATAATATTTCATATAGATATTAATGTTTGATTAGCAAAAACAGGGGTATATAAGGATACATTTTTGAATAAAAATAAATATTAATTATACACATCAATAATATAATTTTCGTCCATTCGGACATCAAAAAGTCATGATTTTTGGCGAATCACCCTTTTGATTGATTGAGTTTCTTGTTTTTTTCTCTGAACTCCTTTTTATACATATTTCGTTATAGGGCGTTCGTATAGACTACTACTGTTAACAAATTAACACACATGATGCTAGAAATTATTTGTTCGTTTTGGGACGTTCTAGGCAAACATAGCGTTGGTAATAAATGTAGAATTTTAACACGTAACATATGTTTTTCGTCACAGAATGTATTGAAAACCTAGTTTTAAATGTTGCATAGTACTAACCTACTTGTATTCGCTTTGTTTGCATGGGAGACTATCATCGGTGTTCGTAGCATCGGTGAGTGAAAGTAGCAAAATTATCAAAAATAGCTTTCCGAACGCTTAGATACAATACATGTGCATTTTTTAATTGCAACAAACGTTATCGGCTCAAAATGAACGCATTACATGTCAGTTGTATGTCAGGCGTCAGCTGTCAGAAAAATAAAATATGTAGGTACCTACTCTTTGTTCAGATCGGGACGTCATTTTATTAATTTTACTTATTTTGGTGTAATTAATTTTGCATGGCTCAGGGCCTAGGAGCTCGTAAATATTTCGTAGTGTAGGTTTTAATATTAATTGACACAGAATATTATTTTGATCATGTAAGATATCGCGAAAATGACTATGTCCGCTGATCCCTGCATAGAGGAAAACGAATTAGGAATTAAAGTAAGAGGTGATCTTGGTGATTTCCAAATTATCGAAGAGGAAACCGAGAGCGAGGGTGATGAAGACAGCAATAGCAATTCAGGGACGGTGAATACCTTGTCTACTTTACCTCAGGAATTAGTGAAGCCTTCGGTGCAGCCAGTTTTCGGTAGTGTCCGAGTATCTAAATCCGAAAATGTCCATCTTGGTAATAACACATACTTTAATGGTCCTGTAACCATTAAACAAGTGGTCCATAGCAAAGAACATGACAATGCTGCCTTCGAAAGCACAGAAAATGATGTTCCTAATGGTATTCCATCTTACAAGGGAGATACAAATAAAGAAGCGACTGGTAAGTTTTCATAAACCTTTCCTGGGCTGCGTTCCTGCAAGGCCGGGCCCAATATTGGTTGAGCTAGATTTGCTCCAAGGTACCTGGAACAACCATTAGCGATTTGACAGCAACCTTTTTAGGTGATAAAATATATTCTGCATATTTTGGAAATGGGGCTCATTACTCTATCCAACTTAATCCTTGGCTTGGTTAGTATAAAGTTTATTGTTTATTGTAAAATTTGTCACATTTGACAGCTATCCAAGGTTTGGCCAATTCAAAAGGTACTAAAGTTTTGAAACAAAATTAGCTCTGACAGGTCGCCCGGAATGGGTATGGTCTAATCTTGCCAGGATCAAATTATGCTCAATTGGAGTGAACAGCATGTATCCATGCTTAGACCAAACTTTGCCTTGGCCTAAGGATTGCAGGAATGCACACCTGTTATCAACATTGTTGTTTAAGTAAGTAGTTGCGTCTTTGGCAGGAAAACAATTACAATATTTAGTTGTGTCCGCAGATGCAAATTGATCATATGATTGCATCTTTAAAGAATATTCTTATATAACAAGACTTTTAACACTACTGTAACTGACCATTTAACATCTCACCATGTCTGTATTAAAAAGTGAGACTTTACACCACAACAAACTCTGTTCCTGATTACATTACAGTAATTGTTGCCATTCGAAAACTTTATTTTATTACATATATGTCATAAATTGCAGGATTGCAAAGTAGGTAAAAAGAAGAACCATTTTATTAATTATAAAAAATAATGACATGTTAATATTTGTAATCAATATATAAATATAGAATATGAAGAAATAACAGTGCAATATTTTTTTATAATCTTTTATCCCAGATACTTTAATTTCTAATAACTTAGTTCATTTTAATATTCATTTATCACATCCCCAGTGATATCAAAAATTATCACCTGTAAAACATACACACAATACTTTGATTTAGGCCAACGACAAGTTGACAATTTGAAAGAATGACACAAAGAAAATCTGAGTATCTGAAATAGAGCTTAGTTTCAATCTGCACACTACTGCTTGCATTCTGAATAATATAATAACAACCAAGATCAGCTATGCATCAGTGAAAATTCATATCTTGTGGATATCCTGATGATATAAAAAAGACATAACCAAAAACTTCCAGAAATCAAGCCAGTCCAGTTGCAGCTCTGGTTGAAGTTGACATTTTCAGCGATCTGCATTGTTATTGTTGGTGGCATATGTGCTATTGTAGCCATTACTCTGATATATAACAGTCAAGAAGACACAGCTTCGATCAACCATGATGCAGAGGATACTTCAGGTGAGGAATATATTTAAACATGATAATGCTTCTCTTGTGTTGGGTTGGTCTATTTTAAAATCATTATACACACACTCATTTTAACTACCACAGTCTAGAATTTAATATCATCTATACACATCTTGAGTTGGATCAATCTAAAATGTTATCTAAACATACACATCTTTAAGTTAGGTTCGGCTGTAACACTTTGTAGGATGATTTACTTTAAAAAAAAAAACTGTAACATTTTAATAGATATTGATCTCTATAAAGGAAAAGGCAAGTGTGACAGGAGACATTTTCACATTAGCAACACAAAAATTTATATTATTCAGGTTATTACACTTTTCACAAAATATTGATAAGTCAGTTTGTATATATGTTTTAGCTACATTTCTGATTAATATGCAGTGTAGGTTGAAAGGTCAAAGGCCAGTTTACTGATATAGAAGTAGTTAGCATACCTACCATCTTTGGTCAAACTAAAATAAACCATAACAGACCTGCAGAAGTCTTCTTTCATTTTGTTTAAAAAAATTATAGGATGTGAACTATGTTTGTGTTAAAACCTGTACAACTGTTATCTTTACTCATCATTTTGTAACCTATGTAGACTTGCAATCAGTTTATTTGTCTAAATGGAAAGAATCTCACACAAACGAATATTTTATAAGGATTTTTCAATTAATCAATGATTATGAGACATAATTATCAGCACAATAGATATTTACTCCTGTGAAAATTAAATCGCGCGTAGGCGTCGGTAATGTCCCTGCCTCTCTTTTGATTATTTATAGTATTATGAGTACAATCATACATTTTACCTAACAGAAAGCGCCAGTAAGTTTTACAGTTTCAGGCTTAATAATCAAAGGAGTATTCCATCTGATTGCATTGTAAGAGAATAAAGTGCATGATTCTTGTATGGACGTCATAATGACAGTGTTAATTAAGGCACTATGTAGCAGTATTGTAGTTGTGTATGAGATATGTATAAGAAGTAATATATCTGGTGGCAATGGAATGCACTCATTTGCATTTTTATGTTCTATATGTGAATATGTACATCTCACTTGGTAATTTCAGCAATGGATTGAAGAGGTTTACCTAGAAAGAGAACAGGCTTACTTTATTCTGGGAATGCTATTAAAAATGATCAATGAACCATTTACGATCTTTTTTAGTTAGCACATGCAACGATCACACGAATAACAATAAAGCAAAACAAGTTCTTATTTCTTCAATAACAGGTCATTATAAAGTGTTAGGGAATAATTTATAAATGATAAGATCTCTCGTAATGTACGGATCTGAATGTTTATTTAAAATAATTAATAGCAGCAAATATTTTATAAGTAATTTCTTTTTGAGAACCCAATGAAAATTCTTTTTAATTAGTTTACACTTTGGTTGATTTAGAAATTTTTTTTTTGTTTATTTTGTAACATTATATCAGTCTGATTTATTTTACCTGATTAAAAAAAACAGGCCTTAGACCAATTTATATTTAATATGATAAATAAAGTTTAAATCATGTTATTAATAATACAGCAGCTTAACACACACACACACACACACACACTAGTTTTCTAAACTCAAACTTTCATTTGTATATCTTCTCATTTAATCCTTATTCTAAGGGCCTGTTTCAGAATGTTCGAGTAAGTTCCGGTTATACTACCCAGAACATATTTAATAAATAAAACACTATATTTGCGTTTCACAGTCATCGATTTAGCTTATCCATCGGTTAAAGCTTGAAACGCGCTGCACATTAACTGTCATTTTTATCATTCAGTTAATTTATGTTCTGGGTAGTATAACCGGAACTTACTCGGACATTCTGGAACAAGCCCTAAGTATATGTATTTATTGGTACCATTGGATTACAATATAAAGTGTATTACTATAATAATAACAAATATTTTTAAAATATTTTATGAAAACATCAAATTGATATTTTAATAAAAAACTTAAAAAATACAAAAATATATCTAGTTTTTTTTGAAGCGCTCGTAGCGAAGTTTACTTAGCTGTTCTCAACCGATCAGTAAAGTTAAGCAACGTCGCGCGCGGTCATGAGTTGGATGGGTGACCGCTAGTGACATTACTACTGAGCGCTTCCGTGCTTCGGAGGGCACGTTAAGCCGTCGGTCCCGGTTGTTGTCTTAGGATGGCAGTCGTTATAGCATGGTGGTAGGGCATTTTGCGAATGCCCGCCTGGCTAGCTACCACCCTCAAGTAGAAAATCTGTCGCCAAGCACCTAACGGTGTGTTCCGGCAGCTGTCCTTGAGAGCCAGTACTTCTAGGTTAGCCTGAACAACATCTTCAACCACATCATCACTTACCATCAGGTGAGAATTCCGCCTCGAAAATTCTTCCGGTTTGGCTGCGTGGCGTTTGTGACGTCACGTCGGCTTAACAGAAAAATTAGGCGGAATTGTCACTAGATATATTTTTGTATTTTTTTTATTGTGTTTTATTAAAATATTAATTTGATGTTTTCATAAAATATTAAAAAAAATATTTGTTATTATTAAATATGGATTTCCGCAAAGTAACGCCTGAATTTATTTATTATTGTATTACTATACCTATACAACTGTAGTTTTATTGTAGTTAATTAATTGCATTAATCACCATCATTCTAATTATTCTATAATATATTATTTCCATCCATTTCAGACTGTGTAAAGGTGGAGGGAGTATTTCTCAAATATCAAAATGTTAAACTAATTTTGATTTCAATATCCTTGGTGCTGCTAACATTAATTGTGTGGTGTTGTAAATCATTAACAAAGGAAGCATATGCCGGAGATAACACGCCTATTTCTGTGAGTGTGAAGCATAATGGAGTGACGAAAAACAATGATAAATATAATTTAGAAGGTATTGTGGCTTGATTAGTGTTACGAAGTCTGTCAACTAAGTTGTATAAGTCGTATTGCTCTGTGATTGTAAACGTTTATAGAAAATAGTATGTTTCGTAAGTATATTTATTTAAACATAGAAAATATGGAGATTTTACATATTTATTAAATGAGACTTACAAAATGAAGCATAAGGAACTACTAAATTACAAAAAAAATATATTATGATATAATAAACACAATTAAAAAATAAACTAATTTTACTATCACATTTGAAAAGTTTAATAAGCAATTTGGTTTCATTTGCTTAAACGCTACAGGTATATTTTCCGGGTAATTTAAAAGCTTACTACTGAAGCGATATTATTAAAATTTTATTGTGACCTACATAAGCTAAGGCCAAACCTGTAAATAAAATAATAATCAATATCAATTCCTTATTGGCGGCGGGAACACCAGAAAAATACAGTTATAACGAGAGCTTCCTCCTTTTTTGAATTCGGTTAAAAATAAGTAGAAATGCCAATCGTTATCACTTCAGTTTGCGCTACGCTTGTCTAAAACAGTTGCTGTACAACATTGCGCAATGGACCATTGCCCCGCGCAAGTGAACCCTAGAAATATGGTTATGTTATGTACGTTAGCTATCACCTAACCCGATACTACGTGCACTCATCTGCTTAGTAATTTATAGCACCCGTCTGACCCAAACGTGTTATATACACTGCTTGAAGGTCAAGGGCAGAAGTCCGTATTTAAGCGAGCATCGTATTTAAGTTAATTTAGTAGAATGATCATTTTAGTATTAAATACAGGCGCAAGAGACTTAACAACTTTATGTCTCAGGATGATGGGTGTAGTGCATTGCTCCACTTGTGAAGAATTGTAACTTTTAATGGTAGAGGTTACCGCTTAACGTCAGGTGGGTTTCGTGCTTGTTCCTTCATGACAGAATAAAAAAGCTCTTATCCAAGTTATCGATACTAATGATAAGAGGTAGACCTAACTAATGCTAACGAAGTTATATTTTTCGAATGTTCATCTAAATTCTCCTGCTCATGACTATTGAAGATTTAATGATAAAATGATGAATGATTAAAGATTAAAGTAATAAAAGCTTATTGTACATATTCTTAGCTGTTCAAAAAATATCTGTGTCAGTAGAATTTGTGTTTGTTTACAACCTAGTTCACTTATGTAATACATTAACGCATTTTCCTCCTTCCAATTCTATAATTAAATTACATAACATTACTCAGATAAATAAAAATAATGATGTTATGACTGAATATATACATACTTTAAAAATAAGTGAAAATTTTCTGTGTATACATTAAATATAGAATTATACGAGTATAACGTCATGCCTGACCCATTTGTGTAATTTAATATAATAAAATAGACTATAATATTGCAGTAAAGATGCTCATTCTCAAGGAATGCGGGCAGCTTCGAGGGCTGCTAAACGCGCACAGTGCGCGTTTAGCAGCCCTCGAAGCTGCCCGCATTCCTTGAGAATGAGCATCTTTACTGCTCGAACACCGGTCGGAGATTACGACCAAAACACCGTGAGTGCTAGCCGGTATATTCAGTAAATAATTATGTCAACTCACGTTAGTTTTTATGAAAATATAATATTGCATTTGTTTTCTTTTTTTATTCAGCTAAGTTGAAAATATGATTGAGACGAGTATGTATGACAAAGATTGGCGTACTAAAGCAATATACCGTAATAATTGAAAATTGAGAAGTAGGCCTTTCGCTCACAGTCAGACAATAAGGGCTTATACAGGGTTATTGGAATAATGCTATCAACCTCTTAGGGTTGACTTCAGCTAGTCTTATTAAACATTTTGTTATTAATGTTTTTTTTTCTAATTATGTTTTATGTGTTTTCGACGGAATAAGCACAAGAACCACCTGATGTTAAAAGTCTCTCGTGCCTGTTATCATTATTTCATATTTTTTGTTACATTGCTCAATGTAAATATTCGAGACTCTATTTAAAAGGAGCGCGGCGCGGTCCAGTGTTAAATAATAAGTCAAAGAGCTTCTGACATAGTTGACAGACTTCTAAGAATGTCTCATAATTTATGTATATCAATCGTCATCTCTACAACTCTTCTACGCGATAATAAAATCCAACAGAAGATGTCTTAAGTGGTAATTCAGCCGCCATGCAGCTGTATTGCAGATGTGTATAAGGTTGTAAATTTTATTTATTGCTATCTGTTATCTAGCCATAGACCACTATCTCACCTGGTGGTAAGTGACGATATGGTCGAAGTTGTTTTTCGGGCTAGCTTAGAATTACTGGCTCTCAAAGGCAGCTCTCTGAATACACAGTTAGGTGCTTGGCGACAATTTTTTTACTTGATTGTAGCAGCTAGCCAGGCTGGAATACGCTAAATGGCCTCCCGACAAGCTATAACGACTGCCATCCTAAGACAGAACAATCGGGACTGATGGTTTAACGTGACATTCGATGCACGGAAGTGGTCAATAGTAATGCCACTAGCGGCCAACCATCCAAGTCATGATAGCAGCGGATGTTGCTTAACTTATTTGATTGGTTAAGAATGACTAAGCAAGCTACGCTGCGAGCGCTTTAGAGATATTTGGGAGAAGTTATGAAATAATGTCTCTGATGGCAAACGAAATGCATTCCCTACGCAGGACATAAATGTCTGATGCACAGTCAGGTACTTTTTATTAGAAGTGGCCGCAGCTGACATTTTATTTCAGGTTTTTTATGACTGATGTATATGTATACCGATACATTTAACCATTATTAGCACCTGTTATAAGTACCTGATTGTGTAGTCTAAATGGTTTAGTCAGTAGACTAAACCTAGAATGGGAATGTCTTCTCAAGGATATCGGTAGAAAAAAAATGGGTAGAAGAGGTGACAAATTTCTACTTGATGATAGATAGCCAAACGAAACATCAATACAACCTACTTTTTTGTTTTGTAGTTCAACGAGCTCCTTAAAGAACTTATACGTTGTTTCATTACTGCAATATTAGTATGTTAACCGTGGTTTAATTTCAAAACGACGTGGTGACGATGACGTTTCTTCAAATATACCACAGACGGGCGTGTAGTCTTATTTTTTTTTTAGTAACGATAATACTCGTTATATTCTAGAATGTTAAACTTATGGTACAATAACAATATTCGATATCATTATCCATTATTGTTCGTAAGATGTAAGTGATGTCATATCATACATCTTACAGATGATCTTATTTGCTTATAGGAAAATTACGTTTATTTATCGATACTATTTCATTCTAAACTGCATACTGTTTTGTTGATAATGATACTTTTATTATGTATTGAATATTAAATAATTAAATTTAAAAATAAAAAATGTTGACATCCGATTTTAGCGATAGCAATATTATGTTATGTTCTTCCTCTTTTCAAACTGGAAAGTCTCACGTTCAAATATGCTTTGTTAAGCTTGTGGTCATATTCCTGTGTTAAAAACTTTTTTCTGTATACCACGTGTCATTACGTACAAAAAGGTTATTTCTTTATCACAAATAAAAAATGCACACCTAAATTGTTTTATTTATGCTAGATAATGTGAACGATATAACGTCGGATTTTTAATTGTGTCGTTGTCTTGTAAAAGGAACAAATACATTCCCGATTTTATATCCCCGAATGGGTAGGCATAGCTATAGTATAGCTGTAAAATTGGCCGTACGTTTTAAAGTCCCATATAAATCCCAAATATAGAATATACAATAGGGACAGAGTCTACAGCCTTTTACCAATGACAGTTTTATACTCCACAATGTAAGAAGAAATTACCTCTAGGAAAAACCAATTACATGTGCCCGAGCACGGGTTCCATCCCGAGACACCTTAGTTTGGTGATCATGTACAGTCATTGTGCCACTGATTATTTATTATATAATCGTTGTACGTTGAAATGTGTTTTAAAATGATTGATTGAAACATTTTCAGCGGATCCTTTGTTGATTGCGCCTACGCATTTGCGCATAGTATCGAGAATCGACTGGCTCGCTCAGCCCGTAGAGAAACCGTTGGACAAGATAAGGTCACCGGTGCCCTGGGTCATCATCCAGCATACTGCAACTGAGAGCTGTCACTCACAGGTTTGTAAATGAGAGAGAAATGTATGAGTCTGCTACAGTAAGGATCAATTAGACCCAATAACATGTGCTTGTATATACCCTTTGTCGCAATAATAAAGTTTAATTATTACGTTTTAATCATTTTATATTAGCAGAGACGGTAATAGCTATAGTTATGATTCCAAATTTCAAATCTGGTCGTGAGCTTAAGCTAGCTATCCTTTTCATGTAGAAAATCTGTCGCCATGCACCTAACGGTGTGTTCCAGTCCAGCAGTTGTCACTGAGTGCCAGTTCACTCAGTGACAACTGCTGGACTGGAACACACCGTTCTTACTTAAGCCTGTTTACAATTACTTACCAACAGTACGATACGGTCGAAGACATTGTGCCGGCTAACCTACTATTACTGTATCTTAAGGACGGCTACATACGGAACCTAACGGCCGGAACACGCCGTTAGGTGCTTGGTGACAGTTTTTCTACACAACGGTGTTAGCTGACCAGGCGGGCTCGCAATACTTTATCTTATAAAGACTGCCATCTTAAGACGACAACCGAGACCGATGGCTTAACGTGTCCTCCGAAGCACAGAAGTACTCAATAGTAAAACTAGCGGTCACCCATCCAAGATAAATATGACTGCAGCTGACGTTGCTTAACCTAGTTGATTTGTTGAGAACAATTAGACAAACTCCTTTGCGAGTGCCTTAACAGTTACATATTATTGATTGCGACAGCTTTTACTGGGCGGTAGCAAACGTGTTGATAGGCCGATGCAAGTGATACAAGTGATGATGTGGTCGAAGATGTTGTTCAGGCTAACCTAGAATGACCGGCTCTCGAGGACAGCTGCCGGAACACACAATCAAGTGCTTGGCGACAGATTTTTTGAGGGTGGTAGCTCGCTAGGCGGGCATTAGAAAAATGTTATAACGACTACCATCATCCAACGTGCCCTCCGAAGCACGCAAGCGCTCAGTAGTGATGCCACTAGCGATCACCGATCCAACTTATGACCGCGGCGGAGGTTGCTTAACTTTGCCGATCGGTTAAGAATAGATAAGCAAACTTTCAAAAAGTTTGAAGACAATAATTAAGTGTTGTATTATCGTTAGCATTATTTACTTAAGCTTTAAGCTCTGGCTGATGCAGAGTTGATTTGTTTGGCTCCTATGCTCTCGTATAATCATGCTTATGCTTTGCTCAAGCGAATCTTGTCACTTAACAATATGAACATGTACAATACCAGTGTACAGAACTTCCCGATTTTCTACTTGAGGGTGGTAGCTAGCCAGGCGGGCAATCGCAAAATGCCCTTCCACCATGCGGTGAAGCTCAAGCCGGCGGTGGGGATCGAACCAGGGACCTGCGTGCCGTGGCACGGCAATCCATAGCTATCACCTCTCGGTTATCATTGCTTCAAAAAAGCTTTATCTACGAACACAGCAGTAGTACCTAGAATATGGCATCCTCAAAACGAAGCGTGCCATTTGAGTGGGAAAGTTTTTTTTTTTTGTTATTGTGACGTACAAGCTCGAGGCCCACCTGATGTTAAGCGGTATCCTCTGCCTATAACAGATGCATTTCATCACAAGTCACGAATTGCACTGCGCCCGTCACTTAGAGACGCAGTTGTTAAGTCTCATGTGCCTGTAATTTCACCGGCTCTCAAGGACTGCTGCCGGAACACACCGTTAGCTGCTTGGCGACAGATTTTCTACTTGAGGGTGGTAGCTCGCCGGGCGGGCAATCGCAAAATGCCCTTCGACCATGCCAAAACGACCTGTGGCTGATGTTCACGGATTTGAATCCCGCCGTGCAATAACTTTATTGATGCGTGTGTTATTTGTCTGCTCTGCAGTTTAAGATTTCTCCAAAGCGATTGCAATATCTGTTTTTCCGGTATATCAACTTCTTTTATTCCGTACCAATTTTTTTATGTGATTGTGACGTTACAAGCCCGAGGCCCATCCGATGTAAAGCGGGTGAACCTCTGTCTATAACAGATGTATTTCTTCGCAAGTGACGAAATGCACTGCGCCCGTTATCCTAAGACATACAGGTGACAAGTCTCATGTGCCTGTAATTTTACTGGCTTTTAAGGACTGCTTCCGAATCGTGCTGCTAGGAGCTTGGCGATAAATTTTCTACTTGAAGGTGGTAGCTAGCCAGTCTAACATTGATTATAGGCCCTTCCAACATGGGGTGAAGCTCAAGCATGCGGTGGGCATTGAACCATGGACCTGTGGCATGGCACCCCATAGCTTTTACCGCTTGGCCGTCATTGCTTCTGAAGATCATATACCTTTGTAATGTAGTACTTAAGGTTATGTAAATGTCCTGTAAATGTAAACGCCCATTATAAGTACAACACTTTAATAATTCAAAATACAATTACCACACGGTGTTACTGCTTTTTGGTTATTAGTTTGCATTCACAACTTGAAAACCTGATGGTAATTGGTGGATGCTTAAGCTGTAATTACTGACTCTCAAGTACAGCTGCCGGAACACACCGCTAGGTGCTTGGCGACAGATTTTATACTTGAGGGTGGTCGCTAGCCAGGCGGGCAATCGTAAAATTCCCTTCCACCATGCGGTGAAGCTCAAGCCCGCGCCGGGATTCGAACCATGGACCTGCTGCGCGGCAGTCCACAGCCAATGGCACTGAGCCATCACTGCTTCAAAAAGCCTTTGATCACTACTTCAACTGATGGTAAGCGATGATGTGGTCGAAGGTTATCAGGATTAACCTAGAACACTAACTGGCTCTCAAGGAAATCTGTCGAAACACACAATTTTGTTCTTAAGCAGACGCCCATTTACAAAAGGCCCTACCGCTATACAGTGAAGCTTGCTTGCGCCGGGATTTGAACTAACTACTTTGCAACTATACAGTCATAGTAATTGACTTTTGGTCATCAGTGGCTCATACATTCTTCATATGGTCCTTACGCTACCCGAGATATTCGATATTATCATGTCTCTGTACTATTTGATGCAATTAAGGTACGTGTCCCACCGCCAGCTAGAAAGCGAGCAGACAGACTATTTTTCGCTCAAGAGACGTAGAATACTTGTGAATCCCGTGTAAACAAAGAGATGAATTTAATTATAGTTGATCGCAAAATATCCACATTGTCGGAGATAACTCACCACTAGTTTGTCCGAGCGATAAAAGTACTCTCAAAGATAAAACTCGCTCTACGATGTTCGCTTGTTGTCAGAACACTCGCCGTAAGACTCTAGTTTGGCAGATAAGCATATCAGAAGCCGCCCTGAGCGAATGGTGCAGCGACAAAAGCTATCAAAGATAAAACTCGTTCAGCGATATTAGCTTGATAGTTAAAAAACTCGCCGAAAGACTCGCTTGGTAGCCAGCATGCCAGTGAGCCGAACGTGCGAGTTATTGTCCGTCGTAGTCGCAACTCAGCGACAAAACTATTAGAACTCCACACGTCGCTTCTAGTTTATAGCTACGCTTTCTAGCACATCGCCGGCGGTGGTATAAGTTCCTTATATAACAAAATAATACGATCTCCTTCCAGCTTTACATGTCGTAAAATAAGCAGATTGCGTACACGGTTTCCTTATATCTTATTTTATGGCCATGATTTTATTTGGATATGTATGTATTTTTACGTCGGTCTCTTTTGGCATATGTATGAATGGATAGGAAGATACTTTTTATTTATTTTTGTATGCCTTATAGGTTAGCCTTTGACCACTATCTCACCTTATGGTAAGTGATAATGTGGTCGAAGATGTTGTTCAGGCTAACCTAGAATTACTGGCTCTCAAGGACAGATGCCGTTAGGTGCTTGGCGACAGATTTTCTACTTGAGGGTGGTAGCTAGCCAGGCGGGCATTCGCTAAATGCCCTACCACCATGCACTTTTTTGGTTTATTAATTTGGTTGTGAAACGTTTGCTCAGCGAATTTGCACTGCGCTTCTACTATTAGCGATTAGTGACCTATTTATTGTTTTTTATATTCGTGTTTGATCGACACTTAGCGACTGTAAAGAATATCACGTAGTGTGTGTTCGTGTAACTGTATTTATTCATATGTATTTTTTTCTTGCATCGCATTTATGTAGCTTTAAAGCCCTGCATGTTTGTAATTCTGGTTGCAAAATATTATATGTTTAAGAATAACATACTGATTAATTGTATTTGAACTGAATTTAATTCAATTTGATACGTTTCATCATTTAATGTATTGGCTGTGTTTTTGTTCTATTATAGAATGATGTGATGGACAAGTAGCTGGCCTGGTGATAAGCGTCACGCTTGTCTATTACAGTTACAGTGTCACATCGCAATCTGCTTGACACTGCACTGTGCCCGTTATTTCGAGACGTTAGTTAATAATATATATTGCTACAAACTGTTTGAAAAACTGGCGCCTATGTGATAATATAATTTATCATTAGGAATGCGTATGATAGTATACCCTCACCTTTCGGTTAAAAAACTCAGTACTAAACGAAGTTGTATTTGATAAATAAGTTATTTAATTTAAGGTGAAAACTCACGCTGGAAATATCGCGCTTTTAGTTACGTGTGATAACCATTCTACATGCCCATGGAATTCGCGAGTTTGTAATATTGCTTGTACTATTTTGAAAAGTTATTTAATACCAATGCATATGATTCCTTATTTAAATATATATATGTATAAAATATTCCCCGAATCTCGCGTATTTCAAGTACAATAGTTAGATAACTTAGCAACAAAAAAAAGAAGGATTAAAAATTTCCGGCATAGATCTCACCGTACACTAGCCCATGTTCTGAATTTAAACTAGAATTGTCATAGTTTATATACACGAGAATTATAATGAATTAATTAGATGTTTCTTTACATCATTTCAGAGCGAGTGCGTGCTATCTGTGCGCCTCATACAAATGTTCCATATGGAGTCGCGCGGTTGGTTCGACATCGGATACAACTTTCTTGTTGCGGGCGATGGATCGGCGTACTTCGGCCGCGGTTGGGACTACGAAGGCGCTCACACGTTAGGCTACAACAAGTACAGCATGGGCATAGCGTTCATAGGCACATTCAACAACGAACCCCCGCCGAAGAAGCAACTCGATGCTTGCAAAAAACTCATCCAGAAAGGAGTAGAGCTAGGCAAAATAGCCAAAGATTACAAACTATTCGCCCACAGGCAACTAGCGTCCACCCTCAGTCCAGGAGATAAACTCTTCGAGATATTAAAGGAATGGCCACATTTTGTGAAAAATTTCACCGATATTGAAGAGCTCGTGCCGAAATATTGAAAGGTATTATGTTAAATGTGAGATATACGTAATAGAAGAAAAGTGCTGTGATTGTACATTGCGTGAATTAGAATCGGGTAGACTGACTGTGTGAATCTCTTAAGTTACTTTTTGGCTGCTTTCTTTCAAAGCAATAACGTGTGGATATTGAAGATATTATCGAATTTGAACGTATAAAACATTGGACTGTAAAATATAATTGGACAGCGTTTGCATAGGGGTGATTGGGAAATTTATATGTCAGTATTGTTGATGATTGGAATGTGATATTCTTAAGGTGATTTGAGATCTATGGAATTGTTATGTCTCTATTATATGTGATGTTTACTTAAGGATGAATAAGCTTTTATGTTTGTGAATTATTAGTCGAAAAATATCTGTCCGGTTTGTATAGTTACTGAATGTTATGTAGTACCAACTGTTGAGACGCACAATATAATTTAATACCAAGACTATTTTCGGCATCGAATGTAACTGAACAAAACGGCATATAAGAAATTATTATTATATTCTGATATATTTCGAAAATGTCTGATTATCTATAGCTCGAGCATACTTATATAGGGATGTGACTATGACACTACTGTTGGTGGTGTAAAAATATATACATATCGAATATTGTTTTAGGCAGAGGTCATTACTCACTACCGCAGTCGTATGCGTGAGGGTTTCGATCACTTCTCAACTGAAGAGATAAAGGTCAAGTGCTTAAAAAAATGCTGCTTTAGAGTTTTTTATAGAAATTTCTCTCCGTACATGCCCGCAGTGTGCTTATCATCCCGTTATGTTCAATATGTGTGTGACGTAATATTTTATCTTTATATATAACTATTCCGAATATTTCAATCTCAGTCGCCAAGCGCGGGAAATGCCCTAAATGTTCTGGGTGCAAAGAAAAAGTGTCGAAGAACTACATTTTATTGCTTTACATAACTTTTATTCTTTGATATAGTTAGGAAATACATTTTAGTATTATCATGAGTATTCCGCTTTATTCAACATATAAAGTATTACTAGTTCCCTTCTTATTCTGTAATTCATCGATATATACTTCATTACTATTTAGGTAACAACACTAGCTAATTCCTCAACTCGGCATTTAACTCGCGTGCCCACACTTATACTGCCATCTTGTTTATGTCACAAGTATTATACAAATCACTTTTTTATATATATTTATTTCCTGTTACACAAACCATAACTTAAATCATGATATTACAACGCTTATGATATTATAATTAACGTTTCATTTCTGTTATCATACAATAACACGGAGCAACAGAGTTGACGTTCCGAATGTATCTCCAAGTATTGACATCACACGTCACTAGCTCCTATCAAATTCTGCCCTCCATAAGTGCACTGGATTAGAAGCCAGAAAATGACAGCTACGTTTTTAGAGCGGACCGTTCAACAATTTGCCATTAAATAGACCTCATTTTGGTTTATAAACGGATGCGTGGTTAGATCCATTACACTTATAACTGCCGAAAACAAAGTCTACGGACACAATAACAATCTCTTAACCGCATGTTAAGGGTAAAAGTCTATAACAGTGGTTTTTCTACTCAAAGAGCTGACCTCTATCGCATCGTAACCATTTCTGTCATATTAATTGATTAAAATCAACCACTGTCAAGATACACTATCGCTGGTTTTAATTGTTTATTTCGGCCCTCATGACGATAAAAAGAGGACAAAATAGCATTTCCTCCACCGTTTCGGTGGCCAAAACGTTTAAGCGCCCGCAGCGTATAAACGGGTGATGGAGGTTCGGTTCACGCTAGAGGTGAACATTTTGAATCCCATTAAGTTGTAAAAGTCATATTAACTTATAAAACGATAATACACGCGTGCTCTTATTAAAAAAAATACTGATGGTTTTACCATCTTTCACTGAAATCGTTTCGAAATATTGTATAACGTGCTTTCTGCTATTTCTTTGATATCAGGTATTAGTAGATACACAATTCACTCAGTTTATTTTTCGTACATTCTAAATATTCATCGAAAATAGTGTAAATAAACAAGAATAGTTAACGTGTCTGATCTTGAGCAGATCATTTTGTAATTATGTTTATTTAAGTACGTGTACATTGAAAAAGTAATATATTTTATTCTAATTATTATTATTATAACAGTTTTCCTATTGTAAAACTATTACAATATTAGAATAATAAAACCATGTCTGATTAAAAATTGACGTTGGTTGTGTAAATGGACGTTGTTGGAATTGACGTATACTCACTCTTCTTCCACCAAAACCAATACAATTTCTGTTCCTCTACCGACAGTACTTCTTTGTTGCTTACATCACTTCGTGCAATGGTGCTGAGTAGCTTAGTTTAAACGTTGTTTGTCTAAGCGCTAACTACCTCAGTTACATAGAAGTCTGACTATTACTCACTAGACTCCAGTTACTGATACGTGAAGAATTTACAATAAGCGTGGTCGTGATCGTATATTCATACGATCACGACCACGCTCATGGATCGTGAAAGTTCATAAATATCACATTTGGATACTTCATTTCTCACCATAAAATTCTGCGTATCCTGGTAGTTTTATTCTATTCAGACTAAACCTGAATTCGTGTATTACTTAAAACAACAATTTTTAAAATAGGATTATTTTATTCACTAAAACATACCCACAATGGGTTTGAATTACTGGAAACTATTTCGCAGATGGCGCTGTGTGTTTGTTACTTAAACATAGACGAGCTTAAAAACTGATCTTGTTCTTTTTTCTGTATTTCACTAGCCCTTTGGTTTTCAACAAGACTTTCAAGTTTTCCAGTGAAGTGCCTATTATGTTCGCCAGGTATGTGTCACTGACTTTACGAGGGTTTAAACAACGAGGAGCTTACATTCTGTAAAGATTATTTTATCTTGTCGAAAGGTTATTTTTTATTCATTATTTAACTACTTTTTCTCAGTTTAAATGTCTTTGTTGGTTTTATACATTATTGTAGTCATAGATGAAATTAGGTCAGTTAGTTTTGTCTTGGGCAGCCACCTATAAATCTATTAGGTGTAGATTATTAAGTTGCCTATAAACTACATCAACGGATCACTCTAAAACTTCGCTTTCTTTCGCAGATTGGAATCTCACACTATTAATGCAAATTCATACCATTTCAATAAAATGAGTTTATTACTCCAACTCTTCCTAAAAAACGTAGTAATTTAAAGACAAATATTTTTTAACGTGAAATTGTCATTTTCTGTGTAATAAATAAATCCTTATCGCTATCTGGGTGGAAATAACTTGACAGTGGGCGTCACCATTGGACAGAGATGTGAAATTTAATGAGTGTCGTTTGCAGACGTTAATCAAATTTAGATGTTCGTGTAAATGGAATAAGATTGACCATAATTTCATTAGCAAGCGTTAAACGAATTTAGATTTTAGAGTGAACAAAATAACTACTTCTAGATTTTAACGAATTTTAAATATAGATCATTTTTAATTAATCGTAACAGTCTGTGCGCTAATATGTAAATAATTTACATAATATTCGGTACCTACGACGTTATAGCGTTTAAGTTTGTTTTACATGTTATAACAATTATATTTCTGTCAAGTGGGTAGTTTAATATTTAAGTACTAGTAATATTACTTTTATCTTTCTATATGGAAATAATTTACACTATCCTATTCTGAGTACATTTACATATGGTATTTAGTATGATATACTTGTGATTGAACATAAGTTGATTACACAGTATACATATATAATAGTTGTATAAATAATTTACTTTATTACTGCGCACTACAAATAATATCTAGGGCTGCCAAGCTAGGCATTCTGCCATCACTTAACACACAAAAATGGACAAATGGAAAACCATTAAATATCCCTTCAGTCAAAATATGATTCCTACATTTTTACTATGGGCGTATTCCACTTGACGCCTATTTCGTTATTTTCGATAATTTTGACCACATTTTGCGTCTAAGGTGTAACATTTAATATGAACCATAGACACAAATTGTGATCAAAATTATCGAAAATAATGAAATAAGCGTCAAATGGAATACGGCCTGTATTGAAAAGTGTATATCTAACAAAGCGGTTGGTAGTCCATAATACATCTCAGAGGTTGCTCGCAATAAGCTAGCTATGTATGTATAAATATTCGATATGTAGTGCCATATTATATGTCATCTGTAAAATTTTGTATATGTATTTGTTCTTTTATATACAGCACATTAGACTTTTATATTCGAATATTACACTAGTAATGTAATTTTATATCTAGTGATATCATTGAATACTGGTTTAGAAATGTAGGCTTATATGTAAACAATTTTATTGTAAGACGAAAGAAGTGTCATAGAATGTAAATGTATACATACAGTATTGTATGTAAGAAGAATACCTAAGAGTATTCAATGTATACCGTACATTTACATAGATTTATTTTACCATAGATATAATTACCAATAAGATTGTAAGATAGCTTAGATAATGTAGAGTTATTATTATTATAAAATTATTTCGAATATACACGTACCGTGGTACTTACCAGAACATATGTAATTTCGTTAGTACAATTTCTGTTTGATACTATCATTTTGACAACACTAGTTGGTAAACCAGCTCCATTGCAATCGGAACATTGACGTACACTGTAGAGAATGCGTTTGACAGTTCATTTTATTAATATGGTTTCCCCCACCCAAAGTAACATAGACAGTCTGATTACATAATACTGTATCAGTCAGACATTTAAATGTTCAAAAATATTTGTTCATATACATTTTACTCCATTTACAAGCCACAACGACAACAAAAACGCGTACTGTCAAACGCATTCTCTCGGCGGCCGGACTTTAGTACAGCGCATATGATTAAATTATAAAATAACTGCTACATATTCGGACCTACCGAAAACTATAATTTACATTAAAATTACTTCGAGTTTTACTTACGAACTGATGGAAGCACATACTCTTTATATTAAGCAAGCCTGCAATCGCGATAGTAAATTGTCAATCGCGAGTCTAGCGTACCAGCACTAATGGATATTTACAGATACTTGAACCGTGTTTTTGTCATTCATTAATTTACAAACAAGCCATGTCAATGTTACCAGTATATCTTATCGTTATGCTTTAAAGCCACTTGCCTTGATCAAAATTTCTTATCCAAAGAAGTGAGACTTCATGTCAAATGTTGGTCACCATTTCTCCACAAAAATATTTCGGGAATTAATATTGCCAACCGTTATATGTAATATTATGTTTATAATCTCATTTGGCAAAATTTTAGGCCTAGATTACAAACATATTCCTAGTCATTTTTTTGAATATTTTTCATGATATATAGTTTAAATTTTTTTTAAACAGCATACATAAACCGTACCATGTAATGTTTTATAAATTTATAAGGTGGTTATGGTTTGGGATTAAAGTTTTAAAATGCTTAAATAAATAACTTGTTAAAATTATTAGGTACTAATAATTTTTATAAAGGTCTCTCGGCGCTATCGCTATCTATCTAGCGAATGCGTTTATTCGCTTCAAACGGAATGAATACATGCCTTTAATAATTAAATCAAAACTGAAGTAAAAGTAATATTTTGTAGTAAACAGATTTCTATTTTATTCTTACGTAACATGGAGCTGAAATATTTCAAATTAGCTGGACATCATCAGAATATAATGTTTAGTCCATTCTTTATTTTATTGAAACTTCAATAGAAGCTCCTCTATAGCGAGTCGTAAAAACCAACGATAGTAAATCTCCATACGGATAGAATAATTAATGTAGTTGTCATTTATTTAATTTTATATTTTAAATATGAACACAAATTTTGTATAAAGTGGTTATGATCGTTTCATTGCTGTAGAACAGTTTGTGATGTGCGATCTTTAATATTGCAATACGCTGGATATGTTCTTTATTTTTGCTCGTTTTCCTATTTATAGGTAGTTTTAAAGTCACAATGCATCATAGATGAGAGTGAGTACTAACTCAAAAAGACGTTTAGTCTATAAGCATCTTTCTTTATAGAGATCAGTGAAATATTGCCAATTATTGTTTGCAATAGTTGCATGTGAATAAGCAAAGAGTTGTTTTAATGCATTTATTTTGAGTTATGTCATTATTTTATTTAAATAAATTGTGTTATGCCTCATTTCTTTATGTTCCTTTCCTTGCCTTTGTTATATTTTTAATCTTAATCTATCAGTTGATATTTCAGTCGCGTGTATTAGTTTGGGTGTTGAACCATGAAATAAAATAGTTAAAACTGGCAAAGTCCGAATTGGATTTCGCTCTTTTATGCTTCCTCTTTGCAACAGCCCATAAAAATTGTTATTCAGAACTACATTATAAATTGACGTTTTTAGTATTTGTTGGTTAAATAGTGGTGGAGGATGCATAGTTCATTATAAGTTTAGTTTTTTGAGATAGGGTAGGTAACAAAATAGGTTTTAAATAAACAACTTAGCCACAAAATGATTTATTTTATTAGATAAAAAAGTATGAAAATTATATTATTACAGTACTCAATGAGATTTAGACAATTTCACACCACGTGATTCCCGAATTTAAACCGAAAACTGTTTGTTCTAAACTTCTTACTGCGAATACTATCTGTCAATAAAGCAATACAGCGCTTTATTGCTTCTAAGTGTTATTTATAATATTCACATCGAGAAGACAAAAACATATTTCGATGAGATACTGGTAGGGCGAATGCTACTAAATCGATAGTTTTATAGTAAATAAGACACCTCGGGCAGCTCTTGACTTCAGCTTTTATGATACACACGTATACATTTCAATTTAAAATGAATTTATTGTAGTATAAAAGTTCTTAATTGAACAAATTGAAGGCAGA
Source organism: Plagodis pulveraria (assembly GCA_963890685.1). Lineage (NCBI taxonomy): Eukaryota > Metazoa > Arthropoda > Insecta > Lepidoptera > Geometridae > Plagodis > Plagodis pulveraria. The sequence goes on along the minus strand of OY982949.1, from coordinate 10,356,969 downwards.
GTTGTAATGTACATAATTATAATTACTAATGCCGACTTGTTTGTTTTCGAGCAGCATAATTCTTGCTATTGCATTCTGAACAGGCGTGTAATATCCTACTAATATTATAAAAGTTTGTGTTTGTTAATTCTTCACGCTCAAACGGCTTAACCAATTTTGATTATAATCAGTATTTAGTTAGATAACACTCTGAAGTTTGTGTGTTTGTTTGGTACCTTTTGACAAAATAACAGCTTGACCGATATATACGTTATAACGTACCTACAAATAAATCGTAGATTCAGTATCTTCTCGATATCGCACTAACGTTACATCTACCAGATATGGCGTAGAAGTAAAATAAAGTATCAATTAAGTTATCGATAAATAATGTTCGCAGTAAGAAGCTTAGAACAGACAGGCAGGGCATGCGTCTTGGGGATTGCACTGTGAGATATCAATTCCTCAAAAAGCGCTGCTGCCCACCTTCTGGTGTGTTACGCTTAATTACCTCTTACGACACTCAGGGGTAGCATTCTATCCCAGCACCCCACGGGCAAATGCAAAATATATAGGCCTAATACATGAATATTTATAATTTATAATGCTGAAGCAAAAACAACTAAGTATAACATACTCAACGGGTGAGTTACTTAATGGTTCAATATATCTATATTTACTCGTATAATATCAAAGATTAAAACGCCCGTATTTATTATATGGAAGGGTAAATGCAAATAGGTATTAAAAATGTGCAGTTGACAGGTTGGTAGTTGGTGTAGTTTGTTATTATTACTTTATGTAAGTTTTTGTTGGTTCTGGCGCTTTGCCATTCGCTCCCGCAGCGCACTCGCTTCACTCCCTTGAAGGAGAGTTATGTAACTGGTGACCACTGACCACGGCAACGCGTGGTCATCAGTTTTTTTAGGTTTTCGAGTAGGGCATTGTACACTTTTATGCACATGCTATGGCATTGTCTACGAAACAGCGCTGTTTTAGTTAGTGTATCAATGACAAGTCTGTTTCGATTTTAAGCATTTGTGAGGTAGAATTCAAATACCCTGGTAAAGTACTGTTGATTTGTTTTGGCAAATATAACAAGTAATATTATAATTTCGTAAATAAAGTTCGTAAAGAACTGATGGAACAAGATTCGTATCTTTTAGACTACTAAATGGCATTTTATTGACGATTTCCTTCAAAACCATGACAATCGATAGATAAAGTTAAAACTTTTAATCGGTACATTAGTACGACTTTAAAACAGAACTTAGCGTCTCTTGAAACATATTATTTTTTTCGCATTTCCGTATGAGCCATCAGGTCACCAGTTTACAGGCATCTGGGACTTCACGAAACAATTCTGTTAGGATATGAATTACAGTAATATTCTATTAAAGTTAATATTATTCTTTATAAGTTTTAATGCCTAGTTTTAATACTTTGTTCTAAGCAATGTCAAATATATGTTCGAGGACGAAAGAAGCGATGAGGATTGAGTTAGACAAAATGAGGCTGCTGTATGAGCGGTCGCGGAAGCGCTAGAACCATGTATTCAATGAAAATGTCTTTTTAGACAGAAATAAAGCTACTATACTTAATATCTAATCTATGAAATATATATACAATTGAATATAAGTACCAACATACTTGTTGTGAAGTTATTGGAACTCGGGTAATATTATTCATATCGAAGTGTATTATAGCCATTTTGAAATAATCCTATATTACTTATAGTATTAAAATACATCGCAAATGGGTTTCAGATACCTTTTCTTACCAAAGATTGACGTGACATTGTACTGTTTCGACCACGGTTGCAAGAGTATTTTTAACAGATTTTTATGTACTCAAAACCTTTTTGTTTTATTAAGTAGTAAGTATATTTAATACTTACTACATATTTGATCTAGTATCTGGTATGGTGTGTACATTCCAATTGTGAATTAATGTATTGAAAGCAAAGATCGTTTGGTTAAACGAATTAAGGTGAACGCTGACGACTACGGCAACATATTTTTTTTCATTTTGTTTAATTGCTTTTAGTCTAACTATTGTACATGATCACGTAATACGCGAGACCCTGAGAAGATTTTCACGATTTTTTCTAGTTGATATTGAATTGATTACATTTGTTACGGGTAAACCGAACTTTTAATATTTTATAGATTATATAAAGTATGATTACGTATAAACTCCCGAACTACATGATCTTGTATAGTGTTTACCAAATCTAGTCACAAGCGCAAAAACCATCGATTTAAATCTATAAGTTCAATGGCAAAAACGGGTTACTTTTGAATTTCTGCCACAGACGTGAGTTTCTACCTTAAATTTGGCAAAAAAATATTTACGAGTGACGAATAAATTTAGTTACGATCGAAACCAAATCTGGGAGAGAAGATCAACTACGTACGAACGGTAACCTGCAATTATATTATACACTTAGAGTTCTGCCCTTTAAAGACCAGTTAACGGGTAATAGTCCACATTATGTTCTTTGACATTAACATTTAGGAAAATAACACAATACTGCCGACCAAAGACCTCTGTAGTTTTCAACATGAAAATATTCGTGCCTCTATAATGATTATTCCATTTATATAATTCTTTTGCGATAGAATCTGTTGATTCATTTATTATATGATTTATTTCTGAAATATACCTTCGTGTGTTATCGTGTACGTAATATTGGACTGGATTATTAATTATTTGGTATTCATTAAATACCTACAAATCGAATTTACCTTCGCTGTGCAACTTGAGTAAAATTATCTTTCCGAGCATAAGTAATTAGAGAACTAGATACGTAGCAATTTTATCTATTTCTCGTGTTTAGAAAGACATTTTTGTTTAAGTAAACACTCCAATCTTAGTATCTAGGACATTTTACTAATATTTAGGAAATAAATAATTATTGTACTGAGTAAAGTCAATTAAAATAATTTTAAATGTCAATTATTATCCAAGTAAACAATAATCCGGTCTTTATTTGATAGGGCAATGAAAACATAAAAAAATATTATAAAATAAAGCCTGTAAAGTATCGGATAAGATATGAAATTTTATATATGATTATGTAGATATGCTAAATTAAGTAACTAAGTAAGATATCTTTATAAGCTATATAGGTATACCTAACTCAAATAAAACATGTATATATGTTAACGATAATGTATAATCTGCGCGCCAACTTCAAAAGTGATTTTCTAGAAAGTCATAAATATGTATTTATATGTTTCGAATAAGTCAAAAAACGTGTAACTCTACTACAGGAGCACTGTACCTTGGTTAGCAACAATACTCACGAAATAAAATCTATATATTATGTATCACAAGGTTTGCCAAGACGGCGACAATGTCACAACATAAATTCGGGCTAAATGTTACCAACGAAATTCCTATTATTAGTCTTAAATTATTTAGAAAAATACATACTGGTAGGTTGTAAACTTGTTTAGAAAACACCTTGGTGCGGTACCACTGGCGGTGACTGACGTTATTCTTATGGAACGCAGAGTGCAAGAACAATAATGTTATGTATAGGTGTTTCATTTTCCCGTTGGTTGACGAATCTATAATACCACCATGGGAAGGAATACGCTGATACAATGATTCAAAATTTCCAAGAGGTCTTCACCATTTAATACGTAACCTAAACTCGCGTTAGTTACAAAGTAGCGGGTACCTATACAATCAAATGAAGAGTTCCAAAGGGTGTCAGAGAGGTGGCCATACATAAACCAAAGCCGAAACTTTATGCAATGATACTTATGTTCTTGTGCCGTCTTTTGTGTTAATAAAGAAAGATATTATACCCATGAAAGACGTGAGAGTCGCTTCCACTTTTCTCGTGCGTACTGCGAAAGAGTGGAACACCTTACCGTCGTCAGTTATTTCCAATGGATACTACATGGGTGTCTTCTAATCGAGAGTAAATTGGTTTCTTCTAGGAAAGCGTGCTCCATCTTAGACCACATCAATGCTTAACATCAGGCAGTGTGGTCAAATGCAAAACTATTATGAATAAAAAAAGGGGTGCATTATGCGTAGTAGCGCGAAACATTCCTAGCCCTGGAACAGAGATACTTAGTGCATTTTGTTTTGGTTATACTGCCAACTACTGGCCTTTGTCGCGACCTGATATCAAAGCCGACGTATCGGCATGACCTTACCAATGGTTCCGCGTCGAAGTCACGGTAATACGACGTTGATATATATATGTACACACATTAGTGTATGTAGTTCGGAATTCCGTTTGAAGAATACTGAACGGCTTTAGTAAAACCGATCTCGACGCTGTGTCAGGTTGATCAGTGTGCACCAACGATGAGACGCGTGAATGACGATTCCGATAAGCAGACTGATATGATAAATTTATACAACCGAAAAGCTCTTCGCTACTATTTAAAATCTAGATGTAAAAAGTCATCATAGGAATGTATTGGGCATGAATGGGAGTGTAGTATTTACGGCAGAGTTCTTGTATAAAGAGAAAGTCTTCAACAGGGTGTAGCACATGACTTGTTTTATTACTCCGTTTTTGGTAAGAGTGTCTGCCATGATGTGTTACTCGGGCATAGGTACACTATGTGCCTTTGTCCATGTTATCATGTAATTGTTTGACAGCTTTTTTAAGGCAGCACGACAGTCAGCTATGCCTCTATAACTGCTTACTGGTCTTCTGTGTGCATTACTGCCGCACTGCCCGTTGTAAAAAGAAGGAGCTTGTCCTCACGCTCACTTTCTAAACTGGGTGTTTTGTCTAGATGTGATATTGCTCTCGTAGTTAGTAGGAAGCTTAAGTAAGGTAATGGCTTCACGAGGTACCGCAGGGGTTATGAGTGTATAATCGATGCCTCAAGCAGCCTCTTTCGAGAAGCTTGTGACGTACGTGGAAAAACCGGCCAGTGACAAACTTTTTTCATAATAAACGATTTTCCTTATAAGTACAACCAAACAGACCAACTTTTATCGTTACAAGTGTGCGCGGAAAAGTGCTTTTTATCCTTTTAATGCGGAAAAGAGCTTTTTGTGTAGCGTGGAAAAGGTTATTGAATTTGAACTTTGATAACAGATTCGGAAAAATAAATTTTATTTCAATATTATTCATTGTAGCAATTATAACTTTTAATATTATTAAACACTAATTTACCTCATTATTTCAGTGGTTTTTCAAGTACAATGCTTTGTTCTCGCTGGAGTACCTTTGAAACGTTCGCTACGCTCAGAAAACTCGCTTCGCTCGTGCTTCTATTCTAGAATCCCTCTTCCTCAGGTTTAAATACATGTACTCGCGCCTAATAACAACTTTCCAGCCTTGCATAACATTATACAGCATAACAATTTTGTACTACATATTTCTTTCTCTTATTAATGATAGGGTTGCTTTTGACTTGCCTTTGACAACTATCAATTGAGATTATGATCGTGAAGTGACTAAGTCCAATCTAACCTAGATTAGGAATATATATAAAAGAAAGAATATCTCTCTTCTATTTATGTATGGTTACTACCCTGGCAGGCAAGCGCAATACTCTTTACTCAAAGGCCCCATTTTTTGTGCGATTAAAGGGGGTGTTTGTCAATATCCCCATGCTTGGCAGGCGTCCTGGGGATTGCAGTGTAAGATGGCAGTTCTTCAGAAGGTGCTGTTGCCTATCTTCTGGTATTTTTTCCTTTCGTCACTTCTTACGTTATGGGAGAGGGGGAGATCATATAGAGAACAGTGTGTACGTCCTTAATAGCCATTTCCAATTCCGAATCCCAGCCTACTTACTAACCGTGCGCAAACAGTTGAGGTGATGGTCAGGCTGCCATAAAAAAACTTATGTCATCATGTAGGACTGATATTTCTTATGACTATTTGTGGTACACCTGGCAAATGTAATATTATGTGAACAATCATATGTATATAAAGTGGGTACCTATCAAGTCCTACATGAAAAATAACCAATAAGTATTTGAAGTCGTAAAATATATCTGTAGGTACTCTTACGAAACAATATTTTATTGCTGGGTGTAAAATTTATTTTAACTGGAGCCATTTGATAAAAATAATAACATTCCAAATAAGACTGTTATGATTGCTATCGTAAATATGGTTTTTTAATTGAATATATTTATAATTTTACGAGCACGTAAGTACCTTGCGTTCGAATGCTTGCTTATGTGAATTAAAAATAAAACCTATTGTTCGAAACGATTATGGTAGCATGGTTATATGTTCTGTGGCGTGGTGCAGAATACGTTATTGTTAACATAATATGTTAATTTATATATTTTTTTATGAAAAAACTACTCCCCACTAAACAAGTGCGTGGTCAATTAATAGTGAATAAGTATTTTGTATATATTTGTATAAATAAATGTATGTGTAAATAGCTAATGAAGTTTCATTTCACATTTATCAATATGCATCTAAACGCACTGATACCTACCTATATTTTTAGCGTGCCGTATCAAAAATGGTACCCTATTACTCCTCGTCTACTGGTCCGACTTTTAGAATCATTAGAACCATAAAGGTATTCGTCTAAATTTTCATAGAATAAGTATTGGTATGGCGGATTGCCTAAAAAAAATATAATATTAGCCAAAAAGGGGTCCCCATACAAGAAACGTACTTTTTCTCTATCGCAAAAACGGTAAAATATACGTGTCTCTTTCTATGCATTTCCATGAACGTCTAGTGTAAGAACCTTAAAATCGGTAGTGGAGTCAATCCTTGATGTCTGCCTAGAGCAGCTTCAGTGGAATCAGGTGGCTCTACCAATCCGATATGGAGGTCTTCGGGTGCATTGCGCACGGGATGTGGGCCTGCCGACTTTTTTAGATTCGGTGCATGGGGTTGGGAACCTGTCATTGAACACTGTCTTACTGAGTTTCAATGGTGCCGAGGCGAGTTTATCTTTGGTGGGCGGCCCTCAATCCAGGTCTGCCGATCCCAGTAGCGACACACGTTCAGCAGGCGTGGGGTGATGTTTTGGTGAAATGGATCCAAGGATGTTTATTGGACGGTGCAACGGGATTACCATGGCCAGACTGCGGGCTGTATCCTATACGGAATCCGGAGCATGGTTGCACCCTCTGCCTTCACTTCACCTGGGCACCTTACTTGATGATGACTCTCTACGTGTGGCAGTGGCCCTCCACCTTGGCTGCAAGGTGTGTGAGTGAACCCCACAGATCCACCTGTGGTTCTATGGTGGAGGGCGAATATGTACTTTTTTTTCTTTTTTATTACTCTAATATCTCGACGTGGTCCAGTACGATGGTCCGATCAAGTAGCTAAAATTGTGAACACTTCGATCACAGATATTCTGAGCCACGATAAAAATCGAGGGAGGTGGAAACAGCTCTGTAGTGAGGAAACAGATGGTCGGGACATCACGACGCTCAGCAGGGAGCTACGACTCGAGGAGGAGTAATAATATTAATAATAGTACTAATATCTACCATATAGTCGGTCAAGAGCGGGTAGGATTCTTCCTAAGAATCTTGAACCAAATGAAAACAATATCGATTTTTTTACCGACTTCCAAAAAGGAAGCGGTTCTGAATTTGACACGTATATTACACGTATATTTACACATTTTTTTTAAATAAAAAGGCTTTGTAATAACGTGAAAAACCCTCTGAGGTAGTATCATATTAATTTCATCAAAATCGGTCAAGTTAGATATTATGCTGCACTCAACTAACTGAGAAATGCTTTACATACCTAGATGACTTCGTAGTAAGTTTTGTTGATAGTGTCCATATTTTAGGTGAGTGAAAATCGATCATTGTAATTATCAGTAAAAATGGCGCAAATTTCTTTATTACAAAATATTAACCGACTTCTAACGCTGAATAGTATGAAAGAATTTGTTGAAGTGGACCGTGAAAATGTGATCTCAGAATGTTTTTAATCAGCATGTGTTTATTTTATACTTTTCAATGATAGAATGGTACTCGATTTTTTGTAAAAATGAGTTACATTAAGTTTTTATTCTGTGTTGCTACGGAAGCCTAGATGTGCGTCCAACTCGCATTTGGTCGGTTTTGATTATTACCGGCCGAATAGATGTCATGCTCGTGTTTCGAAATTAACTGGACAATAGTGAATGTGATCAAGATTATAGTATAATTTTATTTACACCAGATGCAGCGTCGTCGGGTCGAACGAAATACAGACAAGTGAAGAAGTTAAACTAGAATAGTACCCGATCTTTAAAGATACCGTCATTAGATTGATATCAAGTATTAGTTGATTAAAAATTTAATAACCCGACTGCAAATTATTTATTTTCATTAAGCGTTTTATCGTTCTATTGAAATTAAAACTACAAGTTATATATATTTATGGAACGTTTTTTAGAGCCATTCATTTTGATACACAACTCAGTTGGTTTGGGGGAAATATTTTATTTCATACCTTATGGCGTCTAATGTCCGAGGGCTTGTTTTTTTTTACTTGTTTATGGGCCTAGTGTTGCCTGCACTATCAAGGCGAATCTAATGGTATATACTAAAGTCTACCATTAGATTCGCCTTTAGAATTTTAATATAATAAATTCGGTTATGCCTTTTAGAAGTTATAGTGGAATAAAGAAACTTACAAATATACATACATGAACCCTAAAAACATAACACTCCTTTTATTGGGCAGTCGTGTACAAACAGTTAAGAAAATCAATATCGATGTAAGAGACGGTTATTTTAAGGCACAAATAAAATATGTTGCGGGTTCTCTCTCGTGGACTCAATTAAGCGCCCGCACGGAAAGATATTACAGTGGAATACATATAATTATTAATATTGATGATGCGATTTACGCAACATGACACCAAAGAACGACGTGGAATTTATTGGACAAGATAGATTACGTAATAATGACGAGATCGTCATTATTACGTTAGTCAAAAGAGTCAAATAAAACAAAATCGCATAGGTACAAAACACGAAACAGCTTTACACGACCTACGTAACAAACAATAACACCCTGGTGTTGCTAGCTGATAAAGGTGATGCAACAGTGGTGTCGATACGAACGATTATGTGCGCAATCTTTGAGTGATATATTTTATTTATATTACTACGCTAAAAGTTAAACTATAATGACTAAAATTACTACGAAAGTTCCTAAACTGTTGCTTGGAACAGGTTATATGAAACTAAAGAGAAATTAAACACTTTGATCACTCAAAAATACCTTTATTTTCACTACGAAAGTAAGTTTCTAAGTAACAATAGGTATTGCGCATTCTAGGCGGGATTCTAATGAGCTCGAATTTTATTGTTGACTCAAAGAAAACCATTATTCGTAATGGTGGTAGGTAACTCTGTCGCCAAATTAGTAAATTACTATACACAGGAACAAATTGCAATAAAATATACAAATCCACTGCGATCTACTACTCTCTGCTGCGATCCCAAAGACACCTGCTAAGCGTGAGGATTATGGCAAATCCCCTCAATGTGGGACACTTTAATCAACGCTGGATATCCCGTTTGATGTGATTACATAGGTATAGAAAATAACATACTTTTTATCTCGATTTATTTCCTGAGAGAGAGCGATAGGTGTGAACTGCGTCATCCGCGCAGCCTAAGTCGTGTTTTACGATAAAGGAAGAAAACCAACTAGTGCCCCGGCAGTCAATGAGTGCTTAGAGATCTTTCAGTCTGAAAATGCACGTTCCTCTATTTGTTTTTAATTATATGCAAAATAATGTATAGACGCATCACGCTACCTCGCCAATATCATCAATTTTTCAGTCATCGAGGAGTGTATGCGCTCTGCGCAAAAGTGTCCAAGTTCACTGTTAAATCGCTGCATGCACACACATTAAATTAAATACATTGAGTGGAGGGGAGTGCATTTTTAGACAGAAAGATCTCTACCTCTTTAATTCTTGAGATATTGTCGATGTACCTACCTACTGCTTTAGTATGATTTCCTATTTCGAAATTTTCACGATTACATTGTCATATTGGGTTTGTGCGCCTTCGAAGGCACTGCCTCACGAATCCGAATGAACCTATGTTTTTTTTGATTTTATTACAAACATACGAATCCAGATTCGACCTGCTAAAAAAGCTTAGCGAACATCACATCCACAAGTTTGTAGACCGCAATACGTTCGCCTGTATTGAACCTGCTTGTTATGGCTTTAAGGGCCATCTTTTTTCTCTACAATAAAAAATGGAAGAGGCACTAATCTTAATTCATATTTATCCGTCATAGGGTAACAAAGCCTCTACCAGCCAGATTACTTTAGTCTGTCCCCATGAGTTTACGTTAGCCACGACTTTTATGTACATATCTGTCAGTCTGAAAATGCAATGTGTGTGCTTTCAGTGATAAGGCTGTGAACTCGGACACGTGAGCACACCTTACACACACAATGAAAACAAATTGAAAAAAACAATGATATTGGCGACGATGCGTGTATTGCTTTTAATTTAAACACTTTTTTGCATGTAGGGGTGGATATTGGTAAGGCATATACATATATTATGTATAGACTGAAAGATGAAGTTTGGTATCCTAAATATTCCATTTTTGAAGAGTGGCCCCAGCAGAACCTTTATCTATCTTCTTAACACTATGTTTGGGAAAAAACGTTAATTGACGCTAAATTAAGTTAGAATTTTTTATATAGATTTTTTTACTTTAAGTAAAAAGTTTTTAGTTTATTAACCCATTGGCATCGGCGATAATGAGAACAATAGAATTCCATTCATAACTAGGCCCAAGTGGTCCTGATGATGCTACCGTGACCTTCTTTTAATTTCTTGTCGATGTTGTGTCGATACTAAAATATAGTCGATACGAAAGTGCAGGTTTTGGAACGGTCATGTGAAGTTTTTGGATTTCCTGAATTAAACGCTTGTTTACTAATACTACAACTTTATGTGGCAGTAGCCTACTTCATTTATGGACGGGACATAGGCTACTTTAAATATTATTAGAATCAGTACGGACAGAAAATGATCTTTTTATTTTGCTATTAATATTCTGTATAGAATCTTATGTAATGACCTACTGTTATTTTTACACTCTACATAATCTTATTACTTGACAATTATTATTTCAAAGAGTCTTATCTAAAGAACTAATAAGTTTTAGATATGCGACAGTAGCCGAATTCATGTACGAACGTGACGTAGGCACAGGTACCTACAGATTAGGAACAACTCCAAAAATAGAATAATAATAATAAAATTAATAGATTAATTAAATAAGCATCTGTATAGACTGATGCTCATATAATGTATAGTAATCTTACTAGTCTATACTAATATTTTACAGAGGAAGAATTTGTATTTTCCCCTCAGGGTGACAACAACAACTTCCTAAAATGATAACTTCCAAAAACGAAAACTTTCGAAAACGACAACTTTTTAAAAGTGGTGGATGGACGCGGGTTCGAATCCCGCACATGACTAAATTTTTTTCTATCGTATATTTGTAATTTTGTAATCCATCCGCATAGTAGGCGTTATTGAAAACATAACAATATTAAAAACTTTTTAAAAGGACAACATCTTACTGTATTTTTGCATGCAGATAATAAACATTAAAACAACTAGACCGATTAGAAAAAATCTGTCACCATTAGAATCCTACATTATCCGTGATGGACATAAGCTGTAAAATAAAGATTTTAAATATTATAAAAGCAAATTTAAATAAAGATGCCGAGCTGCCCATGGGGTGCTGAGCTAACCGTGGGGTGCCGGACTGCCCGTGGGGTTCCGAGCTCACTCGTCACTATTCTAACAAAAAAGAATAATTGAAATTGGACTACGCGTTAATAAATTACAACTCAGTGTACATTTTGGCTTTTCCCGAGGGAACCGTGCTGAATTTCGGGTATACAATAACCTTCTTCGTAGTATGAACTCAAATCGTGTTAAGTTTTATTGAATTCCATTCAGTAGTTTTGGAGTGATACGCGGCTGGGATACAGGCAGACAGACAAACAAAAAAAATACAGTTTTGGCATCAGTGTCAGCTACAGAGTGGTCTCAATTTGTTTTCAAAATATCTGCCATGTACAGAATTTGATCTATTACAGTTTTACTATAAGTAAAGATTAGAGTTTTTAGAGTTTCTTTTGTAGTTTATTTTCAAAGTGTGTAATCGAAAGGTAATATAACAAAGTTTCACTTAGTTTATGGCCTGGGTATGTAAAGGCTTTTTGCCAATGCCCGCCTCGCTAGCGACCAGCCTCAAGTAGAAAATCTGTCACCTAGCACCTAACGGGGTGTTCCATCAGCTGTCCTTGAGAGCCAGAAATTATAGGTTAGGCCAGTTAACACCTCCGACCACATCATCACTTACCATTAGGTGAGATTGTGGTCAAAGGCTTATTTAAAAAAATAAAAAAAAATAAGACTTGTCACTCTCAGAGCTACAATTCTTAAGTTTCATCTATAATATTATAGGGAGGAAAGATATGTATTTATGTATGGTAACGTATTTTAAAAACTACTAGAGTGATTTGATAAATTCTTTCACCATTAGTATCCTACACTATCGCTAATGAAATAATAAGCTCTAGAATATTTTCAAAAAATTAGGGCTCCGTATGAAAACTTCGACACAAAAAACTAAAGTGTGAAAAAAATACCAAAGAAATTGTTTTATCGCGTACGCTGCGGAAATTGTTGACAAAAGAGCAAAGCGATGTACAACAATTTTATAGAGGACATCAATATCTACAAAAAAATCTGGAATACTATATGTACTATTACAGTTATGTCACAATAACTACTTTTCATGTGTTTCAATTTATAATTTTTGTTCAATACCCGTGTGAAGCAGGAGCGGGCCGCTAGTGTGCCACTATTAGGTTCTTGGCGACAGATTTTCTACTTAAGGGTGATAGCTAGCCAGGTGAGCATTCACAAAAGGCCCTTCGGTGCGGTGAAGCTCAAGCCGCTGCGGCGGGGGCAGGGAATCTAACTATGGACCTGCGGCACGGTATTCCATAGATGTCGCAAGGCTATACGAGTAATAACCAAAAATAGTTGCACTGAAATAGTAGAAATACCTACTGATGGTTACTCAGCAGAATCTATATATCATCCTAATGGCATAGTACTGTTTTTTAGATGGAAGATAATGTTAATTAATCCTATCCGCATGAACGACAAATATCTACTTTAATTATCGTAATTAATTTCACCTGAAATAATGCCAAATGCATTATTAATTATTATCAAGGTTATCGTAATTCTCCATACCTCACTATCACTACATAGTATGACACAAAGTCGCTTCCCGCTGTCTGTCTGTCCCTATATATGCTTTGATCTTTCAAACTACGTAACAGATTTTGATACGGTTTTTTAAAAAGATAGAGTGATTCAAGATAAAGGTTTGTATGTATAATACATGCATAATATAATGGAAAATCACTGATCATTTCTAATGTGATGACGTAATAAAATATTTTTTTTGCGCTTACATTGCAAACCCTGGCTGCACCCTACGAGATAGATAAAAATAATGTACTACAGTATTGTACACCTTAAAAATGCGTATTAATTATTTACATATACTCGTGGGATAACCCACAATAAGCATTTTTATCCTTTACTTTGTAAGCTTAATAATGGCCTATTTTCGAAACGATTTTAAGCCACACAGTATTAATCCTTATTCAATTAAGTACCATAAAAACATTGCGCGTTTAATATAGATCAATATAGCCCTTTACATCATTTAATTTATAAGAATATTTTCGAAGATATTATAGATTATTTTAGTTTAAGTATTGCACCCGTGCGAAGCCGGGGCTGGTCGATAGTATTTATATAAAACAAAGCCCGTTCATATCTGTATGTCTGTCATAGAAACAGACTTACTGTCATAATCAATTATTGCTTTAAGTAGTGTGCGCTTCATTTACTATGTACATACTCATTCGTTATCATTATATAGGTACCTATGAATTGTTGGAAATAATGTGTGACAATATCTACTATATTGTATTTTTTGTATCACGCATAAAAAGTTGGGTGCTATTTCAATGTAATAATGTAATATCTAACAGTCTGCTTTAATGTTTGGTTCATTGGTCAAAATTGACAATGATACTAATAAACATAGGGATGAAGATAAATGACGCGCGGATTCAGAGGTGTCGAATCTTCCCAGATTTTTCGGTATTTGTATCGAAATCGAATGATTTTTTTGTTCTTCAACTACTAAATTCAACTCCTTTTTAGCGATTTTATAGTATAAAGTTTTGGCTGGCACCTACTCATTCAAGTGTCTAGTACTTTATAGCCTTGAAAAAGCACTTGTCTTTTTTGATTTAATTGTACATATTTCTGTAAATTATTACGATCGATATGGGGCTTAATTAGTTCGTAGTAGTATGTTGTATTTCGATATACGAATATTATGACGTTATAGGTTAAAAATAAGAAAAACATGAACCTACAGAACAGTCCTTTATTTATAAACATTATCGGTGAACAACCAACAGCCCCTGGGGTGCTGGACTAAAATGTCGAATAAGGCGACTAAGCGTAAAATACTGGAGAGTTGAAAGCAGCGCCTTCTTAGGAACTGCTATGTTAAGCTGCGATTTCCAAGACGCCTGCCAAGCGTGGGGTTTATGGCAACGGGCCGAAAGATTATGAAGTAGAGTTTATTACATAGACAGCGACTGTTTCAACTTAATTATAGCTCGAAGGCGCGTGGCTATAATTCGCATCGCAACCCTCCATTTCTCATCGTAGGCGTCGTGAGGGAAAAATTACAGAGAGATATGGAGAATGTGTTGTTAGCAGGCAAATATTGGTTAATATTTTATTGGGTTGCCCTTTGCGTTATTAGATTATACATATTATTATACTGACATCACGAGTGATGGTAGGAAGAAGAGAAAATGATTTTTTCTTCTGTATGATTTTTAAGCTTTATCGCGTTGATACTTAATTACAACGACATGAAAAATTTGAACAACGAGAGGAATTCAAACCCGCTACCGTCCCTGTAGCAGGGATATACTCTGCTAATTGAACTTCATGCCATAGCTCAAATCTATTCTTCCGTTCCTATTGATTAATCATATTTAGAGGAAGCAATGATGGCCGAGCGGTAATAGCTATGGACTGCCGTACCGCAGAACCCTGGTTCGATCCCCACCGCCCCGGCCTGAGCTTCACCGCATGGTGGAAGGGCATTTTGCGATTGCCCGCCTGGCTAGCTACCACCCTCAAGTAGAAAGTCTTTCGCCAAGCACCGAAAGGTGTGTTCAGCAGTAGTCCTTGAGAGCCAGTGAAATTACAGGCACAATGAGACTTAACAACTGTGTCTCATTGTGACGGGCGCAGTGCAATTCGTGAGTTGTCATGAATTGCAACTGTCATAGGCAGAGGTTAGTCCACTTAACATCAGGTGGGCCTCGAGCCTTTTCCGTCACAATGACATAAAAAAAAAACATAATTGATAAATATCACATCTACAATTTATCGCCTTATTAAAAGTACGAAAAGCTCCAAAATTTAAAACAGTTTATATCAATCAACCTATTTAAACATTCGTGTAGTTTTGTTAAGGTTCCACTTGATAGGCCATTTTATCTAGATCGAAATAAAAGGTTAATATCACACATTCAGGCATTGAATGCGCTACTCAAATATGTATGAACACTATCAGTCCGAGATCTAAGCTCTATAATTACTGCCACGTATGGCGGCTGACAAATCACATACCTACTGGCAGTTAGTTAGTCGGAGCCTCTGAAAGCTGTATACAGTATATTTGTTCAGGAAAATCATATTGGAAAACAAACCTGCCGCAATGTTATATTACAGATCCAATAAATCGTTGAGTGTGAAATTCCACAGGGACTTGGCGAACAAGCCCGGTCGGCCGGAGCTTACCAGGAAAGGGTTCTGGACTAGTAGATTCATCGAATTTTGTAAGAGGACAGATTTACACGGTTACAAATATATTGTGATGGAAGACCTCAACAACGTGGAAAGGTTTGTACTGGTTTTTGTTATTAGATGATACCTAAGGTATTGTTAAAACGCTGAGAAATGCTGAAGATCCACCACTGTTGAACTGAGTACTAGTGAAGGAGAGAAGAGAGGTAGCTCGTGTATAGTATGGTGAAAACGCGAACATTTTTGGTGAAATGAAAGCTTTATAACACAACACCAGTAAGTTAGAGTGAATATACATATTTACTTGTCCGATTAAATAAGGTTGTGCTATTTTATTGATAAATTTATATAAACATATATACCAATAAAGAAGATAATTTAGGAAGTGTAAATTAAAATCAACTCTGCGATTTTATTCTACAAAGAAATTATGAAAAAAGATTAAGAAAAAATCAAATCATGAAATATATTGAAAAAGCTTGTCAGGAATGCTAGTAACGTTGCTTTTACCATCCTCGAGAAGAAAATCTATGCTATCACTATTACATTATCAAATTTTAAAGGCACAGCATTTTCATCTCGGTCGGGATTCAAACCCGTGTACCTACTCCGGCTTTACGCACGCAGCCTTTAGCGAGCACCTACTACGGCACGCATGGCGCGGCGCGGCGCTTAGCAGACATAGGTGCTGACAGCCTCTGCCTTTTCAGATTAATATATGGGATCGTGTTTTCAGATCAGGCCAGGCCATGCTCTTTCAATATTTTAGGTACAAAGCTACAGGTACATCGGCGTATCCGTCCGGACGAGATTATGCTATGGTGCCGGGTCAGAAGATATCAGAGCTATGCGATAGAAAGCTTTGTAGGTGAATGTAAATATTAGGCACACCGTGCTTTGCGAGCTAAAGTGCACTGTATTGCTTCATGGCTAGAGCCGCTTATTTATTGGAATGACTTTGGAGTGATCCTTCTGGTCTTTTTTATTCTGTGATCAGGTACACTATTTGTCAGGATAAGACAAATACTATATACTGACTGAGGTGTACAGTCTTTCTAAATAGCATGTTGTAATTTGCCTTTTTTCGATTACTTTTGCCGTAAACCGTTATTTTCTCTAAGTAGTTGGTATACCGAGTGAATCTATGTGCCAATATTATCAAGAATACACGAAAAATTATAGTAGGTACCTTCAATTGACAGTGCTACGCGTTTCTCTTTAAACAACGTTTAGGTCGTTTCGTATGTCTTAAGAAGTAATATAACCTTCTTATTTGTATTAATTACGTATGCATTATTTAGTGAATAGTTAATAGTTAATTTATTTAATGTATTTAACAATATCTATTTCTTAAATTCGTATAAAAGTAATGTTTTTGTTATTTGATGGATATGCGACTTAACCTTTGTATGAAGTTGAGTGAGAACACAAAAAGTATAATTTATAAGTAAGTGGCTCGTTAGTTGATTGTCATAAAGAATGACAATGATGTGTCTAGGCGCTGGGCTGCTACTACAATTCAACGAAGTTTCGAAGAGCGCCCTTTTAGACGACGAAAATTTAATTTGCGGTACGAAGTTCGTTATTTGATATTGTCTATGGTCGGACCACATCGTTCATCACAAATCTTGCCCGCTATGGAATCTCCTATACTACTCTGAGAACGCTGTTATGCCTCAATCGGTTTTAAGTCTTAATACTGAGAAATTAGAGAACATTTTCACATGGTAAGTCTGAGAGTCCTAGTTATGGATATCAACGAGAAATGTCGCTACTGTTCTAGAAAATACAAATAAGGTATTTAGAATTTACGTTAATGTCTTTGTTCTCCATAAGTATTTATATATTCATTAGTATTTGTGTTCTTTCTTTATATTTAGAACTAGTCGAGTTCTAACTACTTATAAGCAAACGAATAAATTATAATTTCATATTTGAAAAATGTACAAACCATACGAATCCGATAAAAAAAATACATTCAGAAACTACACAGGCAAATGCTTGCAAGTCTATGCTACGAACGAAGTTTAACAAAAGTAAGCCAATACGTGTTTTGCGGATACCTTTCTTTCGGACCCGAAGTTCGATACTTCGACGAATTAGGGTAGCGGCCCTGGGCTCAATCCCGAGTAGACAGCTTGGAACTGTCTAGTAGGTCGCTTTTTATTGCACTGGACTATAACATATCAGCAAACCTAATTCAGGCACCAGTCTCTCACAACAGGTGTACGTGTAAAGAAATATATATAGGTATTTCATAATCTTTAATAAATTGAGGTACCTTTGTGGAGAGAAGAATAAATTATAATGTCTTGTATTGTAATGTATTATATTGTATATCTGGTGAAACGTGGGTGTTAAGAAATGGCTGCAAAGGATACCTTCTAATAAGAGATATATGCTTTTTAATCCAGGTAAGAACTAACCCTACAATACCGTCCTATAATCTTAAATTCCCAGTAAGGGATTGCTTTCCGTTGCGTAGCGATGGACTATATCAATAGGTAGTAATTAATAATTCTGTTTACTCCGTATGTTACGGTTTTACAAAGGTTTCGCTTTCATCTACCTAACTTATATTTATAACAGTCTTGTTTATTGAATAAGTCGATTTGTTAGACCTTAATACAATATCGTATGATTTGATAAAATCGCAATTGACGCATTATGTCTACCAGGATATTCTATAATGCGTAATCATTTTTGATAATTAGTGTTAAGCAGATATGTCATCAACAGCAATATCAATCAGAGTTATCAAGATGGTAATTATTGTCCTGGTGACATTTTTGTTATCAAAAGTCAGTGGCAATAGATAAATGGCGGGTAGCTTACATTAACGCCTCACGAAGGCTAAGTACTTCAAGGCTGGCACAACGAGGACAGCACAGTGTCGCGTTCAAGGTCCGAAATTAAACTAGCTTAGAGTTCCTTGCATCGAATTATTCGTCATATTTCAAGATTTGATTTATAAGAACGTAATGGACTGCATTACGTTAGCCGTTAAGACCTTTACGCTGAAAAAAGCACGCTCCTTGCCTTCTTTCTAGCCTCGTGTACGCTGTCTTATTGTGCTAATTCATAATAAATGGTAATGGTATACATTCTTCTTCTTCTTCTTAGTCGCTACACTCTTGAGCTACGCTCTTAGAGTAGTCGTGGTCGTCACAACAGGAGTGGTCACACGCCTCACAATCCGTCGCCATTCCTCTCGCACCGCTGTCTTCCTGGTACACTCGTGGAGTGGACGATCTAGAGCAGCCTTCACTTGATCCAACGCCGCTTTTCGCCACAAGAAGTTGATGGTCTGAGCCGCAGTCGGCTCCGGGTGAAGTGTGCACGTTCTTCACTGAGGTTTTCCTCTGGTGAATGGTATACATACAGTACAACAATAAAATAAGTAAAATTTGAATGCCTGGATTAAGGTTCATTTCCGTGCGTCGCGGCCGATCGTAGCCGCGTTTGGTCGCGTGCGGCTGATGCGACAATAGTCAGAGTATGAAAATACAGAGCTTGTTGAGACATGCATGGCCGCTCGCAGCCTGCGAGAGTCGACCCACGCGCGTCTGTCGCAGACCTCAGAAACGCTGCCATACATTTTCATACTCTTATACTACTTATATACTTTATAGGGATCTCACGGTATTTAGCTCGTTTGTATGTTTTGTGTAAAAGCTGTCCCAAAAACAATTTGTAATTTTTTTATTTTTTTATTTTTTACAACAACATGTTCCTGTTATAATTTGCAATTCATTTTAGACTGTTTCTTTTATGGGGTATATAGTGGTGTTAAATTTCCGTATATTATTTATTTATTTATCTATACTTATAATAAAACTGTAACAGGTCCAATTCTGTAAATAGAAGATATTTTGCAAAAAAAAATTTTAGAGCACTTTGTAGCTGATACTGAATCCAAAACTGTATTTTTTTTTATTTTTGTCTGTCTGTCTGTCTGTCTGTCTGTCTGTATCCCGGCCGCGCATCACTCCAAAACTACTGAATGGAATTCAATGAAACTTAACACGATTTGAGTTCATACTACGAAGAAGGTTATTGTATACTTCTTATCCCGAAATTCAGCACGGTTCCCTCGGGAAAGGGGATGAAAGTCAAAATGTTACTTAGTTGTAATTTATGAAAGCGTAGTCCGATTTCAATTATTCTGTTTTGTTAGAATAGTGATGAGTGAGCCCGGAACCCCATGGGCAGCCCGGCACCCCACGGGCAGCCCAGCACCCCATGGGCTACTGAATGGAATTCAATGAAACTTAACACGATTTGAATTCATACCACGAAGAACGTTGTTGTATACTTTTTATCCCGAAATTCAGCGCGGTTCCCTCGGGAAAGGGGATGAAAGTCAAAATGTACACTTAGTTGTAATTTATTAACGCGTAGTCCGATTTCAATTATTCTTTTTGTTAGAATAAGGATTAAGGAGTGAGCCCGGAACCCCATGGGCAGACCGGCACCCCACGGGCAGCCCAGCACCCCATGGGCTACCGAATGGAATTCAATGAAACTTAACGCGATTTGAGTTCATACCACAAAGAACGTTATTGTATACTTTTTATCCCGAAATTCAGCACGGTTCTCTCGAGAAAGGGGATGAAAGTCAAAATGTTACTTAGTTGTACTTTATGAACGCGTAGTCCGATTTCAATTATCCTTTTTTTGTTAGAATAGTGACGAGTGAGCTCGGAACCCCATGGGTAGCCCGGCACCCCACGGGCCACCCGGCACCCCAAGGGCAGCCCGGTACCCCACGGGCATTCAGGCACCCCGTGGGTATCCTGGCACCCCACGGGCAGCCTGGCACCCCACGGGCAGCCCAGCACCCCATGGGCAGCTCGGCACCCCACGGGCAACTCGGCATCCTTATTTAAATTTGCCAGCTTGCTAAGATAAAACTCTAAAATCTGGAACATTCGCCACAATACATTTTTTTAACTATATCTTTCTTTTGCTGGATACATTTTGGAGACTGTGCAATAGAAGTGTACAATCTAATATATTTTTGTTCTACCGCCAAACAAGGAGAACCTCGGCAAAAAGATACCGTTTTATAATCGAAATTCCAAAGAAACGCACAAAGTACCTACTTTGCTTCAACATTTATTGTGCGAACCGCGAAGGAACTCTCTGAGTTACTTAACTACTGTCTTCTGGAAAAACAAGCTGAGAGTTATGAAACCCAAAGTAAAAAGCTCCTTTCTGAGCTATGCTTTACTAAGAGTGCTTCACCACAGACCACAGTGTTGCTTAATATGAGATAAACAGTGCTCAAATGTGAATAATTAGTTTGCAGCTACGGCAAACGCGAACGAAGTCGCAGGTACAGCTAGTTGATCTAATAAAGACATGAGACAATTACAATTAAATCACAATCGCAATAAACAAAGACATAAATTAAAAAACACAGTCTCAATGTCAATTATGTACCATATCCTTTATTTGACTGATCAATACTGAATACGCTTATTTATTTATTATTTATGAGCTATAATTACAACATAAAAAACTAATAATTTGCGATGAGGAAATATAATACAACAAGGCCAGTCTGTAATATAGCCAGATAAAAAAAAATCGTTGTACTCGGTAGCATACATTAAGTATTTTTTTTATTGTCGATGTGACGTGTGGCTAATGATGTAGAGGCATTATTATTACCCACTATCAATAACACATTGCGTTCGTGATCAAAGTTTAAATCTATATAGGTACGAGTATGTTGTAGCTCATATGCTGTCACCTAAAGACTGTTGATATAAATTGTTGAAGTCGGTACCATGATGGTTTAAAAGCCTGGCTAGCGACCACCCTCAAGTAGAAAATCTGTCGCCAAGCACCTAACAGTGTGTTCCGGCAGCAGTCCTTGAGAGCCAGAAAAAATACAGGCTAATGAGACCTAACAACTGGACGTCTCAGTGTGACGGGCACAGTGCAATTCGTCGCTGACGAAATGCGTCTGTTATAGGCAGAGGTTAGTCCACTTAACATCAGGTGGGCCTCGGGCTTGTTCCGTCACAATAACATAAAAAAAAAGTACTCATCATCACAATATTGTGGGCATGGTACCGACTTCGACAATTTATTTCACACATTTGAGTGTTGAAGTCTTTTCCATTTTTTGGTAATTATTTCACCCTTTTTAGTGATCCTTGCTACTTATGGGATCGATTTTTATTCAATGTCAATGACTATATTATCATCAAGATAGGAAAATACTCTTCACTTATTGGAGTGTAACAAAAAACGGCTAAATTGTATTTTATGACATTTAAATGAGACCACACGGCAAGCATCAGCTTTCAAATAAAAAAATAATAATGAAAATCGCCCAGTCATAAATTCTGAGGTAACAAACATAAAACGAAAATATAAAATACAGACGACTGGAGTACCTTCTCCTTTTTTGAAGTCGGTAAAAATATCGTAATACGCCGAGTTACTTTTTTAGGGTTCCGTAGTACCTACAAGGAACCCTTATAGTTTCGTCATGTCCGTCTGTCTGTCCGTCTGTCCGAGGTTTTGCTAAGAGACCGTTTGTACTAGAAAACTGCAATTTTGTATGGGTATGTAAACTTACCACGCCGACAAAGTGGTAAAATAACATTTAAAAAAAAAAAAAATTATGGTAGCTCCCATACCAGTGATGTGGTTATGAATTTTTTTTTCGTCGTCTATCCCATCGAGTGGGGTATCATTGAATAGGTTTTTTGAAATGATTTAGGGGTTGCTAATACCATTTCACGATTTAATGCTTCATTTACGAAATATTCAACTTTAAAGTGCAAATTTTTGTTCCAGTAGGGCGTCCCCCCCCCTCTAAAACCTAAACTGCTGGCTTGAAAAATCTGAAAAAATTCATGATGATAGTGCAGTTCGTGAACTTTCAAGGAAAATTATAGCGATTAAGATAACTTTATTACTTTAGCAGTAATAGTCGTTGAACTTGGGTGTTAGATAATTTTGTACCAAATACAAAATTCTTAGAATAAATCCTTTAAAGTTACTAAGATGAAGTAGTGGAAGGACTTTAGAATCGATATACATACTTATGTACTATAGGAAGAGGTGGAGGGGGGAGAAGGGGGTTGTAGCATGTTAAAAAAATATGTGTATCTACATACATTGGAAGGACTTTAGGTATGGTATATGTATATATTTTGTGCAATGGGGAGGGGGAGTGAGGGCGGAATATTCCCCATTGATGGGAGGGGGGGTTACAGAAATCTATAGTTTTTTTAAATACTAACGGAATTTCCCAAAATAAGCTTCTTCTTCATGAAAATAATTAATTCTCTCCCTCTCCGCGTCTCCGGCTTATAAAAAACACTGTAAGGGTAGGGCAGACAAGACTGCTACAAAGATGGGGGCTCCAAAAACAGCAAGTGACCCATTAGATATTAGTAACATTTTCTCGAATCACTTCCAATCAGTATTTGAACCCTCAACTGTTACCGACGGTTATAATGCAGATAATACATTTTATATTTCTGAAGATGATGCACGTGAACCACGAGTCAGATTTAACTATCAGTGATGTTTGTTTTACTATAATCAAATGTTTATCAAATCGGAACTACATAGGCTCGATCCAACTAAGGGCGCTGTAGTTAATAATGTTTCACCATAAGTTCTTAAATACACCGCTGACACCATTTGTTTTCCAGTCCACCATATATTCAACCTAAGGATTATTAAAAGTTGTAGCAAACTATCGCCCAATCTCAATTTTGCCCGCCTTATCGAAGCTTTACTGAAATATTTAAAACGTAGACAATAACAAACAAACAAACAGTGTGTTTACTAAAAAAAATTTAAGTTTTTTAAATTGCTATTACTTGCCGATGACCTGAAAATGTATCATTCTATAAATACTTATCAAGACCACTTAAAATTCCAAAAGGATCTGGGCAGATTTTTAGTGTATTTTATTGAATATAATTTTACTCCTAAGACGAAAAACAAATAATTGAATACAAATACAAATTAATTTTATTCTTCCTTACTGTGATACATTTATGATGAGTCTATGACTCTAAAACTAGGCTGGTGGCCTGTATCTCAAGAGCCAGGTTCTTCCTGGCTTTAGAGAATCTGTAACACATCTATATATTTTCTATTATATATACTATTTAGTAACAATTCAAAATTGACCCAATACATTGAAACATATATACATATAGGAAAAATATTTAACGAAATGTTTTTATTCGAAATTAACGTCATTTTTTATATTTTTAATAATTAATATTTACGTGTAGTCATTATTCTGTGGTGTAGTATTGGTGTACGAGTTTAAGTGAATGTTTGTAAGGAATTTGAAAGGTGTATGTGTCGGTGCGTGTTTTTGTATGTTTGAGTATACGTGCACGTGAAGGGTATGTGATTTGTAATGTGTAATTTTACATATGTGTTATGGGATTCTAACTTTGATGAAGTTCAAGTCATAACGGATTAAGTAATAATATTAGATAGTAAATTAGTCGTTCTTGTAAATATTCAAAATATAATAATAACACGTGGTTTAAAAATATTTAATTTTGTCATAAAGTCATCTTGTAATTTCAATAACGAATTAACGTATTTATTGCATAATATTAAACCATTATGAAGAGCTGCAAAATAAATATAAATTATTGCAATTAAACTCTAGAAGGCAACAATTAGATATAATGCTTCTGTATGACCTATATCATAAGTCACAGATATGACTGTACAGAGTTGATCGATTAGCTTCGGTACGAGTATAAGGTATTTTTTAGACCTCATCCTCGCCGTCTCATAATTGTTATTATAAATAAGAATAATTTTTCATTAGGAAAATATTGTGACTGTTTGTTGGTTCTTGAATATATAATATATGTATATATATATATATATATATATATATGCACAGTCCTTCAGTGTCGTTATATAGTTTACACTATATATAGATGTATATATATATACAGTGTAAACTCAAGGGACTGTGCATTTTATGGCGTTATAGAGAGGTGTCGTTAAATGGAGAGAAGAAAAAAGTTTGTGAGGAACTAAGAAACGTATATTCCAACTTAATAGTCACGGTCAACAACAGTCTACACGTGCAAGCAATCACAATTTATAAACAAAAGAACAAATTGCTTAGAAAGTTATAGGTAGAGAGATAAAAAGAAAAAGAACAACAGAACTATTTAACTATAACGGGCTACTACGGAACCCTACATTACGCGTGGCCTGACACGCGCTTGACCGCTTATTTTTACTGGCGGTATGCCTTTATGAACCAAATACTACAAACTATATACAACACTACAGCTACTAAGTACAATAAAAGCATTTGGACTCATAGGCAGTCCAAATGCTCTAGCCCACTAACAGTTGGCAGCGTGCCCAGCATGCTGGCAGCATTGCGAGTTACTTAAAATGTTAACATATATTATAGCTACGTCTATGTTGGGATTTATGGATAAGAGTCGAACTGCTGTTATATTAGTCTTAGCCGGCTACTACTGGGCGTAGCCAGAAGCGTGTGGTCAAACTTTGGTATTCCTATCTTAGTTAGCCACAGTTAGTACTAGATGCAGGTTGCATGGGCTAAAACTAGGTTTAGCCTTCAATATAGCTATAGCTCTTATATAGTTGTGCATCGCTCGCTAACCGCTCTTTAGTTAATCTTCTGCCTGATTGTAAGCGTCAAGCCTGTATATTACAGTTGCAGTGTTACCGTACTGATTCTGCTTGACACTGCACTGCGCTCTGAGATATTAGTTCTTACCTGTTCAGTAATTTTACTTGCACAATGCTATCACGCCAAAATAATGTAGAGTTTGCGCACTACTGTTTCAAGACATAATATCTGACACTGCAGTGGTGACCAACAAGACTGATTCTTGCTGAAGCGACCTATACCCTTTCGGAAAACGCCACGCAGCCATGGCAAGCTCCTTCGCTCGAACGGCTCGAGCTTTGTGTAACCTATAACGCTCCTTCTCGCTTCCGTCGTGAAATTAGATATTAGACGTTACTAAAAGCACAGAATAAAAAGGACCAGAAAGGTCACCCCGCAAAGCCTTTCCAATTAATAAGCAACTCTAGCTACGAAGCAATAAAGTGCACTTCAGCTCGCAAAACACGGAATACCTAATATGTATATTAAACAACAATGCGTCTCTTTTTTTATCACACCACTGCTATGATTCGTATAGTATATGTATAAGTTTGGGAATATAGCAAGCTTATATAATAAGTTTGATAATATAGCAAGTGGAAATCGCATGAGGAATATATTTACAGTAGCACGTGCATTTTTACCATAAAGCTTCTTTAAGAAACCTGAATGTAATATCTCTCCTGGCATTCTTATGATAATGAAACACAATCTTAAATCCGAAAGCAGCATAATTTTGACTATTTAATATTGCTTACAAAGTCAAAGACAATATTGATCTATTTGAACGTTTTTATTAATCAAAATGTTTTTCAGTTATTTGCATTTTTCCGCTGTGGGCACTGATATCAATATCTTTTGGAATTCAACTTTTAAATCGCACACAAATCCCTTAGAACGACTTTTTATTGTTTTACCTAATCTAAATCCTTACACAACTATCTTATCTTATTCCTAGTGTTGTAATCGTAGCTGTCGTTGGTTAATTCAAATTCATTTAAGTTTTTAAAACAATATATTCGGTTTACATAAACTGAAAAAAATAATATTGCTTTGCTTTTTTTATAGCATGGGTAGTTGGGCGATTACAGCTATAGACTACCGTGTCGTAGGTCCCTTGTTCGCTCACCACTGCCAGCTTGAGCTCCACCGCACTAGAAGGGCATGCATTGCGACTGCTCGCCTGGCTTGCCACTACCCTCAAGTAGAAAATCTTTTGCCAAGCACCTAGCAGTGTAATAATAACAAATACTTTAAAAGTATTTTAATAAAACATCAATTTAATTATTTAATAAAACACTTAAAAAAACTTTATAATAATTATATAAATCTAGTGACAATTCCGCCTACTTTCGAAGTTAAGCCAACGTGACGTCACAAATGCCATGCAGCTAAACCGGAAGAGTATTCGACGGGTTTCGCTTCTAAACAAAGCATCCTCTTGACTCTACGAGCACACGATCGAGACATCTCGATCGTAGAGTCAAGACCTAGATATTGTTACGTCACGTCGGCTTAACAGGAAATTAGGCGGAATTGTCACTATATATATATAATTTTTATAAAGATTTTTCAAGTGTTTTATTAAATAATTAAATTGATGTTTCCATAAAATATTTGTTTTTACTAAATATGGATTTCCGCAAAGTAACGCCTGAATCTATTCATTAACCTAACAGTGTGTTCCGGCAGCAGTTCTTGAGAGCCAGTAAAATTACAGGGACATGAGACATAACAATTGTATATCTCTAGGTAGTGCACTTCGCCACTTGTGATGAAATGCATGCGCTATAGGCAAAGGTTACCGTTTAACTGTGGGTAATTTATTTTTACCGCAACATCACTTACTATTAATTGAAATTATCGTTAAAGGATAGACTGTCGAAACAAAAACTGATAGCTATTAACTTAATGGCAACTGTCCAATTAATACTACACATATTTGACACCTGGGTGAATTCACATGATGCAATCAACATATTTTGTGCCGTATGCTGTCGATTTATGGAATTCAAGCAATGATGGCCGAGCGGTAATATAGACAGCCGTACCGCAGATCCATGGTACATGTAGTATTTATTGGACAGTTGCTATTGCGTCATCAGTTATCAGTTTTTGTTCCGATAGTCTGTCTCTTCACTATAATCTTTTTTTTTATGTTAGTCTAGCGTTTGAATACTATCACACCTAATGGTAAGTGATGATATGGTCGAAGATGTTGTTCAGGCTAACCTAGAATTACTGGCTCTCAAGGACAGCTGCAGGAACACACCGCTAGATGCTTGGCGACAGATTTTCTACTTGAGGGTGGTCGCTAGCCAAGCGGGCATTTGCAAAATTCCCTATCACCATACAGTATTAATTGCACAGTTACAATTGCGTCACCAGTTTCAGTTTTTGTTACGATAGCCTATCTCTTCACTATAATCTCAACTGATAGTAAGTGATGTTGTGGTCAAAGATGGTAAATGACCCACAATTACCTAGCTGTGCAACTCCCCTTGACAGCCAGTTCCCACTCTACCCTACCAGAGAAGTACCTACTTGACTTTGATCATTTACTTAGAATTTGAACGATCGACAGATTCTCTGGTTGAATTGAGCTCTCTCAACGATTTGCTGGAGCCACATTGTAAAAGTTTTTTTTTTTAAAATAAATATTATCATTATAGCTGCTACTGCATCAAAGTATTATGCCATAGAGGAACAGTATATAATAAGTATACTAATCGAACCGTATTTTTTTTTTTTAAATTTTTTTTTTTCAATTCAACATTGTATTTATTCATTTAAAGTACATCGTTCAAATTTGCGGCTCTACCTACCAAACTGGGTATATAAACACCCGTATCTTGATTGGTAGTTCCTTCCCTATAATATAACAGTTTTGTACGTATTAACATTAAATGGATCTAGTTTTAATCTATGATTTTCATCTATGAATATATATATATTAATTAACACTATATAAACTCAATCATTTCTCAATAATTAAAAATATTTTTTTCAATTTATAAAATTATGAGCTTTACATTTTTATACTATTAGCTTATTTGTCCAATAAGATTTTTTCAATTATTTATAATGTATACTTATCTATATATATAATGCATATGTAATACCAGTAAATATTAGAATAATTATGACTAAAATTCGATTATTTAAATACTTATTTCAGTCAGTTTAGCATAAATTTACATTCAAACTACGAATAAATATTTATTCGTAGCATTCAAATTATAAACATTTTAAACAAATACATTTTGTGATACATTTTTACAGTTTTTGTTAAATATATAATCCTAACATCTAGTATATTCATTTATAATAATTAATATATCAATTCATTCTAGATATATATTTCCTATTAAAATTAATTATATGTTCAATTTATAATGTTAAAATATTGTCATCTTATTTCGAATTAACGACTTTTCATTTAGTCTTATAAGAAGATTAGCGTATTGATGAAAATAATATCATGTATTTGTGTATGTAACAGGGTGTGTGTGTGTATATGTGGGAGGGTGTGTGTGTTGAGCGTGTGTGTGTGCGTGTGTGTGTGCGTGTATCGGTATACCATGTTTCAGTTTATGAATTAAACTAGTATTTATTTTGATACCTTTAAAAGATTTTCAGTTTCATTATATAACAAACCTTGTAGCCAAATCGTTACAGTTTTCTTACAGGCATTCAAGGACAACGGGAGTATATTATTGCACTCGTTGGTTGCATTATACAGACGTAAGCTAAGTATATTAAAGTGTCGTCCAGCCAAAGCGGTTCTATATTTTTGAATTTCACACGCTCGATGTTTCCTACTTTTACGCTTATTACTGTTTTGACCTGATTCAAATGGTACCAATGAGTGTCTACGTAATACTACATTTAGCACAAAAAGTTGTCTCACTGTAAGCACAACACACTCGTTGTACAGTTGTACTGTAGGATATCTGTATGGTTTACCAGACATTACTTTTAGAATTGCCCTTTGCGCTCTTGTCT
Source organism: Plagodis pulveraria (assembly GCA_963890685.1). NCBI lineage: Eukaryota > Metazoa > Arthropoda > Insecta > Lepidoptera > Geometridae > Plagodis > Plagodis pulveraria. The sequence continues at coordinate 10,327,421 of OY982949.1, read as the reverse complement.
TTGCCAATTGTCTGATTATGTAAGTAGCGTATTCAGAAAGCCGTAGCCGTGAGGTGCCGGGCTAAAATGTTACCCCCCCATCTCTACCGTGGGTGTCGTAAGAGGCGACTAAGATTAACACACCAGAAGGTGGGCAACAGCACTTTCTGAGTAACTGATATCTGACACTGCGATCTCCAAGCCACCTGCCAAGCGTGGGGATTATGGCAAAACCCCCTCATACTGGGGGAGGCTGTGTTCAGCAGTGGACTGATACAGTACAGTACTGTACAGTATGCAGAAAGATTATATGTCTGTCTGATAAAGAATTTATATGAGGACTACACTGTATGTTATTGAAGCTGAACTATTGTCAAGCACAACTTTTGGTTCTAAACAATTTGTATTAGGTAATGAGACCATCCCCCCGTGGGGTGCCGGGTTAGAATTACACCTCCCCATCATCCCGTGGGTGTCGTAAGAGGCGACTAAGGGAAAAATACTGGAAGGTGGGCAGCAGCATCTTCTAAAGAACTGTCATCTTACACTGCGATCCCCAAGCCGCCTGCCAAGCGTAGGGATTATGGCAAATACCCACTTAATAGGGGACGATGTATTCAGCAGTGGAAAAATCGGCTGTTACAGTAATGAGACCATCAACATTTATTTCTTGTAAGTGATTTCCAGATCACAACTAAGAGACAACAAAATGTATGGGTCACTAGGACTCTGATCAGTTCCACTTACTCGTTATTTCAAAATACACAAAACACCTCAATTGCATCATCACTGGGCATTCAGCTTTTCTAGAATTCTAAGTATTAGGCTGCGTATCCAGGGAGCGATGTACGGGAATCCATTATAAGGAGAGCTTTTTTTTCAAAGTCTCGCTGAGCGCAGCGATCCTATAAAAGATTTTTTTCTGCTAGTCCTCCATAAACATCTCTGATATCCACCAGAACAGGCTTATGCTGTCTTTCATTATGCTAGTTAAATATAACAAAAGGGTTTTTATCAAAATTTACTAAATATTGTTCAGAGCCAAAATGCCATTCTGGTTTATGATTGAAATGCGCAGACATGTTTCTTGCCTCAATTATATGTGTAATTATACTAATATACTTCATAATATTTGTAAAGTCCTATCCACACAAATAGCGACTACACACGGTGCAATAATGCATATAGCACTGTATATGCAGAAGGTCAAAAAATTCTAGACTTTCCGCATGTCTTTAGTTTTCTATCGTTGCATAGAAGCTTTAATAATTTAAAATGTACGTTGTGTCTTTAACCCAATTTCAAGTGCTATTCTAGTTACAGATTGTAGTGTTTAAAAAACAGTTTAGATCATATTAGTTATGTATATAAAAAAAAAGTTAATCTCTTTTAGAACTTGCTGGGCTGTGGCTGTGTTCGTGAGTGTAGTCATCGCCATATATTTCGTAATTGCGGCGTACAATTGGTACGCGCGAAACTCGATAATCACGGTAAGTTTTTTCTACACAACTAAGTATACGAAACACTCACAACACAAAAACTGCTTTGTTTGTATCTTCATCTATACATCAGAAGGATCCAAGACCCGAACACATTATACAGGGTTATTGGTAAATGGCTAACAACCTTCTGCTAGTGCTAAGAAACATTTTGAGATGCTTTTTTTGTATTGTTTTTTTTTATTAATTTTTATTTGTGTTTTTGACTGAATAACCATTTTACCAATAACCCTATATATACAGACATTGATTCCAACTCAGATATCTAACTCCTACGTATGTTTTTATATTCATATTTTATATTTGATAATTCTGTGGAAAAAACATATGATTAGAATCTTGATAAACAGGCTTAAATTAGAAGTTCTGAATTATTTATTAACTCTAATGAGTAAGAGTGATTTCGTAGATAATAACATACGTAATGTAAAATGGATTTTTAGTACGGGTTTTCATAAATTTTGCTTGTGAAAAAATGTTTATTTGCTTACGTATATTTTCTTAATATACAGCAGAGACAGATATCAAAGTCTACAACTCTCTTATTTTTTTATAGCTGATAGGTAGCCTTTGACCTACCTCACCTGATGGTAAGTGACGATGTAATCGAAGATGTTGTTCAGGCTAACCTAGAATTACTGGCTCTCAAGGACAGCTGTCGAAACACACCGTCAGGTGCTTGGCAATAGATTTTAAATTTTAGGGTGGTAGCTAGCCCGGCGGGCATTCGCATAATGCCCTACCACCATGCTGTAACGACTGCCATCGTAAGACAACAACGGGGACCGACGGCTTAACGTGACCTCCGAAGCACGGAAGCGCTCAGTAGGAATGTCTTGGGCTTGTGCTAGTTAGAATAATTGCAGTCTGACTATCTGAGTCTAAGTCTGTTAGTTCTTTACGCTGAAGGACATTTTATACTTACGCGAGCTTCTCTTATACAATCTTTTATCAATTTTGTTGGAAAATGCGCTATTAAAACCATTTTGTTACGGATGAATTCATGGCAGTGGCAGCGTTAACAAAACTACTTGTACAAACAATTACCTGTACAAAAAAAAACAATCTATTTTAGCCGTTACAATTAGTTCAAACACAAATACCTAATCGTAGTTTTACCGTTTATTATTTTTACGTATTTTTACTTAACAGTATTTTCACGAGTGCAAAATACTTGAATAATACGGAATCTTCACGGAATTCGAGAATACTGGGTTCCATTTCGTTGCTAATTAATATAATGATGTTTATTTTGCAGGTCATAGAAAGCAATCAAGGAGCAATATGGGATATTCCGTTTCCAGCTGTAACAATATGCGATTTGAACGCCATCTCTCGGAAGGCTGCTCGCAGTTTTGCCAACAACGTGTTTGTATTACTTGTAATTAATACGGATAAGTAGCGTTGTTAAGTGAATTAATATTTGCCTGCGCCTTCACCTGCATCGACGTCGTCATAGTTTCGTCGTATCATTCTCGTCGTTCTCTCGGAACGAACGCAGTAAATAGAGATAAAACGTATTAAAACAACTATATGCCACGTTTCGAAATTTAAATACTATAAATCATTTTTTATATAAATTTGCTGTCATCCGTTACATATGTGAGTGGTTTAACATAATATACACATACCTATAAACTTGCATAGATAATATTATCATAAAGTAAATTATTATGAAAGAATACGAATTTTTATGAGATAATTGAACTTAAAAACTAAGATGGAAGGTCGCATATACGAACGTAGTTAGTATTTGGAATATTTCTGAATATCTTATTTTTTTTATTATAGTATGATCTATCATACTTTACGAAGCCAAGTTTCAAAACAGTTCTGCTTTCTGTTGTAAACATTTCGGCGTTATAAAGATGTTATGAAATAAAAAAAAGCGACAAGGTAACAATGAATAATTGCTTGAAATAAGAAACTCCTGGCTGTGACGGATAGTTCCAATTATATGGACAGTGTTTCCGGTCTCTTAGCTGATATTGGTGGGTAATAAATGCAATATGAACTAAATAAATGGGTATACAATATATTTGATACATTATTTGGTGGAAGCAAAATATCTGAAATAGTCAACAACTTATTTTCTATACAATTGGTAATTGTAAAAAGTCTTTTAGCGATACCTATCAAGTAAAAAAGAATTCTAAGCTACCCTCATATGTTGAACTAAAATAGATGTACGCCTAGCGGCTTCGTCAAAAAATTATCATGACGAGTTCATTTTCATTAAGCCTAGCTCCTTACTTTGCGCCTTCTGAGGAAATGATATCTCCAACTTCGGTCCCCAAGATACCCACCAAGCATGGGGTTTATGGCAAACTCCCCTTAATGGGAGAGGCTGTGTTCAGCAGGGGACAATCTGGTTGACTCATCATGCCTCTTTACAGGACACTGCCACACAACGTAACAGCAGACTTCGTATTCGATACCGTTCGGTTTGCGCCATTGCTGCACTCCACATACATCACGACGGCAGAGCAAAAGAACAAGTTGCAAGTGTTGCAGCAGGTGCTCGATCTCAACAAGGTTTCCATAGAAATGCTGTTTAGGATCGTGAGTATAAACCGACATTTGAAATTCTACGTCTATGATTTCTGTGAAAGACCACGCTGCTTATGAATGTGTATATAGGATAAGGAAACTGACGCTGCATGTAGTAGCTACTTAATTAACTCATTGGGATCATTGGTAATGATAACAATTGAATTTCATTCATAAATAGACCCAAATGGTCCTGATGACACCATTTTTTCAATAATTCAGTATGTTTGCAGATTTCATTCCATTCTCTTAAGACGGTTAAGGATTGAAGGAATCAATTTATGTCCAGGCTAGGGACGGATGCTTGAAAGTTTGAATTCCGCTCGTAGTCAAAACCTTGTAATTTTGTAAGCTTAGATGGCGTTGCAGCAAAAATTAAAATGTATAATAAATAAAGAAACAAATCGAATCGAAAATGGCGCTGCTAAGCCTCTCACTTGCACATTATAGGAAGCTTTAGTGAGCGAGTGAGAGCGTGATTTTACGGTGCCATGTTGGATTTACTTCGTTTCTATATAAATAAATAAATAAATATTCTATAAAAACTACCCCAAAATCATGTACCCTACACTTGTTACTATAATGATTCATTTGTGTGTTCAATCATGACGCTCATGCATGCTTTTATAAAATTTATCTTCATTTTAAATAGGAAATATGAAAGTCTTTGTCGCATCATTTTGTTCCCAACATGGTAAATGGTAATGTTGTAATTAGAGCACTATCAGATTGATAAATATAAATAGATAAACTTATAAAATAGCGAAATCAATCACTTAAAATATTACTGCAAATACGGGAGACTCATTAAATGATTCACAATTAATCATTCCTTGATTTTTTTAAATGATTTCAGATTCTAAGTGACTCAGTACAAGAAAAACATTGAGTAATTATTTAATCAATCTATCAATTGGAAAAATCTCAAATCAGTTTACATGCAATCTACATTTGCGGTACATGTGTGATAGCTAGGTTTGTTATGCACCTGTCGTTTGCAAAAATATTGGACCAAATGAACACAACACGTGAGTAGTGACTCACCTCGAGTTCTCAGTACTCAGTGCTGGTCGTGGGCGTAGAATGGAGCTCATTACCATCCGGCTGCCTTACTATCCAAATGCTATATAAAAATGCTTTCTTCTCCTTCAATCCGGAAACCTATTTTTTTTGCTCCTATTTTCTTCACCAGTTTGTAAGGTTTAAATTGTGTGTTCGAATATATTGAGATTAAGTATGAGGCATCTAGTGTATAGATCTTCCTGTAAAATTGAAGCCCAGCGTCTATTATTCTTCAAATCAAGGTACGTTAATACAGATCGCTTCGATTTGGACAACACGCTCCACGGTCTATGAAATAGTACCATAGTACAAAATACTGCGATTAAACTGTGAAAGTAAGAGCTATACTCAGGTTCTCTGCTTATCTATGTTCGTTGAGAACAAGACAAACACAGATGAAGTAAATATTTGCTTTTATTTAACATTTTAGACAATAGGTAGAGTATGTTCAGGGCGCACACTTGGGATTTAACTTTGGGACTGTACTACATTGATTATGACTAGCAAAAAGCTAAGCTTTGTGTTTATTTTACAACCTGATTTTTTATATACATTTTTTTACAGTTACCACGTCTAGGTATGATGTTAAAATCAAATGTTAAAGCACAAATCTATAGTCGTGATCGTTTTTTAATAAAAGGGTCCACAAAATGTTCAAATTGTGAGATAGTGATAGGGCTCGCTTCGTCCGCTCTAATTTGCAAAAATTAAATATTAATTGTATATGACAATAATAACGAGAAATCAGCTACCTATATTATTAGTTAATTTAAATTACGAAATCCCTAGTCCACTCTCCTTCTGAACAACTCTAGTTACGTTGTACGACAAAATAAATTAAGACATTTGAATAATGACAAAAAGTGCTCTGCTCTTGTTTCTCTATGGTTCGATGCATACGAATAAACAATTGAATAAGTCTACTGAGAATAAATGAGAGCTACGCAGATAGCGCGAGCTTTGGATCTAAATATAGATCATGTTATGACGAAGGCATGGACAACATTGTTTTAAGAAATGTATAAAATAACACCTATTTGGCACTAGCTTTTGATATAAAATATATGGATTTCGCACTCCTTCCACTGTTCTTTGAACATGGAGTCACGATATAAAGAATATAATTAAGGCGCACCGTCAACATTTTTAGTTGCATTTATACTATACCTACCCGATAGCACATAACGTAAACGTAGGTGAAATAACGAAACCCATCTGTACAAATGCATATACTTATATATAATTTACTGGGAAGATGCCTTCGTGACTGAATTGGCATGCAGGTAAGCATATACAGCCCCCTGTCCATTAGGTAGGTATATACAATTTTACATATAAAACTACAAAAAAATTTAAACACTCAGGAATAATAATGTATCATATAAATACTTCTTGGCCCTTATAACAACCTGTTATCAAAATCCTTCAGGATTGCTCGTTAAAGGAGTATAGAGAGGCTGAAAATTTAAGACTATTTATAGCTGATAGGCTGGCTTGTGACCACTATCTCACCTGATGGTAAGTCGTGATATGGTCGAATATGTTGTTCAGGCTAACCTTGACATAACGTATTTTACTTTAGCTCAAACACTCGAGTGAAATCAAACACGCTGGCACACGCATACGTGTCTATGTTTTACTTCAATTTGTGCCGTTTCGTTTATTCCTAGCTATCACCAGCAGCGTCTTGCAGTGATCTAGTACAGCGGTGTATGTGGAAGAATACCATGTATCGATGTGATCAGCTGTTCCAGCAGGTGTTCACCATCTACAAACTGTGCTGCACTTTCAATTACTACGCAGTGAAGCCTCCCGACGGCAACCACCTGTAAGTCTGTGTTTAATCTAAAGTGTTTTAGTCATAAAGAGTTTTAGTCATAAATTGTTTTCGATCTAAAGCGTAGTAGCCCGATGGCGACATAGGCGAATGAATTTTAGTCAAAAGGCGACATAAATGTATAACCTTTCAGCTACGAATAAATTTTATATTTATTCGTAGCCTTTCAGGCATATAGATAAAAAAAAGGTTCAAAACAACCTATTTACCCTAAACAAGGTAACGACAGATTTATGCTCAAACAAACTGCAGCTACTTTTCGTGATACTGACATTGTATTTGGTTACATGTTTATTCTTAGATCGTACCAATTTACGTAATCATACATTTCGAAATAGTTTTAACGCATTAAATCGACAACAAAGTGAGAATAAATTTTACAAAATAAACAGAATCTGATAGCGTCCCACACCTTTAAAAGGAAATAAACTCGAAGGATCATATCGTTATTTTTCTTTTCATTATTTTACGGTCGAAGCTTTCATTAGAAAACATTTGCCAGAATCTGTTCGGCCCATCTCTTTTATCGTTATGCTAATATTTTTTCTCACTAATGGACTACTTTATGATCTGTGTCCATTCAAATTGAATAAAAACAGGATTGAAAATCATACAAGTATATTCTGTTGGTTTTCCTGTTTAGATTATTTCTTCTGATTTAATAACAAGGATGTTTTACTATTCAAGAGAATATCAAATCTTTATATCATTACCACATTATTAAGATTGTTCGTGGGCTATGTTGTGTTAGTTTCAATGTACACAATGATAATATATTTTTAAACATACGTGCTCGTAACCTATAAAGGGCCTATTTTCGTTCTACAATATAGTATTACGCATATGTGTTTTATGTAGCAAAAAAATACAACTATTCCACGCTAGTCACCAAGTACATTGTTGTTTGTTTCATACGTTTTCCTACTGAAAACAGACCAAAGAGTTTTTTTTTACCTACTGAGTGAAAACCTTAGATGAATTAAATAATATCCTTCTTAATCAGATTATTACTGGTATCAAAAATAGTAGATTGTTATACAAGGGTCGAAAGGAATCAATTCCCATACGAGGTATTTAGACGCCCGAGCGTAGCGAGGGTGGCTATAGTCCGAGTAGGAATTGATTACTTTCACCCGTGTTAAGCACTCTACTTTTCATTTCGAATATAAGGAAAGTAAAAAATAGTAGTTTTTTCTAAAATATTCATTAATAATAATAACATGAATAGGCAACTATTTAAAATTAAGTAATTGTGATTTTAGAAATATTTGTGAAATTTAAAGTTAAATTTTGCTTGCAATATTTACGGACGGCTATCGTCAGAATAGTAATTTATGACTTTCACCCTTGTTAAACACTCTACTTTTCACTAAGTATATGAGTAATATAAAAAATGTTTTTCTATAATATTTATTGATCACAAGAACATGAGTAGAAAATATTTAAAATGAATGCACTTAAAGTAAAAATAGTATAACTTACATCCGTGTTAAACACTCTAATTTTCAATAAAAATATGAAAAAAGTAAAGATTTTAGTGTTTCAAAAACTCTATAAAAAAATCTGAAAACCATAACATGAGTAGAAGAAACATATATAGTATAATATAATTAATTGAGGGATAAGAACAATTTGTAAAATGAAGAAAATTTTTTGTTATTTTTTTTATAATTTTACTTACTATCATCTTTCAATTTATATATATATCTAGTCTTTTTTAAATTTTATACATGGCACACAAAGCGTCTGCCGCGGTAGCCATACCATGCACTTAAAAGGTATTTTATTAAAGATGTTTTTAAATTTACCCTTACAATAATAATTAGTGACTAAAATGTTCATATAAGATCCACTAACTTGAGAGAGTCACATTAATTCTGTTATAAACTAGCTCTTTTAGCTTTTACATAAACACAAACGTAGTCGTAATTAGTTTTTATAATACAGCAAAGTTATTTTAGAACGAAAAAATATAGACGTCTAATTTTGTTTACAACCATGGTTGCCATGGTTACAGTTACAGCAGAGTACCTTAGAACGAAAAAACATAAACATAAACATGTTGTTACCATGGCAACCATTGTTTACAAAAATGGTTGCCATGGTTACAAGTCATTCCGGCCCAAGAGAGGGAAGCATTTACTATGAGTTTTCCCCACCCCTAGGTGGGAAGCAGCGTCTTCTACTCAGATCAAATAAACTCTATTTTCCGAGTATGAGAAATGAAAAAGTATTTTTCATTCGTTCTGTTTAGTATCTAGTACATTAGATCTACTAATTGATTCTGGATAATTATTCAGTTAATAAAAATCAAAGTTGTTGGGTGTTTTCGTCAGGGCCATTTTTAATATTGAACTCAGTGCGCCATTTTTAAAAAAATATTTTCATATCGAAATGTTCGTATTTTGTGTTTTGAAAAAGGTCATATGGAATCAAATAGAACAATCAATCTAATCCTTAAAATATCTAAAAAAAAAAAAATTAGGTGCCCACGCTATCGATAACGGTGATTATATAGTACATTATGATACAAGTGTGGGATGTTCATCATTACACACGAGGCGATATACCGATAAGGGAGCCAAGTGTGGATTAGATTGATTGATCTATTTGATTTTTAAACTACTTTAAAAATGGGAGGTTGTAAAACTGTCTCGCATTATTACTCCTAACTTTTAACTGAATCGTTCGACCTTTATGATAATTGTAATATTAGGAATGGCGTGCCTCAAAATTCCATTAAAATGTCATTATCTCAAGTCAAGTAGTAGTCAATTAGTCAAAAAAACATATTTGCCGCCGTGTCTATACCTGGATGATCTATTAATTAAAAATATTGACGATGGTGACCATTCATATTTGCGTTTTGTTGTTTTGTTGCCATTGTTATTTGCGACGCAATAGATCTTGCTAGCAGTATGCTTTATTGAAATGAGTGAAATTATATACTATGCGATTAAAATAAGAATAGGATCGGCCTAGCGCCATGTTGTGACGTCAAAACTAAAACTTGGTACAGTGTGCAAAAAAATAAATGATAAAACATGTACAAATTAATAAAGAAAATAAAAAACCCGACTGTAAATAATTTATTTTCGTTAAGTGTTTTATCGATCAATTGAAATTAAAACTGCCAGTTAATATATTTATGGAATCTTTTTTTAAAGTCAATCACTTTGATACCCAACACGATGGCTTTGGAAGAAAAAATAAATTGTTTTTCTCAATATATGGCGTCTAAAATCCACCAGTTTGTTTATTATTTTTTTATGTACATAGTGTCACTTCAGTTACCAAGATAAATCTAATGATATCTCGTACATTAAAATCAGTTCAGCCGTTTAGAAGTTATGGTGAAATAAAGAAACTCACAAACATACATACATACATGAAACCTGTAAACTTAACACACGTTTAAGTGGGCAGTCGTGTAAAATAACAAGTGGTCATACGTAGGTAAACGAAGTTGTAGGTGAGTAGGTACAGCAAACACAGAAATAATTTGAACTGATTTTATATGTTAGCAATATTTTGTACTTAGGTATCTTAATTTGAATCGCTTAGCTCTTCGATGCCGCATGTCCTGTTGCCCCACTGAGTCAGACTCATCATTATCATCGTAACGGGTAACAAAAACAAATATAACAATCACCAAAACCATATTAAACAGTCAACAAGAACAAATGAAACAGTAAAAAAAACATTAAACTAGAAGATCAATAAACACTTGGAAACGTGTCGCGTAGTAGTATATTGTCGGAGAAATAAGATCCTGACGCCTGCGTTTTCATCAAGCCAAAATGGCGTCTGACCTTAAAAGTATGAATTTATTAAAATTAACAATTTTGGGTCACTCATTTAAAATTTCCTATAAATATATGGCACTGCTTTATTTTTAAGTTTGTTCTGCTGATCGTACTTATTAGAGTGAATATGAGTGAAGTTAGCTGAGAGCCCGTCCTATTCTTATTTTAATCGCATTGTATATGTTTCATCTAGATCTTCTGAAGCTTCCACCAAGACGTAACCTATTAACACCAGATGGGCCACGTGCGTTACACGTCACAATCCCAAAAAAAAGATGGATGTACATATTAGTAGTTGAACGTCGGTCCCGGTTTTTGTCTTAGGTTGGCAGTCGTTATAGCATGGTGGTAGGGAGTTATGCGAATGCCCACCTGGCTAGCTACCACCCTCAAGTAGAAAATCTGTCACCAAGCACCTAACGGTGCGTTCTGGACGCTGTCCTTGAGAGCCAGTACTAGGTTAGTATGAACAACATCTTTGACCACATCATCACTTACCATCAGGTGAGATAGTGGTCAAAGGCTAACCTATCAGGCATAAAAATATATCCCCAGTTACATTAGTTTACTACAATTAAAGCATTTGGATAACCTACAAGTTATTGCAGACTCACCAAATGCTCCAGCCCACTACCGTTGGCAGCGTGCTGCCTTATTGAATTGCAATACTTATACATTGAGCCAAATAGGTGCCATCATTTTTCATCGCGCGCATCGCGTTGACCAAGCGTTCTGATACGTTTTGGAAAATACGATGAGCTCCATCCACCATCTATCCATCCATCGTCTCTACACCATGTGATCAGGGGCAAACCTATTGCCATCAACCGGATGCAGTTGCGGCAATAGATTGTTCCAATGCGGGACTGCTATTGATCATGTATCTGTCGGAAAAAATAAACGGCAGACTTAAGGATCACACAAAAAAAAACATTGATCCCTTTTATGCGCAGTTGGATAAAAACTATCCCATGTCCTTCCCCAGGTCTCAAATTATTTCCATATAAAATTTCATCCAAATCGGTCCGGTAGTTTTTAAGTTCACACAAAAAAAAACATTGATCCCTTTTATGCGCAGTTGGATAAAAACTATCCTATGTCCTTCCTCTGGTCTCAAACTATTTCCATATTTAATTTCATCCAAATCGGTCCGGTAGTTTTTAAGTTCATTCTTTGCATACAAAAATACAAATCTTTCCTCTTCATAATATATGTATAGAGTATAGATAAGTTGTGAGCTAAGCGTGACACATGATGGCAATAGATTTTCACTCCAGAGAGCAAAGGTTAAATACGTTACCACGGATTCTTAAGGTTGAACTGGCCGGTCGCTTCTCCATACAAACGTTGTAGGGTGATCACTCCCTTATTTGAGATTTTAGGCCCAGATTTAAGTATAGTACCGATTGATATCGTCATTATTTAGGCTTGTATGATGCCAAAACTTTAAAAAGATAATTAATTTGTAAGTTATGAGCCTTTATATGAAAATGTTTCGAGGCTCATAATTCTCAAGTTAATTATTTTATTAAAATTTTGGCATCATACAAGCCTAGATAATGACGAGATCAATCGGTATTATGCTTTATTTTGGACCTAAATTCTCAAATAAGGGAGTGATCACCCTACGACGTTTGTATGGAAAACGGGCCGGCCAGTTCAACCTTAAGGATAATATTTCATTGCTTCTTTTTATTAATCTACAATGAAGATACAACAACATGTTCTTTAGTAACGTTATATATAGTCCCATCTTTTCCCAGCGCAACTATTATTCAGTATTCCGTACACAGCCAGGGGCACAATAAATGTTGCCAGCATAAATCTCATGCAAGAGGAAGCCGCTTCTACGGTGTACTTCCTTCACAGTAACTGACTATTTGCATTTTGTAACACAAACATAGCCCACACACTCTGAAGTTTTTTTTTTTTTCGTTGACACCGAACTTTTGATGGTTCCTAAAGTCATTTTATATGACTTATTTCTGTTGGTCCTGGTTCCTTATTATGTTGGTTTCATTGAAATAGTCTACATTAATAATGATATAATATTGAAAATTCATTTATTTCAAGTTACCTAGACTCATAAAATGGGTACATTAATACGAGTAATTAGGATAAAAATCATCAGTCATTTCATACAATTAAAGAGGCTTGAATCCTTCGAATAAATAATTATTCGTAGCCTGTATCTTATCTAAATCGATTCTTCAGCACCAGTTAACAAAGGTTTACATAAAAACCAGCATGTATCTAATCAGTTTTAATATAATGCCAGTCCACTAGGACAATGAGTTTATTCTCATATTCTCGTTTGGAACCCTAAAAAAACTGTATTGTAGACTAAATTGTAGAAGTGGATTATGTATGGCGTATTGCTCAAAGCACTGACTGCAAAAATAGTGTACGCGTTCTTTTGCATTGGCTCAACCTTGGGTACTGTGACACAGATTATATGTTTCATTGAGTTATCGTGAATTATGACAAAAGTTGTAACGAAGCTTGCGTGAAGCAAGTCAAACAACAATCGAACGGAAATAAACAAGAATAGATGTATGTATATATATTTAATAGTATTATAGTATGTATATAATTTATATTGAATGGGTTTTTTTTGTGGTGTTTGTATAATGATAAAGAATACTGAAATTAAATAGTCTGTGTGTATGATCAGAAAAATATTGGACTTAGGAATTCTATTTAATATTTTAATAAAATAACTATAATTATAGTGCGTGCGGAACTAGTTGGCCGCGCCTTAGAGCGGTGGAGAGGCGAGGGCGCTTGCTTTGGTCATCACTGTCTAATGTGCGTGTGTGCGTTGCGAGCAGTAGGCAACCCGCCCCCTCGCCGCCCCCGAGCCACCAGGCGCGGCCAACTAGTTCCGCGCACACTATAATTCCAATAATGTTTTACAGATATAGTTTTTAGCCTAACATCTATTGCCGCATTTATCTAATCAGAAACAATTTATTGGCAAACTATTTTTTATCGGTTTAATGTAGAGCTCTTTGCATAAATACCTGCTAATTATTAGTCTATATTTAGATATTTCACACGATATGATCAAAACTTAATTTATGACGTACCTATTTTATTAAGTTTAGATTAGATATCTGGAGACTTCGGTTGGATTAGACCCTAAATCGATCATATTTATCATGCGATCAATAGTCTCTATTGATCGCGTGATAAATATGATCGATTTCACTTACTTACATTTTTACTTCCCAAAAACTACGATTCATAGTTTTTGCGAAGTAAATTTTTACTAGATATTATGTTACTTGTATTTTTAATTCGGCAGCAATAGTTATTCCCGATGAGCATAGTCAATGTTGATGGTGTTTGCTGTTATGTTATGTTACCGCTAGTGACATTACTACTGAGCGCTTCCGTGCTTCGGAGGGCACGTAAAGCCGTTTGTCCCGGTTGTCGTCTTAGGGTGGCAGTCGTTATAGCATGGTAGTAGGGTAAATTGCGAATGCACGCCTGGTTAGCTAAAAAAATCTGTCGCCAAGCACCTAACGATGTGTTCCGGCAGCTGTCCTTGAGAGCCAGTAATTCTAGGTTACCCTGAACAACATCTTCACATCGTCACTTATAATCAGATGAGATAGTGGTCAAAGCCTAACGCACTAAACATTAAAAAACATTTTTGAAGGATATTAAAATTAATACCTGTCGCCAAGGACCTAACGGTGGTAACTCTATTGCATCTGTTTTAAAATTTATTGGAGAACTACTAAACGATAACGAATTCACATATCCAACTCGCTAAAATGTGACCAATTATATACTAAATCCGTGTCGAATTCATTTAAATTGTACAAATGCGAACATGTCAAAAGAATTTATTTTATTATTATTTTCTCTAATTTTCGCGCATTTTGGATAAACAAAAGGTCGTAGCCACCTCGAGTTGCGCAATGAGTTTGAACTTTATTTAATTCGTGTTGTGTTTTATTTTCCATTACAAGCTATTGATCTGAATGGCTTGCTTATTATGTAAGTGGTGTGGTGCTCGTAACGTGCATGACAGTCTCGCAAGATATATAAACTAAATATTGAAATGTTCGTAGATTGAGGGTGTAATTGATCATCAAAGGCTAGTCTTCATACGACTACATATTCGTTCAACACTCTGCTTTTGATCACTAACGCGAGAAAATAACTATAGTAAGAAAACATTTTCAATAAGAGATCCAGGGCCACAATTTTTTTGGTTCATATTCTTGCTCTAGCTTTTCTATGTGAAAATTTATTTTTGCCAGAGCAATTTTATTGCTAAAACAAAATCTTAGGGTTCCTGTATTAGCCGGATAGTCCACTGCTGAACACAGCCTTCCCCGATATGGAGGGGTTTTCCATAATCCCGACGCTTGGCAGGCGGCTTGGGGATCGCAGTGTGAGACATCAGTTCCTCAGAAAGTGTTGCTGCCCACCTTCTGGTGTGTTACCCTTAGTCGCCT
This sequence comes from Plagodis pulveraria, assembly GCA_963890685.1. Lineage (NCBI taxonomy): Eukaryota > Metazoa > Arthropoda > Insecta > Lepidoptera > Geometridae > Plagodis > Plagodis pulveraria. Next base: position 10,312,216 of record OY982949.1, on the reverse strand, counting down.
CTTACGACACCCACGGGTAGAGATATGGGGGTGACATTCTAGCTCGGCACCCCATGAGCCGGTTACTACTGTAAACTTACCATAGTAAGTTCACATTAGTCCGACAATAATAGATGACAAAAGAAATAATTTCGCTTAGATACATACCTCATGTAACTTGTTTTTTTTTATATTTAATTATATTCTATGTGAAACTCTAGTAGATAAGTAAATTACAGCATAAACGTTATTTAACTTAATGATTACACGGTCAATCTCGTCATCAATCATTTCCTTTTTTATCTAAATCATTTATATAAACAATGTCATTGTAAATACGTACTGGATTTTATAAACCACTGTTTTTGATAAAGAATGACATTTTTACCTCACGGGCCTCAGAATCTTCTGGATTATTATTCTGCATGCTTTTAACTGTACACCCCTAGCATAAAAATCTCGGGTTATTATGTAAAATTTTCTACAATATTGACGTAATCTTTTTCTGATAGTCCAAAGCTAAACATTACTTTAGAACCTAAATGATTGCTATAGAATAGATAAATAGAACAGCGCCTTGTGTCATATACAATTAAATTTGTTGATTAATCATAAAAATGACACGCAGGGATTCAGAGGAACAGATATTTCAACTGCCGAGCCCGCGGCGCGTTGCATCCTGTGGTTACCAAACTGCCTTGACTGTCCTACTGCATACGAACCGTGACGACTACTACAGTACCTTGGTCGCATCACAAGGAGCACTGGTATGTATATAGTTTTATTGTCAACCAACTTCAAAAATATCATCACATCTCATGACCACAGTTCAGTCGTACTTTCCATAGTGTATTGCAATCGTAAGCTAATGCCACCGATATTGCGCACTGATAAGTCTCCTTTTCGAATATTGGGCATAGGTACAGGCTTCAATTCCTTTGTGTCATTGAGAGTGTGTTATAAAAAGGCCGTTTGTGTTTAGTGGCCATTTTAGGACATCAGGCCAGTTTTTGTCGTTCGTTCTTTTAAAATGATTAATATATATAGCCAATACTATTTTTCGTTTTAATGCTTCGTTTACGAAATATTTCATTATAAAGCGCAAATTTCAGTTCCAGTAGGGCGTCCCCCCCTCTAAAAGCTTAAATGTTGGATTGAACAATATGAAAAAAAAAATGATCATAGTGCATTTCATGAACTTTAAAGAAAAAATATAGCGGTTAAGATAAATTTATTAGTTTAACAGTAATAGTCGTTGAACTTGGGTGTTAGATAATTTTGTAATAAATACAAATTCTTATAATAAATCCTTGCATTGAGAATAAAGACTTGCATTGAAAAACGAAATCTAATTTAAAAAACGAACCAACCATGATATATTATCATAAGTTTTACAAAGCTGCCTGCTCTGTACCAACGAGTACTGAGTCGCGCTATCGTTACGTTTTCATTCGGGTAACAAACGTCACAAGTCACAAACGAACTTGTTTAATTTTCGTATTACAAATTTGTGAATTGAAATAATAACTCGGCAGCAATCGTACCCTAACTTCTTAGATATAGAGCAGGAAGTAAATGGAAGAGAAAAGAAAGAAAGAATAAGAGAATCATTCTATATTTCGACAACGGGCTACTACGGAAGCCTTTAATGTTCGTGGCCCAACACGCCCTTTGCCGTTTTTACTTTATAAAAGGTTTTGTTCTGTGTTAGTGGTAACATTGTTAATTCGCAGTACTATCAATTAAGAATACGCATAATTTCATGGTGTTTTGGTAGTTAAGGATTGTGTACTCTACTTCTCAATACCTCTTAGAGAACATGCTGGCATTTAATACTTGTATTTTTTCTAAACTAACAACGGTAAAGCCGCAGGCAAAAGGTAGTAATATACTAAAATTGTTATAATGATATGCCCCGATGAGTAACCGTCAGTCATATATGCATCTTGATATAATATAACAAAGATGTTTTTTGGTTATAAATATCTCTTGAGATATTTTTATTATCATATGAAAAACAGTAATCACAATCTGTACTAATTACGATTGTATCTGATTAAGGTAATTTATTATAATCAGTCTTTGTCCTTAAAACAGGTCGATACTTCTTTCATGATAAGCAAGAACCTTTATCTTAAAGGCTATCTTTAGACATTTTTACATGCGGATATTATATTTTTGTTGGTAGCACATACTATGGCTGCCTTTACCAGAAAAAATAGGCTTGAAAACAACCATAGTTGGCCAGTTATGTTTTAACATCTCAGAATTACTCTTAAAGTGTTGCGAACTAATTGACATTTACAGGGCACAGTTCTGAACCCCGAATCGTAATGAAAATGTAATAAGTCTCCATCTTAAGGGTGAACTGGCCGGGCCGTTCTCCATACAAACGCCGTAGGGTGATCACTGCCTTATTTGCGGATTCAGGTTCAAAACAAAGCATAATACCGATTGATCTCGTCATCACCTAGGCTTGTATGATGCCGAAATTTTAATAAGATAATTAACTTGAGAGTTATGAGCTTCGAAACATTTTCATATAACATTTTCAAAGCTCATAACTTTCAACTTAATTATCTTTTTAAAATTTCGGCATCATAGAAGCCTAGATATTGACGAAATCAATCGGTATTATGCTTAATTCTGGACCTAAACTCTCAAATACGGGAGTGATCACCCTACGGCGTTTGTATGGACAAGCGACCGGCCAGTTGTGCCTGTACTACCTATCCACTACAGATTGCAATCTGCACCTCGGCCCGGCACCCCGTTAGGAACCCACCGAACCCGGCCATTCTTACCGGGCCCGGTCACCGGACGGTGATTTCGCTATTTGCTCAATTAGTAATAGTAACATTCACTAGTCTTAATAGCCAAAGGTAAAGAAAAACCTAATAAGAATTTGTATTGTTTATACCAAAGTTTATCAAGCTATGTGTATATAAACATGTTTTGAAACTATGTTTTCAACACACTCGCTCGTAACGGGCCTTTAAATGCACCGATTTTAGTGACATAATATAGTCTATTACGCACTCGTGCTTTTTTTTTACCTAACGACATTTTTATGTTTTGAATAGAAAAAAAAATACTTTTCCACACTTCTCACCAAGGAGATTGTAGTTTGTTTCGTTCGTTTTTCATATAAAACAAACCAAAGAGTTTTTTACCTAGTGAAGTAGAACTTTAGAAGATTTAATTATAAACCTTCTTAATCAGATTATTATTGCTATCAAAAAGATCAAGAAAATATTTTCGTATCGATATTTTCGTTTTTGTTCCCCACAAGTGTGTTGAAAAACGTCGTACGAAACTCGTGCGCGTTAATTACAATCTCTACTCGATTTAGAACCAATTTAGAAGTTTAAAACCCGTCTCGATTGTAATAAACAACTTCGCGCACTTGTTCCATAATGTACTATTTCATATAGACAGTATAAGCTGTATAAGGAGTAAAGAGAAAGACCTGCTTGTTTAAACTTCCAAAAATGAATTATTGCTAGTACTAATATTACTTTTCAGTCCATAAGTAAAAGTAATCAATTAATTAACTGTGATTTTGAGACTTGAGTGAGACTGTTTACTGTGATAATATGATATTATAATTATGATAATTTTTTTTTGCCTTCTGAAAAACTATGATAATTTTAAAAAAATATATTAATTTTGAATTATTGTCTTTTTACACGAAGCTGCCCCAAAAAGGAGAGTTATGTTTTTAGGGTTCATGTAGATATGTATGCTTCTGATTTTCTTTATTGCACCATAACTTCTAAACGGCTTTAACGATTTCAATGTAAGAACTATCGTTAAATTTGTCTTAATTGTGCAAGTGACTCTACAGGCGGAGCTTCGACGCTATATTGTGGGATAAAAATTTGGTTTTTCTTTCAAACCCATCGAGTGGGTTGTCAAAATGAAGGGCTTTAAAAAACAAATCCGTAAATATATATATACTTAACTACGACGGGACGATAAAACGTTTAACGAATATAAATGGTTTGCAGACGGGTTTTATTACTTATTTTAATTATTTTGTGTTCATTTGTATATTGAAAATTTTCATTAAATACATACTTAAACTAAAGGTTTCATCGCTAACACACAACCCGGCCCAGTGCAATTCGTGACTTGTGATGAAATGCATCTTTATAGGCAGAGGTTAGTCCGCTTAACATCAGGTGGCTCTCGAGCTTGTTCCATCCAAAAACATGAAAAATAAAAAAAAGTTTTTGTCTTTTACTTTACTTATTATTTTACCTCACAACTTGACCGTTTCCTCACACGTGACTATTTCGTGAAATCTATTTCAGTAATAAGAGTAATTGGCGGATTTTTTAAGGATATCTATTAACATAACCTTTAAAAAATTATAGAATAAGTTTAGGCCGATACATTAATTTTATATATTTAAATAATATAAAATTCAGATGATGTAAAAGAGGTTTCTGACGCCACGCAAATTCATTTACTAACATTTAGAGCCATAGATCAACAAAACGAGATGATTCTATTGTTTTTCTTCTAATTCGTTATTTCTAAAATATCTTTCAAATTAAATATGTACTTTTTTCAACACTTTGCTGCCATAATATCGTTTATATATGTTAGGAGTCCCTTAAAGTTTAGTTGCAAAATCTAATATGTTTATGTATAATAATATCATGTGATTTTGTACTTTTAGCATTTTTTACACCGAACTTAATGTCGTGCTGTATGCTGCCGGTTAACATTTCCATTAACTGTTACATGTTACCATTTACCATTACGTGTTATTCAGAATTACTAAAATTATATTTGCATTTCTTGGTCTTCATCAGATGATAAACATGAGTTAGAGGCATTTATAATGAATTTTTCTTCCAACATTTCAATTATTCTGTTTAGCTGGATGATTTATTTATATATTTATTCATAATACAATTACAACTATCTTTACAGGAATTTCCTAATGCAATAGTGTAAGCCAAATTCATAATCGTAACAAAAAACCTATAATAACTACAATCAAATTAAATTAAAAACAAATATCAAATGGAAATTAAATTAAAATTAAATGAAATTAAATCAATTTCAAATTCAAATCATAACAAAATTAAATCAACGTCAAATTCAAATCAATACAAAATTCAATCAATGTCAAATTCTAATCTATACCAAATTAAATTAAAATGAGGTCAAAATTAAATCAAAATTAAATTAAAATCAAATTGAACTCAATGTCAACAATAACATTTAACAAATGATGATGTATGCTTTTGTGTCATTAGCAAGCGTATTAATACTTTAGTCGGATACTGTTTTATCATCCCTGAATTCAACTCAATTTGCAATGGTCAAGCTGTTACCTAAGAACTTCATGTCCATGTGATTTTAAAATCTCATATAACTCATAACAGGTGCTGCCAAAGATCTTTGAAATTATTATTATTGGCACGGAGCCAATCTTTGATATCAGCGATATGGTTGGCGTGTGTGGTAATGTGGTGTTGGTGGCGTGTTACCTGTACAGAATGATAACTAATGTTATCGATGACGATTGGTGATGGTCTTGTCAGATTTGGAATAAATTTATATATTATTAATTTTGCTAAGTCGCTACATTTAAATAATTATTTTTAATAGAAAGGTCGATAGATAGATACTCCAACTACATTAAGCCGGCTGAAGAACTCGCCCGGGAGAAGATCTGGCCACTTGGAGGTCCGCTGGTTCGCTGCCGGTTTAACTTGACCAAATGGGGTTACCCTGACGTAGGAATCTAATGTAGTTGTGCCGCTAAGCAGGACATGCGTCACTTGCTGTCCTGCCCTCAGTGCCGCAATGCTTACATTTTGGGTGATCTGTACGAAGCCTCTACTCCTGGGGTGGCTACCGCCCAGTACTGGCAGTCATCCATCTAAATGTGAATCATCGACATGAAGAAAAAGAAAACGAATGGGCAACCTCATTAGTAAAAGCAATCTCTTCCAGGCAATCTTTGGATGGAGAGGATCTCTAAAACCGATTATAAAAGGATGTAGTATATACGTAGCTACAAGATGTAGTATATACATACAAGTACATAGCCAATAAATAAAAATGAAAACGAGCGACTAAGTATTGATTTTTAATTGAACACATGCGCAACTAAATGTATATAAATAACATAATAAAACATTTGATTGGCAAATAACGTAATAAAAAACAATTTTGTCATAGATGGCAGCTTATAGCTTCATCCCCATAAGATGGCCAACAGCTAAAGGATAAATTAGAGTCATATGTCATGTTGGCTTAGCGATTAGAGCATACCCCGGCTGGATGGCACGGGTTCGAATGTATAATTTTCCCTCTCGTTGCAGTTTTGTGATGTTATTAAGGAGCTATCGAGTCGATAGCTCTAAAATATGAACAACCCTTATTCAATTTTATTGTGTTTATTTTTGCAATGACGCAAGCGCCTCGGATAACATCACAAAAGCTGTTGGCCATCTTATCGGGATGGAGCGAAATTTATAGTTCACAATTATTCACAATTCGTAATTGCAAAATTAGTCTTGTTTGTAGTATAACGTAAGTTGAACTAGGTGCCGCCGCATCACCATACGATGGTTAACAACGACAGGAAACGTTAGTCATAAATCCATGTTCAAACTCTTATCACATGCTGCATTCCATGTCAATAAGTTTATTATCCCCAACTTTCCCTACCAGAAATTAGGTTAGACAAGTACATCTCACGTTCTCACGTAGAAGCGCTCATAGCGTAGCTGAATGATGCGCTGGTAGCGTATTGGAGCGCTCGTAGCGTATTGGAGTGCTCGTAGCATATTGAAGGGCTCTTAGCGTAGCTGGCTCATAGCGTAGTATTGTTCTTAACCGATCAATTAAGTTAAGGTAGCGATGCAGATCAAGCAAACAAAATATGAATGAAACAAAGTAGAATCTCAATTCGCACTGCGCGTGGCGGCTACAACCTTTGTTTGTCCAAAAAGCGCGAATATTAGAGAAAATTTTAGTTTTCACGTGGATGCGGGGGGACATACAATAGATACTATTTACAATTTTACAACGACTTTTGTGCCTTCTACATTCGTCAGACTTGACATGAATAGCTCATAAAACGGTTTTTATTCTCACATTTATTATGCGATTAGCCGGTGCTAAGTGCATGAGAATCCCAGACTGTATGAAATAAAAACAGTTTTTTGGTAAGCTGTGTGTTGTTTCGGAAACCAAAAAGCCTACTCACATTTGGCGGGTGGACTTTATACGGACATCTCTTTAAAAAATATCCACGGTTTGCCACTGCCATACCTGGTATAGGTTTTTATTAAATCGAAGCAATTATCCTTTGAACAGGAGTTCACCTTCCAAGTTACCAAAATCAGAGTCGCTCAGTCGTCGCTGATTTAGATGGTTAGTGGCAATACTACTGAGCGCTTCCGTGCTTCGGAGGGCACGTTACGGTGTCGATCCCAGTCATTGACTTAGGATTATAGCATGGTGTTAGAGCATTTTGCGATTGTCCACCTGACTAGCACCACCCTCAAGTAGAAAATCTGTCACCAAGCAACTAACTAGGTGTTCCAGCACCTGTCCTTGAGAGCCAGTAATTCTAGGTTAGCCTGAACAACATCTTTCACCACATTATCACTTACCATAGGGTGAGATAGTGGTTGAAGGCTAGCCTATTGGAAAGTTTACATAAAAATGCCAAACACTGCTACAAGCAAAATAGATAGGATTTATAAGATTAGGATAGGTATTCCGTTCTTCTATGATTGCCAAGCAACTCTAATAGGAAGTTTATCAAACCAATTGACGATATGTTACTTGCGTAACAATTTTACAGAAGTTAATATTATCTTTATGGCGAAAGTTATGGCTATATGCAATAAACACGCTGGGTCATTTAATAGTTTTTTTTATTGACTAACCTTATTGTCATTTTCAAAACAAAATAAAACAATTGTTTTATATTTACGCAAGTTTTTTTTATTGATTTGAAACCATATAAATAGCTCACACATTTATAGATCGTACACAATTCAACAAAAAGAGTTCCGCATTAAAACAATGTTTTACATAGTAAAATAAGTACATACATAGAAAAGGACATTGAGAAATCCAGTGATACAACCAACCACCTGCGGATACCTACGGAGGGCAAGTTCGATATGTTAAATCATAAAGCATTTTTAATATTACTTTAAAATGTGCGAGTATTGGCACTGCCACTGATGCTTTAAATTTCGATACAACCTCCATAAAAATTCAAAAAACAAAACAAACTAATGGAGTATGTACCGCTTCTGTATTAAAATACACATGGACATTAACAGCTGGACATAAGTAATTCATGTTTATATCACAAGCAACCAATAGTAAACAGAAGTTTGGTGTATTTGTGCCATAGATTCGTGCTTGCAACTTATTTAATCACAAAAGCAGACGAACTACAGTGGGAAGGTATACTTACATCGGATTCTCGTCTAAATTCAAGAAAATATGAACTATTTAGAATTTCCAAGTAAACGAGATCAGCATACAACGTAGGAGCATGGAATGTGTTGCTGGTTAAACATGAGCCATTATTCAGACCAATAAAACACAAGGAGCTAGCTGCTGTAGACTTATGGGCGCTAAGTGGTCAAGAAGCCCTTATGTACTTGCATAACAAACGCATGATGTTTGAAACTTAACCAACGTTATAGACGAAGAGCTTTGTGGACTCTGTTGGTGTTCGTGAGGACTCGTTTAAATAATATGAACATAGAATAAAGAAGCGATATATCCCACAATACGTACTGTCTACGTGGGTAGATAATGTTTGGAAAAAATGCTCAGTGGCTTAGGGGGCCTCTGGTGCATCCTTCCAGTATAGTAGGATTTGTTTCCAACGGTGTTTATTCAAATGATATTCTAAATATCGTATTTCAATGTTGGACGTTTTTATACCTGTGAGTGTTTTGATACATTGATTTTACAGTTGATCTCATACTCGGACACGGAAAATCTGATTCTGAATGTATAACAAACGAACTTCTTAATTTTTTTTCGTAGGAAATAATATTTTTATAAATAGCTGCGAATGAAATTATGTCACACTTTGTAGATAGTCAACAAGTGCAGTGATTACTCAGTTCTCCGGGTAATTCGAGCTTTCTCTTGAGTTGTGCACTGTCCACGCGTGCAGTAAATATTCTAGATCTCGTTCAGGTGATTCCAGCGGATTCTTGTAGAGTATGTAATGGTTGGTCAACCCATATCAATTCCAGATGATAGGGGTTGGCCTCTTGCAACTTGCAAGGTTCATGCATGCAGGCATCGATTACCATAAGTTCCAGCTGAGTGTATTTTTTTTTAATATGTACTGTTCACGCGTGTAGCGAACATTCGACATCACGTTAGGGATTCAGGCGTCCGCTTTCAGTTGTGTTCAGTTTGTGCGTCCACTGTACGTTCGTATCAATAGTGTCCAGGTGATTCAAGCGTCCTCATGCATTTTGCACCATTCGCGCTTCCTGTAAACTTGTTACAATGCACGCGTATACTAGTGATAAAGGCAGAATTGTATTGTGAGCGATACACGCATGAAATAAACAACCCACTTTAGCTCCGGGGATTCGGATTCGCCTCGTACTGTAAGTGCAGTTTATGCATGTGGAGAACACAATATCAAGGTGACTTAATTGCTATTTGCTCTCTTAAAGAGCGCTTTGAGCATTCAACATCATGTGCAGGTGGTTCTGGCAGTGTCCTGAGTTATTATGCCCATGGGAATTGGGCAAATTGTTGCAATATGTACAGTACACGCGTGCAGTGAATAATAATATGCCGGGGTGATACGGGCAGTCCCAGGTGCACACGGCTCTTGTAAAAGGACTTACGTAAAGAGCGTATTGATTTACTTTTTCCACAACATGAATAATGAATAAAATGTATAATTTATATTCCATGTTTTGTTTTATTTCATTTTGTTCGCTGTGTGTTTAAGTTGTAAAATGATAGGTGGTTCAGCCTTTACACTTTTCCAAATTTACCTATCATTGCACTCAAACTTCTTCTTTTTCTTGAGTTTGGAAACATATTCCTGAAAAAGGGTATTTTTAAAGTATTCAGGTCAGAAATACCAAAATAAAATTTAATGAAATATTCATGTTAGAGAAATTATTAGACAGTGAATGTTATTTTGAATAATGTAACTCGTCTGCGAAGTCACAACGGTAATCATAACTTGTGTGTCTCTGGAAAATTTGCTTTGGATACTTGATTCCATTCAAAGCAAAAAGTGTATATTTACGGCATCGCTATATTCAAACTGTTTCGATGCTTTTGACTCCACGCTACTAAATTTACTTAATTAATTTGCTGTGGCAAATAACACCAAAATAACACAATTAATGTACAAATGTACACAATGAACAAATAACAAAATGTAAAAGAATATGAAACATATCTAAAATAAAAACCTTAAAGCCACGACGAAGAACAATCTGCATTATTTGTTATTTAGTAGATGGTTTGCTAATAAAGCAATATGCAATAAATATATATTAAAAAAATAAGACTGAATGACAGGTGAATTTTGAAATATAATGGCACACATGAATGGCAAATCCAAAAAGGTTTTGCCAGTAGAACCTAACCATAATAAAAACACATAAACGCAATAAAAAATAAGTGTATATACGCGAAAGGGTATTTAAATACGGGTATGTGTGTAATAAGCGGCGAGCATTGCCATTTACTAATCACAGTTCGAAACTCCGTACAAATTTTTTGATAATATGGGGTAAGCCTATTGGCGTCTACTGGTAAATAACATCTGACCCGGGGATCATACACAACAGTGTTTATATAAGAAAAAAAAAAATTAATATCAATAATTATATAATCTGTTATATTATTACGAATTAATTTATGAAATAAGGCAAGTATTCTCGTATTATTGTATATTTACCAATTTATGTTATTCGGGAGATTTTTCTTGCACACGGTACAATATGCTGCTGTAAAGTAAAGCTACCTATATATTGTTCAAACTTTTATATGCCGATCAAGATTGCTTCTGTTTTCGAAATACCATTTTATTGTTAATTTAATATATTTTTCACTACACTATAAAGTATGCAGAAGAGCGGTGTCTGTACATTAAAGATAAAAACAAATTATAAAAAACTAACATATAAAAATTAATGAGGATATCAAAGGTATCCTTTTTTCATATACAGTTTGGCAGCAATCAATTTCAAACTTTGTACGCTTTTCGGCGTTTCATACTTATAGGTATGAAATGCCTATGAATTCTAGGAATAAAAAAAACTGCTATGCATATGCTCCTGTAGAGAGGCATACAAGAATTCTCATTATTTTGTTTTTAAGTATGCACTATTTTCTGAAGTGCTATTGCGTCGTAACGAAGAATAATGATTTCTCATTTTAAAGAAAACATTAAATAGTAACAAATATTTTAAGAAAACATAAATTAAAATTAATTCTTTAGAAAAACAGTAAAAAATATAAAAATTACATCAGTGACAATTTCGCCAAATTTTCCGGATAAAACGACGTGAAATCATAAACGCCACATAGCCAAACCACAGGAATTTTCCACTTGTTTCGATTCTACAGAAAGCATCCTGCTCATCTTGAATCGAAAACCTCTTATTTTTGATATTTAAATTTTTCAATTTAGATTGCATTGAGGTAGCCATTGAATGTCTATACATGTAACTTGGTGTCACGTTTGGTTATTTAACGTGTACCTACTGTAGAAAGCATCAAGTTAATACTTATTTCTATCTACGAAACCAAAAAGTTGAAGTAGGTAGTTATACCTCGTGGACGTAGCTGCGGACGCAACACCTAGTTTAACATTATTTTTTTATTGCAATCCGTATATATGAAATTGCAACTTCAGAATTACCTATAAAATAACAGTTGATAAGGCAAAATATGTATTTCCATACTATATTATTGGTATATATAGTTACTATAACTAACTTTTGACTGAAGGTACAGGGGGCTTCAAAACCGGCAAAACTAAATTAGTTTAAGTTTAAAATATAACTTTTACATAACTCCACATTCAATTCAACATCTAACTGTATATCAACAAAGGCCATTTGGTTTCCCATCCAAACATACGTAGACTGCAATTTCCAAGATGCCTGCCAAGCGTGGGGATTATGTCGCTAGGCAGGCGTCTTAGGGATCTTGAGATTAAATTCCTATATGACTTCTTATATATTAAATATAATTCCTATACATACCATTAAGTACTTAACGAAAAAAAAACTACTTGAGTAGGTTCACCCAGGCGGGCATTCGCAATATGCTTTACAAGCTATAACGACAGACATCAAGACAAGACGAGATCTCCGAAGTATGGAAGCAGTGCGTAGTAACTGCCATTTTTGTCTGGATAGATTTCCAAATTACAGTAGTGAAGTACTAGGAAAAGCTGCTATGAGCGCTTCAACATCATGTAGGTAATACATAATAACCTTGTTTATAGGTTTACATTACCCATGCCCGTGGGGTAATGGGCTAGAATGTCTTCCCTTAATCTCTAACTGTGGGTGTCGTAAGAGGCGACTAAGGGTAACACACCAACAGGTGGGCAGCAGCGCTTTCCGAGGAACTGATATCTCATGCTCTGCGATCCCCAAGAAGCGTGGGGATTATGGCAAAACCCCTCATAATGGAGGAGGCTGTGTTCAGCAGTGGGCAATCCGGCTGATACGATACAGTATAGGTTAACATTGATTATATGTGTCATTCGTAACCTGATAAAGGTTTATAAATAAGAACGATAAGACTGATCTGAGGTTACAGTACCTCAGGATGTAAGAGCATGTCTTGGCCTCAGAGAGGGACTGTTTCTTTCTTTTAATATGGGATTGGGACGGAACCAGCATGAGGCCCACCTGTTGTTAAGCGATACCCACTGCCTATAACAGACGCAAGTCGTCACAAGTGACGAACTGCGTCACCCTAAGACATACAGTTGTTAAGTCTGATGTCCCTGTAATTTTATTACACTAGGACGGCTACCGGAACACACTGTTAAGTGCTTGGAGACAGATTTTCTACTCGATGCTGGTAGCTAGCCAGGCGAGCATTAGCAAAATGCCCTTCCACCATGCGGTGAAGCTCAAGCATGCGGTGGGGATCGAACCATGGACCTGCGGCACCGCAGTACATAACTATAACCGCTCGACCATCATTGGTAGCGGGTCTGAAAAATCTGCCGCTCGTGGTTAGTTTTTCATTCTCATTTTGTAAGATTACTACTAGGCGTTACTGAAAAAAATAAAACATTAGATGTGATTTATCATGTCATTATTATTACTTACGTAAAATATTGTAGAATTTAGATAATGACTAAGTACGCAAATTGAAGATATTATCGTCTTCGATTTGCGTAATGTTTTCAGTGTTGAACACACGACGTGCGTCACGGCACTGTCGTCGTGTCTTGTGATCACCGGCTGATTTAAGCAAAAAATGATAATTATATAGTGGACAGAAAACAAATAAGTCATTTATACGTACAAATCCTATAACATTTTACATATTATTCAATACTGGCTGACTCTTAGCGTCCACAGATACCTACACTTTACATGCAATATAAATATATATATATTTTAATTCGAAAGAGGTTCACGTTTAACCGTACCCAGCCTGATGTTAAGCATTGATGTGATCTAGGATGGAGCACGCTTACCTAGAAGAAACCTATTTACTCTCGATTTGAAGACACCCATATTCTATTAATCGGGAAAGATTGACCAAGGTAATGAGTTCCACTCTTTCGCAGTACGCACGAGAAAAGTAGAAGCGAAGTGCTTCGTGCGAGTCCTGGGAATATCAACTATGTACGGATGGTGACTCTCCGTTTGTCTGGACATCCGATGGAAAAAAGGGGAGGGTGGAACCAAGTCGTGCAGTTCTTGTGCACATTCACAAGTGACTTTACGGCGGTGCTCGAGGCTTTGAAGCCGAGACTCCTTCAGAAAGTCGATGCCTATTAACCTCTTGGCGCGTCTCTCAATCGACTCTAATGCCTCAAGTTGGTATTTGGCAGAGCCGTCCCAGAGGTCAGAGCAGTACTTAACGCACAAGACCTTACTTGCGCTTTGTACAAAGTTAGCATCTATTCTGGTGTGAAGTACCGTCTCACCTTTGAGAGGATGCCAAGTTTCTTTGCGGCTAGCTGAGCCTTTGACTCGATGTACGAGCCTTAATTTAGAGTCGACGATAGAGTGACACCAATGAAGTCTAGGTGGTCTGTGACCGGTACGGATACATCTCGGAAAGTTGGAGACAGTTGAAATGGTCCCCTTTTAGTGGAGAACAAACAAGCCTGGGTCTTATTGGCATTGAACTTGACCAGGTTGGCATCGCCCCAGTCGGAGACTGCCTTAAGGGATAAGCTCAAGCGTTCGACCATAGATTCTCTTAGTCTCTGGACCTCTGGCTCACTGCGATATCCACGCACACAAACCAGTAGGCAGGCCGTATGCGGGAAGCTTGCTAATAAAGTCGTAATGCCAGACCCTATCAAAGGCCTTAGAGATGCTCAGGGAGACGGCAGACAAGCGCTTCCCTCTTGTTTCTCAATGGCTTCACTCCAGATATACGTGGCATACGCTAGAAAATCCCCAGTGACCGATTTCGGCAGAACCCATATTGATGGTCACTGAGGAGATCATTCACTTCTAGGTATACCAGGAGCCGGCAGTTGAGAACACGCTCTATACTCTTACAGAGTATAGACGTGATAGACATGGGTCTATAGTTAACAGGGTCAGCACGACTACCTTTTTGGGCACGGGTTGCACGTTAGCAAGCTTCCATGATTTGGGCACTATACCAATCTCAAGAGACAGCCAAAAAGGCGTGTTAGTACAGGAGACAACTCAGGCGCACAAGTTTTTAACACTATTGCAGGTATACCATCAGGACCACTGGTTTAATTCACGTCCAGATTGCATTGTGTCTTTTTTTTTTTTAAAAGACGCGAATAAAGTTCGCATCTCATCCCAATCTGCTGATTTGTATCGCCACATCCCCCGGGTGCTTCGAGGGCTGGGATTGGGCGGGGAGTAGACGGATACAGATTTCACCAGACAATGGTCGGACTTACCTAACGGTAGACAAACCGACACCGAGTAACGGTCTGGATTAGTTGTCAGCAGAAGGTCCAGGCAATAAGCTGTGTGAGACTCAACATAAGATACCCTGGTGGCTCCTTGGACCAGCTGGGTGAGATTTAAGGCTAAAGCAAGCCTTCGCGTCTCTATACCTGCATAGTTGCTGTCCTGGTATGGGTATAGCCAATCCTGGTGACGGCCATTAAAATCCCCCAGAATCACCAATTGGGCAGTAGGATACTTCTGTTGAGCTGTGTCCGCCACCTCACTGAGGATACTGAGGTTTGATGAGAGTGTTAAACACAAGCGTAGATAATCTTCTCAACACCTCTGTCCACCAGCGCCCAAAGCACAGAGAACATGGAAGCGCTCGTAGCGAAGTTTGCTTAGCTGTTCTTAACCGATCAGCAAAGTTAAGCCACGTCCGCCGCGCTCATAAGTGGATGGATTGGTGACCGCTAGTGATATTACTACTTCCGTGCTTCAGAGGGCACGTTAAGCTGTCGGTCCCGGTTGTCGTCTTAGGATGGCAGTCGTTATAGCATGGTGGTTGGGCATTTTGCGAATGCTCACCTGGCTATCTACCACCCTCAAGTAGAAAATCTGTCGCCATGCACCTAACGGTGTGTTCCGGCAGCTGTCCTTGAGAGCCAGTAATTCTAGGATAGCCTGAACAACATCTTCAACCACATCATCACTTATTATCAGGTGAAATAGTAGTCATAGGCTTACCCATCAGGCATAAAAAAAAATGGTTTCTTCAAATTTTCGAAGACGCCGAATGCAGATATCATCCCGGGCATATACACATACGCCCGCGTGTGATTTAAAGTTGTGCTCCAGGGTGTACCCTGGGTAAGTAAGGTACAACACGTCGGATGGACAACCAATCTGCGTCTCCGTGAGAAACAATAGGTGAGGTTTTTCTGTCTCCAGGTGGTAATGGACAGGAACGAGATTAGTGTGTAAGCCTCTTATATTGCAGAGGTGCACTTTCAGTGAGAGGGAGTGCAGCCGCTGTCTAAACTTTGGCATATTTTTATTTTTCTGCATGGTGAGTTTGGGAGTAAAAAGGTTGAAAGTCGGCAGTAGAACGATGCATCACGCTCCTGCGAAACAAAACGAAACTGCATACATCGTCGGGGGACTAGTCTGAAAACTGTGGGGACGCCCGAGCCCCCTCAGAAATATCCATCGCGTCCTCTCTCCCGGTTGCCAACCGACGTAACGGCGCATATCTGTGATTTTTCACAGTTTGGACACATAAGTCACAATTGGGTCCCCTACTGACTGCGGTCGGCAAACGGTGCACCGTGCCTCGGATCCCGCTATCCTACGCAACTAGTCGCCCAATGCGGCTGAATGATGTGCTTCTTATTCAGGCTACTTAGGATGCCACTGTTCTGAACTGACTTTAATACTGCGTCACTGGACATCGCGCCGGAACACGACTTGGTCGTTTGGGGGCGTGACTTTGTCCAGTGGGTGGTCACTAGCCTTGGCCGAAGCCTACCACCAGTATATCAGCACCGCCAGGGGACCACGTGTAGGGATTCGCTCTAGGGTACTCTCCTACGGACGCGGATGACTCAGCCCCCAAAACCCAATACTTACGATACCCTACATTTCTTGATCCATTAGTTTTCATCGAATCCTTTACCACTACTGACTTCACTATCAGCAGTAGAGTATAAATATACTCAAATGTCTTATATACAGGTTATTGGTAAAATGCTAACAACCTCTTAGGGTTGACTTATGCTGGTCCTAAGAAACATTTTGAGATGATTTTTATTTTTTTGGTTTATTAATGCCTACTCCGAGCTAAGAGCGCCCGCCGCACTGGACGGTACCGTGGTCCCTTTGAATAGAGTTTTGAATATTTACATAGAGCAATGTAATAAAATATTAAATAATACATCACAGGCTCAAGAGACTTTTAACATCAGGTGGCCCTCTTGCTTATTCAGTCAAAAACTTGTAAAAAAACACAAACTAAAAATAACATTTTATTTATTTTCAAAACAAAAAAATCATCTTAAAATGTTTGTTAGGACTAGCAGAAGTCAACTCTAAGAGGTTGTTAGCATTTTACCAATAACCCTGTATATATATTGCAATAAAAAAAAAACTAGACGATGCGTCCACGAGGTATAACTTCTTCAACTTTTGGTTTCGTAGGTAGAAATTAGTATTAAATAGGTTCTTATTTGCTGTGCATTAGGGCGTTTTACCATTTTATCGCCTTTGTGTATAATGGTAAAATGCCCTAATATCCAGCAATATCGTAATCTCTTTAACGTGAAGAGACGCATCCTGCTATTTTACATGCACCTTTAAAGATATCGCTACATGTTATTGCTGTATCCCATTTCGATTGTGTGATGCACCCGTGGGATTCAACAACTCGCGTCTCACAGCTGTTGTAATGATATATAATATCGCCCTACCATACAAGATTTTTTCG
Organism: Plagodis pulveraria; assembly: GCA_963890685.1. NCBI lineage: Eukaryota > Metazoa > Arthropoda > Insecta > Lepidoptera > Geometridae > Plagodis > Plagodis pulveraria. Next base: position 10,294,618 of record OY982949.1, on the reverse strand, counting down.
AGTGTGATTAGGCTCTCAAAGTTTTGTCCTGTACTATTGCATCTTTAAAATAGCCATACATTTTGAGACAATTGCAATGTTATTCGTACCTATACATTATGCTGTACACATTTATGGTACTATAAAACTTTATTGTAATAACATTGTTTCTGAAATTTCAATTCAGGCAATATTTCAACATCAGCATAAAGAAGTTTACAATGCAATAATAATAAAAAAAACTCCCTAAGTGCGAGTAAGGAGAGTACATTAATTCATATATGTTCATTGGTTTTAATCACAGCTTCTAAAGTATATAGTAGGTGATATCTATATCTATATAATATCATATATAAGTCGAGGCAAAAACGGGTTTTATGCGCGAGTTTTACGCCCACATTTTCACTTCGATTGCGAGGAAATTAAATAATGAAATTGTTAGTAACACATAATTACATTTAATTCAAAATTAAAACTGATATTTTTGCCATCTTCTATTTGGGGTGTCATTGTTTGGAAAATTATTAGGGGTATTATTAAAAACCAGAGTAAATTTCTTACTATTTGGAATCTTATATTCCCTAATATAAGATTCCAAATAGTAAGAAATTTACATGATTTTACATGGTTATAGTATGACATTTCCGATTTGAACTGGAAACTTAATTTTTTATGTAATATATTTATTTAAACAAAATAATAACCATTATTATCTATACATTGCTGCCATCTAATAGGAAGTCATTTATGCCTCTACGATAGAACTCTGATGATCTTGATTCGACAAACTGTGTGAAATAATTTTTTACTGCCTCCTGGGAAGATAACTCTTAATTACGAGGAAAATTGTCCAAATCACGAAATGATACTCCGTATTGTCCGTAGAGCAAGGTCTGGCATTAGCCATTTGTCATCCTCCGTATTAACGGAGGATGACAAATGGTTTCTAATTGCAGTTCATGCAGAGTTAAAACGGTTTCTCGTGCTGTGTGAGGTCTCGCGTTATCGTGGAGCAATAATGGTGAAGATCGATTCATGAGTCGGAGCTGTTTCACTGCTAGTTTTGCTATCATTGTTCGGAGTTCGGCACAGTAGACATCTGTCATTATTACTTGACCAGATCGGACAATGCTATAGTGAATAACACACTGCTGAGACCACCAAAAAGTTACCATTAGCTTTTTATTGGCAAGCTTTGCATTAGGACATTGTTGCGGCGTTTAACCCGGGGTCAGCCATTGCATTTTTGGCTTACGTTTGTCGTAAGGAATCCACTTTTCATCACATGTCACAATTCGATCCAACTTTCCTTCATTTCTGTATCGATTCAACAAGCCAACACAAGTTTCAACACGCGTTTCTTTCTGCAGATCAGTGAAATGATGAGTCTCCCATTTTTACTATTTTATTTACACTCTGTTATATTTGCATGGACTGATTTACACAAGTTATTTCATATTTTTCAGTTTTTTTTAACGTTCATATTTTTCAGTTTTTCATCTTTGATATATCGAACATATCCTAACAACAGAGCTTCATTGCCGGGTAATGTAGACTTGTGCAAATGGAGCGAGAATCTGTTGGTCTGTAAGAACTTGCATAAAAAGTTTTCCACATCGCGTCCCATGTCGTCTATGCGTCTTTTAACGGTGTTATTGCTGAAAGGTATTCTTTTTAAAATATCATGTGCGGGTTTGTGCAATACATTGTTAAGGACCTCCGCAATGGCTGGTAAGATAAGCTGCTCTTCAATTGTGTGGGTTTTCCCCGACTTCGCTATTATTAAAGATATATTATATGACGCTCGTTAACGATCATTGTCTTTAATAGATGATGACGCAAACATCGATCTTATGTCGATATCGACCCCAAAGGCTCGATATCGACCACTTTGGGAATCCCTGGTCTAGAGGATGTTCGATAAGACTTTCGACTTTGAAAGATTAAAAAAAATAAAAGTATGAGAGCTCTGCAACTTAGAATCGAAGAAGAAGTTAGATTAAGCCATCTAAGCCTACCTTAGACTTTCTATCGATTCGATTGGACCTATCCTATCAAATGATTGTGTAATTTACATCCTTAAGCAAATAATCATAATGTTGGACATTGCGCTAAGATGTACAAATAAAAATAAAAACAAAAAACTTATCTTAAAATATACAAATATTATCGGTCCACGATTAGGATGAAATTTGGTATGGAATGGTAGTTTCAGAGCCTTTCAATGCAAACAAACAAACAATCAAATCTTTCCTCTTTATTTGATTAAAATTAATGTTGTGAAACACCTATGTTTCTAAGTCAAATGTTAGGTAATCATAATCATTGTATTCACATTAAACAGTAACATCTATAAAGTCTGTCCTATTATCACAAAAAATTACATGCATGAGATGCTAGTCGATATATCGCGAGGTCCAGTTCGGGGCGAACTAATTGTAATAATATATATTTACATTATCTAGGTATTAACGTTATACTTATTATCATTAATGCATTCAAAACCTACCTACCACGACTAAAATAAAATTAAAATAAAACGCACAAGAATACAATATGGTCAACAAATTATACAGGCATGCATAAATAATCAATTAAATGAGGCTTGCAGTGTAGTAGTCAATTATGATAAACGTTCTAAAAATACTTCAGTGATTATTATCATATTAAAAATGGATTACTGATCGATGGATTATTACCTAGCTACAAAACACCAAAATATATGAAAATGTATATTGTGTCTACATGTTAGTTATTACAAGCGTCCATAGGCTACGGTAACTGCTTACCATCAGGCGGGCCGTATGCTAGTTTGCCACCTTTGTGTATAAAAAAATACATATAATTTTGAAAGAAAGTTCTTTATGACTTCTTGAGCTGCATTTCTTATTTCTGGTGGCGTCATCATTATAAAATCATCACTTTCACTCTCAAACGACATTTTGGAAAATTATTTAGAATAATTAAAAGCGTACTGTTAAAATATCAATTTAAAAATAAACAAAATTAAAAATCAAACATAACAACTTGCCGCGCTTTTTTTCTCGAAGTGCAAAAAAAGGTTGCCAACCTCCTTTCATTGAAAATCGAGTACAAATAAAAATCACACATCTTTTTTCTAATTATTTAATATAAAACCTTTTTAAAGTTGTACTTTTAAAGAGACGATTTTATAATAATGACGCCACCAGAAATAAGAAATACACCTCAAGAAGCCTCAAAAAAGGACTTACTGCTTGAGAAGTCTGGAGATAGTACGAGAAAATTTTAGATTTTATTTTCCTCGTAGGTGTAGTATAAAGCAGTATGTATCACTCGGGAGAAAGTTCTATTCCTGTTCTCGAGTTGCTTTTAAGACCCTTTAAGCAAACTCTCGAACGTAAATATGTAGATCGTTTTCTCCCCTTGATGTACAATGTACTATTATTTCAGTCGATAGAGATTTTTAATGACAGTAAAACTTCAGATTTATACCTCTTTAGCAAAACGTCAAAATTTACTATACCAAAAATACAAAAATAAGCTTAACGTGCCCTCCGAAGCACGAAAGCGCCCAGTAGTAATGCCACTAGCGTTCATCCAACTCATGACCGCGGCGGACGTTGTTTAACTTTGCTGTTAAGCGATTAAGGCCAGCTTGCACCTACATAAGACATTTTTTTTAAATCTGTAACTCGAATAGAATTGAAAATTTAGAATATATAAAATCATTTATATAAAGTTGAACATACTCTCCAGGAACGTACAAAGTCAAAAACGTGATTATGAACAATTTCTTCGATAAAAAAAAATGTCAAACATGACACCATATCGCTACTTAAATCAGGTAGAACTAAATGATACTATCATGAAACTATGTGGAAGTTTTACCAATGGATAGAGCTTGTTATTTATTAGTAACGTATGAAGGCACATTTTCAAATTTAGCTATAGTTTTTTAACAAGAAAAAATAAACTACAAATCTAAAGATTCAAGCTCTCGCGCACGTCATTCAGTACCCGCCTAGGCGTCATCGAGGTAGGACGTGTGTCGTTTTCTCCAGCAAAATTCTCTCCGGCGATTACGAGCTAGAAATATTTATAAACAGAATTATTATTAGCAGAATGGTGACACTGCAACATTTATGGTTATCCGCTGGCGAGAATCTTCCATCAGGCGAGTGTCTTGTACGTAATTTCAAACCATGCCAAATAAAAAAAATACTTTCTCGATGGCATTGTTTTCACGCGCCACAGTATAAAAGTACAGTATGGTTTTCTAAACAATTCACTTATTTTAGTTCAGTGAGCTGTAAATAGTGTAGCCGAGCCCGTGGGGTGCCGGGCTATGTCACGCCCCAATTACTAACTGTGGGTGTCGTAAGAGGCAACTAAGGGAAAAAACCGGAAAGTGAGCAGCAGTGCCCTCTAAGAAGCTATCTCCCTCCAGTAGAAAATCTGTCGCCAAGCACTTAACGGTATGTGCCGCTATGTATCCTTGAGAACCAGTAATTTTGCATGGTGGTAGGGCATTTTATAAATACCCGCCTGGCTTGCTACCACTATGTGTCAAGTAGAAAATCTGTCGCCAAGCACTTAACGGTATGTGCCGCTATGAGTCCTCCAGAACCAGTAATTTTGCATGGTGGTAGGGTATTTTGCGAATGCCCGCCTGGCTAGCTACTACCCTCAAGTAGAAAATCTGTCGCCAAGCACTTAAAGGTATGTGCCGCTATGAGTCCTCTAGAACTAGTAATTTGGCATTTTGCGAATATCCGCCTGGCTAGCTACCACTATGTGTCAAGTAGAAAATCTGTCACCAAGCACTTAACGGTATGTGCCGCTATGAGTCCTCCAGAACCAGTAATTTTGCATGGTGGTAGGGTATTTTGCGAATGCCCGCCTGGCTAGCTACTACCCTCAAGTAGAAAATCTGTCGCCAAGCACTTAAAGGTATGTGCCGCTATGAGTCTTCTAGAACTAGTAATTTGCATGGTGGTAGGGCATTTTGAGAAAACCCGACTGGCTAGCTACCTCCCTCAAGTAAAAAATCTGTCGCCAAGCACTTAACGCTATGTGCCGCTATGTATCCTTGAGAACCAGTAATTTTGCATGGTGGTAGGGCATTTTATAAATACCCGCCTGGCTTGCTACCACTATGTGTCAAGTAGAAAATCTGTCGCCAAGCACTTAACGGTATGTGCCGCTATGAGTCCTCCAGAACCAGTAATTTTGCATGGTGGTAGGGCAATTTGCGATTACCCGCCTGGCTAGCTACCACCCTCAAGTAGAAAATCTGTCGCCAAGCACTTAACGCTATGTGCCGCTATGTATCCTTGAGAACTAGTAGTTGTGCATGGTGGTAGGGCAATTTGCGATTACCAGCCTGGCTAGCTACCTCCCAGAAGTAAAAAATCTGTCGCCAAGCACTTAACGGTATGTGCCGCTATGAGTCCTCTAGAACTAGTAATTTGCATGGTGGTAGGGCATTTTGAGAAAACCCGACTGGCTAGCTACCTCCCTCAAGTAAAAAATCTGTCGCCAAGCACTTAACGCTATGTGCCGCTATGTATCCTTGAGAACCAGTAATTTTGCATGGTGGTAGGGCATTTTATAAATACCCGCCTGGCTTGCTACCACTATGTGTCAAGTAGAAAATCTGTCGCCAAGCACTTAAAGGTATGTGCCGCTATGAGTCCTCTAGAACTAGTAATTTGGCATGGTGGTAGGGCATTTTGCGAATATCCGCCTGGCTAGCCACCACTATGTGTCAAGTAGAAAATCTGTCGCCAAGCACTTAACGCTATGTGCCGCTATGTGTCCTCTAGAACCAGTTATTTGGCATGGTGGTAGGGCAATTTGCGATTACCAGCCTGGCTAGCTACCTCCCTCAAGTAAAAAATCTGTCGCCAAGCACCTAACGGTATGTGCCGCTATGAGTCCTCTAGATAGAACCAGTAATTTGGCATGGTGGTAGGGCATTTTGCGAAAACCCGCCTGGCTAGCTACTACCCTCAAGTTGAAAATCTGTCGCCAAGCACTTAACGGTATGTATTTTAATAGTAATAGTTAAAGGTTATCAACTGTGTTAGTTGCACTATAAGGGAATAGTCACAAGAATATAATAATTGAGTACTGGATTTAGTAGCAGATACCCAAAGTAGATCAACTGTTTTAGTTACACTATGAAGCTGATAGCGTCCGGCTGGGGACATCGACCTGACGAGCGCTGTGCATCTAAAGCGCAGCGCCGCGTAGTGTCCATAGCCTGCAACTCTCGCACGCTAAATTTGCCTACTGTGCTAGTACAAGAGGGCCTTAAGAAAAGCTAAGTAAACTTCACTACGAGCTGAAAGACGTTAACGCCGGCGAAGTCTATATGTAGATATACAGGGTTATTGGTAAAATGCTAACAACCTTTAGGGTTGACTTCGGCTAGTTCTAACAAAAATATTATTATTCTATTTTTTTTTGTGTTGTTTATTTGACGGAATAAGCACGAGAACCACCTGTTGTTAAAAGTCTCTTGTGCCTGTAATTTAATATTTTTATTAGGTACTTATCTCGATGCAAATATTCAAAACTCTATTCAAAAGGAGTGCAGCGCGGTTCCGTGTTGCCACGGCGGGCGCTCTTGGCGCTCTTGTACTATGATTGTCCAATAGGACCTAATTCACCCCAATATTGGGCCCATGGTAACGACTTCGACGTCGTGATGAAGTCGGTTACATTTTTTGGAAATAATAATCACCCTTTTTAGTGACACTTGCTATTTATGGGATAGACTGTCATTCAATGTCAATAACTATATCATCAAGATAGAAAAATACCTACTCTTCAGTTATTGGAATTAAACTTAAAAACAGACCGATTTTGATGAAATTTAAATGGAACTAAACGGCAAGAATCAGCTTTTCAATTAAAAAACAACATCATAATCGGTTCATTTAGTCAAAATTTCTGAGGTAACAAACATAAAAAGAATATAGACGAATTGATTACCTCCTCCATTTTTGAAGTCGGTTAAAACTATTTTTAACGCGGTCACTGCAGCTTGTGTAGATTAACGAAATTTAAGCAAAGTCATCGCTTTAAGGTCTTATCGCGTTAATTCCATTTTAAGTGCGCAACAGAAACCATCAATCATACTACTACTTAGAAAATGTGATAGCAGAGTGGTAATACTCGTACCTATGGACTGCCGTGCCGCAGGTCCTTGGTTCTATCGCACCACCGGTTTCAGCTTCACTTCTTGACGGAAGGGCATTATGTGAATGCTTGCATGGCTATATTTATGCCTGATAGTTTAGTCTTTGACCACTATCTCATCTGATGATAAGTGATATTGTGGTCAAAGATGTTGTTCAGGCTAACCTAGAGTTACTGGCTCTCAAGGACAGCTGTCGGAACACACCATTAGGTGATATATATATTGCCAGCAGTGTAAAACGTTATATGCCCAAGGCATTATGTAAAATATATGTAAAATTCTATACTTATATTATGCAATGTATAAAAAGATAATCTAATCCAATATAATCTAATCAGGCCTGTACTTGGTATATCATTGTGGTATAGCATTTCCCATGTTTAATTGGCTAACTTTAACAATCTAGAAAATCTATCGCCAAGCGCGAAGCAAAACTGCTATAGCAGCTCTCCTCAGAGGCAATTCAATTCAGTCAAGCCTGATGAAGCACATCAGCACTTAGAATAACATTGAAGATTATATCATAAAGTCTTATGTCTCTAGAGAGATATGTGGAACCTCCACACATCCCTCTAGAGACTTTAGTCTTATGATTCATGTTGTGTTTTATCAGGATATATACCTATGCAAGTATATTTTACTCTAGCTCTAAAAATATGTCGTGCAAAAAATCTACGGGAACCTGTTACTCGGCCGTAACGTGAAAGAACACCAATAAACCGACAAACACAATTTTGCGTGTACGTATATCCCTCTAGAGCTATCAAAAAGTTATTTTATACTTTTGAACAAAACAAAAATCACGTGTATTTGTCCCGAATCAATTACTCCATAAGACAGGTAAATCCAAACCCGAGATTAGAGTGATAACACTAGCTGCTTTAATCATAATTTATACCTTATTATATACATATTTTATATAAATATCTTGGACGATTTAAAGGATTCTATTATCAAGATAACTAAACGCTTAATAAAACTTATATAATATACCTTTTTCATAAACGTACGGACCTTATTAGCGATATACCTTAAAATCTCGAGTAGGCTAATTTCCGATTATATAATATAATAATAATGTGATTTATTTCAGACCACACAAATCCATAAAAAAATACTTAATTAATTGATGTCATAGAAATATTAAATGATATTTAAAAGTATAATATTTTATTGTTTAAAAAATTAATCATATATTTTAGGACTGAATACTAATATATGTATTGATATATATATATATCTGTTTGCTTGCAGGTTGAATGCATTGATATTTATTATCATAACATCTGAAATTGTATCGATTGTGTGTTCTGACAAATGAAATGATTGATTCAAATTATAGTATAAAAATAATTACAAACAAACATACAACGTTTGAAAAACAGATTTTTGGGCACATTTTACAGAATTGTAGCTTCTGTCCTATGAACACAGGCATCCGTTTGTGCTGGATGGTACAGTTAAAACGGACAGCAAACATCTGTAGGATACCATTGCGGCTGGCTCGTAGATGCGACTTTCTTGCGCATAATCACATGATAGTCTTCCGCTTGCGCTTCAGCAAATATCTGAGATGCGCTGCAGAAGCGAGGCAGCCGCAGCAGCACTCTAAAGATGTCATAATATGCGTAGATCACTGGCAGCCCGATGGGTATGGTTAATCCATAGGGTACTCGAGTAAGAGTACCAACAAACCACATAAGTAATAAAAAATCAATTCAATGATATTTATTAAAAGAATATTGTACATTAGTTCATAGTAATTTTGTAATGTAACATCATTGGACAGTTTTCGATAATGGGCAGTTTCCATCCTCTTAAGACGGTGAAACAATAGAAACGAAAGGATGAAGATGAAGTTTGACTCACTCATTACGATACCTTTATTGGTGGAACATGTCCCGGCTATAGATACGGATGATCGGCACGTTGACATTTGACGTTGTTCAAATTTTCAATATTATAATTTAGTAAGCTTTTTCGGTTAGTAGCCGTTAATGCTAAAATTACAACGTTAGAGATTTCGAGAATTTTTAGTAGTAGACTGGTGAGGTTTGTAACAAGTGAATGACTTGTTACAAACCTCCCCAGTCTACTCTACTGCCTACTTAATTTCAAATCAAATCAAATTAACTAAGTGGCTGAAACTAAAAACTAAAACAACTTGAAAATTAGCATGTGTCATATAAAAATATTGGTTATAAGGTCGCGTCATAGTAAATAAGCTAAATATCTTCTTTGTAGTACAATGTAAGTTGAACTATAGGTGTCGCTCCATCCCAATTCGATGGTGTGGTGATGGTGGACAAGAGGACAGATTAGGGTCATGCGTCATATGTCATGTTGGCTTGGCGGTTAGAGCATAATAAATAAGCTAAATATCTTCTTTGTAGTACAATGTAAGTTGAACTATAGGTGTCGCTCCATCCCAATTCGATGGTGTGGTGATGGTGGACAAGAGGACAGATTAGGGTCATGCGTCATATGTCATGTTGGCTTGGCGGTTAGAGCATACCCTGGCTATAGGGGTGGATGGCGGGGGTTCAAATACCGCACATGACTATAATTTTTCGCTCGTTGTAATTTTGTAATAAAACTTCCAATTCTGTCATGGGTTCTTACGACACTAAAAGAACGAGACCCAACTCGCAATGTGCCGGTTTTTCTTATAATAACAGGAAACCTTCGCATTTTCTTGGTTTTGTGGAGATAAAAGAAAACTTTTTCTTTCGGTGCAACTTTTTGCTCTACTTGTTGTGTTTCACTATAAGAAACAAAACCGATCAAATGGGAGTCACACTTAGTCGGTTTTGTGTGTCAAGGGTTCCCTACCAACAAACTACAAAAGGAATAAATACTATTGTATTTATTAGAAAAATATCGTACTTTATACAGCTCTCAAAAATATTGTATATTTCTAATAATCTACCGTCTCGAGTGTTCAAATGTTTATGTTACTGGAGTTAGGTACTGTATAAAGTAATTTATTACTCATTCAGTCATTAAATTATATATAAAGACAATATAAGTATGTTACACACGTCCGTTAATAAAAAGTATTCACAAATTCAAATTATAAAGAAAATTAAGTGTCGGTAAAAATGTCAGATATCCGGGATTCGAATAAAATTAATCACGAGAATCTAATGTCATGCGTAAGAATGATAGTAAATTTTACAATAGTCAAAATGAGCACATCAAAATCGAGAGAAAACAGTATACATGTAATATTAAATCATTCCTACATCCAAAAACTCGAAACTTTTTTAAGAAACTTGGAAAACGACGAAAGTCCCACTCGCACTTGGCCGATTTTAATCTTTATTTCTAAGTACTTGAGTTGACAGTTTTTTCCATTGAGAAAAAATAAAAAAGTGGTCCCGTGGGAGCCGGACCTTTTTTTTTTGGATTCCGCATTGCAACTTTCCTGTGTTGATAATAGTTTCAAAAGTACATAAGTATTATTTATCTGTTTTCAGTCTCTTACCGATTGCTTATAAAAGAGGATATATGGTACATAATATACCTACATTTCAGATGATTAACTAGTGTGATTTTTTTATAAATACAGACGCCGTAAAAAAAAATCTAAAACTTACCACTTTGACAATCTCCTCTTAACAGAAAGATCACCTAGTAGGTCGTAGGGAGGTAGGCCTTTGTTCGGGGAACATCATGGCTGTGATATAAATGAAAATGGGAACCACTTTAACGGCATCATTTATTTATTTTTATGTAAAAATATCGATGTGCTCTAGACGATGATAAACCACATCCAAGGATGCAAAATAAAATGTTGTCTTACTTCTTATATACTCGAGCCCCTTAAAAACAATCTAAATTGATTTCTGGTTCTAATCTTTAGGTCAACATTTTACTCTGAATATAAAAAAAGTGTTATTAATTCAATTTACGATGTAATGACTCACGGGGTCACGGTGTCTTGACATACGGGCACACAGCGAAGTCTCGGAAATAGGACTCCGTGTCTTTGAGTATATTACGTAACTAAATATTCTGTGAATAGTTAAAACGTCTACCTGTCACAGTTATTAGTATCGAGCAAGAAACGGTAAAAAATCAAGTTTGTTGTATGGGAGCCCCCATTAACTAGCTATTTTATTTCATTTTTAGTATTTGTGGTTATAGCGGCAATAGACATAAATCATTTGTGAAAATTTCAACTGTCTAGCTATCACCGTTTTTGAGATACAGCCTGGACAGTATAATACAGTCTGACAGACGGACGGACGGACGGACAGCGAAGTCTCAGTAACAGGGTCCCGTTTTTAACTTTGGGAACTCTAAAAATATACGTGGAATAAAAGGAGAAAGGTCATGGGTAAAAATTTAATTGTCTGGTGAGTTAATAATTTATTTTTTTGAACAGGTATTCATAGACAGTGCTTACAATGTGCCCAACCAAGAATCGCCCGTTCGTATGGTGAACCCTTCTACCGAGGTGTTGATAGCTTTGTGTCCTGAGAGGACTTACACCACAAGTGGTATTAAATCATTCAGACCAGACCAGAGACAGTGCTACTATAACAACGAGGTAAATATTTTAATCTATGGTAGGAAGGTAAATATATATTTCTATGTCTTGATTATTAGTACTTTGTACATCGAGGGGAGAAAACGATCTATTTCTGTTCGAGAGTTTGTTTAAATAGAACATTCCCCCGAGTGATACATAGTGCTTTATACTACACCTACGAGGAAAATAAAATCATTATACGTTTTCTCGTACCTACCTCGAGACTTCTCAGGCGTTAAGTTCTTGATGACTTCTTGAGCTGCATTTCTTATTTCTGGTGCCGTCATCATTATAAAATCGTCACTTTCACTATCAGATGACATTTTGGAAAATTATTTAGAATAATTTGAACTGTTAAAATATAAATTTATTAAAAACAAAATTTAACCAAACATAACAAATTGCCGCGCTTTTTTTTCTCGTAGTGCAAAAGAGGGTTGCCATCCTCCTTTTATTAAAAATCGAGTACAAATAAAAATCACCTCTTTTTTCTAAGTATTTGATATAAAACCTTTTTGGATGGATTTTTTATATGTAAGCAGCTAAAAACAAAATAACGCTACCAGGGCAGGTATGGATTTTCATACAACATTCCTTCACTGCTACGGAGTGAAGGAATGAAAATCCATATAACTTTCCCCGCCGTACATTTATAAGGGAAAAATGACGAACTTTATAACATGTTTTTGAACGAGTAATGTGACCTTTTCTGAGTGGGTGTGGTATAAAATATATTTTCTGTTCTAATTTGTTTGTATTCTCCACGCTGTTTTGTTAATCGTCCTTTCATACTCAAACTGTTCGCATGCATATCCTAATTCGGAAAGCGCTCGTAACTGAACTTGACAGTTTTTAACAACGTTTACTGCGGTCTATTGGATGGGTGACTGTTAGTAGCATTGACTACTAAACGCTTCCTAGCTTTGGAGGGCAGGTAACACCGTCGGTCCCGGTTGTTGTCTTAGAATGGCAGTCGCTATACCATGGTAGTAGACCAGTTACTGAAGGTCCACTTGGCTAGCTACCACTTTCAGGTAGAAAATATGTCAGCAAATACATAACGATGACTTTCAGAAGATGTCCTTGTTAGCCGTTAGCCTTAATAACATCGCTTACCATCTGGTGAGGTAATGGTCAAAGCTAAGCCCATCAGATGAGAAAATATTTAAGTTTTTCTCTATACTACATATCTTCTGTGGAAGTCGTCAGAGGTGATGATGAGACAAATACCAGAAGGTAGGCCGCAGCGCCTTCTGCAGAACTGCTCAAAATCTTACACTAGGGCCCCCAAGAAGTCTGTTAAGCATGTGGATTATGGCAAACACTTTCAACTGAGTAGGTATTTGTTCAACGGTGGATATCATGCTGTTTGTGATACATCATATCATCACACATCCCCTTATCCACCCACATTCAACTCACTAATATACTGGTTACGTAATTTTAGCCTCTTCTCAAATATCACGGCGCCGTCGCCCACGAACATCCGCAATTCCAGAGGTCTCGAGGATGCGTTGCTGACTTTTGAGGAGGGAACATGCTCTCTTCTTAAAGGCCCTTGAGTCATATCTTACAAAAGCGTGCAATTAGTGCTAAACTTATATGAAATTGATCCTACCGAGTCTAAGGGATTTGCCAGTTTTCCGTTCAAAATTAACACAGGAACAGGAATACAAATTAAAAATGTAGTATATATAATAAAACTAACAGCTGACATCTATTTATCATGTATTTATTATATAATTTAGTAATTAATTGTAGTAAGGTTAGTAAAGTTTCAACATAGTAAAAATATCAACGTTATTGGTACTATAATGTAAACATATTGTACAAGTATAAATATATAACACTCCGTCTGTCTGACACAGAAACGGCTTCAGATACAAAAATGAGAACAGGCAACATACATCTAAATATAAAAGTGATGATGCAGTCATAATAATTTGAATACGAACAGTATGTTACGTTGACAATAACATTCTAGTAGGCGTAGAACAGTCTCTCATGTTTTTGTTGTGCCTAATATGTTGCCAACGTACGTTTATGTTTAAGTTCGAAACAAATCGTGAACTCATACTTTTAAACACATTTTTTATACACTGTTTCTTTCTATAAATAGGTTGTGCCTAGAGCAATATTTTAACAAATTTCTGTTTCAATGCAACCGTTACAATATTTGCAAGATGTGGTGATTTGTACTTTAGTAGTCGAGGTAGAATGTCACCCTCCATCTTTACCCGTGAGTGTCGTGAGAGGCAACTAGGAGTATTACACCAGAAGGTGGGCAGCAGCACTTTCTGACGAACTGGTATCTCACACTGCGATCCCCAAGACGCCTTTAAAGCGTTGGGATCATGGCAAGGCTGTGTCCAGCAGTGGACAATCCGGATGATACAGCACAATACAGTTATTTGCCAAATCGTAAATGTAATTGCAAGAAAAGCAGCAATGAGCAGACAAGAACGAGACCCAAGAAAGGGTGGCGTCAGAAAATTTGATATTACATTCACTTCTAAATTTGTTATTTAGCTTTATAGATGCTCTTTCATGTGTATTTTATGATTTATTAACTGTGCTAACGTCCACACAACAAAAAACAAATTTTCAGATAAAGCTTGGAGAATACCGGCAGTACTCACTCCACAACTGCATAGAGTACCAAAGAATGGAAATCATAAGAAGAGTTTGTGAATGCGTACCATTTTATTGGAAAGTAACAGGTAATAAGGTACAAAATCACTCAACATGCGCCCAACGATGTATTTAGGCAACTTTCCATGAGAGTCTATTCCTAATAAAAGTCTAGTAAACATCTTGTACCGCATCATCCCTTAAAAATAAGATTTCATAGTCAGAAGAAAGTAAAAAAAAGAAAATTAAGGTATTCTTAACGTACTCAAAATGGTCCGTGGGGTGCCGGGATTGGATTGCACCCACAATATCTTCTTGTGGGAGTCATAAGAGGCGACGAATGGAAAAATACCTGAAGGTGTGAACAGCACCTTCTAAACAACTGCCATTTTACACTGCAATCTCAAAGACGCATTGGGATTATGCCAACCCGCTCTCTTTTCACCATTGCAGTAAGACGGACTCTCATCTGTGACTTAAAGCTATATAGAATAAAGAAATTTACATATATTGAAATTCTTTACTAGGGAATTATACTCCTTAGTAATATAAATTTGTAGTAAACGTACAATATTATTTCAATGTTGCGAGATATCAGAGCTCAGGAAGGAGTTCCAACTCAGTATACACTAACCCTAGTTTCTTGTGATTGCTTTTAAGTCCATACTCATACTGTCCTTTCTTACTTTAACAGCGAATTCTATTTTAATATATCTATGAAGAATATGAAAATTTGAAATACATCATAATGGTCAAGACCGCATTCTCGACCAGCCTTAATTTTGTTTAATTTTTTTAATGCATGTTCGTCAAGTTCTGGTCAATACTGCGATCTCGTCAAGCATACATAGCTTCATAGATATACAAGGTTTTCAGAAATGATTATAGGAACATTTGCAGAATTGATGTCAAATTCATTTCAAATTGACTTTAAAGTGGCAATATTCAATGCCATTAAGTCAGTGTTTCCGGATTCTAAGCTATATATATACGCTTAACGATCGCAGTATTGACCAGAGCTTGACGAATTTGCAGTAAACAAAAAAATAAGGTCTGACGAGTATGCAGCTTTGACCAGTATGTCGTAAATCAAAAACTTTTCATTTGGACATCGTTCATCACTTTCTATTGAATATGTACAAGGGTTCGATTTTTTAGTTGTTTAGGATACGATCCTTCGCAGAGCACACTCCTTACCCTTTAGTACCATAGTAGTGTACAGCTACAGATCTTTCCACTAACGTTTGCACGCCCTTCCTTATTTTTTGTGTACCTCTACTACCTACCCAAGCGATCATATTTTAGGGTATATATTTTTACTGTATGTAGGTACCATTAGCATTTACACCAATACTAAGCACAATCAAACAAATGCGCATCAATATTAATTTTGAGGGGCGCGCCTTCTTGTGTGAATATTTACTATAGAACAATGAAAACACGAGAGAACTAATATGCTGAAGGCACCTACATACTTTCCATTTTAGATTAAGCCCTATAACCATCCTCGACTACGTGGTCACTGTCCAACATGTGAACTAGTGGTACAAGGCTTAATAGCAGAAAAATAAAACTGGCGTCAAACATGTTGATCATAAAGCTAGGGTTGCGAGCTTTGCTGATCGTTTATTGGTCTGGTACTGGCTGTAGGTTTCTTTATTACGTCATATTTTATAAATGATGGTTTTCTTTTAACAATGGCCATATGTTTACATACAATGGCGAGGACTTATTTAAACTCTTAGGTACATAGTACCCATGATGTCAAACTCAACTGATGGTTTTGTGACTTCCTACTTTACAGATTTCGTGTGAGCCTACTGGAACTCAAACAGAGTTCCAGTAGGCTCACACCAAATCGGAATGCTTAATTCATAAATTCAATCGAATTCATCAATTACAATAAAGTGTACATTTTGACTTTCATATATAGGGTAGGGGGGGTATCCCAAGGGAACCGTGCTGAGTTTTAGGACACATATTATACAGTGATCTACCTCGTAGTATGAACTCATATCATGCTAAGTTTCATTGAAATCCGTTTTGTAGTTGCGGCATGATGCGCGCCCAAGATACAGACAGACAAAAAAAAGTTACGGCATCAGTATCAGATAAAGAGGGAATTAATTTTTTTAAAATCTGTAAAGTACGGTATTGAACCTATAATACTTTTATTATAAGTATAGAGAAGGAATTTAGGTATCATCTACATTACATTTCAGTAGATAGTTCAAATACGCATTCCTGCATTTGCGAAGATTTATGAGTGTGTGTATGCGAATTGCTTATCTTTATAACGCGATTATGTTTGGCGAATGTGCTTAAGTGTAAAGTAAAGCCTTTCATTCAGATCCATATTACAATTATTATATGATTAAAATACATAGAATATAATATAATAAATAATAATAACATAAATTAAAGGTAAACCATAATCTAGTACTCTTGTTTGAATGTGGAGCGGGTCTTTATAATTTTTCAAACATATTCACTACATAGTTATAGTAATTGTGTGAAGCTGTCGATCAACACAAATTGTAGCTAAAATCTTGACTGCTCACTCATTCTTTATTTTCAATGATAATTTTGTTTTCTTCTTACATTTCGATATTGACTCCTTATCTTTCAATTTCCTAGAGACTAATTACATTTTCTTTATTTTGTTATTAACAATTTATATATTGATATAAACGTACTTGTGTTTATAAAAGTTATAAATATGTCAATTATAAGTAATTAAATTTGAGGATTCTTGAGAACATTATTGAATACGAGTAGATTTTTGTTTTATTTTTATATAAATTTTAAAGGGTCACCATCCAACAAGATCTGATACTAATAATTAATTAATTAACAGTCATTAACTTTTTTTAAACTTATTATTAACATTAGCTAATTTACAGTCACTACGACCGAGTACACCCTTCCGGGGGGTGCCGGGCTAGAATATCACCACCCCAGCGTACATGTGGGTGTCGTAAGAGGGGACTTAAGGCAAAATACCGGAAGGTGGGCAGCAGCGTCTTCTGAAGAACTGATATATTAAAGTGCGACTTCCAAGACGCCTGCCAAGCGTGGGGATTATGGCAAATTCCCCCCTTAAAGGGGGAGGCTGTGTTCAGCAGTGGAAAATCCGGCTGATACAGTACGACCGAGTGACTGTAAATCGGCTCAGTCGTGCTTGATAGTGGCGTGATCGCGTTTGAAAGTCATTCGAAAATATTGTTGAACTAGGGATTGTGTTTGACATATTATGTAGCCTTAATTTGTTTTTAGGCTCCATTGATACGTGCTATTTATGTGCTTTCATAGTAATATGCGAAATTTTCCTCACACTGTAAACGTAATGTCGTATTGCACAAGCAAAACAATTGTTTTGCTATCGTACCAATAAATATTTTAATGTTATTTATCTTCATTTACAGATTTTCCTCGCATATGCAATTTTCATGACGTGGAATGCTTGGAGATGGCACTAAGTAAATCATATCATTTTATTTTGCGAATATGTAAACATCATATTCAAAGATTTTGCGTGATATATAATTACATCTAGGATATTATTCCTTCTCACGTTTTGATTTATTTTTAACATTTCCCACTGATTTAGTGATCATCACATTCCAATAACTGTGGCACATCCTTCACATGCTTCACACATACCGCTTTTCTCTAGCATTTACAAATGCCTGTCGAACGTAGGAGAGCAATTGTAACAACAATCTTTTGTCAAGAAAAAATTGAGACAGGCTAAAACCATGTTCCGTAAATTTTGACATAACAGCTAAGTTTTCTTTAGAAGATCTTTTTAGATATGTAGTTAGCGGAGAAAATTTTTTCCCACCTTAGAGATTTACACACCTTGGAGATTTTATACATCAGTATTTAATCCACGAGTCCTTTGCTCCTTTAAAGTAAAGGTTACCTTAACGTACTCAGCTTAAATTGGAATGAAACAAAACACACGACTTTCTGTACTCAGAATGATGTAAGGATTCTCATGCATCCAAATTTGAAGTTCAACTTCAACTTTTTAACTTTATGGCCTCTGCAGCATTGCCACAATTTCGCCAATTTCACGTAGGTTAAGTAGAAAATGAACGCAAATTTGAAGTTATGGTGGCATTAAGAAACTCAATAATGCATGGACCCTTGAAACATTACAATATTATTTTTTTAACAAGTCGTGTGACAAATTTCACCATCTTTTATTCACCATTCAGTCAACACAAACCACTTGAAAAAGCAGCAAAAGCTACGAGAAGTGTTTTCTTATCTCTTTCCAATGATAAGTACCTTCAATAGTTTAATTATTTTAATATCAACTACGCGTGGATGTGTTGACTCTTTGCAAGAACTTTCTGATAGCATTCGTTGATTTTTGCACAAATCATTTCAATGCCAACTTATGCAAAGGTAATTGTATCTAAGGCCTCAAATGATTTAAAATTTTAGCCATTCTCAGTTAGCACAGCCGAAGTGCGGTTCTACAGCCACCATTGAAATCATTAGAATGATAAGTTCGCTTGTACTAACGGTCATTGTGGAACTATTAAAATAGAGAAAGGCTTTCTGATGATACTATAACCAATATGCATTAGTATTTATTGGCAACAGAGTCGTTTTTAAGTTCCATTCTCTTTTCAACAATTTATATGTAAATTAAAAGATTCACATTATTTCCATTATCATTCGACACTTTCCTTAATGTCTAATACAGTCAGAGATCGAGCGGATGAATAATGATTTAACTGTATTATTATCCTAAGTTTGAAAAAGTCTAGTTGTAGTGGACTTGGGTAAAACTTTCTTTATCAGCTCACGTCACAATGTGGTCCTGCCCAAGTATCATACAAATCCTTTTAATTTTGAGTACATTTCATATTATATGGATTGATAATAAACTTATCTGCAGAAAGACCAGAGAGGATTAGAGGCCTTACTCTGGAAGGCAATGAAAAATGCATGAAACATAACAATTGGAAATCCGTTATTTCAGGTTATACCTTAGGGAAATAACATTGGCGTTACGTATTTAAGTGCTATAACATACCAAATTCGAAATAACCCATTGCCCTACGGAGTGACTATCACGGCATTGCGACATATCATGAAAATGTAGTAGACGTCGCGGTTTGTCGTTTTCAATCGGTCGCCTAGGGAAATAGGCTAATCAACAAAGCTCAAACCACTCAGGATTGTTATTTGATATATAGAAAGGTTGTTGATTTTACTGTCTAAGCATCAGAGAAAGCTTGTACAAGAAATAATATATTTTTTATCCTATTTACTTGAAACTTGCTATCAAAATAGTCGGTTAAATGCTGGTTGCATTCAAGACAAAGAGGAAGGGATAAATACCTAAGAGAAATAATTGTTATGTGGTCAAAACCACTTGAAATATTTATTATTCAAGCCCTTTGAATGCCATGACGGGTTTGAAACGCTTGCAGCATATGTGTGGGTAGTAATATTTACATGACAGATTTGTTTGAATCTTGTTCTTGTATTTTTTCTAATACCTACATTATAATGCGGTGTTTTTTGAAAGGGCAGGGCCTTGAGGGCAGAAAGGGGCAGCTACGTTCGAATGGGCAATTAATTAACCTGATTTTATTGTGTGTCGGTAGCTTGTGTGGTTGATGTGGATACAATAAATTAAACATGGCTCAATATTAAGTCTTAGGGGATAGTAATGGTAAAGATAACTGGGTATTTTTTATGTCTAATCAATACGGAGTCATGTGACGACCACGAAGCCACGCAGTGGGGGTGACACATAAAAAAGTGCCCTATCGTAAAAAATGTAACTTCCGGTTCGCAGCTTTGTTCACGTTTAATTGTTACACTGTTTGTACTGTTTGTTTATACACGAACAATGGATGAACAAAACACAAAAAAATATACGATTAAATGTAAAAATCAAGGCTTACACAGTCTAAGCGAGTAAAATCACGTGAAAATACCTAGTTCTATAATAAACTTACAGGGCCTACAAGTGAAGAGAATTTGTCGAAGCTAGACATAGAGCAAACGTTCAATTGTCTTCCCGAATGCGAGCATTACGACTATCCGATAGAAGTTGCTATGGGGAAGCTGGCTGGCAATATGAAGTTGAGCGGGCTGCCATTTTTGTAAGTATTATTGTGTCAATGTGCATACAGTCCTTAACTTGCTGCAACCACATTATCACTTAACAACAAGTGAGATGATATTTGAAGGTATGTCTACCAGTAATTATTATATACTCGCATATTGGCCCGATAACGTCACCAGGTTTCAATTACTGTTAAATTTAGGTATCATAACCACTTTTTGATAATAACTTAAACGTTGTTGTTATTTAAGGTGGATGTTAAAAATGCATTTAACTCATTAGATAGACCCTTTTTGACTGAAGTGAAAGATAAAATTCCGAAATTATACGCTTTTCTTTGGCACTGTTACGGCAAACCATCAAATGTACATACCAAAACAACGTTATATTATCTTCCGTAGGATGTCAACAGGGTGATCCTCTGGGACCAGCCATCTTTAGCCTTGCCATCCACTCAATAATTAAACGTCTCCAATCATAACTTAATACTTAACGTTTGGTATTTGGATGACAGAAACTTAAGAGGCGATGCGAACACGGTATTGAATGGCTTGCTAGTACTTATACCTAGACGATTTTCGTCTTATTGGCTTTGAACTATTTTTTTCCAAACGTGAACTTTTTGTTTGTGATACTTGCCCGGATAAAGTTTCGATTATTGAAAAATTCTACTTACTTGCGCCTAATATAAAATTAGTAGAAAAAAGTTCGCTCCGTCTTTTGGGTTCACCGATTTTTGACGAATCTTTGTCACCATTTGTCGAAGAACAAATTCAAAAGTTTAGAAATGCTTCTAGCAGAGTATTCAAAATTAACGCCCATATGGCTTTTACACTTATGAAATACTATTTATTTCAGCACATGACGGCACGGATATAAATTTTACTATTATTAGATTTTGACTTTTCGTTCCTAAATTTACATACATTTTGAGATGTTGTCAGCTGTGGAAACACAGTGAGCTTCTTTTAAGCCTAGACAATTTATTAAAAGATACGTTAATTTCGGTTTTGAATGTTGAGATGGATGATAGGGCTTGGGTGCAAGCTTTCCTCCCCGTGTGGTTGGGGGGCATAGGGATACGCAAAATTTGTAGTGTTGCATTACCAGCTTTTTTGTCTTCTGTACACAGTACACACAAATTAGTAGAAAAAAATCTTGCACCTTCTTTAGGCTATTTGATGTAGCATATCTGGCTGAGGCCAAAACCACATGGGGACTGGCTTGTACAGAAACTGAATTCCCGAAAATGTTGTCATCTCAGAAACAGTGTGATCGGCCCCTTTGCGAGCTAGCACGGAAAGATCTTTTAAATACGTGTCCTAGTATCGCAGATCGTGCTCGTATTCTCGCTGTTTCTGTGTGGGAATTTGGTCTTTGGTTACAAGCCATTCCTTCTTACAAAACTGGTAGCCTTATAGATCCTTCCGCTTTTCGTCTCACTATTAGCTTACGCTTGGGTGCAAGGTATTGTGTTGCATATCACTGCCAATGTGGTACTGCAGTTGACGAACTCGGTCACCATGGCCTCTCCTGCTCTCGAAGTGCTGGTCGAATTTCCCGCCACGCCAGCCTTAACGATATCATACGCCGGGCTTTTACCAGCACCAATGTTGCAGCTGTTCTCGAACCGAACGGTCTGATGCGTCACGATGGTAAAAGACCTGAAGGCATGACTCTGGATCCATGGAAGTTAAGACGGCCCTTAGCGTGGGATGCTACATGCGTAGACACTTTAGCACCGTCACATCTTTCTGAAACCAACGTGAGGGCTGGCGCCGCGGCAACGAAAGCAGAGCAACTCAAGCGGCGCAAGTATGCTAACCTCGGTATGGGTTACATATTTGAGCCATTTGGTGTGGAGACGTTGGATCCATGGGGAACGGGAGCTCATCGTTTTTTCCAAAACTTATCAGAGCGCTTGGTCGATGCAACGCGTGATCAAAATGCTGGCACCTATTTGGCTCAAAGAATAAGCATTGCAATTCAACGGGACAATGCTGCTAGCATGCTGGGCACACTGCCAACTGGTAGTGGGCTAGAGCATTTGGACTACCTATAAGTCCAAATGCTTTTATTGTAGTAGCTGTAGTGTTGTATATAGTTCGTAGTATTTTGTTAATAAAGGCATACTGCGGGTTTTAAAAAAAACTTAAACGACACATTTGTTTTCTTATCTAGTGCTAAAAATTGGAACCACGAAAAATATTAAAACCTGAAGAATAAATGTAGCTATGGCGATGTTGTATTAGCTGAGAAATGTATGGAATGAAATTTACCTTATAACATAAGTATAATCCTTCATTGTAAATTCAGGTACGTTTCGTGATAGTTCATAAAAAGTCTTCCAAAGTTGATCCAGACAACTAGAGACCGACAGTGCTCCTACCAACTGTATCAGCTGGATTTTCCGTTGCTGGACACAGCCTCCCCCATTAGAAGGGGGTTTGCATTATCACCACGCTTGGCAAGCGTCTTGGGTGTCGCAGTTTAAGATATCAGTTCCTCAGAAGGCACTGCTGCCCACCTTCCGATGTTTTACCTGTGTCTTTTTTTTACCTTCTGTTGCCTCACGACACCCTCAGGTAGTAATGGGAGGTTTCATTCTAGCCGGGCACCCCACAGGAACCTAGTACATCCCAGAAATATATGAGAAAGTCACTTTGACTTAAAACTCATTTTGATAAAATATCCAACTGGATGGCACATAGCTTTCTTAAAAATCTGTAGATAGTCTTGGAGATCTTTATGCGTTTTAAAACAGCCTTGGGGCTGATTTTTTTGTATGTAGTTTGAAGCAGTGCAATATAACAATATGTTTATTGTATGAAAAACATAAGATAAATGCTCTCTGCTCCTTAATACTAGGTATGAAAACACAATTAAAATTATAAGAATCAAATATTGTTTCAGTAACAACGTGGACATGGTGAACCGGTCTCTACTGAACGTTTTCTTCAACGATTTGGTATCGACCAGATTTAGACGAGATGTTTACTTCAACTGGCAGAATTTCTTAGGTATGTATAAACTACCGATGATGGATTTATTATGTGTAGATATACTAGCTCCTGACCGCAAGGAATTTGATCGTGTGTGTACCGTGCTGCCTTGACGTATTTATGATGTGTCAGATATGCATAGGTGACGGTGATCGATAGTTAAATTATAAACGAGAAAAAAATTGCGTCTCTCCAGTTTAGCTGGCCTTGCCCGTTACATACGTACCACCGGGAATTGCAGCTTCGATTCTTGAGCGACAATTATTTAAGATAAAATATATTGCACTCAAAGTTGCCAAGTATGTTACAAAATTACAAATATGTCCTATATAATAAAAGGTCGATTTAAATTAAAAAAAAAATTAATCTCTGTGTCTAACTATAGAATGTGAAAATTATTGTTTAATTGATCGCTCTTATAAACTATACTTAAAATAAATAATTTATACTTAACTGCATTTTTATGTTTTCAGCTGCGTTTGGGGGTCTACTCAGTCTAATGCTGGGCTTCACTTTAATATCCGGCTTTGATTTTATCCTATTTTTTACTCTAAGACTGGCTTATGAATCTCTGCCAAAACCGCCTAGTGATCAAAATACAAGTAAAACTAATCTATACAATGACAACGACAAGAAAGTGAATAATTGGATGGACAAGTCGATACGAGATCATAAGCTTGCGGGGAAAGGTTTTGAAATACGGCATGAGAAGAAAACTTTTCCTTCTAGATATTAAAAGTAGAAAGGATAAGAATTGGAACAGTATTAATAGTAGAGTTGCAGTATTGTTTTGGTTTGGTTTTAGTTAGTAATTTCAACATTAGAACTACGTTATTTACTGATATTACAAGACAAAATTATAACCACCTCATACAATGTTAATAATCATTATGTAATCTGACAGTTAATACATATATTCTATACATATTATACTATACACTCTTTCAATGTTTTTGGTAGCTCTACAAGGCGTTTCCGTATATACCTGAAGCTGATAGCTTAGTATAAATAAATAATTTTAATATCACATTTAAGGTATAGATGATTCTACATTTTATTATTAGCATATTGTAGCGTGTCAGTACAGTTTATTAAAAACAGTTTAATAAACTGTACTGTCACGCTACGTAATAATAACACTTTATTACTGAGTTGTTCTTTGTCAGAAAAACACCAAAACATTTTTTTTATGCCTGATAGGTTAGCTGTTGACAACTATATCACCTGATGGTAAGTGATGATGTGGTCGAAGATGTT
Organism: Plagodis pulveraria; assembly: GCA_963890685.1. Lineage (NCBI taxonomy): Eukaryota > Metazoa > Arthropoda > Insecta > Lepidoptera > Geometridae > Plagodis > Plagodis pulveraria. The sequence continues at coordinate 10,269,926 of OY982949.1, read as the reverse complement.
GTTCAGACTAACCTAGAATTACTGGCTCTCAAGGACAGCTGCCGGAACACACCGTTAGGTGTTTGGCGACAGATTTTCTACTAGAGGGTGGTAGCTAGCCAGGAGGCATTCGCAAAATGCCCTGCCACCGTGCTATAACGATTGCCATCCTGATACGACAACCGGGACCGACGGCTTAACGTGCCCTCCAAAGCACGCAAGCGCTCAGTAGTGTCATGTCACTAGCGGTCACCCATCCAAATCATGACTGCGGGCGACGTTGCTTAACTTTGCTGATCGGTTAAGAACAGCTAAGTAAACTTCGCTGCGAGCGCTTCAATAAGTCCAAAGCGAGCTTTTAAATGAAAATTAAAAGGGCTCGCTTTGGATAAATAGTAACTTACCTGTCACGTTACGTGACTATATAAACGAAAATGTTCCGTTAATCCATTAGTAATACAAAAAAAATTACAAGTGTTCTGAATGAAAATAAACATGTATGTACATACATATGTACATACAAACATGTATATATCATTAGTTTTAGCCATGTGGTATAAATTAGCTAATAACAAATCATGCCATTTTTATTCTCTGTGATTTATAATTGTATATCACTTTAATAGGTAATTTTCTTTGGTTATCAATCGATCGGTTGTTGAGCAGTTGATATAAAATATTATTATATATTGCACAATGTACCTAAACGTTTTTTCTAATCTTAAGATTAGTAAGGAGATTATAGGTTGTTTATTAGCGAATGGCATATTGTATGAAATGCTGTCAGATGATTACACATTAGGCATGAGCAATTACCGTGGAACCGCCCTGATTGGGTAGATATTTTGACCACTCTGTAAATTTGTTTATTTTAGCAGGATTGATAGATAGCCCCAACTTTACCGTCAAAGTGCTAATATGTTATGTTATGTAGGCTATATTGCTTGGAAGCTTAGATAGAGGTCGTTTTTTGTAACATGGTGCACAAAAATGGATTTTAGACTGTTTCTACCATGTTTTACAAGCTATATGTATGCATTTTAATTCAATGGAAAGTTCATCCACCTCAAGACGTGCACTTTTTGTTTTCTTTATTTAAGTATACCAAAGACTTTGTCGGTATTGCACATATACATTTTTAGCTCTATTCGTAACGATACGAATACCTACCCAAATGAAGAAATAATCGCATGGTTAGGTAAGGTGATATCTACTTTAAATTTAAATACAGATTCGTTGTTACTGGATTTTTGGCTAAGGAAGAGCAATATTATTTAAAATGGCGGCCATGTAAGATTAAATTGTGATGTTTATTTGGTATCCTAGAAACGTGTAATTAATTTTAGCTAATGGCATTGTCTCCTTGTTAAACTTACTAAGCTTCTTTGTTTTTTACTAAGTTTACCATAAGAATCAAATTCTGTAAACAATATATATTGTCATGAGTAATGTCATGAGTATATATATATTAGGTCCTTACATATGAAATTGGCGTTTTGTATGGGAGGAACAAAAAGTCGAATATTTTTTAATATAATATATTTAATTAATCAAAGTATGAACCATTATTTTCTATGCACTTTTGCCATCTCATAGGTAGTTCATTGATCCCTTTACTAAAAAAACCAGTCGGACGGGAATCAATAAAATCTTTGAAGGCGATTTGGACTGCCCCATCGGAGTTGAATTTTTTCCCTTGCAAGAAGTTATCCAAATTTCGAAAAAAATGGTAATCTGTTGGAGCAAGGTCCGGGGAGTACGGAGGATGTCTTAGACTTTCCAATTGAAGCTCTTCTAATTTAGTAGCCGTCTGTAGCGCAGTGTGTGGTCTAGCGTTGTCGTGAAGCAGCAGTGGCGTGGAGCGATTGACCAGCCTAGGTTGTTTAGCCGCTAGCTTTTCCATCATGGTTTGCAATTCCTGACAATAGACATCAGCCGTAATAGTCTGGCCAGATTTGAAAAAACTGTAATGAACAATACCGGCACTAGTCCACCAAACGCTTACAAGTAACTTTTTTGGGGTTAATTTTCGCTTGGGGCAGGATTTGGCTGGCTGGCCAGGATCTAACCATTGCGCTGAGCGCTTCCGATTATCGTAAAGAACCCATTTTTCATCACAGGTAATGATTCGGTTTAAAATACCTTCATTATTGTGCCGGTTTAGTAATGTAACGCAGCAGTCGACGCGCGTTTGCCGGTTTGTTTCAGTCAATTCGTGAGGTACCCACCTTTCAAGCTTTTTAATCTTCCCAATTTGCTTCAAGTGAATTAAAACAGTTTTATCACTAACATTGCAGCCTGCAGCTAACTCGGACGTGGTTTGCGATGGATCCGCTTCCACAATAGCCTTCAACTCTTCATTATCAACTTGAGTCTCAGGCCGTCCACGGGGCTTGTTCTGCAGGTCGAAATTTCCAGAACGAAAACGTTGGAACCAAAAACGAACTGTGTTTTCTTTTGCAACACGACCGCCATACACATCATTCACCCTTCGAGTTGTTTCCGCAGCACTAGTGCCACGGCGGAACTCGTACTCGTAAATAATGCGATATTTAAGGTTTTCCATTTTGTAAAATGAGTGACGCAAACAGAAAAAAAACAGAAGAAAAAAAACAAATGAATGACGATCATCGAAGCACAAATACATGAGTCTATAGCTGTACAAATTTGAATTTGGAATTCCTTACCAAAGAGGAGAAATTCGTGATTAAAGTGGCCAATACGAAAAACGCCAATTTCATATGTAAGGACCTAATATATATCAAACATAGATAAAAAAAAATCGTGTAATCTATTTTCAAATCCATATTACATTAAATTGGCTAACTTATACTATATATAAAAATCGCGATAAAATAAAACCTGGACGTCATATTGTATATGTATCGAAATAATATTAATAATAATGTAATTTATTTCACAAACTTTGCTACAATTAAAGCTTAACATTAAGGATATTAATAATTATTATTATATAAATATGCATAACCGTAGCTTGTAATTTTGTGTTGCTGTATTGACGTACAGAACCTACACTAAGAATAAGCTCGAGTAGGTTTTGCATACCCTTCAATGTATAATAATATACATTATACGTAGCCTTATACATAGAAATAATAAAAAAAAGTCGTAAAGTAGGTTGAATGTAATCAGAAAAGTAATCGTTATTCTTAAAACTGCTTATTAAATTCTGTGTGTGAGTACTGATGAGAGTGTAGTGTATAAAAAGTAGGTAAGTGTCATTAGTGTAGAGTGTTAGTTTGATGTAAAGTATATGTGTGTAAACATAATGTTTGAATGTAAGTAGATGCAAGCACAGAAATACTAAATAAGAGTCACTTTATGCTACTGCATACTCAATAAGTCATAAATAATTTAAAAAAATACACTTTTATCAGTGTCATACATTCATAACTTTTTGATCAAGATATGAGACACGTGAGATATGTAGGTACACGTTTCTACGCAGTCCTTAATTAAAACATATCTAGCTTTAGATAGATTAATTTATATTCTTTAATATTACGATTGAATTTCGACAACCCTGGAATTTACAAGCTTTTGAAACCACACGAAGATTGGCTCATCTACACACTTGTTTAATAATTTAGCTTTTGATTCCAAATTAGAAAGACAATATAATCCTTTATGTAAAGGTTGTTCCGTAAAAATCTACCTCTCTCGAGTAAACAACGAAAAAAGGTTCTTCATTACGTCCGGGCGAGAATAAAACACCGATGTTAGGAGAAAATGACGCTGAATATGACGCGGTTCCTCAGATGAAAATGTTCTTGACACCAAACTTTTGGCCTACGGGGGACGGAGGTAGTTACCCAATATTCAAGCAAAAGAGTCGGGAAATTGAGGTGAATCAACCTGAAATGTATTGTTACCAATACCTTATTTAATAAGAATATTAAAATATGAACGCTACTAGAGCTGTAGTAGTGTTAAAAATGAGAACAGATAAACGTAGGTACAAGTGAAGGTAAATTTGCCCATCGTTTCTTGAAAATGTCTATACAACTATGAATAAATAAGGTTAAATTTTAATGCAAAACTAGTTTGAGTTTGTTTTCACGGTAATTAAATATTTGAATTTTTAAACCTACGTATTGGTATTTTTGTATCCAATAGGTATATCTGATAATAACTGTAGGCAGGAAATAGGAGCTAATAATCTTTTAATATTATCAATTCACGTTACGACATATATACGAGCAGCTAATACCCTCAAGCATGTTCTGTAATCGCCTACTATATATAAACTTAATTCGGTATTTCGATTAAGTGAGAATACTAACGTCATAATGTTGATAAGCTACAGTATCAGCCGGATTGTTTACTGCTGAACACAGCCTCCCCCATTAAGGGGGGTATTGCCATAATCCCAACGCTTGACAAGTGCCTTGGAGATCGCAGTTTAAGATATCAGTTTCTCAGTAGGTGCTGCTGCCCACCTTCTTGTATTTTACACTAGCCGCCTTTTACGACACCCACGGGTAGCAATGGGGGAATGAAATTCTAGCCCGGCACCCAACGGGGCCTTTCAAGACTTTACTTCATAGGATCATTTCTATAGTAAGCTCTTCCCAAGACTTACACTATCAATAATAAAATCATTATGTCATAAATTGGAATGCTACGGAATCAGACGAACTGTCTTAGATCTCATTAAATCATACCTATCAAATAGGGTACAAAAAACTGCAGTTCGTAGAACTAACATAAAAATATGAGGAAACATATATATTTAGGCCACTTATAGTTCAGTACGAAGTACCTCAAGGGAGTGTGTTAGGGCCTTTACTCTTTTTATGCTACATAAACGACTTAGCAAACTGCACAACACACCCTATGGTACTATTCGCTAACGACAGTACTATAATTTTTAAAAAGCAATCTACGTGTACATAACTAGCATTAATTCTACAATAAATAACATAATAAACTGGTTAATGATAAATAATTTAAAATACATTTTAATAAAACCATGATCATGCATTTTAATCAAAGGGCATCTAGATCAGATTTTGACATACACTATTAAAATCAAATTATTTATAAAATACAGGTCACACAATTGCTAGGACTGTATATTGACAGACAACTGACGTGGAAGTATCCCACAGAAGTCTAAACCAAGGGGGTAATAGCATGGCATATGCTTTACACCATCTATCTAAAGTTGTCAATACAGCATTAACAATCTACCATGAAAGCGTTGCTTCACTTTTAAGGTATGGAGTAATCTTCTGGGCAAACTCAACTAATAAGGAAAAGGTATTTCTGGCCCAGATAAGATGCATTAGAGCATGGCTGGCCAATTTTTTAGACAATTGGGACAAATTTTAGAAAAAGAATGTCACTGCGGGCCGCCCTACCTAATTTTATATATGTGAACTAAGTAGTTCACCAATACATAGGAAAAATTTTTGATATTTGATTCTAAAGCTGTAAATGAAACACATTTGTTAGTTTGGAATCTTTAATTAAAGTTTAATTAAGTTTAATTATAAAATAGGCTAAGTTAATGAGATACTTGACTTTGTTTGGCAGAACTAAGTGCATCAATGTCGTTGCTACACGCAAACAGTTTTCCAGGTGAACATCAGTAATCCTTGTTCTAGTATTTGATTTAATGTGCTTCATCCGACTAAAAAGCTGTTCACACACGTAAGTGTTTCCAAACAGAGAAATCATGAAAAGAGTATGTCTGGAAAATGCAGGAAATGCGTTTTGTAAAACTCTTCCAAGCTAACTTGATGGAATTTTTCTTTAAGTTGTGCATCACATTGCTTTTCGCAAGATTCCATTTGTAAATGTCCCGGCAAAGAACCTATTTCTATGGAAAATGGTGTTGCAAATGCAGAAAAAAGCAGATGATGCTTCTTAAAATCTTGGAACCGGTTTTGGAATTCCAGTTTCAAGTCGGTGTGACGTCTGGTTGCTGTGAGAGTGTAGGAAAATGAGTAGTCTTTTGTTCCTACTTGCTGTTCCCAGAGCCCAAGTTTCATTTGAAACGCGGAAATGAGATCATGCATATCATTAATCAAATGATCTTTCCCTTGAAGATGAGTATTAATTTCATTTAAGTGGCTAGTTATATCGACCAGGAACGCAAAGTCGGAAACTCACTCTTTGTCTTTAAGCTCTGAAATACTCTTTAATTTGCTTTCAAAGAACACTTCTATTTTTTGTCTCAAATCAAACACTCTTTTCAACATTTTAGCACGGGACAGCCATCTTACTTCTGCATAAAATGTAACGTCACCATACTCTGAATCCAAAGACTTCAAGAATTATTGGAATTGACGATGATTCAACCCTCTTGACCTAATAAAGTCCACAATTATAAAGTTCACAATTTTTATAACTACCTTCATAACATGGTCCATTTTGAGAGATTTGGCACATAAATTCTCCTGATGTATAATACAGTGAAAATTTAGCAAAGACATATTGCCAACTTTACAGGCCTCATCTTCAATCAGTTTTACTAAACCTTCGTGTTTTCCAACCATTGATGGAGCACTATCTGTTGTTAAACCCGACAGATTTTTAAGTTGCAATGAAAATCGATTCAATGTGATGTAACTGCCAATAACAAATCTCGTGACTTAGTAGTATCCTTGCGTGGATACAACGCCGCTAATTCTTCTGTTTTATTAAAATGGGTATCATCACCTCGGATAAAGATAGCCACTTGTGCGGTATCTGTCATGTCTGTGCTTTCATCCAATGCCAGAGCGTAAGACATCAGATGCATGACTTTTGAAATTATCTTCAATATGTTTCCCAATATCATCTACACGTCTTGTGATAGTTTGACGAGAGAGGCTTATGTTCGAAATGTCCTTTTTCTATTCTGGACATATAATTTCTACGACAGTCTCCAAACATTCTTTAACAATTTCACCATCTGAATATGGTTTCATTTTTTGCGAGTATTGCAGCTACTGCATAACTAGCTTTTACATAAAATGTTGACTCTGAATTCACTCTTGTAAATATTTGTTGTCGTGCCAAAAGTTTTCTTTTTAAGTCATTTACATGATTTTGTCGTAGCTGTCCTTTGTATTTAACGAACTTATTTGCATGTTTAGTATCGTAGTGACGTTTAATGTTGTACTCCTTCAAAACAGACACTGATTCATTGCATATCAGGCATATGGGCTTTGCTTTAAATTCCACAAAAAAATAGTTGATAGTCCACCATTCTTAAAATTTATATAGCGATAATAATGTTGTCTGATAATTGATGAAGTGCGACATTTTTTTTCTTTTTTTTTAATGTTATTGTTACGGAACAAGCTCGAGGCCCACCTCAGACTAACTTCTGCCTATAACAGATACATTTCGTCACAAGTCACGAATTGCACTGCGCCCAAAACCTTGACACATAGCTGTTCATGTGACTCATGAAGACTCTTGTGCCTGTAATTACAATGGCTCTCAAGGACAGCTGCCGGAACACACCGTTAGGTGCTTGGTGACAGATTTTCTACTTGAGGGTCGTCGCTAGCCAGGTGGGCATTGCCAAAATGCCCTTCCACCATGCGGTGAAGCTCAAGCCCGCGGCGGGATTCGAACCATGGACCTGAAAACATCAACGACATCTGCCATTTGTCACATGCCATCTACCAGCTGTCATCAGCCATATGCCAATTGTCATCAGTCGTCTTACATCTGTCATCTATCATCCGTCATGATAGATGATAGATGTAAGACGACTGATGACTGATGTAATCTATAATCAATCATCTATCTACTATCATCTATCTTCTCTCGTGTTTCATGTATTACCATTTTTTATATCTGTATAAAATGTGCCCCGTTCTCTGCTATTATTTGACAAATTGCTGTTTACAAAAACATGAGTCCATTACAGCAGTAATAAAATTACCTGATTTACTATCGCCCCAAAAAATAGCGTCGAAAAAATTGTCTATAATGTATGTGTACTTTAGTAGGTATTCAATATCTTTGTAAGCCACGGTAAAAGGACATTTATTATGGCGAGCGAAGCGAGCCCTATAATTATGCCATAACTTGAACATTTTGTGGTCCCTTTTACTAAAAACTACCACGTTTGTAATTTTACTTCATATCTAGATGTGTTATCTGTCAAAGAAAACAAAATTTTATATACATTGAAAAAATTAACAATAACAATTTTGTTTTCATTAGATATAATGTTTTTGTACCACTAACGCCATCTGTTAGAAAACCCATCGCTGCAACAGAACTAAACCTAATACTTAAATACATTGTACTTAATACTAGATGACACCACTAGAATCAGGTTGTAAAATAAACGCGAACCCTCAAAAAGCTCAGCTCTTTGCTAGTATATGTAACTTTAGTGTAAATTACATGTGTAAGTGACGGTTACATATGTAACCATGACACATAGGTGATGGCGAAAGCATATATAAGTAAATAATTCGAGAAACAAGAAAATATAGAGAAAAAGTGTGTTTTATGTCACCGGTGCCATACGGTTCCTCTAGATCGATAGCGAGTCATTACGCTGAATCTCTCTTACTCTTAGTTTATTGTAGGTTCACCGCTTAGATCTTAGTTTCTTAATTTTAGATTCAGTTTAGGATTACTTGAAGGCCGACGCTGACTCGGGCGTAAGGGCGATAAGCATTGAACCATTCGTTCAGGCGTTCTCACTGATGATGTTATTGCCGAAGAAAACGGTGGCCAAATCAATTCACGAACAGGACAACAGTTGAATGCAAATATTGAAGTAGTATAGTACTGAAAAGTTACGGCAACAGCATTTTTGAAGCCGGCCATTAAATTTCATCGGTTCATATTTATGGTGCTTCACCTGTTCGGCAGCTAGATTGTTCCCGTGGACGCTACCCCTCGGCCACTTTCATGGCAGATATAAACCCAATGGCTATTATGAATAAAGAAGCCGTTGGGCAGCCACCGGTTCTGTGTCAAAGGTATGGAAAACATGAAGCACTAGATTATATCAAATATTTGTACCTTTCGAGGAAAGGAGTCGCCGCAAATAATCTTTAGAAAGATACAAAAGTAAATGGACTCAGTTTTCAAGGAGTAAACAGGGGCATACAAAACATTGATTTCGTGATTTCTACTTTTGAACTCATCCCTCCCTCTTAGCTTCCGGGACGCACTGTTGTGACTACTGGTAGTACATTTATTTAATGCTGCTACTACGAATGTATTTAGGTAGGTATACGATAACATACTAGCTCCAACACGCGTCAAAGTTGGTTCACCAATCAGAACCCGCCCACAACTGATAACGATCATATTTTATATTGATACGATTGAACGGTTCAATTTATCACCTCACACGATTAAAAACAAAATACCAACCAAAACGGACGTTGTCCTTTTTAGTCGTGAAGAATTCGACGCGATTCGATATCATTCGGCAAATCTATTGTAGTAGTTAAACTGTGTGTTCCAGCACTTTAACGCCTTTTAACAAAATCATCACTTGCCAAAAGGTGAGTTTGGGGTTAAACTGTTACGCCTGCCCATACTAAGTACGAACCTCTCAGATGAGTTTTAATGACTAATATCACTATAATATATCTTTATACGACCAATACATTATCGTTACACTTTAAAATATACTGCATGAATGCCCAAAGAAAGGAGTATTATGTTTTCAGGGTTCATGTATGTATGTTTGTGAGTTTTTATATCCCACCATAACTTCTAATCGGCTTAACTGATTTTAATATATGAGATATCAATTTATTAGTCCTGATAAAGCAAGTTACACTAGATTACATAAAAAAAATTAAAAGCAAATTGGTGGATTTTAAACACCATAATATAAGAAAAAAAAAATTTTTTCTTCAAACCTATTGAGTGGGTTCTTTTAATGAAGGGCTTTAAAAAACGATTCCATAAATAAATATAACTTGCATTTAAAATTTCACTGGAAAGATAAAACGCATAACGAAAATAAATTATTTGCAGTCGGGTTTTTGCATTTTAATTCATTTATATTTATTTGCTTTTGCGATTGGACTAGATCTATAATACCTGTCCAGACTTAAATTTTCCGAGGAATGCTACCGGGAGTATTTTGAATTTTTACTGTTATAGGCTTGCTTTTGAGCACATATTCACCCGGTGGTATGTGATTATGTGGTCGAAGGTAGAAGACAAGCTACTTGAAGGTGGTAGCTAGCCAAACGGGCATTTGAAAGTGCCCTATCACCATTCTATAATGACAACCGAATTAAATTCCAATCTCTTCCTAAAAGGAATTGATGATAACGATTTTTTTGAACATCATATCAATCAATAGATAAACTAAATAATCTAAACGATTTTGAAACAGAAGAACGCCGTGTAATATTTTACTATAATATTTGCGTTTTGGATAGATCGGTCATTATGTCTTCTTAACTAGAGAGAAAATATTTTTAACCGTATTCCAAAAATATCGCATCAGCACACAACAAAGAACAGTTTTGTTTTGAGCGGTCCGTTCCTAGAGCAAATGGAATTTTTGCTGTTTATCAGATTATGATTTACTAGCTACGAATACATATTTTATTCGTAGTTTACTAGCGACCCACCCCGGCTTTGCACGGGTATTTATAAATGGTAACACATAAAAAGTAGTTATTGTGGCATAACTGTAATAGTTAGACAAATGGTATTGCCAATTTTTTTGTAGATATTGATGTCCTCTATAAAATTGCAGTACCTCACTTCGCTTTATTTTCATCAATTTCCGCAGCGTACACGATATAACGATTTTCGGGTATACTTTTCACAAGTTGGGTTTCATTATCGAAAATTTCATACGGATTCCTAAATTTTTTAAAATTTCTATAACTCATGCTCATCAAGGACAGAGTAAGATTCTAATAGTGAAAGAATTTTTCAAATCGGTCCAGTAGTTTTTAAGTTCATTCGTTACATACAAAAATACAAATATTTCTTCTTATAATATTAATATAGGTAAAGATTAGTATAGGTATAGATATTCCACGTATCTTAGCCACATTTGCGTCAATGCAATATCAACAAATTAGTCATATTTGATTGTATATCTTATTCTATAAATAATAACTATTCACTGATTACGGCGCCTCCAAACTAATAGGTTAATAGATTCTACATTTGGATTCGTATTTTATTTATTAAGATAATAATATTGATATTGAAATAATTAAAAAACATTTTAATATTGATTTTTTGATTACTTAGTGAAAACAGTTTCGAAATTCACAAAATAAGGTAGGTAATTTGATGCGGTAGGTATGATAAAGTCAACAGTACTTGGGTACCGGCAACATTTAAACAACTATTATGATAATACAATACATACTCATGAAGTTGGCCCAAAAGTAAGCAGTAAACTGTTTTATAGTTTATAGTGGGTAATCAAAGTTAAATCGTATAACGTTCAATGATTTCAATAAGTATAAAAAAATAAAAAGTAAAAAGGCCGACTGCAAATTACTTATTTTCGTTAGGCTTTTTATCGTTTCATTGAAATTAAAACTGCAAGTGCACTGAGAAAAACGACTTTGGAGCTTAAATCAAATTTGACCTTTACCGTTGAATTGTAACTGCGCAAGGTGAATTCACATCTCTTAAGATGATTTTCACCACGCAAAGCGAAATCAATAAAAATGTACCATGTTTTATAATAAACACAACAAAAAACGCCTTCCGTAAAGTATTTTCAGAATTGAACTTGCTATACGATAATAATTGTAGTATTGACCATAAAATATACCTTACTTTTACGGCGGTTTATATACGGCCAGTGAGCAGCATTTCACAACTTACGTTGATGTGAGTAGCACGTTCTTGCTCGTCAGGTGCTTGATAGGGTACTTTACCTATCAAGCACCTGCTTACACTAGACCCTATTGTCACTGTTTACACCTGCTTACACTAGACCCGTGGGGTGACAGGAAAGAATGATACCGCCTCCCCCATATCTTCCTGTGGGAGTCGTAAAAGGCATGTTACACTGCGATCTCCAAGACGCCTGCCAAATTTTTGGATTATGGCTATCCCCCCTCTCTTTGGGGTACACCTTGGCTCAACGGTGGATGTCACCCGGATGACTATTGACACTGATGCCTATTTTTGGTACGTGTTGTAAACATTTTGATCCACCCAGTTCGTGGTGGTCAGGATATGTCGGACTTGACACTTACTACTTCTACAGCAGCAAGTTCCCCTCTCAACTAAAAAAAAACCTCACAGTGTCACACCCTAGCCGCATGTGGTAGAAACTCAGAAACGCTATTGCACCGACTGCTAAGCCATCATGGCTGTCGGTCTCCAGCCATCAGCCTCTTCCCTCTTCCTGCCACACGCCAGGATACATGGCAAGCTGGAACCATCACGGGGACCAAGAACGCAGATTGGCGTCTAACGAAAACATGCTTGCACGTACTAGGTTCCATAGGTTCCATTATAGATGGTCAGATGAGTAGCTTGCACGTACTAGGTTCCATAGGTTCCATTATAGATGGTCAGATGAGTAGCTCCCCCGCCTCCTGAACCGCAGAGGTACCGGTACTCTTCTCACGACGCTGCCTCCACGAGTCAGCCGATGCCATACGACACCTTTGCTAGCTCCAGGTGTTACCCATACACACCACAACCTACGGCTGTTAGAACATTGGTTTGAGGAGAAAAAACCCACCTCGGGTTCCCTTAGCTTCACCGTGGTAGCCAGCAATGACTTGGATTTGCTGTTATTGTAGTAGCTGTAGTATTGTATATAGTTCGTAATATTTTGTTAATAAAGGCACCGCCGGGGAAAAAAAAAATCAAACTAGTTTGACAATACCATAAGAAGCACAACCTACGGCTGTAACATTGGTTTGAAGAGAAAAACCCGACCTCGGGTTCCCTTAGCTTCACTGTGGCAGCCCTGACTGGGCTACCACGGTGAAACTAAGCGTTTACAAGAGCCACCCCACCGCAACAAGCCGGGGAATAAGGAGCTATGATAAGCTCAAAGTAATTTCATTCATATATTGAATGAGAACAAGATTCATGGTGGTAAGTGGTTTGATTGGTTATTCCTCATTCGTTCGAAAATCATACCTCTTTTTTATGTGGTAGGAAAATAAACGACGTAGGTGTCTCACCTGGTGGTAAGTGATCATTGACCCCAGGTACATTTGAAATACTGGAGGTCTGAATAATGCGTTCCCGGCTTTGAGTAGGGATTATGCTTTTTTTTGAAGACTTCTAAGTCGTATCGTTTCGGAAATCCATCACAAGGTAACTGGTTCCGCAATAGTAAATAGGCAGTGCGAGGCAAAAAATGCTGTGACACCGGCAGGTTCCAGAAGTCCACATAAAATTATTGAAACATCATACTCTGCCGAGACTTCCGGTGGCGAAATTCAGCTACAGGTATTAAACCGAACAGTTCCTCGGCATACTCCCTGTGATAGATATGGTGAAAGGTTCAGTGTTCCAACACTTCTACGCAGTGCCGAAACGGTCGAGCCGAACGGAGACAGCTTGTTCGTCGACGACTCAAGCCGCTCTGCGTTGAATGCGGTGAAATGAAAGTAGCTGGTAGGAGAGTTCTCATAATTCCCACGCTGAGCAGGCGGGGTTCGTAGTTCGCAGTTCTTTAGTTCATCTCTTACGACTTCCACAGGATGGTATGGAACGGCGAGGTGAATCCAACACTCCACGTGGCTTTTAATATACACTGACTTATTAAATAACCTTTTAAAGTATATATAATACTGCAATTTACCCTCTTGTTGCGTAAATCTATACATGCTTAACGCTTTATTTCTTCACCTGTGTCTTCTTGGGGTTAAATTGGATTAAGTGCAGTATAAAGAAAGAGAAGCATAACCTATCGGAGCACCTTCATTGCTAGCTTTTATCTCGGAACATGCAACGTTAACAAAGACTTTGAAAGAACAAAATTAAAAAAAAATTACATCTACTTAATAATTTCTCTGGAAGTGTTTTTTTATTTCATTATGGTGGAACAAACAGAAGGCCCACATCGTGTTAAACGGTAGCCTCTGCCTATAACAGATGCTTTTGTCATAAGTGAGGAACTGCACTGCACCCACCATGTCTCATGTGCATGCAATTGCACTGGCACCCATACTCTTCAGACCGGTACACAGATAGAACGGTGTGTTCCGGCAGCAGTCTTTGAGAGCCAGTGAAACACACACAGGCACATGAGACTTAACAACTGACGGGCGCAGTGCAATTCATGACTTGTGACGAAATGCATCTGTTATAGGCAGAGGTTAGTCCACTTAACATCAGGTGGGCCTCGAGCTTGTTCAGTCACAATACAAAAAAAAAGTTTTAACGCCTCAACCTTGCACTCCACCACCTCCATTCACTGGGGTGCAACGTATAATAGAATCACTAGTTCAGAGACAGCGATTAAAACCGCCTTGGCCATCACCTGGTGCTTTTTTAGATACTGCAAGAACTTGTGTTAATACGGTGGTATATATATTTCTGATACGCGAATAAGACACTCACCTAGTTATATTATTAACAAACAAAACTGCCACAACCAACATCGATTTCAAAATGAATTATGGGAATAAACAAGTCTGATAAAACAGATAACAATCTATTATAATGAAATTAGTATTCGCATTGTTTATTTCTAATGAGCCGTAATCTTATCTATATCTTACAATTTAATCTTCAAGTTAGATACAGCATGGCTTTAGTTGAAAACCAAGTGTCACAACGAGTAGGCAGAAGCACACATTTTGTAACTAATATCAGCGGAAAAACGTGGCAATAAAATATACCAGCTATCAGCGAAATGCAGTAGGTAATTAGATCTTATAATCGCTGAAGGGGTTTCTTATCATTATTGATTATTTAAAAACAAGTCGCGCTGGTATGATTCTTTCAGTGTCTTGATGAGATTCCAAAGATTGCGGAGTGGGATTGAGTTGTAGTTTTGATGTTTAAAATGTTATAAAATTGAGTTTTGTTCGAGTTCTTGCTGTCAAGAGTAAGTATACAATGTGCATCTTTATTTCACTATTACATAGTTAAGCTAAGCGTCAACTAGATATCTGTAAAACATGTTGTAAATATATCGAATTCAAACAGCTGATAAGCAAGTTCCAATAGTCTATATTTCTGAAGACCTGAAACAAGTTCAATTACTTAACCATAAATACGGAAATGTGTTTGGAATCTCGGTTGTTGGACTTTCATAGTGTGTGAAAGCGTAAGTATATCCTTATCATTTGGAGATCAGCGATACTAGTGGTAATGATTGATAGTGTCATGCAAAATGAATGAGTTTCCGAATACATAGTTAGTCCGCTTTTAGAAATAATTTGGTGAATGTAATTTAAACAAGATTGCTTCCGGAAAGCTCTGTCTGAACATTGATATCCAACTTGTCATTTGGCTCATCTATCAGTGCGTGGTAATCGTTTTCACTTGACATTTCTATTATGATATTTTTTTTGGTTACAAATCCTTGTAAAAATTTTAATGTGACAACGTCGTGTGAAACTGTAACTGTTACTGCTAGGGTAGTTTTTTAGTGGAAAAGGCGATGAGCTTATCCCAAGAAAAGTAGCATAATAAAAGTTTGTGGGTTTAATTTTGACTTTGAAACGAGGTTACACGAAATCTTACACGGTATACTTGTTGCCCGACCGATAACAATTATTTGAACTTATTACCTTCGTACTTACTGAGTAAATAATTTCAGATTGTGTATGGATTCGAAAGCGTGAAAATAAAACTGTAAAGATAATATTAAGCTTTAAATCCATAGTAGGTAAGCGCTATCGACGTAGTTATTATAAGATATATCTTTATCTTTTCATGCATGGAAACATATCTAAACTAAATAATAATATCCATAACGCTTACGTGTACAACAAGAAATTCTGATTTTCGTTTCGTTCTTTAGTTGTTGTTAGTGGACACAGTGTTTCGAAGCTCTCGAAGCGAAGTTAGCTTAGCCGGTCTTAAACGAACAGTTAAGTTAAGCAACGTAGGCCGCGGTCATGAGTTGGATGGGTTACCGCTAGTGACATTACTATTAAGCGCGCCCTCCGGTCGGTCCCGGTTGTTTTCTTAGGATGGCAGTCGTTATAGCATGGTGGTCCCTACCACTGCGAATACCCACCTGGGGTTCTATTAAAAATATTAGAAAAATAATATTGATTGTTAATTTATATAATTTGATTCACTCATTTTAAATTCTAGGTTTTTGGGACATCATTTTGTGTATATGAAATATAAAAGATTGAATAATTTCACTTATTATACAAGGTTGGAGAAATGCTGACAATATCTCTTGGACTGCCTCCGTTTAACACAACAAATAACTTATTTTCTACGATTTTACTGAAAACCTAAAACGTTTTTCTAAATACAAAAGAACATAACTTTTTTTCTAGAACGGGCAGACTCTTTAACATTCTGTGTCAGGTAGTAAATGAAAATAACAATAATGCATCCCACAAGCCTAGAGCCATCGCTGCTGCACCGCTGGGATGTGCCACGCGACGTTCGAATAGTTATGATTACTTAGATAGAGCAATTAATTATTGTATGGAAATAATAAAACAATTAAATAATAATAACATACAACTAAAGATGTTTGTAAGGTTTATTAGAAGTCAATCATAAGTGGTTAGCATTTTACCAATAACCTTGGGTTTGGCTTACCTACTAAAAACATCTTACCGCTTATTAATTTTAACTATAACTTTGTGTGCGTACTGTTTATGATGTTTCATTTCAGTTTACCATCTGTTACACGCGCTAGAAACCACTCATTTCCGAAGCCAGCTTGAAAGATATCTCAGTAGGTTAATGTATTTACCTTCGCATTATTATAAATACTAAAGTCAACAAAGCACTTCGTACTTAAGGCATGAATTATACATTGTTTATTTATTCTGTCCGTGGGCTTAACCTATTTTAGATTCTGATATGCACATTATTTTACTACAATATATGATCACATAAAAATACATTGATATAGTAATAATGCAATAACGAATTAAGGAACTTAAATTAAATAAATTGGTGAATGGTATAAGTTTTTCTACTGTGGTTGTAGTGAAAAGAGCAGCAGCATTGGATGGATAACTGAACAAATGGGGTTTTAAAGGGGTGAATGATAAAGTGCTAGTGAAAGAAAGTAATTACTGAAGACTTGATACCTACGAAATACCCTGAGAGTTTATGCACAACAAACTGGCTGCAAATATAAAAATGAAAGTAATATTTTGAAGGCATTGGGATGAGAGATTGTCTAAGAGGATATTGGACCAAAGAAGAAACATCACGAGAGTCGTCTTAATTTCAGTCGGTATTTTGCGCCTTCTTTGCCGATGACAGTATAGATAGAAAAAGTATTAACATTTGATGAAATTAATATTTTTTTTTCCATTCATCATTAATCCATTAACTAATGTAACAAACGTAAGATACCTGTATTTATTTTTCAGCCAAATTCTGGATTAGCTTTTTTATTTTGTGTCGATCAATTTCGACGTTGGTACCAAGTTTTTTTCTGTCTTGGTACGTCGTGTGTCAAGTGAACACTTAGCCTTATCCCTCCTTATGACTGCATACGTGTATTTATCATGCTAATAAACGTTTCACAAAAAGGATCATAAAATAAGGTTGTAAATAATCTAGGTTATTAGCACACATGCAGTTTATTTGCCAAAAAAGTACCAGCTTTGGCCGGAATTGTAGATAATCTATCGCTAATCACTTACGCCCGAATAAAACGATCCGAGATCAGACTATATCTACAGATCGATCTGTAATCTGCATGCCAATAACAAATCCTAGCTATCTCTTCCCTCTCGACCATTCAGTTCTATGCATAAAGAATAAAACTACAGTTTGATTTATGATAATTTTAAGTAATAGTAATATTCCATCTCTTTTGTTGAAATAATCAGCAGTAAATTATTATTTTAGTGTATTTTTATAAAAATAATTGACTAATATCTTATAATATTTACACAAAAGTGAAAAATATATTCACGATACTACACTCAAGATATTTAGAGTATAATGTAACGTAATGCAAAAAACTGTCAGGCTCCCGGTCACCCGTCTGTTATTGCCATTCATATGGAATCATACCATCTGCCTGCCATCTTTAATCTCTCCATTCTTTTATCCCGGTGGCATTGTTTTCTCTTTCTGTGCAAAGCCAAGTTTATAAAAACCGTTAAGTTATTATAATACTTCACTTACTTTATATTAATAATTTGTTTCGTGGAATTAGGAATATTTATATAGATAACGCATAGCTCTTTCTTCGCTTTTCCCGCCAATACGAAAGTAATTTTACGTAAGTAGGTACCTAGTAATTCAGTTTATTTAAGATGAATATCAAACGTTGTCCACTGTCACTCTTGTAAGATAACAACCCTTATATAATAACTCAAGGTCCACTTACTTGAGAACTTAACTATTTGTAGATATACATTTACTCGTACAATTGCATTTCGAACAAACAAATAATATAATATAAAGTGTAATTTAGAAATTATAGGTATCATTTCATTAATCGTAACAGGTTGATGTCCGATATGAGATAGTCAGCGAGTTGCTTTTAGAAGGTGCTGAATTTCAAGTCAAGAATTGCATGTCTTTTATGCGTGGTAGCTTATTATATAGTTGTTTTACCATAATGAATAGATTCAGGCGTTACTTTGCGGAAATCCATATTTAATAATAACAAATATTTATAAAATATTTTACTAATCTCGATTCTCGATCGTGCGCTCGTAGAGTCAAGACCTCCTGAGGATGCTTCGTGTAGAAGCGAAACGCGTCGAAAATTCTTCCCGTTTAGCTGCTTGGCGTTTGTGACGTCACGTCGACTTAGCAGGAAAATTAGGCGGAATTGTCACAAGACATATTTTTTTATATTTTTAAGTGTTTTATTAAAATATTAATTTGATGTTTTCGTAATATATTTTAAAAATATTTGTTATTATTGTTTTACCATTTTTAGTAAGGTACCGGTCACGTTTCTACGAAATTAAAATGCACTGCGACTATGATGTAGCTTTGGATCACACAGCTTGGACAGAACATATTTCGTTGCCTTTGGTCTCCGACTGGGTAAATGCCATTTCTATACCTGCTTCGATTTGAGATAACCAATAATAAAGCGCAAGAACAAACAGTGCAAGGATGGGCCTGGAAACGCCATGCTTTCCCACGGCATGTTTACATAGTCCGACGTTCAAAGTTTTCAAATGTATATATATAGGTACCTAACGACAAGGACTCTTGTTATTGTATGAATTCAACTTTGTTCCTAATCAATTTTCTGGCTTATCGACAAAGTTTCTTAACTTTCCTCATTTGTATTGTTCCATTTCATACACCTACTTAGCAGTGGATCATTATCATTTTGTTGCGTACAGTCAGTTATAATTTGCTGATAAGTTACACATATGTATTTATTTCATCTGCAGCACCCAGCCCATTAGTAATCTTATGATTTAATTTCAATTTCTACACAAGGAGATTGTAACTTTATTTATATTTTAACCAATTTTAGATATCTACGATACGTCTTTGTGTTTAATTTGTAAGTCACCTGGATAATAAACTTTTTTTATCTAGTTCACGTACGTAAGCCTACAAATACTTAAGCCATCTAGATTCTTTTTGTTTATCTATTTAGTAAATTGTCAAGTGAATAACTTTCAAGAGGAAAATTTGGAGTATAATGGGATCCAAATTACATAAAGAAAAACGTTATTGTGGGCCGTCAATGGCAGAAGGTCGGTTTATATTCTGTAAAAAACAAAATTCCGCTAACAAAAGTTTATTAAGACACTGATGTGACGATTGAATGGTTATTCTTATTAGAATGATTTGGTTACCTGAGCGTGCTAATTCGATAAAATACTGTATAATTAAGTATTCTACAGTATAAACACTTATTAAGAAACAATTGCATTAAATCTGTTTAAGACATTGCTTTAGATTAGATGTTGCAATATCAAGCTTTCTAGATCTGAAACCTTATGTTCACGCAGAACGGATAGAATTAAGTATAAAGAGAGAAAATAAAGTATAATTGTATAATAATGTGGATGTTCCCACAGGGCAGGGTTTTTTTTTAAAATTAGTCTCACTTAATTACTATAATAGATTATGTATAGTTATGTATAATATCATTCATGGCAACTTTTAATTTTCGAAAATCGTTACAAATAATGCGGCTCAACTCTCTTTATACGCTTAGGGCTCAATTTTAATGATTATCGAGTCATCATATTCCAAAATATTATACGAGGATTTATTCCTTCTGCAGCGTTCTTATTATCACTTATCAATATATTTTTAAAACATTGTTTTAAACATTGTCTTTTAAAGATGTTGCCAATCAACTTATTTTTCCTAGTGATAGAACGACGACGATAATATTAACAACGCACTACAAAATAAATACAAAACAGCTACTACAAGCATAGAATTTAGGCAACAAAAAGGCTATTGAAGGTCCACAAGCAGTCCAAGTTATGAGTTCAGACACTGAAACTGCAATTAAACAGGCGTGGCACATAAGATCAGGCAAGTGACTTTTCTATTGCGTCACTTTATATGTCATAAAAAGAAACGTGGTATGTCACAATAACTCCCTTAGCACTACTTTTATGTTACCCTGTCATGTGCAATGTTATGTTTACCACAGGGATTTTATTTTATTTACAAACTATATAGGTTTTTTTTCCAAGCACTTAAAGGATCTATTTGTTAAAGAAATCTTATTCTTCTAAAAAGATTTTGGTAAACACTGTCGTTAAGGAAAATTATTCACAAAATGAAAGCAAAAGCGATTGATGAACGATATCCGCGGAAAATTATTAATAAGGTCATCCCTATTCAATAATTACAGAGATTATTTTATGAGCACTTCATAAAACAATATCATCAAGTGATTGGGTTCGTTGTTTGTTTTGTGCGTGAACGTATCGTATGTAGCTTCATTATATTAACATGCTGTTAACCCACAGTTTTATTTTTCGGAATGGAATGCTACTGAAAAATACGTGATTGATTCCCAAAAAAACCTCTAACGCCAACTTGACCAGTTATCTAATCTTAAATTTTTTATCCTGGAGTTATGCCTTTGTTAACAATGTTCTACGAACTCGGTATACAACATTACAACTACAAAATTGAAAACATTTAGACAACCTACAAGTCGTTGCAGACAGTGTTAATGCTCCGGCCTATCACCAGGCAGCATTGCCACGTTGAGCAATGCTTATTCTTTGAACCAAATATGTGCCAGCTTTTCGATCACGCGTCCCATCGATCAAGCGCTCTGACACTTTTTGCAAAATACGAAGAGCTACGTTCCCAAAAAGCAACAAGGTGCTTTTTGCCCAGTCCCCACGGATCCAGTGTCTCCAAATAAGCACGTCAAACGGCTCAAATATGTAACCACTGCTAAGGTTAGCATATTTGGGCCGCTTGAGTTGCTCCGCCGAAGTAAGTTACTAGTAATAATAGTAAAGTGACCCTCCCAGACCAAAGTAATTTAGTAAGATGGGGGAAAGCCACCGAAAAGTCTTGCGGTATTTGTCGGGAGGCCATAGGTACAGCACGGCACTTATTGGTAGGTTGCAAGGTGCTCCTCGATAGGGGTCATTATTCCCGTCGCCACGATAGAGTCCTCGAAATCATACGTGAAGCGGCGAGTCTCGCGGTAGCTAGAGCAAAAAAAGGTTTGACCACGAACAAGCGACACGTTGCTTTTGTAAAAGAAGGGTCATCTACAAAAACTAAATCCAAGCCTTACTCCATCTTAGGCGCAGCTCCCGATTGGACTCTTTTGATGGACACGTATGAAAAACATTACAAAATCCCTGAGGATGTTGGTGTTTCGTCATCCAGACCAGACATATTTCTATACTCAAAGAATCTAAAACGCATAGTACTTATAGAACTTACTGTGCCGTGGGAAACAAACATACCTAAAGACCACACAATAAAAACTAACAAATATTATGACCTAACAAATGAATTAATCAAAAACGGTTATGTGGTTAATTTATATGCTGTAGAAGTCGGAGCAAGGGGTATACCAGCAAAATCCCTATACAACCTACTAAAAGACCTTGGCCTGTCAAGAACAACCGTGACTTCCATCCTAGAACGTGTATCCAAGGCGGCATTAGTAGGATCTTACCAAATTTGGTTAGGCAGGGGAGGAGGCTCGAGCGGTGAAAGGGAGCATTGATGCATCATAAAGGGGCCCCTTAACCTTACTCACTGGGTTGCAAGTCCCAGGCACCTTGACTGGAGCCTCTTCCTCTGCAACGCTATGGACCCGGCACCCGCACGGTGAATCCATGGAATGCTAAGTAAATTCGTCTCAGTTTGCCATATTTCCGAACGCTTGGCAGGTGGCTTGGGGATCCCAGTTTGAGATACTCTTGACACAGTACCTGACACAATGTTTTGACGTTTTAATTATCATCCTGTTAAATCACAGTGATGTGGAAATCTTTACAATTTGATGTACCTAACTAGATGTGCATTGGTGTCCAATATCGGTTCAAAATAATGCGAACAATATCATTTAAAACTCACGAATACTATGATCTTGGGATGGTTACGAAACCTACCTAGAAAAATATCGTTAAATAATGAATATATTTTTTTATACTTTTTAAGCGCTTGTAATTGAGCTTACTTAACCGTTCTTTACCGCGCTGATTATTTATTAAAAATAAGGTAAACATCCATTCTCCACGGAAACAAAGAAATTAATACAAATTGATACATTTTATAACAATAAAATTAATGAAACTATCAGGGTTTTACTAAAAATCTCTATTACGGAAAATAACAAATCCACTTCATGCAAAGTTGCGCAAATTCCCTTTCTGCCTCTGCTGTACACTTGTTTATTTTAAGTTTTCAAAAGCTTCCTCATTTAAAGACTGATACTGATAATGTGCCTACGGAGTTTTAATCCATTAATTATACTGTCTTTAAGCTGTAAAGTCCCCGAGTTACGTATCGGGATTGTTTTTTGGATCCCCCCATCGTAAAAGCCGAATAAGGAAAAGTGGATCGAATATGCAAAATGCTACTTATCACGTACACGTAGCAGGATGTAGCTGCAATACCTACTGCTGAAGAGTCAATCCGATATAGTATACGTTGATGCAGTTGTTCTATTACACGAAGTCTATAAGACTCTTTTGCTAACTGCACCAACGTTCACTCACACACATGTCCATAATATTGTAAGACCTCAAGTGCTCATAAGTACAAGTTCAAAATTTCCGGATTGATGTGCATGAACTCGGAAAATTCGGTACATGAGAATTTTCCGAAGAACCAAAGTTTCAGACATAGCTTTCAGAATTTGAAAGTTGGAGTGACAATGGCAGGCCCAGATTGCTCGACGAACCCATAACCAATGGGGTAGAAATGTTTTCAAGTCGGTACCATATTACACCGGAAGACGTAAAGTTGGCAGGCGACTAACTAACTGGACTGACGATTTCGTAACAGTTTGTGCCAATGGTTACAAGTTCGATTGTTGCGTGGAGGACTTTTGTTTAGAAGTAGATGTCTTCCGGCTGATTTTCTTTCTGATTTTTTTTCACATACTTTTACTAAAACTTGGGACTTACCTACCCATTTTATTGACAGAAAACTCGACTTCAGCTTTTAACAACAGTATCAGCTGACTCAGCCGTTACTTGAACGCATGAGCTCTGTTTATATTGCACTCCGAAGGGACCTATTACATATGGGTTCAAAAAATATTATATACCCTACACCAGGCTTGCCTGGCTACCTCTGGCTCTCTCTCAGTTCAGTAATAGTTATTGTTAAGCAAACATTAAATCCATCTACGGTAAATTTTCGCATCTAAAATACCTACTCAAAGTTAATGGAATACATTTCTTACAACTATTTCTTGTTTGAAGTATCATATAGGTATTGTTATAATGATTTGCGCGACTTATGTCAAAAAGTAAAATGTCCAAAGCTAATGTCCAAAAGAACAAGTGTCCATGAATACAAAAGTCCGATAATAAATATATTCAACAAGAAAAATGTCCTTTAGTAAAAATATCACCCAATAAAAATTTACAAAAATGAAAACTTCCAGTGAAAAGAACGACCAATTCAAACACTCGTATATATATTGATATACCTTAAATGTATAAATAACTCTTAAGAAGTAATTATATCGACTGATACTAAACGCAGATTATTGTATAATTACTTAGTAATTGAAACGTCATAGGGCCAAAAATATTATAAGTAGATTATGTACTAAGTACCGATATTTTATCCCTTTATCATTAAGGTAGCTGCTTTAATATTTTTATCTTGGTTTTCTTCATTGTTTTGAATAGCGCAGTATTATACTCTTTTTTTGTAACCGGCTATCTTCTTTATTAACAAAATATTACGAACTATATACACCGTTACAGTTACTACATTAAAAGCATTTAGACGACCTATAAGTCAAATCATTGCAGACTCACAGGCAGTCCAAATGCTCCAGCCCACTACCAGTTGGCAGCGTGCCCAGTATGCTGGTAGCATTGTCCCTTTTAATTATCTTTGTGCATATTGGAATGTTCGTAGTTTTCTTTAGTTTGAAAATGCACGACTTTACTAAACGTTATTATTTAAATGGGTGCAGCGATTTTACTGTAAACTCGGACCGATTACCACGATGACTGAAACAGCAATATTATATTATACTCGTATTAGCGAGATTGCGTTTATTGCGTCAATACACTATTTTGCATGTAAACTCGTGCTTTTTTAGACTCTAAGTTACCATACAGCTAAGCATTATAAGATAAAAGAAAAATTTCTTACCTAAAAATGGAATGACTTCAAGGCTCAAAATTGTGAAATAACTTGTTGAAGTCGTTACCATGATCGTTCAAAAGCACCTTTTATTACAATATTGTGCGCATGGTACCGAATTTGACAAGTTATTTCACAATTTTAGGTGTTGAAGGTTCTATATAATAAAAAGCGCTCTTTTTAGTGACTTTTGCTACTTACGATTGTCATTCAGTGTCAATGACTATATCATCAAGATAGGAAAACACTTTTCAGTTATTGGAGTTTAAATCAAAAATGGTTGAACTTATATATATTTTTTTTTATTTAAGGTATCTTATTAATTTGTAAGATATTAAAAAGCGTGTAGAAATACTAGTGTAAGTGGAGTCCTAGTAATACAAAACTTAAAATACATGTTTTACAAGCATTAAAGCCTATTAAAAAACTTATTATGAAAATATGATGAAATTTAAATTGGACTACACGGGATGCATCAGTTTTCAAATAAAAAAAACATCAAAATCGGTTTACCCAGTCAAAAGTTCTGAGATAACATACTTAAAAAACGGTTGAATTGGGTACCTTCCCTTTTTTTGAAGTCTGTCAAAAGTAAAAAGTAAGTTATAGACCTCATATAACTTTATTTCTTACTCCATATACGGGAAGATGGAGTGTTAGCACGTAAACAGTAAGATGTGGCCTCTAATGTCTCCCCAAGGGTCGGCAGGGGACTCGTGATGAAAAAAATAAAATACGTGTCTGCCTACTTCACTTTCACGTTTATGGTACTTGGGTATCTTATAAGTACACTTTAGTAGTTTTTCCTCCGTTACCCCGAAGGTGTTTTGTCTTTTTAAAATAAATAAAGGACATTTAAGGACTGGATAACATAAAGTGAATTAAGTAATTAAAAACAAAACGTTGTATAAAGTCTCAATTAAGAGGATAATCCAAGGGATAAAATTAAAAAGTGAGCAGCTCGTCACCGGCAAGTACAAAAATGAATCAAACTAGCGTTGAAATAAACGTTATATTCGCATGAAATGTACGTCTTACTACGACATTTATTCTGTCGAATATAAGCAAAAACTAGAGGAAACAATACTTTCCACAAGAACTCGACTAATAAACAAAATAAAAGAGGGTCTTCATTTGTTTTCTTGTAAAGTTTCAATGTCTATCAAATACTATATCTCCTTAGAAGTTTATAACAATTAAAATATTAACAACTAGCAGCCCACCCCGGCTTCCCACTGGTATTTGTCAAATATTTAAAAATAAAATATTCAATTGCCTAAAGCCTTTTATTAAAAAAGATTCTATTTATTGATAATATTTATCAGCCTATTCATCAGGGATGATGTAGGATTCGAATGGCGAAATAATTTTTCAAATCGGTCCAATAGTTTTTATGTTTATTCGTTACATAAAAAAATACAAACTTTCCTCTTTATAATATTAATATAGATAAAGTTTGTTTTCGATAAAAATAATATGTTTTCGAATAATTTCATAGAATCGTCAACACAATACCGATTATAATACGATTTATCATAATTCATTTCCCTTTTGTGTAGGTATTTTAGCAACAGGCAATCAGAAAACAGGTGGATGAAAAAAAGAACCGCATACCTAATACTTCAAAGCGTGGGGCAAACGTATATGTAACAGTAAGAATGACTAATGTTAGTAATGTCACTAGCGGTCACCCATCCAATCATGACCGCGGCGGACGTTGTTTAACTTAGCTGATCGTTTGAGAACGGCTAAGCAATCTTCACTATAAAATATATTATGTCTGAGGGAAGAATGAATTGTTATGTTATATGATTATTGTATTTGTTTTGAGGCGATGTTAGCCCTGTGGTATGTACTAACTAGCTGGAGAGGAAGCCGTCTGCCAGTTCCTGAAAAAAAAGGCTCATATATTTCTTGTACCAGTTACTGATCAAGCAAAAAAATTATGTCATATTAAAAAAAAATATATCAAAGCTCCACTGTTACTTAATATCCCAATTTCATATACATGATAAGTAAATGTAAAAAAGAACACAAAAACTGGTCGTGCTAGAAATTTTCATTAACCAATTTGTAGCTCTACTTTGAAGATTTTTTCCTGTCACGCAAAGTAATTGATATCGTCTTTCCGGGCTCGGGCCAACCACCCTTACAATGTTTTCCATATTTTTTTCTATACTAAACATCAAGTAATAAACATATATATTAATCAGTGTTTCTAGGACTAACAGCAGTGTGTATGAAAAGTGCAGTTCAATAAAAATATTTTTAATGCTTGTGTGTTGGAACTAACACGAGGCCTTGAAGCGCACGTAGCGAAGTTTACTTAGCTGTTCTCAAGCGATCAGCAAAAGTTAAGCAACGTCGCCCGCGGTTATGAGTTGGAGGGGTGACCGCCAGTGACATTAATACTGAGCGTTTCCGTGCTTCGGAGGGCACGTTAAGCCGTCGGTCCCGGTTCTCGTCTTAGGATGGCAGTCGTTATAGCATGGTGGTAGGGCATTTTGCGAATGCCCCTCTGGCTAGCTACCACCCTCAAGTAGAAAAATCTGTCACCAAGCACCTAATGGTGTGTTCCGGCAGCTGTCCTTGAGAGCCAGTACTTCTAGGTTAGCCTGAACAACATCTTCGACCACATCATCACTTACCATCAGGTGAGATAGTGGTCAAAGGCTAACCTATTAGGCATAAAAAAAAATTAAAAAAAGTCCCGCCTGGTTTTAAGAGTTAACCACCGCCAGTAACTGATTCAGTTTGTCACAAGTTGTTGCTGTATGCCTCCATCACCCTGAGACACAGTCTCCTGTACCTATAATATCACTGGCACTCATGCTCTTCAAACCAGAACATAGTAATGCAATCATAACTGCTTGGTGCACGTGTTGATGTGTATGTTCTACTGCTACGAAAAGTGTGTTAATGATATGTTTTGATGTTCTACTGCTACGAAAAATGTGTTGATGACACGTGTTGATGTTCTACTGCTACGAAAAGTGTGTTAATGATATGTATTGATGTTCTACTGCTACGAAAAATGTATCGATGACACGTGTTGATGTTCTACTGCTACGAAAAGTGTGTTAATGATATGTGTTGATGTTCTACTGCTACGAAAAATGTGTTGATATGATTTTCGCTTAGCACGCAATAGCGCTTGTAACATTTAGAAATATAGAAGCGTAGCGATATCATTGCGAGAGTTAAGTTTTTGAAAAAGTACTTATTTCGATCACATGAAGTCTAGTAGTCTGGTTGATCACTGCGCATCCCTATTACGGTTAAAATGTAATATAATTTGAGCAAAAAGTTTCAGCTTGAAAGAGTATGTTCCGGTATAGCTTTCTGTGCGAAATCAGGGGACGCTGCGCCGGTTTTATTCCCGCCCGGGACAAACATTTTGTGCTCCAAAAGTTTGTAAATACCTAGTTCCATATCTGTTATTTATATGTCATATACGTGGTTCTTTTCTTCACCACATTTATGTTTTACTTTTCTTTTATCTTCTTCCGTTTGTTGCATTTTTGTATAAGTCGTTGAAGCTCTTTTCGTTATCAGGACGACATAAGTACTACTGATGCACCTAAACAAAATAGATTTGTAACCAAGATTATTATTTTCATTGTTAAATCGTATGATATTTTAAGCATCATAATCATCATTCACAAAGATAATGTGATTCATATAATATTTTATCTTGTTTTGATCTGACATTTTTGATTGATTTAAAATTCCAATAAATTAATAAAAAAATGCAGTTTTAGCATCAGCTAAAACTGCATTATTTTATTTTTGTTTGTCTGTATCTTGGCCGCGCATCACGCCAAAAATACTGAATAAATTTCAATGAAACTTAGGATGATTTCAGTCCATACTACGAGGTACAACATTGGGGGAGAGGGGATGAAAGTCAAAATGTACAATAATAACAAATATTTTATGAAAACATCAAATTAATATTTGCTATTATTAAATATGGATTTCCGCAAAGTAACGCCTGAATCTATTTATTATCAAAATGTACAATTAGTTGTAATATATTAAGTAGTAGTCCGATTTCAAATATTCTTTTTTTGATATGAAACAACTGCGTTTTTTGTTTAATCTCATTCGGCTTGCTTTTTGATATCTTTTTATTGACATTTTGTTGCAATCTTATCACTTAATATTATTTATGGTTCTTAATACTATTAGATATTGGAGAATTTTGGGATTTATCCGCTAAATATCAAGCTAGACACTATTGACTTAATTAAGGGCAAGAGGCTCAAGAAGGCAAAGCTTGCCTTGCTAAGATAAAACTCTAAAATCTGGAACATTCGCCGTAATCGGTTTATTTTAATCTATCTTTTGTCGGATACATTTTGGAGACTGCGCAATGGAAGTGCAAAATCTAATATATTTTCGTTCTACCGCCCAACAAAGAGAACCTCGGCAAAAAGACGCCGTTTTAAAATCGAAATCTGAAAGAAACGCGCAATGTACTTTGCTTCAACATTTATTGTGCCAACCGCGAAGGAACTCTCTGAGTTACCTACTGTCTTCTGGAAAAAACAACCTGGGAGTTTTCTAATCCAATGTAAAAAGATCCTTTCTGAACTATTTACTAAGAGTGCTCCAACGCAGACCAAAGCGTTGCTATGAGATAAAAAGTGGTCATATGAATAATTAGTCTGCAGGGATAGTAATCGCGAACAAAGTCGCAGGAAACGCTGGTATACTAATATTTGAATGTTACTA
Source organism: Plagodis pulveraria (assembly GCA_963890685.1). Classification (NCBI taxonomy): domain Eukaryota; kingdom Metazoa; phylum Arthropoda; class Insecta; order Lepidoptera; family Geometridae; genus Plagodis; species Plagodis pulveraria. The sequence goes on along the minus strand of OY982949.1, from coordinate 10,240,334 downwards.
CCTTTAATTCACGGCTTCACCCGCGTGTATTATTTCGTAATCAAATGACCTTCGTGATTAAAGTTTGATCATTATCATATACATTAACTGATAGTGCTTTTAGCCTAGAAGGAAACTTCGCACATGTAATAAGTATATCGATTGTGTAATTAATCGATTTCAAAACCAACCTAATTTTTCCACCTCTAAGAGCGTTTTCACATTATCCGATCCGATATCGGTGTCGGACGACGATAGCCGACATCCGATAGCCGACACCATGTGCTATTTTCACATATTTCCGACAAAATCGTTCCGATACGGCCATTTGCTCCATAGCTTAGTGCGGGCAGGTCATCATGGCAGACTATAATAGAAAACTTTATTTGCTGTATCTATTATATTTGAGACGCAAAAAAAGATCTGTCCACAGACAGTATTGGATACATCCCATTGTGGAAGCTAGATATTCAGAGGGAGCATTTTATACTCTTTTTAGCAAGCTACAAAACGCACCTAGTAAGTTTTTTAACTACTTTCGTATGAGTGAATCCACATTCAATTATTTGTTAATTCATCTCACAAACAGTATCAAGAAACAAGACACACATTTTCGAATGGCTGTGGGGCCTAAAGAAATGCTGGCTGTTACATTAAGGTAAGTTTACTATTTTCATGTTTGTTTTTTAATCATTCATCATTCATCATTATCGTTTGTGGGCTGGTGGTATAATTAATTAAAGAAAGTTCGTTATAAAAAGTATTTTAATCAGAAACAGGTATTGTTATTATAAAGATCAAAATGAAAATGAAATAGCATATGACAAGGTGAACTTACAATTCGGAATATTTATTGAAAAATTGCTGAAAGTTATTAGTATGGGATTCTGTAACCGATTCACAGGACTTGCTTGTAGTCGATGTTCGTTGAATTCCAACTAGTTGTGGAGTGGGTACATCCATGTAGGAGTTACTTGGAGTCGATGTTTGTTGAATTCCAACTAGTTGTGGAGTGGGTACATCCATGTAGGAGTTACTTGGAGTCGATGTTTGTTGAATTACAACTGATTGTGGACTTGGTACATCAATATAGCAGTTGCTTGTAGGTGAAGGAGATGTCAGTAATATAGGTGAGGGAGAATTTATTGAATTGCTATGAATCGAATGGCCATGGTTTGGATATGATCTACTGTGTCCAGGTGAAGGGTTTGCGAGAATATATGGTGATCGTACACGTTGATGAAGGACCCGATTTTGTTTAATTTTTTGTATACTAGATAGAAGGTCCATTTGTAGCTGTATTTTCTCTGGTTCTGACATATCTTTGACATATGGTATAAAAGACGTAAAGAAACTGTCCTCTGTTAACAATCTTTCAGAAATGGTAGTTTTATTTTCTTTTATTTCTTTTAATATTGCGGCCTCAATACTGTCTATTTTCCTTTTAGTCTTTGACGGCTCCTTCTTTGATTCATGTATAGCAACATTATCAGAATGTTCATTATCATTAGCAGCGATCACTTCATGCTCCTGTTCTGTTTCTTTCACAACGTTGGAATCAGTTTCAGCTTTATTCGTAAATTTCAGTAAAAATTTTAGGTTTTCATGGTACACATATGGTTTTTTTGCAGCTTGCCCTGACTTTACATTAAGAGATCTAATGAACGCGTCTCTTATATTATTCCATTTGTTTATAATGAGTTGTGCTGAAACAATAATTAGCTTATTAATACAAATGTACTTAGGTATCATTACATAGTTTAAATAGGCTGAATTAAGTTTATGTAACCACAATTTTTAAAAGAGCATTAATAAACAAGATTACAATTTCTTTTTTACTTTTCAGGTACCTGGCCAGTGGTTGCTCTCTGACCGATCTGCACTACAATTACAGGCTAGGCATCAGTACATTGAGTGAAATTATAAATTTTGTTTGCCAAAAAATATGGGAAAACTTCCGTAGCAAACATTTAGAAAATATGTCTGAACAAAAGTGGAAAACAGTAGCAGAGGGTTTTAAAAAAAGAGCATCTTTTCCCAATTGCCTCGGTGCTATAGACGGAAAGCACATACGCATTCAAAATTTTCCACATGGCGGTTCAATGTATATGAATTACAAGAAATTCTTTTCAATTGTCCTTTTGGCAGTTGTAGATTCAGATTATTCGTTCATTTATGTTGATATAGGCGCATATGGCAAAGATTGTGATTCCTCTATACTACAAAACACCCATTTTTGGAAATTGTTGATGCAACGAAATTTACACATTCCACAGCCAAAACCCATTACTGAAGGAGAACTTACAGTTCCCTACGTATTTGTTGCTGATGATGCATTCCCAATGAATGAACATATGTTACGAAGCTATTCTGGACATAATTTAAGTCAAAAACAACGCGTATTTAACTACAGACTTTGCAGAGCACGTCGGTATGTTGAGTGCGCATTTGGAATTATGAGTAATAAATGGAGAATATTCCATCGACCCATCGATGTGTCCCCAAAGTTTGCCAAAAACATAGTGAAAGCTTGTGTTATTTTGCATAACATCGTGAGGAAGCGTGATGGATATCGAATAGACGATATAATTTTAAGTGAGAGATCATCTCTAGAAACTTTGTCCAGTCCCCAGACAAAATCCACTAATAAAACAGGACGTGGAGTCCGTGCAACCTTTGCTGATTATTTCGTTTCAGATGTAGGTAAATTACCATGGCAATTGTCCAAGATCTAGGTCATAAAAATAAATATTTACTTAACTTGTACATAATTAAAAGTGTAAATTACATACCAGTCTTTTTTTTCTCATCCTGATTTAAAACTTCATATCCCTCTTCAAGGTATTCAAATACTTCTCGCCAATTATTGTCTCGGAGTATTTTATTTTTATATTCCTCGTGAGTTTTATCCCACAAGCATGGTTTAGATTCTACCAGTTCAATTAAAGTAATTATATCGTATTTAAATGATGACGACGCCATGATGACAACCAAACTAGTAAAGAAGCTCAAAATGGCCGCCGCGCATCAGGCTCTACGCACACAGAGACAATTTAGATACACGTACAGCACACATACAAACATTATCGTCCGACGGCTCACGGGCGTCCGATGGTGCCGCCAGCGTATCGGTGTCGGCTCCGATATCCGATATCGGGCCGGACAATATGAAAGACAGGTACATATTTCTCACATTTTGCTTGCCCCGATATCGTGTCGGCGTCCGACACCGATATCGGATCGGATAGTGTGAAAACGCTCTAAGGCAACCAACTCTTCTAGCTTCCGTTAAAAGGCGTCGTACTGTTTCGGTTACAATACATTTTTTTTTAAATTATATTCTCCCATTTGTCACCAACTCTGTTGTACTCAGTTGTTTTAAAAATGGATCCAAACCCTCATAACAATTTCACTTTCTTAGAAAAACAAGAAATTATGGGTTTTGGAAATAGAATATATTATGCCTAATACTTTCATTGCCACATTTACATAAACTTTTGACTAAATTTATATTTATCATATTACATAATTTTTTTGAGTAAAACAATCGAATAGCTTAGATAATCGAAAATCGCGGAAGTGCATTACTATTTGTATCATCAAAACATGTTGTAATATCAGAAAAATACCGAGATTTAAGCCGACTATCACAATGAGGAAGAAGAAAAAAGGATCAATCAATATTTCATAATTATCAGCCAAAAAAATTATGAATTATGCATCGCGGAAATGAGAGCTGTTAAAGAAGTATTTCACATATAATGGATATATAAAGGATATAAGAATATCGTTTCAATAAATGTTTGTTTCTATAAGCAAAGCGTATACAAGTATAGTAACATACAGACAGACAAGCCAATACGTCACGCAAGGTATGTGGATGGGCACGTTTGACGAAAGGATTTATTTATTAAAAAAAAAGGTAAAAAGGTTTCGATACATTATGAGTAAAAGTCATACTGTATGAGCCGGATTGTCTACTGCTGAATACAGCCTCCCTTAATATGGGGGGAGTTTGCCATTATTCCCACGCTTGACAGGCGTCTTGGAGACCGCAGTATGAGATATCACTTACTCAGAATGCGCTGCAGCCCACCTTCTGGTGTATTACTACTAGTCGCCTCTAACGACACCCACGGATAGAAATTGGGAGTGAAATTCTAGCCCGGCACCCTACGGCACCCGGGAGTCATACTGGTGATAATTTTGAAATACTTATGTATCAATCAGAGGCTGAAAAAGGCAAACAAAGCGGAGGTCTAAAATTGAAATGAGGAAATAATACGCTCAAAGTATGGCACAGTAAAGTTCTTCCGTTCATTAGAAAAAGGAATCCTACTGTCTCTAATTTTCTAAACAATTGTCAAAAAATTACCGTAGGTTACCAGGTTATAATGTCAGTCCCTCTTTTCTTCTCGTGGGTATCGTAAGGGTTGACTAAGAGGAAAATACCAGGAGTTGGGAAGCAGTACCATCTGAAGAACTAACAATTTCTACTTCGATCCGAAAGACGTGGGGATTATGTGATGTGTTGATGATGTCAAAAGAACTATAGTTATCGATATTTTCAAGAAAGTAACAAACAGGAACCGGATCTACGTGAGACTTAGAAATTTATCATGAACATATACCTACTTAGAAATAATTACCTACTGCGTATACGTTTAACGTTTAATGTTACAGACTGACCTATTTTCAGCGTGTCCGCGTAAATTTTTTATGTTAAAAAGACAATGGGGTATCATCTTGTTTGGTGAGACTACGAATAAATAAGAGTAGTCGTGCTCACACGGGCGTTGCACCTATTGTAACCTCCCGTAGGTTACAGGTTACTTAGGGTTTAGTTTAGTTTTCCAGTTGAAAGAAAGGTAATGTCACAACCAATCTAATATTTTATAAACCTTTATAATGCATTTAACTTTCAGAAATATAAGTAACTCCTTTTTCGAAACCAGTATCGTTAACGAAATAATTCTTCGTAACCAGTTGAGAATAAAATCTACTGTTTAGTAAAGTAAAAAATTCTTCGTACGGAACTGGTATCGTACAAAACATAAATATATTTCCCTCGCAACTGCTGACGATCCCGTTTGGATTTGAACTTCAGTTTTACACGCGGCCAGGAGGACTTAGAGGACTTGCTTTATTGGGATTTCGGTGCCTATCTCTACTACTTTCTTTCTTCATGTATTAATAAAACCATTATTTTCACTAAGTTAGAACTTCAAAGTGAAACTTTATTAACAGAATAGTTAGATAACGAGCCTCTTGAGCGTAGGGTGTAAGAAACTAGGTAAGTTTTACAGTATTTATACTCATATTTTAACCATATTATAATAAAATTCCGATGCCGGAAGAACTACCTATATAAATATGCACCATTAACTTTATGTCACAAACGATAAATAGACCAGGTTCTTAATGGTAAAGAATACTTTAGTCTAACGAAACTATAGTATTTCTTTGAATCAGCAAGTCATTTGGTCAATACTGATTTTGCAAATTCTGCTTAAATCTACCTTTATAATCTGCAACAACCACTAAACTGCAAAATCCCTCCTATTCAATTCCTAACCAATAGGAATTGAATAGGAGGGATTTTATTTAATTATCTTAACACTGTAGAAACACAGCTTTCCGGGTTATTTTCAGTAACTATCTAGTTAGTTCAAGAAATCAGAAAAAAAATCTACTATCTCCTGTTTCTGGGAAGAATCACCACCACCAGCTGGAAGCCGTTCACTAATAAATCACCACAATGATCGGTTATTAGCTTCATTGTGCGCTCCCTGCAATTCTATGATGCCGTCGGTCCACCTAATTGCGGAACAACTGTCTTCCAGTGTAATGTGTAACTCGAGAACCTTGAAAGAATACTGTAGCCATATTTTCTTTTGTTTCAGCCCCGTGACATCTGACGCTGGTGATTTTGTGTACAGTACACAGAACTATTAGAATGATGGGAACTAGCGGAATCTTGGGGGCATTCACCATAGTCATATTCTTTTCCAGCGCTCTTGCTTTAGAAGATTTAAGTGAGTATAGCAGTATATTTCTTCAAACCCAAATTTTTTACATTTCTATACAAAGTACTATGTCAAAAATCAGGCCATTAAATATATTATCTGGATGTTTGGTCGTTGCAACAAAATTATAGTTTTTATCTGATTAGGAACTCTGGGATATTTTGTCAGTTATTTAAGCATGCTGCTAAGGGGTATTCATTGACATTTGGGTCAGTAACGGATATGATGTTCAAGTACATATAAAAGAAACCGTATTTATTCACATTAAATAGTTAAGAATGTTTTCCATTAAAAAGCCGCCGGTTAATCGATTGAACATCGACATATACTCTTACATATATAATCCAAAAGAGAAGACAGAGGTGTCTAAGCGCCAACGTTTTATATAGTTCCACCTTCTATTACCATTAACAAATAATCTGACAACAGCATTATCACTACGTTATCTTAAATTCAGAGATCGATATCCCGCGGGGAGTATTTTTGTGTACGGACTTCATTCGCGTGGCCATTCATTGAACATTGATAACGAAAATGTTTTCCATTTCAGATGTCACTAAACATGGAGAGTTATACCGTGTCATCCTTGATAAGGGACCAGTGTATGTGACTGAAGATATTCTGACGAAGCTTAAAGTGCAGGAGACGACATGGCATTGGTTACCTTGGCAACGAGTCAGGCTTGAATATGTCAATGGTATAGCCAGAGAAATAGTGCCAACAAATTCAATAGATAGTTTCCCAGATGGAATTTTCACAGGTAATTTAAGCAGTATTTATTTCGTAATTGTGTCTTTGTTATGTCTAACTAAGTAAGTGAAACTCCGTTATTTTGTTTATTGTTTTCTTTGCGTTTCACTTGTGTATCATATGTAATTGTTTGAGAAATATATTACTTGCAAGAATCAAAATAAGAATACTTGTTTGTGATTAGGGAGGACGACGATGTTAGATGCTGGCGGCAATATTACCTCCACAAGACGTTAGTACTTATGTTTCAAAACAAGTATTGTTTAGACAGTAATTACATTAATTGTATAAGTAGTTATGAGGTTTATATATGGCATAGGAATTAAAATAATACAAACATGTTTATAGTAATTTGTAATTAATCATGTATTTTATATTAATTATTGCTTATAATTTAATAAAATAAAATAATTTTGATAAAATTGTTTACACTAAATTTGTGATTCTTATAGTTAAAACATAAAGTACACATGCATAATGAAAAATAAATGTCACTAACAAATTTAAGACAAACCAGAAAATATTGTCATTAAATCGTTATTTATTTTTTATTTCGTTGCAAGAATTTATTGTTGACATGGCAGATAATTACACTTAATTTTTATTTTAATGTTGTAGTTATGTTTTTTGAATAATTATTATTAACATCATGTGGTGTAGTCATCAAGTAATATAAATACGTAAGAGGACCTATACGAGTACATAATATTCTAATTCCCCAGACTAAATAGCTCATTCTTGTATTGCAATAGTATAAAATCCTGTAAATACGTATACATTACGCTAATCTCATGCTGTAGACTAAACCAAAACATTAATGTTCACCCACGATCACACCACCTTCTTTGGCTTTTAACTTAGTTAACAATAAAGTAAAAAAAGTTCAACAGTTAACATATAATTATGCTTTTTCAACAGAGGATCAGTTGCGTAGAGGTGGAGTCATTTTGTATATTCTGTTTGGTGTCTACGCCTTTACCCTGTTGGCCGTCATCTGCAATGACTTCTTCATCCCTTGTGTAGAACTTATTTGCGAAGACTTGAAGATTCCTAAGGTTCGTAAAATATTCGTTTAATTCATACTTCTGCTTATTTTGTTCAATATTCAGCTAGAGATTAAGTTAAAGTATCACGCCGAGTTCTCAATATTCTAGGGAATGGTTTAGCCATGACGGAGGCGAGTGACAAAACAAATAGGTTAACTTTTGTAATATTTATAGTATTTGAAGGATTGAGTGTTTCTTTTTAAGGCTAATTCTAATTCGGTGATTCAAGGTAGAAGGTTTGCTGGAAGTATTATAAAATGTATTTATTTTATAGCTCTTTTATATAGCACGAGCTTGAATAGTTTAATTGAAAAAAAGTATTTACTCCAAAGACTTATTACGATTCTGCAACTTATTAGAAAACAAAAAGTTTTTTTTATTGTTGATAGGTCACACAATCTCACCTGATGGTAAGTGATGATGTGATCGAAGGTGTTAACAGGCTTAACCTAGAATTACTATTAGTATTTTTACACGTATTTTTACACTATGAAATCGATGACTTTCTAATTATTTTCTTGTTTCTTTCATTGGTGATATTTTCAAGACAGAGTATTAACGGTTAAATTAGTAACGGTTAAATCTTGTTTTTATTGGCAAGTTGTGTTTATTAGCTACTGTGACAATTTCGAACCTATTTATCTGCGATAATCAGCTTGATATTAAAAGTAAATGATACGTAGATACACATTTTATCATAGAAGCAGTACTATCAATTGTCATTAAGAGATGATATCTAAGATAATTAAGAAAGTTGTAAGTACGTGGCGCAGTTACGAGTACTATAATCTAATCTGATACGTACGAAACGAGGCCGTATCATAAGGATTACGATTATATGATAAAAACTTATTGATAGAGAACTGAAATCAGCGTTGGTATATAAAAAATATGTTTGTGTGTACAAAAGTGAAAAAACACCCGGGAGGAAGAAGTTTGGATGGGCATACTAATCCAGGCAATCAGTCAGATACCAAACGGGCACAATTCTGGGACATCATATGATGGAATCATGGATGGATCATGGAAGCTTATTTTTTATATCGAATATACTCGATATAAAAAAAAATATATGCTCTAATAGTTAGTTCAAGTGGCTTCTTGTTGCACTGTAAGCGCCAGAAGCAACGCTATTGTTGTGACTCACACGATTATTGACCTTTGATGTCAACCGTTTTTAGTATTGGCTTGCAATGGCAACCAAAACATATGTAAATATTTCAGTACTATTAAATGTTAAATAAAACCAAAAAATATGTTGCATATTAGTTTTTAGGCTTTTGGGATTACGAAGAGTTTTCACACTTTCAAATATTTCATTAAAAACGTACATAACGTACATATTTATAAGTTTAGCATATACTTAAAAAATAATATTACATGTTCTTGAAACGGACAAAAGAGTAATAAATAATAAATGTTACTAATATGCTAGATACTGCCCTTATTCGTCATATATTTTATCTTTGTTGTATATTTTAGCCCGCTAAAATATACAACAGAGCTCCTGGCCTTCTTAACGCCATGTTCACCTGAAAATTAGCGGGTATAGCACCAACAAAACCATTCTCAGGTGGCTTGGAGTCAGGAAGGCGGCCATAAACCAAAACTTACTCGTTTTGATTTTCTCATGTTTGTTAAGATATATTTAATAATTATTTTTGTGTTATCCATTGTTATGTTAGAGAAGATATACTATACTGACTCTAGATGAGCGGGATAGTGTTAGGGACAAGTGTTCTTGGCGAAACTTTAAAGAGTTCTATTGACTCGTGTTTGGTCTTCTTTGTTACAGAATGTAGCAGCAGCCACATTCATGTCAGTGGCCACGTCATGTCCAGAATTCTTCGTGAACATGTTCTCTACGTTCCTCACCGAATCAGACATGGGTATTGGAACGATAGTAGGATCCGCCATTTTCAATGCATTGGGAGTTGCCGCCATTGGAAGTCTTGCAGCTATAAGTGTAAGTCAGAAACGCTTCTTGGTAAAATAGCATAATGATGTGGGCTGGTACACTAACAAAAACTACAGGAGAAGTGAGAGTCGGACTGTCGCACCCAGTACCGGTATTCCACAAACAGGCAGTTTTTGAAGCAATCGTATCTATGTTTGCCTAGTCATTTTTTTTCGTTTCACTGCGGTTTATTTCTTGGATGGACTGAGTTGAAAAATTCTTTCAAGATTAGAATCCTGCATTATCCCTGATGTACATAGGCTATTATAAGCATGGAAAATTATCTTATGTATTTTATGTTTTTTTTTATTAAATACCTGTGCGAAACCGGGGTGGGCTGCTAGTAATAAATAACAACACAATTTATATTCATATGTTTTACTGTAGACACGAAGCTTGACTAAGCAAAATTTAAGAGCTGTATTTATAGATTTTGTAAAATATATGGAATGGTGTTTTCGATATTATATACACGGTTATTGGTACATGGCTAACAACCTCTTAGGGTATGACTTCTGCTAGCCCTAGCAAACATTTTGAGAAGATATTTTATTTGATTTGAAAAAAAAAATTTAAATTTATATTTTTTTTTGTATTTTAATGCCTATTCCAGGCCAAGAGCACCCGCCGCGGCCACACTGGACAGCGCTGCGTTCCCTTTGAATAGAGTTTTGAATATTTACATCGAGCAAAGTAATAAAAAATATGATATAATACATTACAGGCACAAGAGGCTTTTAACATCAGGTGATGCTCGTGCTTATAAAAAAACAATGTTTTTTTTCAAATGAAAAAAAAAACATGGCAAATAGTTTGTTGGTACTAGCAGAAGTCAACCCTAGGAGGTTATTAGCCATTTACTAATAACCTACGAATAAAACTAATAACCCTGTATAATAATATATATAAGTAGTACACTTTTTAAAAAAAATGTGTTCAATATTTGTCTTTGAGACTCGCTTCACCTTAAAGTGATATATATATTTGTCCACAGCCCATACCGATCGGCGTACGGCCTGTAACTCGTGACGTGCTTATCTACATGGTGAATGTCAGTGTACTGGTGGTTATAGTGTGGGATGGCCAGGTCGACTGGTACGAGGCAGTTATACTCGCAGTGCTCTACGTGCTCTACTTTGTGCTGATGTTCAACAGCATGAGGCTTTTTGCACTCGTGGACAAGCTCCTGGCCAGGTGTACTAATAAAGGCTCCAGCAGTGATAGAAGTAAGAATCGATACCTTATATCTGACATATAGGCTGTCTTCTTTAAATAATAGGTATATGGGGACAGTATGAAAGCCCATAATTACAAAAAAAATACATAAAATATAGAGTTCTTCAAAACGGCACATAAGAACTGAGTATCTATACGAGTGTATATATTTCTGCATTATTACGCACAATATATTTTAGGATTAATAATAATAATTAAATAGGCAATTACTCGGACTTTTCATTTGTATGCATTTTATAGATAGTTGGTAATTTGGGTATTACGCTCATATTAGGAATATTTTTCTTAGGACTTATTTTTGTTGACATTTATTTTATATTATTTCAGATATAGTAGTTGTTGCAAGTAACGGAGTAGAAGATGGTGTAGATAACAAGGGATTTAATGAAGAGCCCATTATTGTTAGTCCGATTTCAACTAGTGAGAAGATTTCACAAGTGCCAGATAAAGGTAAAATAATGTCGTCGATTATAGATGTGATGTAACTTTATGGACTGTAACTTTATTCTTTAAGACCCCCCTCCGAAATAAACCAAAGAAACTCTCAGAAGTAACCATCAAGCTGATGGAAGATCGCAATGAGATGAGACTGCAATCTTCAGCTGATATGTCGAACTACAGCAAGCTCAATAGACGAATTTCGAAGGCACTGCCACACGACTTGCACGCCTTCAATACAAATCGTATAAAGGCCGCAATCGAGCGTAACCAAGGCTCCATAGTGTTTGCTAAAAATTCGTCAATAGGGCAAAGCCAAATGACTAAGCTGAAGATCGACGATGGCAGAATCATCTCAATCAAACCAGAGATTCTGAGAGAACTTGAGAGGTTTTATGGACAGCTATACACCTCGACACGAGAACCCGTTGTCAGTACAGCTCAGGTCACGAGAGCTAAACTGACCCGACACTACAACGAAGACATCCCGGACATCAGCCTATACGAGATTAGTATGGCTCTCAAACAGCTTAAGAACAACAAGGCGCCAGGTGATGACGGAATCACGACAGAAGTTCTGAGAGCGGGTGGAAAACCGGTATTTTCAGTCCTCCAGAAGTTATTTAATTCCGTTCTCCTTGAAGGTAAAACGCCAGAAGCGAGGAGCAGAAGTGTAGTGGTACTGTTTTTCAAAAAAGGTGACAAGACCTTGTTGAAGAACTACAGGCCCATTTCACTTCTGAGCCATGTTTATAAGCTGTTCTCGAGAATCATTACGAATCGTCTTGCTCGTAGGTTTGATGACTTCCAGCCTCCCGAACAAGCCGGGTTCCGAAAAGGCTTTAGCACAATAGACCACATTCATACGCTTCGCCAGATTATACAGAAGACTGAGGAGTATATTCGGTCATTATGTTTAGCGTTTGTGGACTATGAAAAAGCCTTCGATTCAATCGAAACCTGGGCCGTACTGCAGTCTCTTCAGCGATGCCAAATTGACTATAGGTACATACTATAGGTACGAAGCGCTGAAATGTTTGTATAGAAACGCCACCATGTTGATTCGACTACAGGACAAGAGCACGGAACCAATCCAACTGCAACAAGGCGTGAGACAAGGAGACGTTATTTCTCCGAAAATGTTCAGAAATGCGTTGGAGGACGTTTTTAAGCTCTTGAACTGGAAAGAATTCGGCATCAACATCTATGGTGAATACATCACTCACCTTCATTTCGTCGATGACATGGTCATAACTCAGTATAATGTTCAGCGACCTCAGCAGGTGGGTCTTAAAATGAACATGGACAAGACAAGAAAATTATGTCTAATGTCAATGTTGCACCCGCACCAGTAGTTGTTGGGGAACGATACGCTTGAAGTTGTTGACCATTACATACACCTGGGACAGGCTGTCCAGTTAGGTAGGTCCAACTTTGACAAAGAGGTTGCCCGAAGAATCCAACTCGGATTCGGGAAATTACGCGGCATCTTCTCGTCGAAGATTCCGCAGAGCCTGAAGACCAAAGTCTTCAACCAGTGTGTGTTGCCAGTGATGTCTTATGGCACTGAGACGTGATCCTTAACTGTGGCCCTTATGGACAAGCTCAGAGATGACTCACTCAACGAGCTATGGAGAGAACTATGCTCGGAATTTGTTTGCGTGATAAAATCCGGGACGTGGATATTCGCCAAAGAACCAAAGTCACCGACATAGCTCTCAGAATTTGCAAGTTGAAGTGGCAATGGGCGGGCCACATTGCTCGACGAAGAAAGGTTCTCGAGTGGTTACCACACTACACCGGAAGACGTAGTGTTGGTAGGCCACACATCGTGAAAGTCGCGGGTAGCCAATGGTTACAAGTGGCTAATAGCCGTTCTTTGTGGCGCTCTATGGGGGTGGCATTTGTTCAACAGTGGACGTCTTCCGGCTGATGATGATGATGTAACTTTATGATATGTTCACACATCACATTGGTGAATACATCAACAGTATTAACGTTCACCGTTGAACTAACGCCTCCCTAGGCATTGACAAAAGAAACATGGTTTTCAATGATCCCCACACTTGGCAGGTGTCTTTTGAGTTGAAATGTTGATGTTAGTTATTCAGCAAGCACGACTGCCATTGGTATTTTCCCTTCGTTGATTCTTACAGGTAGAGAGATATGGGATTTAGATGTAATTTTAGTCCGTCACCCCATGGGAAACTATAGGTCCATAACAAAGGAATATTGAACCATATCATTCAGAGATGTACAATTTAATGTTTATTTAAAGTATGTACCAATATGTGAAATTCAACATAACCTTGTTTATCGCTTACTTCACTCAGTTTACATTTGGAGCAAAGTTGCCCTTAAGAAATGATTTGAGGAGACGATTGTACGATTTATTCACTTTGAAAGTGACTCTTCTTCAGAGGAGCGTCATATGGATTCAGAAAATATATATACATATTATGCGCGAACATTTTGACAATCCTTGCTGAAGGATTTTTCATGATTGCTCGATTTACACGTAGGTACATACAATTTAGACTTGGCTTCGCTTAGCTAGTAATGAATAAGCAGTAGTACGAGGCGAGCCTGCGGGAAAGTAATAGCTCTAATTATGGAGTCTTGAAAGCAAAATGAGATAGACATTGGTACGACGCGTTGAGTGTTGATTGAAACGTGATCGAAAGGAAACGAAGTTAGCGTGAAATAAGAAATAAATGCTTCTTAGGAACTATCAATTTATAACAAAAAAACTTCTCTAAGTTGTGTAGTAATAATTACTCAAAAAAATATTTTTGTTTGTCCAACAAATAGTGTGAATATATTATTTGTTGGAAAAACAAAAATTATTTAAGTTTATTTTAATTAAATACAATATGTGAAGTAAACAAGACGCACACAAATATTGATAAAAAAGCAGTAGCAGTAACTGTGATGGATTTGTTGGAAAGATATAACCTTAGCAAGCATATTTTGAATAAATTGAATGCGTTCTGGTGCAAGTGCCAATACCCTAGAGTATATGAATAGTTTATTCGCAAGTGGTATTTTATCTATAAATGTTATTCAACGTCTGTGAAACAATCTTCTATTCTCTATTATATTTTTTAAATAAATATCACCCACAGATCAGGGACCTTATGGTCTAACAAAATGTAGATGAACTTAATTTTGATATTATTCGTAGTACGATGAATCCTTTGAAACTTCCAATATGGAGTACAAATTTCAAAATGAAGATCATATGTATTTATTTGAATTAAACAACCAAGACTACATAATACCAATAAAATTTTAATGTAGGAAAACTTCAATATTCAATATTATTTTACAGTTGAACAAGACCCTCCGAAACCAAAAAAAAGCTTCTTTGCGTATCCTAAGCACAAGTCGGTGTCGCAACAGATATTTTGGCTGTACTTGTGGCCATTGAAGTTGATTCTCAGCTTCACGATCCCGTCACCTGTTTACCAAAGGAAATGGTACCCGCTGTCCTTTATCATGTGTTTTATATGGATTGGAGTCAACAGCTACTGTGTGACGTGGAGCATGACAGTTTTAGGTAAGTCTTATAATAAATAACTATTACTCTTGCAAGTCACGTGTAAACTTCTCTATTACTAAACTTTTTTGGGTGGTGAGTTTGAGTTTGGGTGAAAAATATGAAAACAATAAGTTAAAGCTTTCCTGCTATAATACTATATAATACTATTCACCTTATCTACTACTACGTATCACTATACTTTCACTTGTCCTAACTATGATAAATAAACCACGATTTTTTAACCTCATTAGGTTCTTATTTCCGATTATCACTAGAAAAACTGACCTTCGGTTTCTGGAACGTTATAAAATGTTATTACTTGCTCAGTGCAATTTTAATCAAAGACTTTACTTAGTTGACTTGCTAAATAGTGATTGTTAATTGGTTACTCGTAGCCAATGACGCGACCAGCGACCAATCAGTGTTCAGCATTCACTCAGTTAGCTGACCAAGACCTTGACATTCATTCCAGAAACTGGGAAAATTTTATACATTATTTTTTTTTAATCACATTTTACTTTTACGCTGCATAGAAACTCTACTTGTTATGGTCGCGTTGTTAATTATGTTTTTACCTTTTAGTTAAATCGTTTTATGGCGAGTAGGTATGTTTTATATATGAGCTATATATTGAATATATTTCATCACAAACAGGCCTGTAATAATTCCTTCTTACAATTTTTGCTGTTGATATGTTAGCTTTTGACCACAATGTTACCAAATACTTCCACATGAAATCATGACAACAATAATATATACAGGTTTATTGGAAAAATGCTAGCAACCATATAGAGTTGACTTCTGTTAGTCCTAACAAACATCTGGAGAGAAATGGTTACTGACCATTTTTTATTTTATTTTTTGTGTGTTTTTTTACGTGTTTGTGACGGAATAGCACGAGGACCACCTGTGCCTGTAATTTATTATTTCATATTTTTTATTACTTTGCTTGATGTAAATTTTCAAAACTCTAATTAAAAATAACTAAATAAAAAAAAACATTCATCTCAACATATTTGTTAGGACTAGCAGAAGTCAACTCTAAGAGGTTGTTAGCATTGTTCCAATAACCATATATATATGGCCAGAAATTGAATAAAACTACATACATGTATAACATAAATGTAAAGGGTAGCATTATGTACTTCAACCTTGGTGTCATATACAAGGACATATATCATATACATGTAATAACGAGCAATTTTTCATATTGTTTTTAGGTCACGTTCTTATGATACCGGATTCAGTCATGGGCATGACTTTCCTTGCCTGGGGTGGATGTCTACCGGAAGCTTTCTCCATATTCATCATGTCGCGACGAGGTCTGTCTAAATAATGTCTTGTTTCTTTTAGGTACATGTAAGGATAAAAAATACGTTTTCCGAGCGATACCATTCTATTTCGTACTACTTTTATAGTGAAGACTAAAACATTTCTATTTTTTGCGATTGTCTTTTGAGTATCTGCATTATTCAGCTGTGAGCTATGCGTTAGTGTGAGCTATGCGTTAGTATGTGCTATTTCATTGTTTGAGCGAAATATATATTTATTGTATGGGCCCAAATAAAAAGAGATAATTTAAAACAATATTGACCCAGCAGTTATTCCTATATACAAGCACGTATAGCTGTATGTTCCAGTTTTATAAACCATGCCGCGGACCTCAGCTACTGATATCGAAAATTGCTTTTGCGTAATAGCCTAGCGAATTATCTACATTGCTACGAGTATCTTGATTCCGATTAATTTAATAGATCGAGGCTGATAAGCTTTGCTCAAGTGATGTTATCTTTTTTATGCGCTGTTATGGTTTATCAAACATCTTGCCGATTCGCGCGATATTTTAGTGCGATATAATTTTCTCAAAAGTTGTACGGAGGGCAGATGGCAGGTTTAATGATTCCTAAAAAAATATTCTGTTTGTTTTTCTTAGCGAATGAATATAATAATTGAATTTTAAAACTATGTTATTCTAACTGAGTAAATCTTATTCCATGACATGACGTCTTATCCGAAGTTTTCTCTTTTAGGTGAAGGAGGCATCGGGGTATCAAATGCCCTTGGAGCGAATTCTCTTGCAATCTTGTTCGCCCTGGGCACTCCCTGGCTCATCAAGACTCTAACCTTATTAGCACAAAAAGCCGACAACACAGCAGTCTTGATCAACTCACAAGGAATCGATTTCGTCGTCGGATCTCTTCTAGTTGCTGTCACTTGCCTCTGGCTAACGCTCTTGATCTCCAAATTCAAGTTGCGGAAATCCATTGGTTTCGTTCTTTCCATTTTATACATTATCTTCATTACTTTTGCCGTCCTCATTGAGATGGAAATCATTTTAGATAGATGCATGATCGAAGGGTGCTGATATTTTACTAGTTACCTTCAGTCAGTAGCACTGATTGAGGTAAAACTGTAAAAGATTTAATTACCGAAGTAAGTCTTTAGGACAACGAGTTGAATGTTGGAAGAGAGATAGAAAGACAGAAATCGAAACCAACTATCGAAGGTATGTCTGGAGTTGAAAGTGATAGCACAGGAAGTCTCTCCGCGGTATGGCCGGCAGTCTGTTTGCGTTTGCTCTTCAACTAGAAGACCAACAACTAATTACAGCACCTACTTAAACTAGACCTAGATTAACTATCCATAGCAGGTCACTAGTGCCCCCTTGCACATCATGCCTACGTGCTATCTACGATCAAATTTAAAACCACATTAAATTAATTATTTATTAATCATTCTGTTTGTAAGTACTTAATAAATACCTGTTTTTGTGCTCGTAGTGGAGTTTCTTTAAGAAATCTTGTTGATCATTTTAATACAATTGAATCATTACAAATATGCAATTTTGAAAAATAACAGTATATTTTAGATTTTGACAGTAAATTTCTAAAATAGCCGTTATTATATTTGAAATCCTAAAATATAAAATATATAATGTGATAGTCTCGAAACCCCAGTTTTTTATTTTATAGCATGATTTCCTTATTCATAATTTTCTTCATAACGATGGTTTTATCAAACGAAATTGGTACTGCTTTAAATATTTTTCCTTTGCGCAGCAGTAACAACGTTTGATAAACCTATCATAAACTTATAAACATATTCCTTTTCTTTATAGCCTTTTATAAAATTGTTAAATAAAAGCTTTGTTTTTTATTAACAAATATTGACCAGTACACAAACATACATTCAGTTTTATATCTAGCTAATCTATAATGCTAGCTAACAAATAATAGGAAACAATCGGATGTGCACTTCGTCGGTGCTCAAAAGTTTGCGGAGCCCCTTCAGGCGATTGAAAGAACAATACAATCGTAAACGCCTTGACATTGTTTATTACTCAGATGATCCGACGATCAGATGATACCCATACGGAGTGCCCACAGATATATAAGACATACATACACGGAACGAATGCCTTTTCGTAGCCAGCCAGACTATATGATCCGACTATCGTATAGCAAAATCTGACCCAGGTATTTTCGAAGCCATAAATACACAGCAAATCTCTATATACCGTAGTTTATATAAATAAACGAGAACGATGAACGCAAAGAGTTTTGTACCGTCACTGGATGGACAGAGACAGTTCTAAACGTATATTTTCCTAGGTAGTGAAACGAAAATTTAATGGCACTGAAATAACAGGTGTTTTACATGTCGACAAAATTAATTAAATTTATCGAGGCGTTTACATTTTTCATCAGTGTATTTTATTTTGACTTTTACAGACTTCATTGTTATTCTATTTATTTCTTCACCTGTGCTGTCAGAGTGAACGACATTGGTGCGATAGGCTAATTTGTGATAAAAATGTATAATGATCACTCAGGGCCTTATTCATGACCTTCAAGTAAAATGTCAATTATTTACTTCCTAGTTAAAGTTACTCGCCTAATAAAAGTTACAATTATGGTTTTTCAGTTTCACAATTGAAAACCAACTTCTGATTAATAACTCGATGGTTACTTGAAGGATCTTCGAAGTAAATTCAAATATCCGTTCATAATCTGTTAACATTGTCACTCATTCATACGTAGAAAATAATTTTAATGAAGAAGTTTTTACCCAATATGGAGTTTGCAATAGTGGTAACTTTTTATTGGGTTAGACTACCAGCCATTGTGGAATTCATTAACACGGTTACTTGTGACTTAAACCGGCAATTAGCCTACTGTAGTTTTTACTTGAAGGTCGTGAAAGAGGCCCTTAGTATAACTTATACCTGTAGGTAGATGTGTGACGTATAAATACTCGATAATTTTATAATATATTTTTAAGGAGCTATGTATTCTAAAAGTCAGAAAAGTTAATATGTGGTCGTTACCTTAGATTAGATCTGATATTTAAAATGCATACTAATTAACGTTTAGTTTTCATTGTGTAGAAGTTATATAAAATTATAACATGTTCATAGAATTTTAATTATGTTCTAAATTTTTAAGTTCACATGTTTACTTTTGATTGGTTACAAATATGCTTGTGATAAAAGCTAAATAAACATGTAGTTTCGTATTAACATGATAAAACTTATATACAAGAGTTACTCCATTTTTCATAATCATTCCACGGATCGTAGAGAGATCATCTTGTACAGACTTTTCCACTCATAAAGGTTCTCCATATATATTGAGTGTAGTAGCAACTACGCTTAATAAATAGACATATTAATTTAAATTTTATTGGCATTTATTGATTTTTATTGTTTTACTGTATGTATATTGGCATTTACACCCACACTAATACGTAATGTACATACAAGGCCTACGGGTACAAATACGCATCAATTATTTCCACAGTAAATTATTAAAGCGTATTTGTACGCGTAGGCCTTGGGTGTATATTACGTCTTTTTTAGTGTACATATAAGGCCTACGGGTACAAATACGCGTCAATTATTTCCACAGTAAATTATTGAAGCGTATTAGTACGCGTAGGCCTTGGGTGTATATTACGTATTTTTTAGTGTACATATAAGGCCTACGGGTACAAATACGCGTCAATTATTTCCACAGTAAATTCACACAGTAAATTATTGAAGCGTATTTGTACGCGTAGGCCTCGGGTGTACACTAAAAAGACGTAATATACACCCAAGGCCTACGCGTACAAATACGCTTCAATAATTTACTGTGGAAATAATTGACGCGTATTTGTAACCGTAGGCCTTATATGTACACTAAAAAAGACATACGTCTTAGTGTAGGTGTAAATGCCAATAAAATTTAACACTATTATTTAACAGGATAAGGAATAGTGTGATAAGGGAACGATGTGGTGTGAATGAGGATTTAGTGACAAAAATCGAGATAGGTATGTTAAGATGGATGGGACAAGTGAACGGAAGTGTTGGAAGGGGAAGACCTAGGCGAACGTTCCGAAATCAGAAACGTTCTGAAAAAAGGCCAGGTCATGAGTACTCTAAATCAACGCTTATGCATGAAAGGATTGATGAGTGTAGATGAAGCGAAAGAGATATGTAAGGATCGTAAGTGGAATTTCGTGGTCCCTGCCTACTACGAAAGAGGCGTGATTTTATGTATGCATGTAGAATTTAAATTAATATGATACATGCCTTTGTGACTGAAGTCAGTACTAAATGACTTTTGATAAATTTTGGAACTAGCCCTTTATCCCCATATTTATAACTGTTACTTAACTTTGATTAACGTTATTTTAGCACTCCGAAAAGTAAAAAGTGTAAAGTGCAAAATAACGTTACCAAAGTTAGTGCAATTAAATATAGCATATAAGTAATTATGATATTACATACTATACTTAGTTTCAACGTAGTAATGGGCGTGTCCTTACGAGGTGTTATGTTTACTTGTAAAATTGTGAATGTGATGATTTATATTATTAAAATAACTATTTTAAGGTGCATGATACCTGAAGCATAGTTGTTGGTATATATTTATACCGCTATAATATAGAAAAGGCCCATGCATTGCGATTTGATCTTTTTTGGTGGATGACAGCAAAACATAGAAATTGTAAATTTGTACATTACATATTTTAGTAACCTGTTTTTTTGTATAATGGAACTATTCCTGCGTGTAAGTTCTAGATGATTTTAGAAGTATAAGAAGTGTATATAAATAAAAACCTTACTGTATACTCATTTATTTATTCCATTTTTACCACATTGAAGGAAGTATGGTGACAAATAGGAAAATTAGTATCAAATTATATCATTTTGCAAATAGACACTTAGTTTTGACACAAATCTATGAATGTTTTATTTCAAACCTTTTTATGACATATACAAAGCAATAGTTCACCATAGTATCTAAATAATATAAAGAAATACATAACATATTTTTAGACTGAAAGATCTCTTCTTACCCATACTGTAATATATCCATAATGAAACTATATAAAGAGAATAGCAACACAAATAAAGTAAAAACTTGTAACTATATCTATCCATTAAGTACAACATTTATAGATATAAAATGTGAGCGTCATTTCTTCCCCGGAAGTAATCACATTATGTACAAAACAATACTAATTCTCTGTCCGAGGTAAGCGTCAGCCAACTTACACTGTTGAAAATCTCAGTTTGTGTTACGGTTTTGTTTTTAGAGGTCTTTACAGTTTTTGGAGTTGTCGTTGCACGATACATTCTTTACGTTAAAAGTTATTTATGAGATTGAAATTATGAAGTTTCACTTAGAAAACTATCGCGAGTTTTGTCCATTATGAATAAATAGGTACCCGGCTGGGACTCGCGTTATATTTACCGGAAAGATTCCGACCAGTTTCAGGTTATATTGTAGCCCTTCGTCTGGGAGTCACGGTTGCGCGAAGCGGCGAGCGCGGGCCTCAGCACGTAACTGAACTGGTCGGAATCTTTCCGGTAAATATTAGGTCCTTACATATGAAATTGGCGTTTTTCGTACTGGCCACTTTAATCACGAATTTCTCCTCTTTGGTAAGGAATTCCAAATTCAAATTTGTACAGCTATAGACTCATGTATTTGTGCTTCGATGATCGTCATTCATTTGTTTTTTTTCTTCTGTTTTTTTCTGTTTGCGTCACTCATTTTACAAAATGGAAAACCTTAAATTACGCATTATTTACGAGTACGAGTTCCGCCGTGGCACTAGTGCTGCGGAAACAACTCGAAGGGTGAATGATGTGTATGGCGGTCGTGTTGCAAAAGAAAACACAGTTCGTTTTTGGTTCCAACGTTTTCGTTCTGGAAATTTCGACCTGCAGAACAAGCCCCGTGGACGGCCTGAGACTCAAGTTGATAATGAAGAGTTGAAGGCTATTGTGGAAGCGGATCCATCGCAAACCACGTCCGAGTTAGCTGCAGGCTGCGATGTTAGTGATAAAACTGTTTTAATTCACTTGAAGCAAATTGGGAAGATTAAAAAGCTTGAAAGGTGGGTACCTCACGAATTGACTGAAACAAACCGGCAAACGCGCGTCGACTGCTGCGTTACATTACTAAACCGGCACAATAATGAAGGTATTTTAAACCGAATCATTACCTGTGATGAAAAATGGGTTCTTTACGATAATCGGAAGCGCTCAGCGCAATGGTTAGATCCTGGCCAGCCAGCCAAATCCCGCCCCAAGCGAAAATTAACCCCAAAAAAGTTACTTGTAAGCGTTTGGTGGACTAGTGCCGGTATTGTTCATTACAGTTTTTTCAAATCTGGCCAGACTATTACGGCTGATGTCTATTGTCAGGAATTGCAAACCATGATGGAAAAGCTAGCGGCTAAACAACCTAGGCTGGTCAATCGCTCCACGCCACTGCTGCTTCACGACAACGCTAGACCACACACTGCGCTACAGACGGCTACTAAATTAGAAGAGCTTCAATTGGAAAGTCTAAGACATCCTCCGTACTCCCCGGACCTTGCTACAACAGATTACCATTTTTTTAGAAATTTGGATAACTTCTTGCAAGGGAAAAAATTCAACTCCGATGGGGCAGTCCAAATCGCCTTCAAAGATTTTATTGATTCCCGTCCGACTGGTTTTTTTAGTAAAGGGATCAATGAACTACCTATGAGATGGCAAAAGTGCATAGAAAATAATGGTTCATACTTTGATTAATTAAATATATTATATTAAAAAATATTCGACTTTTTGTTCCTCCCATACAAAACGCCAATTTCATATGTAAGGACCTAATATAACGCGAGTCCCAGCCGGGTACCTATATATTTATTATGAAGTTTGTTCAAGTGAAAGCTAGTTAGTATAAAATGTTATGAATATTTAAGTATACTTAAATATTCTTTACTGATTGAAAAATAGGTAAAAAATTTAAAATTTATAAGGATATTATTTATAGGAACTTCATAAATTGTACCTGAAAACTTGATTAAGCCATCTTTGAAACAGGAAAACCGCATCAAAATCAGTGCATTAGTTTAGGAGTGATGCCACAGACAGACATATAGACACGTCAAACTTATGACACCCCTCTTTTTGTTTAGGGGCGTCAAAAAAAGAAGATTTGTAAATGGAAAATACACATTTTAATTCATAATACATTAGTATCGTTTTCATTCTTGCTAACGCTTATACTAATTGAACTAATGACAAATAGACATCAAGTGACAAACAATTAAAGCTCTTGAAAATGTGTCTATGGTTACGTGAAAGTAATTACACGTTTATATTATATAATAAATAACATTGCTGCTTAAGTTGCGTGCCAACCTCGTATTTTATTATTTGTGTGATTTATTATATTAACATTCATTTTAATACTACTGACTTTATTGACTATATAACCATTCTCTAAATTAAAAATAGTTTAGAGTATTTGTCTGAATTTGTTCGCCATAATATGTCTGTCGTATTCATATGTCGCTTTACATCTTTACATATAATTATAGTTACGTCATATTTTAAATACCAAGTGTTCATACTCATTCAAATTTTGATACGATTCCTATTACCTAATGCCTCAATTTATGCTTTCGATTTGCCAGTGTTTCGTAAATTTAAGGTGTTTCAAAATATTTTTACAAAATCATTTAGTATGGGCATTATTTTCACATTTAGAGATAAAATAAATAACAAAACGAGAACCTGACAAAGAGGTAATAAATATAAAATCCGAAGACATGATGCATAATCACCGAGTATGAACACGTGGTATTTTATAAACAAAATTACGTTTTTATGGAATACGCTATTAAGGTTGAACTGGCCGGTCACTTCTCCATACAAACGTCGTAGGGTGATCACTCCCGTATTTGAGATTTTAAGTGTAGACTTAAGCATAATACCAATTGATATCGTCATTATCTAGGCTTGTAGGATGCCAAAATTTTAAATAGATAATTAAGTTGTAAGTTATGCGCCTCGAACACTTTAGATGAAAATGTTTTGAGGGTCATAATTCTCAAGTTAATTATTTTATTAAAATTTCGGCATCATACAAGCCTAGATAATGACGAGATCAATCGGTATTATGCTTTATTTTGGACCTAAATCCTCAAGTAATGGAGTGCTCACTCTACGACGTTTGTATGGAAAACGGGCCGGCCAGTTCACCCTTAATACACTTTGAGAGCAACATTATATTTTTTCAACTTGCCGAGAAGTTTTTACAATGCAAGAATGCCTGCTATTCTCTTGGGATTCTTTCCGAACGTGCGATTTATTAACTCTAATTACTAGCTGGACGATGGAACGAGGATTGGCACGCTTTTGTGGCTCTTCATTTGCTTCATTTCTTTCCTGAGTAGGGCACTTTAGAAATATCCTTTTCTACTCATCATTCATTTATGACTCATCATTCATTTATTACTAAGTTAACACACATAGAACTTTATAAATTAGGTACACATATTACTTACAAATGCTTAAATTCGTCACATAGTATGATTATGTCTTGTTTCGACGTATATACTGTAGTCATTTACCAAACGGGTACATAGTAAATATTACAATTAAACTAAGTTTTCCCTCGTGTTCATCACGCTTTCACCTCCTGTGACACCTGATACATACAAAAAAAGTTTAATGCAAAATGAACACAAATAATAAAACATTGCATCATTATACACAAGCAATGATGGCCGAGCGGTAATAGCTATGTATTGCCGTGCCACAGGTCCCTGGTTCGATCCCCACTGCTGGTTTGAGCTTCACCGCATGGTGGAAGGGCATTTTGCGAGTGCCCGCCTGGCTAGCGACCACCCTCAAGTAGAAAATCTGTTGATTGCATTTTGCGAATGTTCGCCTGGCTACCATGCTCAAGTAGAAAATCCGTCGCCAAGCACCTAACGGTGTGTTCCGGCAGCCGTCCTTGAGAGCCAAAAAAATACAGGCACATAAGACTTGACAATTGTATGTCTCAGTGTGACGGGTGCAGTGCAATTCGTCACATGATGAAATACATGTGTTATAGGCGGTTAATCCACTTAACATCAGATGGGCCTCGTGCTTGTTCCGTCACAATCACGTAAAAAAAATACACGTGACTTCAGATACGATAAGTGAAAATTAGCAGAATGGGAAATTTATTATTATGGGCGTGGCACTGTGCTTTGCCACGCAGGCTTTTAGAACTCTGAGAAGCGTGCTGATGTCTGTCATCAGTTGTGAGGATGCTAAAAGGACTGACATAGTATATCCAAGTAGATTCCAGAAGTCGGACTACATGGCGTCTGATCTGTGTCTTAACTGCGATTATTTGTCGGATTTGAGCAAATGAGAAATTTGTGATCTTGAATCCGGTGGCGTACCTTTGAATGATATAATATATTATATAATATATTCATGCGGCATAATATACTTATTATGTTCCATCGGTTACGGGAAAATTCTATTGACGAATCAGCCGCGTGCGTCAGAAGCTCGCGAACAAACGCGCGTGGCTGCGATCGGCCGCGATTCACGGAAATGAACCTTAAGCGTCAATTCACACTGAAGTGGCGGCGGCTGGCTGCGCAGCGGCCGGCAGTTTTACTGTCTAACCATTTTCGACTTTATCTCTATCGCTATATATGTGGTATTGGATGAAATAATATACGTTGATAAATGAATTTACGTAAAGCCATTTCGGTGTAGATTGAGCCTTAATTGTTCTCACACTTATGACATCATAACCGGTACTAAAATTTGGCACGCTTGGTTTTTATACAGTCTGGAATGCTTGTGTGATATACTTAAATATAGGTATGTGGGTAGTTTTTTAAGTATTACTTAGTGTACCTGTCATTTACATCACTATTATAGCAGACATACTCGTATAACTACCACCATTTTAGCTGATTTTACCATATCCCTCTGCAGCAAGCGTCCGCCTTGGTGGGAAGCACAACTACCGCTTTTTCAAGCATTCTGCCTGCAGCAGTATTATGCAAATATACTGTGTTTAAGCGTAAAGCGCACTGTATATGAAT
Source organism: Plagodis pulveraria (assembly GCA_963890685.1). Lineage (NCBI taxonomy): Eukaryota > Metazoa > Arthropoda > Insecta > Lepidoptera > Geometridae > Plagodis > Plagodis pulveraria. The sequence goes on along the minus strand of OY982949.1, from coordinate 10,213,976 downwards.
TAAAGACATAAGAACTATTATCTCGGAGGCAAAGGCGCAGTGTAGTGTCGCGTTTAACAGTGCGACTGTAACAAGGATGGTTCGTGACGGTTACCGCTAGGCAGGCAACTTGTCCATCTCGTAAGTTAAGATGAAATTATGCATCTATTAGGAAGGGATTGTCTGAGGAGTGAGGTGAAAGGTCTGAGGCTTCGAAATAAAAATCATGTTACCAGTCATAGGAACGCCGTCATTTGTCCTCAAAAGCCTGGAAAAGTGGGTCTTAGTGGCGGTTGTGACGTCATGGTTGGTGAAACAGAATAGTACGGCTACACACAGACCCTGAAAACATAATTAAAATTGTCCTGCATTTCACTTTCGTATGACATGCTGTAGTGTTTTGAAGCAGTGATGGCTCAGTGGCATTGGCTATGGACTGCCGCGCATCAGGTCCATGGTTCGAATCCCGCCCAGAGCTTGAGCTTCACCGCATGGTGGAAGGGCATTTTGCGAATGCCCGCCTGGCCAGCGACCACCCTCAAGTAGAAAATCTGTCGCCAAGCACTTAACGGTGTGTTCCGGCAGCAGTCCTTGAGAGCCAGAAAAATTACAGGCTAATGAGACCTAACAACTGGACGTCTCAGTGTGACGGGCACAGTGCAATTCAACGTTGACGAAATGCGTCTGTTATAGGCAGAGGTTAGTCTACTTAATATCAGGTGGGCCTCGGGCTTGTTCCGTCACAATAACATAAAAAAAAAAATTTAAGAGGTTAACTGATTCAGATCAGTTAAGGGGTTATAACTGAAAGAGAACAAAAATTAAAATCAATGAAGTTAAAAATAACTTCTCAAACGGATTGGTCAATGCAACGCTTAATCAAAATGCTGGCACCTATTTGGCTCAACGAATAAGCATTGTATATCAACAGGTAATGCTGCCAGCATGCTTGGCACGCATTTGGACTGCCTGTTAGTCTGCAATTACTTCTAGGTTTTAAATGCTTTTATTATAGTAGCTGTAGTGTTGTACATATTTCGTAGTATTTTTTCAATACAGGCATACTGCCGGTTAAAAAAAAGTTCCATATCAATAAGCTTTGCACGAGGAGGCTACGACGTTTTGTCCAAAATGCGCGATAATTAGAGAAAATACTTTTCTCGTGGACGATTTTCTGATTTTGATATTTTCAATACAAGTTTGTTACGGATATAATTGGTCAATTTAAGCGAAAGTTAAAAGCCAATATTAATTATCGCTACAAGTTCCAAATAAATATTTGCATATATACTGCACTTCGGTGTTTTTTTATAGTATTAATGAAGCAGTTATGTAAAAATCAGTACATATTTATTGCCAAAACGTTAGTATATTGCATATACTTTTCTAAACACAAAAAAAACACTATATATGTCCTTTTTATGCACAACTGAGGAAACTCTAAGACTCTTACTATGCCCGTGGGGTACCGGATTAGATTTTTATCCCCACCATCTCTTCCCGTGGGTGTCTTAAGAGGTGACTAAGGGTGACAAGCAGGTGAGCAACAGCGCTTTCCGAGGAACTACTATCTTACATTGCGATCTCCAAGACGCCTGCCAAGCGTGGGTATTATGGGAAGCCCTAATTACTAACTTAATGGGGGAGGCTGTGTTCAGCAGAGGACAATCCGGCTTATACAGTACAGCACAGTACCGTCCCCAAAACGAGATGAAGTAAGAATGAGATAACTCTGATGAGAAACATATACCGGCTACAGTTGCCTGGTTTTGATGGATCAGTGAAATATAGTTGTTTATATTGGAAAGTATATGTACGTTTCTATAAAACTGACCACACGGAACATTATTATTATTTGTTCATTGTGTCATGAAGCAAAGTAGGTATTCAGTTCATAGTACGAGGTACGACATTATATACTTTTTATCCCAAAATCCAGCAAAATATTTTGTTAAAATAGTGGTACTTTAAAGATTGTCCCGTAAACATTTCAGTCTTTATTTTTTATTGCTGATAGGTAAACCTTTGACCACAATCTCACCTGGTGGTAAGTGATGATGTGGTCGAAGATTTTAACATGCTTTACTTAGAATTACTGGGTCTCAAGGACAGCTGCTGGAACACACCGTTAAGTGTTTGGCGACAGTTTTTTTGAGGGTAGTTGCTAGCCATGCGGGCGTTTGCAAAATGCCCTTGCACCATACGGTGAAGCTAAAGGCCGCGGCGGGTTTCGACCGCAGTCCATAGCCAATGCCACTGAAGCATTACTGCGTTAAAAGTCTTCTAAGTCATCGGAGATCTACATACTACCATTGTATTATTATTTGTTATTTATTCGCTAAATATCAGCTAGAGGCTATTTGCTTAACGGAGAGGCAACGAAGCAAGAGGCTCAAAAGGGCAAACCTTGGCTTGCTAAGATAAAACTCGATACATTCAGCGCAATCGGTTTTTTTAACTATCTTTTTCCGGATACATTTCGAGACTGCGCAATGGAAGTGGGGTAGAACGAAGATATAATATAATATATTTTCGTTCTACCGCCAAACAAAGAGAGCATGGGCGAAAAGACGCCGTTTACACGCACAAAGTACTTTGCTTCAACATGACTATTGTTGTACGAACCGCAGTGATTTATTATAAAATTTCAAAGACACGCACAAAGTACTTTGCTTCAACATTAATTATGCGAACCGCAAAGGAACTCTCTGAGTTACGTACTGTCTTCAGCAAAATACAACCTGAGAGTTTTCAAATCCAAAGTAAAAAGCTCCTTTTTGAGTTATGTTTTACTAAGAGTGTTCAACCGCAGACCACAACGTTGGTAAATATAAGATAAAAAATGAGTCAAATGTGAATAATTAGTTTGCATGGATGGCAATCTCGAACGAAGTCGCAGGTACAGCTAGTAATAATAATACATTTCTTTCATCAGACAACTTGATACAGTATTTGTTAGTAGATTAGTACTTTATTACTAACAGTGATTAGTCCTCTGGATGTGTTTCCACACCAAAGGACAATTAAATTTACCTGATATAGCATTTAGGATGTTTTTGCTACTTGAGCGAAGTCTGTTGAGCAATGAAGTCTGACTTTTTACGCCAAATGGGAACAAACGTATCAGTGCGTGCTTGTGTGAGCATTTTATTTGATGAACTGCAGAATCGCGGCTGTCGCAATAAAGCCCTAAACGTGTTATTGTTTTCGATTCGCAAAGAATTGTCTGCCTTTTGAATATAGTTGAATCACAGAATTATTACTACCTTAACCAAGATATGATTATATCTCATACAATAAAAAGAGAAACTATATCCGTCTAGACAGTTAAGGCAAGTTGACATTTTTCTCGGAAAAATTGGAAAGTTGACTCTTAACAACGCTTGTGCTAATGTGTATGAAAATACATGAATAAAGTAGCAAAACCTTATGAAGAGGGACAAAAAAAGTTACATTTTCGATTTACGTTACTGGGTTGTGTTATTAGGCTTTCTGTCGAATTTTACCTAAATTGATCGCGATTTCACCCTTTCCAAAATATTAAACGTGTTACTAACAATCATATATACAATAATCGTATGAAACATGAACTACATTAATTATTCCAATCTCGGCCATATATATCTATTGTAGTAAAAACTGAATACTCCCTCGCCTACGGCTCGAACTTATAATAATATCATGGACTCGATGTTATTAGACATTACTGTTATTATACTTTTATTTCACTTAAAGTTATTAGTAGGTATTTATAATATAAAGAAATGTGAGTAAATCTATTAATTACGAATGATTATAATTTGTATAATATTGTTTCGATTCAGTAAAATGTCATTTATCTAAACTAATATAATAAAGAGGAAAGATTTGATTGTTTGTTTGTTTGTTTGCATTGAATAGGCTCTGAAACTATAAATTATAAATTACTAACAATTTTAAACGGCAGTATGCCTTTATTAGCTTATTACAACACTAGAGCTACTACAGTAAAAACATTTAGACCTCCCAAGCACTCAAGGCTCTCAAGGACAGCTGCCTGAACCGTTCGTTAGGTGCTTGGAGACAGATTTTCTGTTTGAGGGTGGTCGCTAGCTAAGCGGGCATTTTCAAAATACACTACCACCATGCGGCGAAGCTCAGGCCCGCGGCGGGATTCGAACCATGGACTTGCATCGTGGCAGTCCATAGCTAATGCCATAGAGCCATGATTTCTTAATGCTGCCTTCCCTATTAAGGGGGGTATTTGCCATAATCCGATTAATATTAAAGATTAAGGGAACGCTTCATATATCTACAAGTCTATATATATGTATATCTACACCGTCAGAATATATCTACAAAATCGGAAATACGGTAGTGCTTATATTTACTTTACCAAATATACTGATATAAAACATTTCAATGTATATAGGTGCATTTCCTGTTGACTAGGAAAACAAAAACGATCAGAGAGATATGGTAATAGCTCCCAAATCTCATGTATCCACACGGACGTTTATATCGGTAACACTCGACCTTGCCGTACTTATCGGTCTTTAGTTCCTTTGGTCCAATCGGAAACTACTATCAGCACACGATATTGCGAATGTTGTTTTGTTTTAGCCGAGTATACAAGAAAGGAAAACGAGTACTGTTATTTAATTTAATCTAACGTTTAATATAACCATTTTCGTTCTGAATCTGCAAACGTTTATTCCGCGCTTGATAACATAACAAGATATTGGTAATGTTGTTCCTGTATAATTAGTAATTAATTAACATTTGCGTCAGTTGTTAAATGGATAATGTTAACTCGAAATTATGATGAAAGTGCTTTGTGTGAAATGATTTTGATTGATTGAATCATTCATCGTAGAGACTCAATTATTGAATCGTTTTCATGGTATTTCGAATAAATCTTCCAAGAAGAGCTTCCAAGTTTTTTTTTTAAGTTCGCATTAGTAACGGTGGGGGAACTTTCGTACTTAGGGGATAGGCAAGGAATAGAATGTCTTATTGCTGACCTACCTACAATATCAATAACGTCATCAATTTGCAGTTTGTTGTGCTATTAGACAGTTCCTTTGGTGGTACCACGGCGAATTTTAAAGCAATTGACCAGTTTGCTACACTGCTACAATTCTATGCCATGCGTATTATTCTTTTTTAAATGTTAGCTTTATAGGTTAGCCTTTGACTACTATCTCACCTGATTGTAAGTGATAACGTGGTCGAAGATGTTGTACAGGCTAAACTAGAATTACTTTTAGCTAGCCAGGCTGGCATTCGGCCCTACGCTACAACGACTGCTATCCTGCGACAACAACCGGGACCGACGGCATAACGTACCCTCCGAAGCACGGAAGTTTTCAGTAGTAACGTCACTAGCGGTCACCCATCCAACTCCGTAAACAACTAAGCAACGTCCGCCGCGGCGATCCGCGGCGGACGTTGCTTAACTTTGCAACAGCTAAGAAAACATTGCTACGAGCGCTTCAAATTTCAGTGAAGATTATTTTAAAGATAATTTTGTCAAGTTACCTGTAGGCTTGTTAGTAGAGCAGACACCACCTGATAAAGGTTCTCAACGGGAGAGTCCGTTGACGGGCGTAGCGGAATCAGAATGAAGTGCAGACCGAATAGTGGTATCTACAACAATAAGGGCACAGTTTCAGCAAGAATATTATACACTGATGTGAATGTTATGCAATAAAATTTCATATTTAATTACTGTTTGTTCAGCAGTGTGAAGTAAAAAAAAATATTTCCTAATGTTCATACTAAGATAGAAGGCATTTTTTTTATTTTAGCAATTTTGTGTTAGACCTGTTTTCTGTTATTATGATATCATTTTATAAGCTTTAAAAAGAGCTCACTGTTTCATCTATATTTACCAAATTATTAGTATATTAGCACATGCTACCGGGAGATTAGAAATAATGAAGAGGTAAAACGTAAAGGCTTTGTGATAAAATTCCAAATCAGTATCGTTTCTTATATAGCATATAAAGCTTATCTCTTCAGGACTTCTGCTCTTTTAGTACTTTAGATTGTAAAGTCAAAAAAATAGTAACATAACAAAGAGATCAAGGATACTCGGCCTTTGTTAATTCTCGGAGTGAACTTGGTGAGAAAACACTATTCATCGATGTTAAGGGTAGGGAACTGAATTAATTTTCTTAATACAAATGTGAAAGCCAGGAAACTTACATCCTGACCATAGTAGAACGAGTGGGGAAGTAGGCCATCTCCGGCCCAATCCGAGATATAATTACCTACCACACTTGCCTGTCTCAGGGTTGTCACTTTTAGCAAAATTTTAATTCAGTGCCTAGAAATTGGCAAAGGTCGTGAAGTTGTATTTTTTACTTATGTTGTGTAGGTTCCAAATATTTATTATTATATATATATACTATACAATTCAAAATATGATTTTCGCTTACCACGTATTAGTGCTTGTAATTATATTTCGAAAGATTAGTGTCTATCATAAGAAGTGATTAAACTATTACATAAAAAACATCGTAAAACAACCTCAAAAACTAACGCCCGTCTCTTAGACTATATTTAATATTTGTTGTTGTTACGAATGGTTAAGATTCAACCTTTGCTCTATTTATCTGATTCACAATTACGATCTTATAACTGTAAGTTTGTTTTAGTTATTATACCTACCTACAATACTGAGAAATCGGCATGACTAAACGTAAACAAAGCAATAGCGGCATATCAATTGACAGATCAAAAATACCTAGGTAATACATTCTAGTGGGAAAGTAGGCCAGCCTTCTTCATCTGTCTGATAGAAAACTACCTAATAAAATCTATAGGTATCTCCACTCATCATCAAGTAAAAATTATAGGTATGCTATAACAAGTAACTTGCTTACTTTTCCTGTTCACTAGGTAATCTGAACAGAGACAACTCTGGAATAGATGAATTGTTTGAACAGCCAAACACACAGCAAGTTCTCCTGCGATTATCACACATTTTTAATTAATTTAGACGTGCCGAAAATCCGTGTCGCTGAGACTTTGTAAGGTGTTAGCCCCGACTGGCGCACTGAGAAACGGGTCGAAATTTTGTTAGAGTGTGCGTGCGGGACGCATAGATACTATGACGCACGCGTTTGTATGAAGATAACTTACTTCCCCACTCTTTCTACTATGTCCTGACCGTCACACTATGTGTGACATAGAGTGCTATGTCACACTAGGGAGATTAAATCGGCCACGATATAAAAGCATAAGGAACTAATATAAGCAAAGAGGTTGTATAAATATAAATTAGATCAAATGTATAAGTGTTTAAGGCTTGGTGTGGTAATAGTATTTCGTGGACTTGCGTGACTCTAGGTAAGTATAATTATACTCAATTGTTTGTATAAAATGATTATGACATAAGTCAATCCAGCTAAATTTTACCTAGAGACTAATGTGTCTGTCCGAACTATCCATTACAGAATTACAAATTTACGATAGGAAAAAATATAGTCATGTGCGGGATTCGAACGCGCGTCATCCACACTTATAGCGCGGGTATGCTCTGACCGACTGAGCTGACATGACATTGACTCATAACTCAAACTTTTCCCCTCGTTCTTTAACCATCGTATGAGGATGGAGTGACACCTATAGTTCAAAAAACGTTGTACTACAAACAAGACTAATTTTGCAACCCTGTTGTTTTAATATTTTGTGCAATAATTGATGCACTGCGGATTACATTACATAATTACTAATATGTACTATAATAAAATTATTATACAAATGATATATCTATACTATATATATAGTACTACATTAAAGGTCTTATACAAATAAATCCAGTCAAAGTACGAAGGAGTTTAGACGTGGTGCTTAGATACCTATTAAGCACGATAATTAAGTTATACATGTCTTATTGACATTGTCTTTAGCAATCGTTGGTCCAAGAAATGTTATCAAATACTTGTACAAAAAGCGGAATCGAAATAAAGTCGGTTCATCAAATAAGGGTGTCCTCCAAAACAAGAAAAAAAACTCAAGTAGCTACATTTTTATTATTCAAACTAGCTTCCGTAAACTTTTCAGCGGCCCTGTGAGAATGGCTTCATAAATCCGGGTAAACAATATCCAATATTTAATCCGGGTTCTAACGAATTACCAAATTTTATCAGGGCGTTTTGGAGCACTCATCTCAGAAACAAACACGCACACAAATTGAATAAGGCCCAATAAAATAGTCACAGGCTGGAAAACCTTGGATGTACAAATAAGTATTCTTGTTAGTTTATAGTTAGGTACTAGGCGAGCATAAATCTAGATAGGTTAATTTTAAGTGTATTTTTATGCAAACTTACGAGTATGAGAGCTGCTCTTGTAGCTTTCTTAGCAGCCAGTGAGGCATGTTGATTCGGTGCTGGGTGAAGCTTCGTCAGAAGTACTCGCACTACGTTTATCAGAAACACTGTAAATGAAAAAAATATATTAGTTTACTTTCCTAAAGGTTAATTTCGACAATAGTCGGCGCCATACATTTTCATACTCTGATGAAAATGTATGGCGCCGTTTCCGAGGCCTGCGACAGATGTGCCTAATGACGACTGTCGCAGGATGCGAGCGGCCATGCGTGTCTCAACGTGCTCAGTATTTATATACTCTGACTATTGTAGAACAATCGCGCTCGGCTTCGATCGGCCGTACTGCACGGAAAAGATCATGTAATTTAATGCAAACAAGGACAAAATATACGACGTCTATTTTTAGTGTTCTGTACTAGAAAAAGGAAATATATATTAAGCATCGTCTGTCATTTAAAGGGCTGTAATAGGTAGCCGGTGGAAATTTTCACAAAATATGATTTAGTATGGCGGATTGCCTAATAAGCAAGAATAATAACAAAAAGGGTAAGTGAAATGTGTTCTTTGTAACGTTTTTTTTTTGTTTTTGCTGTTTCGTAAGCAAGGTAAAACATATAACTTAGTATGATTACAGTCCGATATGTAATGTACTCGTACAACAACGGTTAAAAAAATCTGGCCACGTGCAGGTCAGAAACCTAGGTTAAGAATCAGAAATTCTATTTAAAAATAACGAAACCTGCGTGTTTGGGTCCAATTTGTACTTGACCGGTTTTAGTACGACTCCCCAAAAAAATTAATTATATTTTCGGCTTTACGTATGTATGTTTGTGTGTTTCTTTATTCCGCCACAACTTCTGATCGGCTTAACCGATTTCAATGTATAAGATATCATTAGATATCTTGTGTATCGTCTTGATAGCGCAAGTGACATTAAGTACATAAAAAAAAAAAACTAATGGGATTATGGTGCCATATTGTGAGAAACAGGCCCTAAATGTATTATATTTATTTTTATAATTTTTGTTAAAAAGTTTACGAATTGAGACACATTTCCATATTCAAAGTCGTTAAAATTAAACTAAATAAAAAACTGTCACTTATATCGTCCGCAAGCACCACAAAATATTTGATGGTTATTACTGGATGTAGCACAATAAAATTTAAATCAATGAGCACAATTGATAATAGGTTTTTCGTATTTGTTTTAGAAGTTTCGAGAGAGAATACTGGGGCCAAGAAAAAAAAGGATAATGGAACAATTCTTTTGGTAATTTTTTTTCTGTTATATCTTCCTCGAACATCTCTTGTGGATACATACCCATACTGTCTAATTCCAAAGAGAATGAAAACCATCTTCATTTTTAAATTATATAATATTTTAATATACTTCATACTCTATAATGGACATCGTTTTTTCAAGGCTGTGTCCTCCGTCTCTGTGAGGTCTCTGTCTTCTAATCCGTAATACGACTGCATGAAACTTTCACTGCTCACAGAATTTATGATACATAAATCAAGTATCCCAAGTCACCTGCCAAGCGTGGGGATTATATTAAACCTTCCATAATGAGAATGGCTTTAGTCAATGGGGGACGTTATAGCTCATGATGATGATGTTATAAATATAAACTTCAATCATCAAAGTGGCCGTTATTATCCTCGCACCTCAATGTTTAAAAACCAAACAAGTAATAAAATATGAGTCGAAGTCAAGATAATAAAATAAAATAACTTTATTATAATATAAATAACAGATTGATACGTTACTTAATATTATTAAGTAACGTATCAATCTGTTCCCCTGGAGGGGTATGCGGATGAGACTAATTTTAATATTTTCTGCAGAAACGTTTTAATCTTATGGATAGGGGGCGAGCCCAAATCCATCCACAGGGCATCGAACTAGACTACAGATATCAGAGTAATGTACTGAAAAAGATTTTATAAAAAGTTAAAATTGTCTCTCGTGGTCTCACAATTTTAACTTTTTTTAGACTATCTTTTTTTATAATTTAACTTGGCTTATTCCTTTTTACTCAGCAAATCTACTGTACTGTAGCCGGATTGTCCACTGCTGAACACAGCCTTTCCCATTGGGGGATTGTGTTAATCCTAGAACAACTTAAAAAGTTGTTAAAATTATTATAAATAACTGTAGATAAATGAATTCATTAAAATTTAATCTATCTATATATACTTATAATAAAACTGTAACAGATCCAATTCTGTACATAGGAGATATTAAAAAAAAAACATTTTGAGAGTACTCTGTATCTGACATTGATGCCAAAACTGTATTTTTTTTTATTTTTGTCTGTCTGTCTGTCTGTCTGTATCCCGGCCGCGCATCACTCCAAAACTACAGAATGGAATTCAATGAAACTTAACACGATTTGAGTTCATACTACGAAGAAAGTTATAGTATACTTTTTTTTATCCCGGAATTCAGCACGGTTCCCTCGGGAAAGGGGATGAAAGTCAAAATGTGCACTTAGTTGTAATTTATGAACGCGTAGTCCGATTTCAATTATTGTTTTTTGTTAGAATAGTAACGAGTGAGCTCGCAATCCCAAGGGCATCCCGGCACCCTATGGGCCACCCGGCACCCCAAGGGTAGCCCGGCACCCCACGGGCATTCCGGCACCCCATTAGCGGCTCGGCACCCCATGGGCATCTCGGCATCCTTATTTAGATTTGCTAGCTTGCTAAGATAAAACTTTAAAACTTGGAACATACGCCACAATATTTTTTTTAACTATCTTTCTTTTGCCGGATACATTTTGGAGACTGCGCAATGGAAGTGTACAATCTAATATATTTTAGTTCTACCGCCAAACAAGGAGTCCTCCTTGTTTGGCGGTAGAACGCAAATATATTAGTCGGTAAAAAGATGCCGTTTTCGAAATTCCAAAGTTACGCACATAGCACTTTGCTTCAACATTTATAGTGCGAACCGCGAAGGATCTCTCCGAGTTACTTAGCTACTGTCTTCTGGAAAATACAACCCTGGAGTTATTAAACCCAAAATAAAATGCTCCTTTCTGAGCTATGCTTTACTAGGAGTCCTTCACCGCAGATCACAGCGTTACTTAATGTGAGATAAACAGTTCTCAAATGTGAATAATTCGTTTGCAGGTACGGCAATCGCGAACGAAGTCGCAGATACAGCTAGTATCAAAATATAATTGAATCAACGCAGCTTTGGAGTCAAAACTGGAAATCTCGAAATATCGATTTCGTGCCGGTTCTTCAAATTCCTATTAGACCTCGTTTCCTCGAACTGTTTGCTATGAAGTTGAGACTCAGAACTCTGAAATATGACCAATCCCGATCAAACCTCGTTTAACGTTACAAGTAAGTAGATTTCTTAGCTAAATATATTGTTCCAATCCTAGCTGCGGTAAAAGTTCAGGGTTGGGTTGACCTGAAGCGAATTAGTGTGATTGTATTACTCGGGTCGTCTATCATTGTCCTGATTAGTAGAGTCAGGTGCCTCCGTACTTCAGCATCGCTCGTGTACGGACTGAAATTGTACGACTTTTACTAATAATAGTGGCACTTAGATTATGTGACTCAGAATCAGAATGGGAATCATTTATTGCATAAGCTGTACAGAAAATGGTGTTATAACAATGTTTTATTGAATCTCAACTCTCAGACATACAATATTAAAATATATCATTAAATTAAATTATTATTTATCACGCAAATCAAGTACGTCATAAAATTACCTACTTTTTAATGCGGGTAGATCAGTTTACAAAAATACAAACAAATAAAATGTCTAAAAAACTTTCGCGAGTTTTGACCATAATTATTATTTGGTAACCGGCTAGGGCTCGCGAAATTTTTACCGGTAAATACTCCGACCAGTTTAGAACTTATTTCAAGTTCTTCCTCTGGGAGTCACGATTGTGCACAGCGGCAAGCGCGGGCCTCACAACCTAACTGACAGTTACGTGCTGAGGCCCGCGCTTCAAATAAGTTCGAAACTGATCAGATTATTGTCCGGTAAATATTAAGCGAATCCTAGCCAATTACTAAATAATAAATAATATGTCATTAAATACAGATAAAATGAAAAAATGTCATACTATGGTTTAAAAATATATAAAATTTACATGTTCGCTATTTCATCATCAAGATATTCCTTAATTGTATAATAGTACTTACAGAATGTGTCTGTGTCAACAAATAAAAATAAAACTCCTATTAAATGTAGTTATGTTTTCCGATTCCAGTAATGTCTTTGGCAAATTATTATATATTTTTGGACCTATACCAAATACACCTCTTTAAAACAACGACAGTCTATGACGAGGCATAAAAATTTTATTTTGAATGCGCTGTCTTTCATAAAATTTAAATATAATAGTATTATTTCTTATGAATTTAGGCACTATTTCATATATATGAAGGCAGACTCAGACTCCTATACTTTAGTCATTTGAGTTAGGTTAAAAAAATAACCTCTTCAAATGAATTTTATTAAAAGTACGTTAGTTTACGTGCGCAAATGATTTTATTTATTAATCTCGTAAATTTGTAATTTGTAACGTACGATATATCTTTTAACGGCGATATGCCATTAATTACAAAATACTATGAATTATATACAACACTGCAGCTACTAAAATAAAAGCATTTAGACAACCTATAAGTCATTGCAGACTAACAGGCAGTTCAAATGCTCCAGCCCACTATCAGTTGACAGCCTGCCCAGCAGCCTGGCAGCACTGTCCCATTGAATTGTTAAAATTATTTGCCCCAGGCGCAGGTTCGGTTTCCGCCCGGGGCATACAATTTTATGCTCCTATAATTTGTAAAATATGATTTCCGCTTAGCACAGCTTGTAATCATATTTAGAAATATAAATATATATATGATGACTACTATTAGTACCACGCAGGTACTATTTACACCCTGTAAATAAGATGACCATGTCTAATGCTATATTTTTACCAAAACTGGGAGATAGTTGTCAGTAGGATAATCGCGCTTTTGATGGAAAAGTTTAAAACAGATTACATACGTGCGAATGGAGGAAGTAAAAGGATAAAACAAATAAGTTATATGCCTTTTTTATTAATTCGGTGCCTATCTTTATGGTAAAATCTAGATCAAACTGAAAGTCGTTTCAAAGTTTAATTCTATTTTATCTGAATTTAAAGCATTAGCGGGTATAAATGAATAAAATGTATGCACAATTAGGATGGTTGTTTTAACTGGACCTTCTTGTGAATGTGGCTGAAGCTACGAATAAATAATGTAAAGAAGTTTATACTTCTTCCGTCATCATAGCGGTCACTGTATCAGAGTTATCTCTGATACGGTGACCGCTATGATTTCGGACTCATCAAGTTCACAAGTAACAAAACACGCACAATTTTCCAAATTCAATTGGATTGGTTAATTGATTCGGCGTTTAGAAATGATCGCATCAAGGTGATGTTGTCACCGCCGTCATTGCATAAGGCCAAACCGTACTACTGCGGCACAGTATGGCAGGGAAGTGTGGCTCGTGAAATATTAATTTATATATATATATTTTTTATTCCTGATAGACTAGCCTTTACCACTATCTCATCTGATGGTAAGTGATGATGTGGTCGAAAATGTTGTTCAGGCTAACTTAGAACTACTGGCTCTCAAGGACAGCTGCCTGAACACACCATTAGGTGCTTGGCGACAGCTTTTCAACTTGAGGGTGGTAGCTAGCCCGGCGGGCATTCACAAAATGCCCTACCACCATGCTATAGTGACTGCTATCCTTAGACAACAACAACCGGGACCGACGGCTTAACGTGCCCTCCGAAGCACGGAAGCGCTCAGTAGTAATGTCACTAGCGGTCACCCATCTAAGTCGTGACCGCGGCGGACGTTGCTATCGGTTAATAACGGCTAAGCAAATTCGCTACGAGCTCTATAAAGTTTTCTTTACTTACCAAAAGAAGCCAGTAATGAAATAACAACGGGCGTAATGATGATCCAAAAGGTGTCACTGTGATCCATCCAGCATCTGGTTCAAAGAAAAATAATCCTGATAAAAAATATTCAGAGGTAGAAGAATTATTAACAGATATATTTTATTGAACAATATAACTTCGGCGATATTTTCTTAAGTATAACAAAGCGTAAATTATTTGGTTCTCATAGTACTACATATAATGATTTAACATCCGCACGATAGTTCTTTAAAATCAAAAAAATATATTAGGGTAAGCTCGACGAATTACACGCCTAAGGACCCAGTCTGCAGTGAATTATTGATGAGAATTTGTACACGACGTTTTAGCGGGGGTTTAAATGGCAATGTATAAATATTAATATATAAAAGACGTTTATTTCAGGCATACGCAAATGTACAAAATTTTGTTTTGTTTTTGAGGGATACATACAGTAAAACACCTACCTAAGTGATGATAGTTCCTACTATTCATGATTTCCTATTATTAAAAACCGACAATTCCATTTACTAAAGCGTGTTCTAAATAAATATTTTTTCATTTTCATTTCAATTACGCTAAAAAAATATGACGATATTTTTTTAGCGTAATTGAAATGAAAATGAAAAAATATTTATTTACAGCATTAAATAGAAAAGTTACAAAAACAATTGTTACCTTATATAATGATTAAATACATCTCCTAAATAATGCTGAGGTGGTAAATACATTTGTCAGATGCTTATGATCTTCACACTAGGCAAGCCTGTATCGTGAAGATCTCAGAATTGCAACTACTATTGCCTTGGATACTAAAATATATATTATTTATAATAAGAACTATCATCGCATAGGTAGATTATCTTAATGACAGTTCCTATTATTAATAATAGATTAGGTAGATTATCTTATTGATAGTTCTTACTGTAGAAATTTAATGACAGTTCTTAGTATTAATAATAGATTAGGTAGATTATCTTGATGATAGATCCTTCTGTAGATATTGAATGATAGTTCCGTATTATTAATAATATATTCTATAGTATCCTACGCAGAAGTTATTGCAATTGCGCTCAAAACATATGACAGGACACGCTTTTGTTAATCGAAATGTCTGTAAATAATTATAAATCTCATTTTCGAAAGCTATCATCTGCCCTGTAAAATAATCATTAGCCCTGCCTGAGTAAGGGATTGACCAATTTTGCAGAACTTCATCATATTACTTTCGCAAGTTTTGGTTATTTATTATAGAAATATTCAATATGAATATTCAAAAAAGATTGAAATCTTAATGGATTAATTAAATTTTACTAGCATCCGCCCACGTCTTTGCCAACGTAAAAACTCTGATCTTTGCCTCGGGATCTACTTTTGTATATTTTATTTGATTAAGTATCAGATCAAGCACGATTATGACCTGATATTGAATGTTAACCTCCACCTTTGATGAATCTAGATACATTATGACGAAATGTATCTAGATTCATCAAGGTAGAGGTTCCCACTCAATACCAGGTGCGCATCGTGCTTGTATACAGAGTGTCCCACGGACCGGTCCCACGAGTATGGTTTTCCTTTTATTTCTGACACTGACATTTATCAAAAAAATAATCCTTATTATGAAGCCTTTCGATCAGTATATTAAAGCTGTAGTGATTATTTTTCTCGTGTAACGGGTTCGATTCGCGGTTCAACACTGTGATTATTTATTTATCTATAAATGCAGTATAAATTGTTTTTTGAATTCAAGTAATGTTCCAGCAAATTCAGCAAAATGTTCCATCTACAATACAATTTCAGTAAAATGTTCCATCTACAATATTCAAGGTACTTTCCCTCCATGTGGCATCGCCGTGGGACGCCCTGTATACAGCGTTATTGGTAAAATGCTAATAACCTCTTGGTTGACTTCTTCTAGTCCTAACAAATATTTTGAGATGTTTTAATAGTTTAAAAAAAAAATATTTAATGCCTATTCCGAGCCAAGAGCGCCGCAACACTGGACCGCGCCGTGGTGCCTTTCTATAGTTTGGAATATTTTCATCGAGCAAAGAAATATATATATAAATATATGAAACTATACATTACAGGCTCAAGAGACTTTTGACATCAGGTGGTCCTCGTGCTTATTTAGTAAACAAAAAAAAAAATCAAAAGAAAAAAAAACATCTCAAAATGTTTCTTAAGACTAGCAGAAGTCAAGTCTAGCCCTGAGAGGTTGTTAGCATTTTACCAATAACCCTGTATAACTGTAGTGCGCTCATCACCCTTAGACATAATGTTGTTAAGTCTGACGTGCCTTTAATTCTCTTCAAATTGAAACACAGTAGTAAAAATATATAATCGACGCCAACACCGAAATTGATATAATGTGTGACAAATAGAATGTTACTTTTTCTGTGTTATTACAATATTGTGAGAGTCTCAAAGACCAATGGAATGCGCCCTAGTATTGACAAGATATTTATTTGTAAATTTATTTAATTTGGCATTTAATTATACTTTATCATTTATTCTTTTTTACATTTGAATTTTTTGACATACTGTGTGATATTTGTAATTGTTTTTAATCAAAGTTTTTTATCACAATATACAAATTATTACTAGTGGCTCTCCGATATGTAAACCTCGCGAGTCTGCCCTTGCATAGCTTACAATTGAATATATAAATAAATAATTGATTATACTCCACTTATAGACAACGTGCGTATCACGGACATTGCCATTAATTTAAGCGCAGGCGTCCATACTTTCAACACCAAATAATGTATATCTCCGTCATTTTGAAAAATAATCGAAAACTGAATCGACAAAAAAGTTTTATGTGCTTATCACCTATCACCTATAACCTGCTCACAAAATTTCATGAGACTCGGTTTAGAAATGAGACGTGTAGAGGAGAACAACCGGACATACGAAAGCATTTTTGTGTAAATTTAAGCAGAGACGATTCGCTCGAACTAAGTTCTCGCTCGGTCAATTATTATAATTATATAAAGAGGCTGTACTTCCCCGGACGAAATCGTTAAAAAAAAGTTCTATACAATCACCACCCAGAATTTTGGAATATAGGTACTTTTTTTTTTTTTTTTTGATGGGTGGAAATGCCTTCGCACTGCCCTTCCACCACGGGGATGGTGGAAGGGGCTGTGTGGGGTTTGGACCCACTAAAACCCCCCCGTGAGCAGTCCTCCGCCGATATGGGGCAAGATAGGGTCACGTTAGCATGCACCATCTTGCCCCGGCGGTAGACCCGAACTAAATCAAGCCTCTGTGCTTGTGAAGGGGCGACCTTACTCACCAAGGCCACCCCCAAAACGTGTTAGGCCGTACAAGCTGGTGGAGTACCCCCGACTCAACACCAGCGACCCCACTATGGAGAAGGGAGGAGGCGGGCGAACTGCCGCCTTCTCGTCCCCGTTCGTCTGCGCCGGAGCGCGTCAGCTCGTACATCGTTCTCCCTGACCCGCTCCGCAGCCTCCTTCTGCGCCATCACCTCTTCGCAGAAGGAGACCACCGCCTGCCACGATCTCTCCCTGACGAGCATGGCGTTTACCACGCTCGGCAAAGAGAGGTCCCCTCCAATGAAAACAGAAAGCGTGTGCCGCTGCGGGCCCCATGCGGCACACACTTCCAGCGTATGGAGCGCCGTATCCTCCGCCGCTCCACACTCGTGGCAGGCTGGGGTCACCTCCCACCTCGCGATCTGGTGCAGGTACTTTCCGAAACATCCGTGTCCGGAAAGCACCTGCACCAGTCGGAAAGTCAACGACCCAAACGGCTGCTTCACCCACCTCCGCAAAACCGGGCGGATGGCTTCCACCGTCCACGACCCAGGGACCGGTGGAGGGAATATAGGTACTTACCTTAATATAATATGACCGGACTTATGCATAGTATATATACCCAGTTTCATTCCAATCTTACAAAGAATAAACAGGTACTTGTACTCGGCCACGCTTTGGAATTTATCTTAATGTGTTATTTCATATCACCGGTTTTCTACGAAGAAACCATGGAACTACAACAATATCTGCAGTCTTGTTACATAAAAAAATACACAATGTTTCATATTTTCCATTAGAATAAAAACACAAAAATACAATTTACATTGGGCGACGCGTAATGCCTTTATTTGATATTAGGTATGATTGATCGGTTTGAAAATGGAATGAGAGTGCATCATCTGTCAATTGAATTTTAATAAAAATATTGTGTCCCTTTTTGTGGGAACATACGAATATATTAATAAAACGGCGGCATACGGGTATAGTTTTAAGAACATGATTCTACATATTAACCAAAACTAGTATGATTGTGACAAAGGTATTTTTGATACAGGAAAATGTGAAACATATGTGTGCTAAACGTAGTGGGATAACGAGCAACAGAAGATAGAGGAGGTAAAATTTATACGTTGTGCCAACCCTACGTAGCTTGGTTTACTTACAGTAAGAAGAAACTTGTCATACAGCTATTTATAAATAAGTTTGAGTGGATCCGCTAGGGACGCCCTAACTCAACCTCCAGAATGCATTAAACATTGACGTAAGTATCTAGAGTAAACCCTGAACATTGTTAAGCTAACATATTTACTATTCACAATACAATTGAACAAAACCACCGAGCTCCACATCGTAGCGTAGCTCCCGTTACAGATTATACTCACAAATGGAATTTCCATAGTAACTAGTCAAAGATATTAGTACCAATAGCGAGAATAAATGTAAGTATACATTTATTCGTAGACTTACATCCATCAAAACTTTTCATTTTAGATTGGAAAACAATATCCTTATCCTTACTAATATCATAAACGCGAAAGTTTCTAAGTACAGATGTATGGATGTATGTTTGTAACTCTTTCACACAAAAACTACTGAATGGATTTCAATGAAAATTAACAATAATATAGCTTACACATCACAATAACACATAGGCTATAATTTATAAAGATATTGTGTGAATTGTCCAAAATATAACGATGAATGTCAAGTAAGTAGGAACAAAATCTGCCATATGCGACCTATTCTGGCGTGCGCTGCAAAAACCTCTAGTATCACACGTATGTATTACGGAAATGTTTATCTTAATTTGTCCTACAAAAAAGCCCGCGACAGCATATATCTATCTTGTATGTGTAAGCCATCATCGCCAAAATAGGGAATCTATATTTGGTAGTAACAAATTGATCCTTATTAAACAAATATTATAAAGGCGAACATATATGTATATATGATTGTTGAAAATTTTGACTTTGTCACCTCCTTGGAAACGCACGCGAGCGTTGAGACCAAATTGGCTGCGGCAGGCATATTACTGTCAAATCATTTTCGACGTTATCTTTAACTACAATGCATAGTATCAGATGAAAGACTTGTACAAGTTGCGCGGCATGAGGCCGAGCACCACAATCAGCCCACCTCGGACAAATCCATGACTGAACTTAAAAGACTACGAATTAAATTTATTTCATTACACTAAACGACATCACGGGAACGGTCCATTGATTTATTTATTGTTTATTATTCTATGATATTATTGATTGTAATTAGTATCTTTTTTGTTAAGATTTATGAATGCACACTACAAATTAAATACAGCACTACAGCTACTACAATAAAGAATAGACAAAGTGTTTGAAACGTCGGGACAAAAATAATGATAAATATACGCGATTAAAACCGTTTAAACTTGGTTAATTACTATGTGTAATAATCGCGAAAACCTAAGACAACATTAAATACTATATATATCTAACTAAATATTTCTAAGCACACATCCTTTGTTAACAACGACCGGCACTACACGAAAATATATTTTAAAACCAACGTCGAACAAAAACTTTGGTCCACACGTGTTGTAGCTTCGAATTAGTTTACAAGTTTCAGTCCCTGATGGGGCAAACACTTCGTTTCCAACAACGCATTTATTAGTGGTAGTGAAGAAATTGAAATTGTATAGTCTTGTATGTATGAATTACCCGTGGGGTGTCGGGTTAGAATTGTACCTCCCCATATCATCCCGTAGGTGTCGTAAGAGACGACTAAGGGAAAAATACTGGAAGGTGGGCAGCAGCGCCTTCTAATGAACTGCCATCTTACACTGCGATTCCCAAGCCGCCTGCCAAGCGTGGGGATTATGGCAAATACCCCCTTAATAGGGGAGGCTATGTTCAGCAGTGGACAAGTCGGCTGTTACAGTATGTATGAAACGTAAAATGAAAAA
The DNA here is from genome assembly GCA_963890685.1 of Plagodis pulveraria. Lineage (NCBI taxonomy): Eukaryota > Metazoa > Arthropoda > Insecta > Lepidoptera > Geometridae > Plagodis > Plagodis pulveraria. The sequence goes on along the minus strand of OY982949.1, from coordinate 10,193,497 downwards.
AAAAACAAAAATATTTAAAATGAAACCTAACTGACTTCAAACACTAAAAAGTATGAAATAACTTATTGTCGGTACCACGGTGATTCAAAATACTGACCTCAAATTATCATGTTCTGGCACCCACAAGCTAACAATAACAAATATTTTAAGAAAACACTTAAAAATATAAAAAATAATTATATCTAGTGACAATTCCGCCTTATTTACCTGTTATGCCGACGTGACGTCACAAACGCCACGCAGCCAAACCAAAAGAATTTTATACGCGTTTTGCTTCTACACGTAGCATCTCCTCAGGAAGTCTTGACTCTACAAGCGCACGATCGAGAAGATTTCTCGATCTTGCGCTTAAATATGGATTTCCGCAAAGTAACGCCTGAATCTATTCATTACCCACAATCTACTTCATACTTTTTAGTGTTGGAAGACTGTTAAGTTTCTTTTTTTTTTTATCTTAAAAGTTAGATGTATGCTGTCGTGAGCTTTCATGTAGGACTATTAAAGATAAATATTTCCGGTATACATACTTGTGATACTAAAGGTTTTTACAGCGCACGCCAGAATAGATCGTACAATATGGCAGATTTATTTCCTACTTACTTGACACTTATCGTTATATTTTGATCAATCCACACAATATCTTTAGAAATTATAGCCTATGTGTCAATAATTCCTAAGTTATTTCACACATATATATGAGTGTTGAAGTCAGTTGAAATAGTGTAGTAAAAACAAAATGATATTTTTGAAGTACAGTTATGTAATTACACATTATTCTAACATACTAGTATTTGTTAATTCCAAAGTTGACATTTAAAATTCGAATAACTATTTCTCGCTTTCAGTTATAAAATACTGAAACGGCTCTTTTCATGTTGAAATGTGAACAAATTAATCCGAATTTCTACACATATCTGGAGAAATATCAGTATCATCAGGTAATTTATAGTGCCAAAAATGTATAACAAAAACAAAACTGAAAGTTGCAAGTCCAATTTCAGTGAACACGTAATTCCGACTCCATATTTCAAAAATAGGTAGTCACAAAATATCCCCAATAAAAAACATCAGCCCCTTTGGAATCATTTAAAAATAAAAATGGTCAATTCATAAAAATATAGGTGGGTATTAATCATTTCTCAGAAGAGTTTAACTTTTAAAATATTTTGACTATCATAATAAATATCTAGTTTAAAAGTGCCACAACTCTTAATAAAACATGAGTATGACGTATAAAGACTCAATTAGTAAATTTAGATTGATATTAGTTTTTTTAGAAGTACCCTAATTTACAACTTCAGTCCTACCCAATAGTGACAACCAGAGTTTCACTGTGTTAGTACATATCGAATTAAACAATATATATACAAGAAAACATTTCGCATATATGCAATGATAATTCGCTTGAAAAGTAGGTAGGTGAACACTGCAGGGGCAGACAAATCGCTTTTGTAATTTTATTTACTAGCAAAGAAATGCGCTTTACTTTTTAACTCGTAGATATTATTTTAAAGAGCTATGCTAAATTCTAAGCGAAGAAATACAAATTATTTCAGAAATTAGAAGTGGAAAATCTGTCGCCAAGCACATATCGGTGTGTTCCGGCAGCAGTTCTTGAAAGGCAGTGAAATCACATGCACGTGAGACTTAACAACTATGTCTCAAAGTGATGGGCGCAGTGCAATTCGTCACATGTGATGAAGTGCATCTTTTCTAGAGGTGAGTTCGCTTAACATCAGGTGGGTCTAGAGCTTGTTCGATCACAATAACAAAAAAAAGGATGGAAAAAAATAACTTCCAGTGGGAATTAAAACCGCAAGCCAAGAATATCGTCTTGGTTCATTTCTAGTTACAAATAAGCACCCGCTTGGCAGTCACCCGCTTAACGCTGGTCAGTCGAATTTTCTCCATCCGTTTTGATTGCACGTCTTTTTGACGTTGTGCCGACAAAAGGGATACCTTTGTCGGTACTAACCGCTCCGTGGCGCCGTAGTGGAAGCGAGTCGTGGCGTACACGACGATGACGAGTAAGGAGAACCCCCAGCCAACTCCCATGAACCACCTCATTGCCACGTCGTCTTTCACGAACACCTGTCGTCATGGAAAAAGCATCAGTAATTTAACCTTCATTTGTAATACCAACCATTTTACTATGCCACCTTATTTTTAGTCACTGTTTAAGTAAACAGGCGCAAGGCGCGGAAAGCAGATGATTCAAAATAATACTTCTTGAGATTATTAAATAGTGACAATTTAAAAAAAAAATTGAAAGCGTACACGAATGATGTACTTAATTAAAAAAATATGAAAATCAGAACTGATTTCTATCACTGAGAAGTATAAAATAACTTGATGACGTTAGTGCCATACTGATTCCAATGAGCTCACATTTTCATGTTCCGACTTCCATAACTTATGTCATATTTTTTAAAGTTAGAAGTCCTAACTTTTAAGAAAAGCTCTCTTTTCAGTGATGCTTACTGTCCCTGTCGTCCGAATAGTTTTTGGAACTCCAACGGTCCTGAATTTTCACATCTTTCTCACGCTAAAATGTAATCAACTATATCCTTAACAAATACGCGATATTTTTTTATTCGGGCTGGCTATTTTCATAAGTTTTTGCTCTTTTTGTACAATGAATATGTTGTAGCCGCTACGTGCAGCCCCATTTAGGGGGGATTGCCATAATCCCGATGCTTGGCAGGCGTCTTGGGGATTGCAGTTTAAGATATCATTTCCTAAGAGGCGCTGGTGCCCATCTTCCGGTAATTTACATTTAGTCGCCTTTTACGATACCCACAGCTACAAATAGGCGCCGTGACCTTCTGACCCCCACCCCGTGGGGTGCCGGGTTAGAATTGCACCTCCGCATATCATCCCGTGGGTGTCGTAAAAGGCGATTAAGAGAATAATTTTAAAGCGCTCGTAGCGAAGTTTACTTAGCTGTTCTCAACCGATCAGCAAAGTTAAGCAACGTCGCGCGCGGTCATGAGTTGGATGGGTGACCGCTAGTGACATTACTACTGAGCGTTTCCGTGCTTCGGAGGGCACGTTAAGCCGTCGGTCCCGGTTGTCGTCTTAGGATGGCAGTCGTTACAGCATGGTGGTAGGGCATTTTGCGAATGCCCACCTGGCTAGCTACCACCCTCAAGTAGAAAATCTGTCGCCAAGCACCTAACGGTGTGTTCCGGCAGCAGTCCTTGAGAGCCAGTACTTCTAGGTTAGTCTGAACAACATCTTCGACCACATCATCACTTACCATCAGGTGAGATAGTGGTCAAAGGCTAACCTATCAAGAATAAGAATAAAAAAAAAAAAAAAAAAAATTTTACTGGAAGGTGGGCAGCAGCGCCTTCTAAAGAACTACTATCTTACACTGCGATCCCCAAGCCGCCTGCTAGCGTGGGGATTATGGCAAATACCCCCTTAATGGGGGAGGCTGTGTTCAGCAGTGGACGATCCGGCTGATACAGACCTTCTGACCCGGTGCCACTGGTTTTACATTACAAGCTTCTAATTAATATGCATCGCACCCTTTAGAGAGTGTAACATAAAAACGACTCGAACGATGTTGATGCAATTTAATGGGTCCAATTTGGATGTATACTTAATAGACAAATAATTATCAAGATTGGATGGTGCAATAAAAGTTGAGTGAGGTCAAGGAAATTAAATAATGCGTCGAATAGACCACTAACTTTTACTACTTTTATTGGGAAGTCGATTAAGAATATGTGCTTTTCGCACCGGTCTATGTGAACTGATTGTGAAACGACACTTTCTAGTCAATTGCATAGTTAAAACAACATTTGAATTGTATTTCAGATGCTCTTGAGAGGAAAACTTTGATCTCTGTAACCAACGGTATATTGTAGACCTTTTTCTACATAAACGTCCTTTGATGTTGCAGTATTTTGAATTAGCAATAGTTTTTTATAGCTACGTGCCGCCGTATCGCCAGCTTGGTGATGGATGATTATGATGATGAAAAGTATCCTATGTCTCGTTTACCTCCATACCCAATTTCATCAACATTGGGCTAGCCCTTTGAGTATGAAAAAGTTACAAACACACAAGCTATGGCCTTTATAATATTAGTATGACTATGAAATTTTACATCAGGCACACGGCTATAGTAAAAGAGAAATCATTTTTGCATATACAAAATTATACCGTCGGTCAATAAACTAAATCGATATCGATATGGGTGGCGCGGGCAGGGGCAGAAAACGCTAGGAACCGCGTCCACGCAACTGTACCCATGACTTCGGCGGCTTTTAGGCTTGGATAAAGAATATATGACGAAACAGAGAACTTATTACATAAGATGTTGCTTATTCAAGAGCTTATTTATCACTGAACAATACTGAAATTGACTTTGGAGCAGAACTATATAAATTTTTTGGCAAACCAATTAAGTGTTTAGCTGCAATTATAATAATTTAAATGAGGTTTTTTTTAACCAATCATAGGCCAAGGGACTATGTGTATCCTGCTCATTTTCCGTCTTGTCACACTGTTCACAAAAGTGGTACCTCTGTCCCTCAGAGGGACTCCCTATTGTGGAGTTAAGTAGGTGAGCCTTGTCTAAACTTTCGACTTAATGTATGCGTAATACCCGAAATTTAGTTTTATGATACATTTTTACAATGGGACTAAGCTAAAAGTAGTGTTTAAATATTTAAGGTTTATTCAAATGTAATTTTTATAATTCTAATGTTCTATTGTTGTGTTTTGTTTCTCGTAGACGCACTTAGGTAACCGATTTCTGGGTAAGTAAAAGTGCGTCTAGAATACTTACATTTTTTCACTACTTCATTTCATAGTAAAAGTCATTATTGTGCGGTTGGATTTCATTGTAACTACTTTGGTTGTAGTGACAAAATATCACTGGTTCCCAATTAAGTCATCAAATTTTAGTGCGAGGACCTAAACATGAAATTAATAAACATGACAATGAATGACTTTGAAGTCAACTATGACTAAAGTATATCGCATTTCATCCTCTTTTAAGTATTTATTCACTTTACACATGTCTTATATCTACCTACTTACTTTTTGCTGTACTCAGTGGGTAGAAATATGTTCGCTATGTGACTTAAATATGTTTGGCAAAGCGAGACACTTCGCTTTCCCCCTGTGGGATATACCTAAAGGCGTGAGTATAGGTTAGTATGAACACAAAACCTCGTATAACTTCCACTGACTACATTGTTTTTACGTTCTCTCTGAAACATAATAAATCTACTTCACACAATAGAGGTGCGTAATTTTATGATGACACTGTGTCATTCCAGCGTTCACACTTTGTTTCCGAGGTAGGTACTATAGTTCAGTTGAGTAACTACTCCATGGCTTGGCCCTTGGCCCAAAAGTTACTCGACAACTTTGCTTTGCTGCCTCTTGGGGATAAACTTTAAAACAACAACGATTGGCTTGGAAATGAATACAGGCGGAGAGATCGATTGCTATTTCAGAGACAGAAACGATATTTAAAATCATTGGAAGTTTATTTTAATATAAAATTATTAGAAATACTAAGGCATTCGTAATCGCATATCATCATCGGCCTCTTATCCCAAATATGCAGGGTTCATGCTATATCTAACAATGCATTGAAATAGACTAACTCAATGGGGGAGACCCTATTCAGCGGTGGACGTTCCTGAAGTGCTCGTAGCGTTGCTTAGTCGGTTTTATTCGATCAAATCGGTTAAGTAACTTCCGCTGCGGTCATGAATTGGATGGTTGACTGATAGTGGCATTACTGTCATACTAAAATTTAACTATGTTACAACTGAGCTCTTCTGCCTTCGGGGAGTACCATTGAGCCGTCGTTGGTCCTGGTTGTTGTCTTAGGATGGCAGTCTTTATGAGCATGGTGATAGGACACCTTACGAAATCCCGATTGGCTAGCTAACACCATGAAGTAGAAAATCTTTCGCTAAGCACCTAACGTTGTATTGTGGAAGACTTTTTTAGAGCCAGACAGACATTCTTGCTTAGACTAAAAAAGATCTTAGAACAGTACATCACTTATGATAGTGGTCGAAGCCACGACAGTTTTCTCAAGTAAAATAAATTACCTTTTGTTTTTAGTTTTCGTACGGAATAAAAATAGCAGTATAGTGAAGTATGGTGTTTCACGCCCTTATTTCTACAACATTCTACCTGATACCTACGTATATAGATAAGTAGAAAATCAGATAGATCAAATTTGTCACCATAACCTATATATGGAATGATATTTTCCTTTCTGCCGTCTCCCAAAGGGATCACCGCAGTACGTGACCGTTTCGCCGAGCAACTTTGGGTTTTAGTTTGCATGTTTACTCAACATATGAAACAGGAAATTTCTGAGATTATAAATACGGGACATGCCTATGAATATGCGATTTAAATCTATTTTGAAGCTTATGGCTAACTTTCAATCAAGTCCTACTAAGTTACTTCGAGAAGGATGGAAATTAACATTATTAAATATTCATGTGTTATAGAAGAAATTTCGGAGAATTTTGGTTGATCTAAATATTTACTCGTAAGTTTGGAAACAATCTTGTTTTATCGGACTGATGGTTCCATAACGCTGCAGCGTATGTTGCTCGGTTAAGAACTAAGTAGACATTTTATTGATATATTCTATTTTCTTGTGAATCGAGTTATGATATGAATATGTCTTAACACAATGTTAATAAATGATCTTAATCTTTATAAATATGCCGTCTAAACGATTAAATATGACTGTCATCTCATATAGTATCTAGAATGGAGATAGTAAGTGGAATTATCGAAACAGGGGTACTTACCACCACCAACGCTATGTGCAGATGTAGACCTTCACAGAACATCCATAAATAGCTAGTCACCATAAAGTAGTTTGTGATGACGTGCAGTACTTGACACCAATCCTGGACAGAAAAAAATATTGTGTCTATTCACAGCCTCGACAATGTATAGACTTAAGAAAACAGTAAAGTTTTCGATATTTGCTTTCTGATCAACTTTACTAAAATCTCAAATAAGTCTCTACTTTCGATTTCTTCGATAAACTTATTATTAGTTTTCGCTAAAATAAAACCTTAATTTTTACACAACTGTCCCAAAAAGGGAGTGTTATGTTTTCAGGGTTCATGTATATGTATGTATGTTGGCGAGTTTCTTTATTCCACCATAACTTCTACACGACTTTCTAACCGATTTTAATGTTTGAGATATCGTTAGATTCATTTTGATAGCGCAAATGATACTAGGTACATCAAAAAACAAACTGGCGGATTTTGGTCGCCATGTTGTGAGTTTTTTTTTTCTTCCATACCTATCTAGTGTGGTATCAAAATAAAGAGCTTTAAAAAACGATTCCATAAATGTATATAACTTGCAGTTAACATTTCAATGAAACGATACATTGCTTACATAAAATAAATATATTGCAGTCGAGTTTTTTTACTTTTGAATTAATTTGTACTTGTATTCGAATGCGGGTAGTCGTACCTTCTAAGCTTTTACACAATAATGAAAGAAGCTTTGAGTATGGTATTCATAGAGGAAGGATCTTTATTTTATATTATTATAAGATTATTTTTCTGTGAATACTTACTGACGATGTGAAGTAAACAAAAATAGTCGTTGTTTTCATACGAACATAATCTGAAACTATATAAGCTTTTTTGCGCGTATATTTTGAGCGAGCCATCCAACATACTGTTTGGTGGACAAGCAATAATAGAGTTGGCGTTTATTACTCATAAAGTACCTAAATAAGGAAATAGTTGGCGCATTTCTATACAGCTATATATAGCTGCATTGTGCTGATCGTTTTCCTTAAGGTTTTTATTAGGATTTCGGAATCGAACAACCAAGGAAAATGGGAAATTTTGTCTGCTTACACGGTTCCTTATTAGCTACCTATATGATATCAGCAAAAAAATGGATTTGTGTTTTATGAAGGTAACGATGTAACGCTAAGCAACGTCATACCGAATATATTTACTTGTTAGTGAAAAAGAAAAGAAAAACGGCCAGATTTTTCTTTTTATAACAGATGAATTTCATCACAAGTCACGAATTGCACTGTGCCCGTCACTTTGAGACATAGTTGTTAAATCTCATGTGCCGGTAAATTAACTGGCTCTCAAGGACAGCTGCTGAAACACACCTTTAGGTGCTTGGCAACAGATTTTCTACTTGAGGATGACTAGCTAGCCAGGCGGGAATCCGAAAAATGCCCTTCCACCACGCGGTGAAGCGCGCGGCGGGTTTCGAACCGTTGACCTGCTACGCGGCAGTCCATAGCCAATGGCACTGAGCTTTCACTGCTTCACTTACAGTTTTCATCATCATCCTCAATCACCTTCAAAGCCTGTCTTATGAGATCAGGGGGGCATGTCAGGATATCGGGTTTGATGCTTAAGGCTTGACAAGGCGTTGCATTTAGTCGCCTATTTAACCTTTACCGGAAGACCAGCCGAGTCCTCAGTAATTGATTCCAGGCTGATAGTTTCGATTTATAATGAATGGGAAAGGCACAAAGCAGGACTGTACCAGACTACGGGAACATAAGCCTACTTGCGACTTACCACTTTTAACGATCTAGGTTATATTTCTCGAACTCGGCAGCAAGTTGTATTCAAAAATTTGAATGAAAGCGTTGTGTAAAAATAACCAATACTAAGGAAATATGGTCATGCAGTATATTGAAAGATTATGGATGTTCGGATCAGGAGGCTTTTTTTTGGCTTGAGGTATACAAATATCGAGAATACTGCTAATATAGCAAAAATATCGCTTCTACGCGAAAATGCTGTTTGTGTGGTCGGACAAGCCAAACGGGGCTGAATCGGCTGACGGACCTTCATAGAATATGTATGACAGCGATCAGCTACGATGCGATCCTTCGCGCTGATTAGATACCGGACATAGAAGTAAAATATTTGGACATACACCGTACACATTATAGTTTTTTTTGGGCGTACATGACATGTATTATTATTATTGGCCCTCCCTATGTAGTCAACAAATATTATGTTTACATGACCCTAGTGTCGACGATGCTCAATTATATAAAGACTTTTATTTTTAATTTGAAGGCGTGAAAACGTAATATACACAAGATGTGCTTCTTAACTACAATACGGCCGACGGTACATTTTGGACTCTCACACAGAGGGTTCCATATCAAAGCATAATGTATCCAAAAAAAAAATTTTCCAAAATGTAGGTATTGCAACCGTCACTTGACGATTATTCGTTCCTATACCTTAGATTTTGGACTATACTCACAATAAGTTCGATGTTTCTGTTAACAATAAAATTACTTTGCTTGTTTGACCCTTTCTATTTTTATTATTATTATTTACTAGAAAATCTGCCATACAACATTCTGTGTAAATTTTAACCAGCTTCCTATCCTACAGTTTTAAAGATACAGCCTATCGAAAGTTGGTCGAATGGTCAGACTACGGAGATTTAGTAATAAGGGTTCTGTTTTCTTAGTGCGTAATCCTAAATACTAGGTATATAAAACTTAGGGCCTGTTTCAGAATGTTCGAGTAAGTTCTGGTTATACTACCCAGAACATAAAATAACTGAATGATAAAAATGACAGTTAACATGCAGCGCGATTCAAGCTTTAACCGATGGAACTTACTCGAACATTCTTAAAAAGGCCCATAATGTACAATCACCGTATAAATACCACTAAGTTGTTACACTAAGCACCACAAAACAGTGCAACTAAGCATCGTTAAGCATCGTCTCAAAATAGAATCAACGAAGAAATGGATTCAGCCATCAAAACTCCCGTTTAGAAGGAACTTCTTCGGAAGTAATTATCGGACATTCCCTACGGGTCTTTGTCATCAATCCTTAGCACCTCTTTTACGTTGCTTCGAGACGTCGTGCCTTGAACTTTAAAATTATTTCGCAGGCAAAACAACGCAATTTGAAAAAACACTTTTGCTAAGCACATTACTTACCGTGTATTGCAGCAGTTGTCTTTGAGAGCCAGAAATCCTAGGTTTAACCTTTAAACACATATTTACATAACAAAAAGAAATAATAAATATTTTTAATATTGTTATGGTTGCAATAACGCCTGCTATGCGGATAACATTACAAAATTATAGTCATTATATACGATAGGAAAAATTTTAGTCATGTGTGGGATTCGATTCGAACCCGCGTCCATACACCCCTTTAGCTGGGGTATGCTCTAAACAATGGAGATAGCATGATATGATGTCATAACTCAAATCTTTCTTATCGTTCTTTAAGAGGTCTTATGAGAACTTTAGATGTCGCTCCATCCTAATACGATTGTTAAAGAACGATAGGAAAGATTTGAGTTATGACATGACGTCATAACTCAAATCTTCCCGCACATGACTTAAATTTTTCTTATCGTTTATCTGTAATTTTGTAAATATTAAGCATGTCTTAGAATAATAACCGGCTTTGAGCGAGTTACACACGGAGCGTTCTTCATGTTAGTAAAACCGCATTTACATAATCGTACGGTGGCCGAAACGATTGGATGATTGGCGGTATTAAACATCCCTCTTGTGCCTTGTCTCGCCCCCACACCGCTCACCATCTCAAAAATTACTAAAATATCAAATATAATTCCTCACGGTAAAAACAATGAAATAGCACAAAATTTAATGTTGTTGTCTAGCTAGCTTGATCCAAGTGGTTCTCTGTGGATCGAGTCAGGCGAGCGGTGCGCCTCGCTCGATAACGGTCGATTTTTTATATTTTACAAAAATATATATACCAGTTTCAACAATGCAGAGCTTTAAAAGTAGGACGGAGTGACAGCATAGAGTTAGAGGACCTGCTTTGTCATACGGAACTTTAAAAAGGGAATAATAGCATATAAAAAGAATGCAGTATTTTCCTTACCTCGTTGTCCTGAACGACAGTGACAGTGTTGACGACGGTCTTGTACCAAATGATCCAAAGAATGTTGTTAAGCGCAAATGACGTAAACAGGTGCATGTGGATCCGAATACGCGTACACTGCAGTGACCTAAGTACAACAGAATAGAGTTTAATTCTAGAAGAAACAAAAAGCAACTAAGGAGACCTAACATTAAGAATTTTATGTGTGTATCATGACCTGTTATATCAACACGTTATTTTGTTGAGTGAATTTGTGTAATATATTGATATTCACAGTAAATGATACTAAATATTATTGTTTTTAGTAAACCTCAGAGAGCAGCGAATACCCTAAATTATCGATCTGCAAAAGATGACATATCTTGTGGCTGCTATGACTGTTATTAATTCATTCATTGTTATTAATTTCAATGGAACATAGGTTTGGTACAATAGCTCCAGTTCTGAACATCAAAAAGTATAAATAATTACACCATTATCTCGCGGAATTAAATGTATTTTTTTATGGATGATATCATCATTACTTTGATAGTAAACTTTAATGATTTTGATCCTTAACCAAAATATTTCTGGGTTGTAAAATCATCGACATTCGTTCCGATAATATTTTTAATTATTTTTCTTGATTGTTGTTGTTGAAAATTGGTGGGAAAAAAGGAAATAATGACATTGAGCTCCACAGAAACGACGTTTCATGTTTAGTAACCGACACGTGGCACTCGTGACAATCACGCGATCTCAAACCTAATCTCAAATTATTGCAGATGATAAAGTTAATTAATATATATTTGGCTGAATCATACGTAATCTGTCCTTGGAAGTTTAGCTTTGATAATGTCACGTAATACCTATATTTATGCGTCAAATAACAAAACAAAAAAATATTGAATATGATTTATTATTCAGTCCTGAATTAATATGACACATTAGTAGAAAGAGGTACTTTTACAAGGAAGCAATGGCAATATATAAATGATAAAAAAATAATTTGGTTTGGGTGGGAGAGCGTGCGTTTAAACCCTATATTTATAAAACAAACACCTGATCCTTTTTCTATATGATAAAACCTGTTCTTCTTTATTGATTTTTATGTAATTCTAAACACCGTACGGTATTGTGTTTAAATAATGAAAGTCGTCCAACTAAAAACAGCTTCGAAGGAGTAGATGTTATTTTTTATTCTTGCTTTCTATACCCTTCGCTCCATAGACTTAAGGTGAAGCGAAAAAAATTCTAAGTCTTGTCATGTTGCCTGCAAAACTCCTGTCATCGCTAGTTTAGTAACAGTTACCTTGTATAGAAAACAATATCGTTATAACGGAGATATTTTAGTTTTTATATATTGTTAATAATGAACGAAGTGGTTTTATTCGAGAAGAGGCTCGCCACGCTGTCAATTTTAAGATTACGTCCTTTTATTTATACTTAAATATACAGTGTAACTATGTGCTATCGTTTATAAAAAATGTATAATGTATATGTATGTAAAAATAATTTATTGTTATAAATGTGTTAAACTTTTTACTCACCGGAAATACATAAATATCGCTAGGGAGATGAGTAGCGCTGCCACTGATATAGAATACCCCACGACGTAGATGTTGTTTACGATATTTCTGAACTGAAACAATTATTGATTATATTTTAAAAGCAAAAGTGAAATAAATAATAATTTGAATATTATTGAGGCGAGGAATCGAAATAAACTTGGTGTATCTTTTCAAAATGTATTTACATTTTAAGTATCATATATTCGATGATCAGATTTAAAATTGGATTTAAAAACGTGTTGTTTAATAACATCGAACATATGATACTAAAAACGAACATATGTTGTAAATAATTGCGAAAAGTTTTATATCTGAATAATCTCCCAGTCACTTTCAATGATAGAGTTATTTGCATACTTCATGTATTATTAACCTACTTCCAAAAAAGGAGGCTTCTTTATTGGACCGTCAGTTACTGTTTTTTTTTATGTTATTGTGACGGCTCGAAGCTCGAAGCCCACCTGATGTGAAGCGAACTAACCTCTGCCTATAACAGATGAATTTCATCACAAGTAACGAATTGCACTGCGCCCGTCACCTTGAGACATAATTGTTCAGTCTCATGTTCCTGTAATTTCACTGGCTCTTAAGGACTGCTGCCGGAACAAGGCAGGCAATCGTAAAATGCCCTTCCAGAATGCGGTGAAGCTCAAGCCGGCGGTAGGGAGCGAACTAGAGACCTGCGGCACGGCAGTCCATAGCTATTATGTCTTAGTCAACTACCGAACTGTAATTTGAATGAAAATATAAGAAAAACAAGGATCACAACGATTAAAATTAAACGCCTTATAATTGCATAAAACTCCTTACCTATTTATCTATTATTTAAGACTTAAATCACTTCATCGAGAATCCTTCATACGAGAACATAACCGTAAACATGAACTACTAGTCTCTAAGTAAATAACATAACTTTTTACGGCAACATAAAACAAACGGACTCTTTCCACGCCATTCGGAAGGAACCATTTCAGAGCTCTTCTAAACAAACGTTTCTTGGTTTCAATTAAAATAGCACCGTAAACAAATAGAAGCGAAACCTTTGGAGGTTCAAACAATACTTTATTAAATGTTACCTCAGCTAAAAATAACAACATTTGGCCTTTTATGGTAGACCTAAGGAAATAATTGTGAAAAAAAGTATTGTGTTCGAAATAGATGCTACGTAAAAAGGTTTAAAAAATAAAAATAAAAAATCCAAAAAGATATTTTTTCTAAACAAACAAAAAGCCATCTCAAAATGCTTGTTAGGACTAGCAGAAGTCAACCCTAAAAGATTGTTTGCATTTTACCAATAACCCTGTATAATGTGTGGATGTGTGAACGAAAGGTTTTAACATGTTATAAATAATTTTCTGATAATCATATGTAGAAGTAGATCCAAAAACCGAACTCCATTTTAAACTGATATCACAAATACTATCAGCGCAATTGAATGGATCGCACGTGTTTAATGTATACACATAAAACATTTGTTTTTCTTCATAATTAAAATAACGTAACACTATTAATAGATAGATTGATAAAAACACAAAAACATACGCACCAGAACAAATTAGTTTAGGGCCTGTTTCAGAATGTTAGAGTAAGTTACGGTTATACAACCCAGAACATATTCAATAAATAAAACACTATCTTTGCGTTTCACAGTTATCGATTTAGCCTATCCATCGGTTATAGCTTGAAACGCGCTGCATGTTAAATGTCATTTTTATCATTCAGTTATTTTATGTTCTAGGTTCTGGTAACCGGAACCTACTCTAACATTCTGAAATAGGCCCTTAGAGTCACAATGGACGGACTTTCACTCAGAAAGATGTCTTCCGGACAACTATACTTACTACTACTACTACTTGAGTCGATATGGGGAGCTTAATTAACCGCAGCTTACGTCAAGTTAAAATCAAAATGAAACCACGTAAATTATTACGTGGTAGGATTTTGCGGATGCTCGCCTGAATAGCTAACAGTAGAATAAACTGTCGCTAAAATGTCATTAGGTCAAAGGATAACCTCCGCTGTAAAAAGAGCCACTTTAAAAGTTTAAACATAATGAAATTTAATTGTAAACTTATTCCTAACTTAGATATTGCATATATACAAAGTCAACGTTATGAGCTAGGAGAAACTATATATAGAAATATATTCGTAGGTATATCTAGCCGAGACGGAAATGTATCATGTTTGATTGTTGTATTCGAGGCAAATGTCCCATTTATAGTAAAGCAAGATATTTAAAAAATATTTCAAATGAAAATTCCGCCCAAACGTCCTATCCTACTAAGCCGTCGTGATGTTAGAATTAGTGCATAACAGAAATAAAATTATATGTTCCAAGTAGTCTTGCATCTAATTTGTTGTTATAAAAGTTAGGCATTCTCTTCGGTATAAACAACATTATATGTTCCAAGTAGTCTTGCATTTAATTTGTTGTTATAAAAGTTAGGCATTCTCTTCGGTATAAAACTATCTTCAGCTAGCGAAATTGAATCCCTCACTTTGTTGCACTTAAATCTGTAGTCTTAAATCCCACCACTGACTTACGGTTCGGCAATTTTAAAAATTGCCCGGTTATTCAGCTGTCATCAACTATTTCCATTTAGCTTACCGTGAAACAATTTTGTAAATTGTTTCACAAACACGTTGAACAAACAATATATTTCATCTTAACAATTTTTTAAGTTTTTTTTATATCCATGTCTTAAAATGGTGTAATATCTGAGTATAGATACGTATAAATATATAACCGTTGCAGGTTCATAGGTATCATTCTAAAATGTAAAACAAAAAACAAGTACTGTACTGTACTGTATCAGCCAAATCATCCAATGCTGAACATAGCCTCTCATATTAAAAAAAAACAAGTACACACAAAAAAATATTATCTTCATGAACGAGTACATTAGCTACTTCACCATATAGAACAGGATATATTCATAAAGAGTTGATTAGGTTGTTCTCGAATGATCACCATACAGATAACCAATGACAGGCACCACTTGTAGACCAGCCCACTTAGGGTTACCTGTCAATTTGCCCAAGTTGTTGGTATAGTAACGCTAGCTGAGTTACCCGATCCCCCGAAGGTAGATTTATTAAAATTATAAAACTTACTTAGCACTAGAATGTGTCTAATAAATCGATGGTAAACCATTCAATGTAGGTATGTCCCGTTTATTTTAACTCAAACACTGCAGTCCTCATAGAGGACTTTCAGCGCTTGAATCAGGTTACCATTCAGCCAATGCAGACAACGCTGACCACAGTTCATGCCTACTCAGTACTCACCCTATCATAAGCCTATTCTAAATCTATGAAAGCGCAATATTGAAGCAGTGATGACTCAGTGGCATTGGCTATGGACTGCCGCGCAGCAGGTCCATGGTTCGAATCCCGTCCAGAGCTTGAGCTTCACCGCATGGTGGAAGGGCATTTTGCGAATGCCCGCCTGGCTAGCGACCACCCTCAAGTAGAAAATCTGTCGCCAAGCACCTAACGGTGTGTTCCGGCAGCAGTCCTTGAGAGCCAGTGAGATAACAGGCAAAAATGAGACTTAACAACTATGTCTCAAGGTGATGGGCGCAGTGCAGTTCGTCACTTGTGATGAAATGCATCTGTTATAGGCAGAGGATACCGCTTAACATCAGGTGGGCCTCGCGCTTGTTCCTTCACAATAACAAAAAAAAAAGAAAAAAAATTGTAAAATTTAATTGGCCTATAACTATTTCTCTATCGATCGCATAATAAATATGAGCGAATCCAATTTAGTAAGCCGATAAACTTAATAAAATATATATGTCATAAATTAAGTTTTGATTATATCGTGTGAAATATGTAAATATAGACCAATAATAAGCAGATCACGTTCATACTCTACATATCCAAACCATCTTGACATACTTTTCTCGAGTTTTGTCACAACATCTTCATTCTCTTATCAACTTTCACTATCAAACATTAGTGTCGGAACCAACACTCCTCCATGAACAGTCAGACAAGCCTTCAGACACCTTGCGACTATTCATAAACGCGTGCAATGCTCCTTTCACCATGTTTCCAGCACTCACTTTTTTGTATCACTTCCACACTCTCCATCTTTTGTAAACATGGATTACAAAAGATGGAGAATGTATACTTAGGAGTACACACACTCTTTCATTAGTTCCACTTTTTCCCCTTCAATCACAATCGGTCACTTTATCATCTCATTAAAAAATCGTCACTTTCATCTTATTTACGTATATTTTCATTACATTTCCTTTCAAAGCACCATCTCCTGCTACTCATTTATGGACGATACAGTGACCACAGGAGCATTTCCAAATATACATGTCTTTAAAGGTCGGTCGGACGGACGGGCAGGCGAGACGACCGAGGCCGTAAAAGGGTCCCGTTTTCTAGTGCGAAATTAACGGAGATTTTTTACGTGATAGAACATTCTTCTAAGAAACGTACATACCTATTTATTCAGGAGTACCTAAAAAGTTATTTTTAAAGGATTCGGTTAAAATCACATCGCTAAGGGAATATTGCGTAGATAAGATTTATGAAAACTTGTCCCTAATAAATAATGTATCAAGATCCACGTGACTGTTCACGTTTTTTACACGACTGCCCATAAAGAAGTGTTATGTTTTCAGGGTGCATGTATGTATTATGTATGTTTGTGAGTTTCTTTATTCCATCATAACTTCTTAACGGCGTAACCGATTTTGATGTATAACATACCATTCGATTCACCTTGATAGCGCAGGTGACACTAAACAAACCGGTGGATTTAAGACGCCAAATTGTAAGAAAAAAGTTACTTTTCTCCCAAACCTACTGAGTTGGGTATAAAAATTAAGGGCTCTAAGAAGCGATTCCATAAACATATAAAACTTGCAGTTTTCATTTCAATGGAAAAATAAAACGGTCTACGAAAATATATACTTTGTAGTCGTGTTTTTTAATTTTTTATTCAATTTAGGTATACTTGTTATCGTGATATCATTAAGGTTGAACTGGCCTGTCAGTTCTCCATTCAAATGTCCTAGGGTGATCACTCTCTTATTTGAGTATTGAAGTCCAATTAAACATTATATCGATTGATCTCGTCAATATCTAGACTTGTATCGTAACTAAATTTTAAAAAGATAATTAAGTTGAAAGTTATGAGCCTCTGAAACTTTATATGAAAATGTTTCGATGTTCATAACTTTCAAATCAATTATGTTATTAAAAAAATATTACGATACAGAACTAGATAATATATTTAGTTATTAGTTTAGATTTATCGACATCATGCTTTGTTTTGGACCTAAATCCTCAAATAAGGAAGTGATCACCGTACGACGTTTGTATGAAGAACTGATCGGCCAGTTCACCCTTAAGTGAAAATTATCGCTATAGCGAATCCTACGTCCAAGATGCTATAGTAAATTTTAGTGCATTTCAAAAGATCTACGCGAATACTTTAAGAAGCTGCTTGACCCCATTCTTGCACGGCGGTTTTACTACCCGACCGCACCCATCGCCGCTAAAGGGCTCATTCTAATCTTGTAGAAATGTGGAAGTTTCGCGCTGTTTGTTTTACGAGCGCATGATAAAGGCATGACGAATAATTTTAAAATTGTAACAGGAATGTAAATAAACCTGTACTATTTTATCACATACGATGTTTATTTTACCGCCTTAAAAAAAAGGAGGTACCTTGAATCTGCTGCTGCAGGCTGCATAACATATTCGACCATAATAATATCATCAGTTACCATCAGGCGAGATACTGATCAAAAGCTAACCTATCAGCTACTAGAATTTTATAAAAAATATATATTTTGAGAGAATTCTTAGGTAGGGTTTTCGTTTGGCAGGCGTCATGAAACTAAAGCGCCACTTTACATAGAAAATTGCACTCAGATGTAATCTATGGCAGAGAGACATCAGAGGCCTCAATTAAAAAAAACGTATTATATACGTGAATGCTACGAATAAATAAAATAAAGTATAGAAGTATAACTCTTATACAGCGACCGCTTTGATTTCGGCCTCATCAATTTCACAAGTAACAAAACACGCACAATTTTCCACATTCAATTGGATTGGTTAATTGATTTGGCGCTTAGAAATGATCGCATCTGATTGGTTGCGTCAAGGTGATGTTGTCACCGCCGTCATTGCGTAAGGCCAAACCGCACTACTGCGGTACAGCACCAGAAACATATTTTTTTATGAATAGATTCAGGCGTTACTTTGCGGAAATCCATTTTTAATAATATCAAATATTTTAAAAGTATTGTAAGAAAACATTTAATTAACTATTTAATAAAACACTTAAAACTCTTTATAAAAATGATATATATCTAGTCTCGATCGTGCGCTCGTAGAGTCAAGACCTCCTGAGGATGCATCGTGTAGAAGCGAAACGCGTCGAATACTCTTCCGGTTTGGCTGCGTGGCGTTTGTGACGTCACGTCGGCTTAAACAGGAAATTAGGCGGAATTGTCACACATATATCATTTTTAGAAAGATTTTTAAGTGTTTTATTGAATAGTTAATTGTATGTTTTCTTAAAATACTTTTAAAACATTTGTTATTATTATAATTTGTATGGATTTATAAATGGCGTAAACCGCACTATAGTGATGTGGCTTCGGAGAAGCACGGCGCAGTGCTACAGACATGTCTCCGCGGGCAATTCTGCGCCACGCCTTTCGGCCCCTAAGAGACGCGGTGCAGTAAATTATCCAGTAATATAACGTTCCACCCACGTTTCAAAGAACAATTCATAAGACCTTATTTTACGTTCTAAAATCTGTGTGAAATCGATCATTATCTATGAAGAGTCGTGAAAAAGAGTTTTTTTCGAACGAGAATTGTGTTATATCTTGCACCCAAATATAACACTTATGAATTGTTCAGCTATATCTACCTCTTTGCAAGACTCCACGATTATTATACTTCGACGATTTCATCCATTTCGAATTTTTGCCATTAGTTGGAAGAACCGTTCTGCTACGCCGTATTGCAATTGTGAACGAAAAAGCCACGCCACTTCGCTGCAGCACTGCTCTGCATCTCTGTAAATGCATATTAGGTAGTGACAATCGCTCAGATACCCTGTCGCGACACAACTCTGTAGTGCGTTCCCAGCTTTAGATACGCGTGGATGGCGTTATGCCACAATATGTAAGCTTGTTTACTATTCATTTTCTATTACAGCTTTTTTCAATAAAATATTTTAGGTTTTTCATGCACTTTATTTCAGTAGATTGAAATTACTTTCTTGGAAATAATATTGTATAATTTAAAAGTCGGTATATGCGCTGAGAAAAAAAAGGGAGTTTAATTTTTTTTTATTCAAGTTAATATTGATAGTAGGATATAACTTAGAATTAAATTAGATTTTAAAAATGTCTTATTGCGTTTGTTAGATTAATAAGTACTTCAAGTTTTATTTGGCGGTACGTATTTTAACAAAATGCAGCAAACTATTGTAAATACTTTTAGCTACTACAACGAAAGCATTTAGTCAACCTAGCTGCCATTTCAGGCTTGCAGGCAGTCTAAACACTCCAGGTCTCTACCAGTTGGCAGCGTGCCCAGCATGCCCAGAACTATTATTCTAGTATACCATTGTACCAAATTAAGTAGATGGATTAAATATACCTATTGCAACTAACAATACCGCAGCCATAGGTGTGACAACTATCAACGTGGCAGTTGATGTAGTATTTATCTGTTTTAATTTTATATTTTAGGTACAAATGACATTATAGTTATCTAGAAATAGAACTCAAGTATGACAGCTTTCAAAATTACAGTTAATATCATATTGTTCTATTTCTATTTCATATTTTGGATTAAAACGACAAAAAAATTACCTAGAAGTTACTCCTACGTATGACAGCTATAAGACATAAAATAAATTTATTTGTATTTTTTATGTTCTTTGTATCCCAAAAATTAAATCAATACTGAGAAATACGACATTAATTGACACTTTGACAGAAGTCAGATCTAAGCCCTACTTCTAGGATATTTTTATGTCATTAGAAGCACAAATACTAAATTAGAATTGAAGACCTTGATCAAAGTTTTTTATGACATTTGTAGTATATGTCTTATAAAAATTAAGTATAAGAAAAAAATATTGGGCATTGTTTTCACATAAAATGTTCTCTGAATAACAATGTTTCGAAGTTATTTTTGACTTAATGTAAAATTCATGTTGCATAATACTATCCAAGGTAGTCAAGTATGGGTTTCCAAAATTTTGCTATTTACTCGTTTATACAAGTTATACCCGACTTTTTTAAATCCGTATGGCTTTTCTACCATTTTACTACACAGTATGGTATTTTTTTAGAATTAAACAACGTATAAGAACATTGATAAATTCATTTGAAAATTCCCGCGGTACAACCGCATGACTCGAACCCACGCGGCAAACTGACAGCGCCGCGCGGTACACTTTTTAAGCCACGCCCGCTGCGGTATAGTTTGCGTTCTGTTGTTTTTAAGCTTGAATTACATTTCTTTTCATATTTATTCGTAGCGTGAATGCTAAAAATTATGTACGAGAAACTTGAGCTCAAATTAAATCTGGTTAAAACTGATAGAAGATAATTTAAACATGTACCAGTAACTAATAAATAATGATTTAAATTATAGTACAACAGTAAGGTTCGACTTACACCAAAGTGGCAGCGGCCGATAGCGGGCTACGGCAAGCGGTGATGAGCGTTTGTGGTCGCGCTGCCGTCTATGGCACCGAGGGCGGTCGCGCTACTTATACAAGTCTTGCAATCGATATTACGCACCAGTAACTAATAAAGGTTGACATGATGTGTTTATGTCATTCTGAATAAAGAAAAGTGGTTTCTGACTTACAGTTCAACAGTAAGGTTCGACTTACACCAAAGTGGCAGCGTCCGATAGCGGGCTACGGCAAGCGGTGATGAGCTGTTTGTGGTCGCGCTGCCGTCTATGGTGCTGAGGGCGGTCGAGCGACTCATACAGGGCTTGAAATCGATACTATGCACCAGTAACTAATAATGGTTTACATGATGCGTTCATGTCATTCGGAATAATGATTTTAATTAACAGAAAAGCGGTTTTTGACTTACAGTACAACAATAAGGCTGGACTCAAATCAAAATGACAACGGGCGATAGCGGGCTACGGCAACCGGTGTTAAGCTGTTTTTTTTATATGACGGAACAATCTTGAGGCCCACCTGATGTTAAGCGGACTAACCTATGCCTATAACAGATGCATTTCATCACAAGTGACGAATTGCACTGCGCCCGTCACTTTGAGACATAGTTGTTGAGTCTCATGTGCCTGTAATTTCACTGGGACACAAGGACTGCTGCCGGAAAACACCGTTAGGTTTTTGGCGACAGATTTTTATACTTGAGGGTGGTAGCTAGCCAGGCGGGAAATCGTAAAATGCCCTTTCACCATGCGGTGAAGCTCAAGCCATCGGCGGTGGGGTTCGAACCAGGTCCCTGCGGCACGGCAGTCCGAGGTATTACCGTTCGGCCAGCATTGCTTCAAAATTTGCGCACAATATTATGATAATAGGTACTTTTAAACTATCAAGGTACCGACTTCAACAAGTTATTTGACACTTTTGAGTGTTGAAGTTGGTTCTATTTTTAGGTATAATTTTTTTCCAGTCTCTCTGAGCACAGTTCTTCTGCAAAAGGGCTAATAGAGCTAGGTATTCATACGTACAAAAAAGCGACAGATGTGAACAAGAAATGTATGCGAGACATGTGAGCGTGGAATGTGTGCGACGGATCTGAGCGATGATTTGCGCATATCGACACCTCACAGCTAAAAGGAAGCGTTTTGCTTGATCGCATGACTCTACTACACACCGTTCCTTAGCTTTACTAAGCATCTTTCTTACGGCTCAACTTATTGGCACATCTCTGGTGCGCTGCCGGTCGCTGCCTCTAAGGTGTGAATTGAGCCTAAGGCTAGACAGCTTTCTATGACTGAATAAAGACACTCATTTGTCTCAGTCTGTTTTTCGATAACTATTGATGGTGCAATTCAGTGTAAGTTAATGACATAAGAAATATCTGTAAGCCAGTACGGATTTTGAGAAATATGTTAAGAGAAATCATCACCGGTGAGAAGTAAATTCGGAGTTGAATGGGGATGGAAGAACGTTGAAAAGAAAAACATATTACGCTGAGCTGACATACGTGTATAAAATATAAAGAGATGATGATGCGATGAGTCAGATATTAAGTATTAAAATACATAAATTATTTTTAGATATATGTGCCAATTATTTTAGAATAATTGTAATTTTAGTCTGTTGAAACTTGAAAGCATGAGGGCCTTATTACTGGTCACTTTCACTTGCTTTTATACAACTTAGTTTGACCACAATCCCAACCAACTACCTGACAACAGATTTTGTGCTTGAAGGCGGTAGCTAGCCAGGTGAGAAAAATGTTCGACCGCCATAAGACTACAACTGGGACCTACTAGCAGTCAACCATCCTGAACATGACCGCAGCAAACATTCCTTTACAATGTAGTACGATCAAGGACGCATAGGCTAGTGTTGCGCCTTACGCTTCAAAAGTACATTTGCACTGAATTCACGGAGCAAATAAAAATTACAAAGTGACTAGAAAAGTAATTTTCACTGATGATATCCTCACGACCGCCACACACACCACTAGAATAGCTATACCAGCGACCAAAATTTTCTTTCGCTGCTCTTAGTAGTTAAGTGTGTCTTTGGTAGAATCTAGCAAGGAAGAGTAGAGAAAAGAAAATAAGAGAAGATTAAGAAACTTACGTCTAAGTCTTCAACATCGACGCATGTGGTGTAATTGGTCCATGGTTTCCTTGCCTCCGGGTGCATGTACCAAGTCCCGTTTTCTGTACACCTGTGCAAAACAAACATAATGAGTGATTTTAGATAAGCGCGTCCATTTTTCAGTAGCAGAGATTTTCACTATATATAGCACCGCGACTGCCTTTTCTACAAATATAGGGATTAGGTGTCTTAAAACCAAAGTATCTACAAAATAATACCATCCATAGGGGTGATCCTATTGACGTCAACCAAATACAGTTCCGAACTGCAGGTAGACAAACAGATGAACGATGCACACTACTACAGATTTTTGTCAAACGATGTCTACTGTTTAACGTAAGGGAAATGCCACACGGCATCGTAATTTCGTTATTTTTGTCGGTTTAAATGCCACACGTATGCGGTTGAGGCGGATAAGATTTTGAAGCAGTGATGGCTCAGTGGCATTGGCTATGGAATGCCGTGCAGCAGGTCCATGGTTCGAATCCCGCCCAGAGCTTGAGCTTAACCGCATGGTGGAAGGGCATTTGGTGAATGCCTGCCTGGCTAGCAACCACCCTCAAGTAGAAAATCTGTCGCCAAGCACGTAACAGTCTGTTCCGGCAGCAGTCCTTGAGAGCCAGAAAAATTACAGGCTAATGAGACCTAACAACTGGACGTCTCAGTGTGACGTGCACAGTGCAATTCGTCGCTGACGAAATGCGTCTGTTATAGGCAGAGGTTAGCCCACTTAACATCAGGTGGGCCTCGGGCTTGTTCCGTCACAATAACATAAAAAAAAAAATGATTGATTGCTTTTTTTTTAGCCAAATCGCACCGGGTATTGCACCTGTGTTGCCTAAGTGCAATGTCGCCGTGGAAGTAATATAGTGCCGCGCCGCCGCGCCGCGACGTGTGACATTTTCATCATTCTGTGCCACAGAGCGCAATCATATAGGAGATTCTGGAATAATATTCACAGTTCGCAGATGGTGTTTTTGATAATGGTGCAGATTAAATTCTTCGAGAACCACTGATCCTTTTGTATTGACAATTCTCTCGGCCTGTTCTTGCATGTGATAATAATATGATGAATCTTAAATAGACTGAAAATATGGAGCTAACAGAAAATAGCCATATAAAATTGGACTTAAATAAAATATTGCTTACTCGTAACAAGATTAATAACATTGTATATCCACTCATATTCAAATGTCTATAGTTGTAAAGTGAATATCTAAGTGTCGTGAATAGATAAGAATTTAGTTAGCAATATGTCATTTGCTGAATTCCTTTTTTTTTTCGACGTTATAGGATTTTTTTGGCATATTTCAATCAGGTTGCCAACACCAGGCAACATTATTGAATTTAACAAAAACATGTTTGTTTTAATTTATTGTATGTACTTATAACAAAAATCTGTTGAACTAGCTAGGAAACGCAGTTAATACAAAACTTAACAAATCAATCAGCCAAAAGAATAGAATAATTACTTGAAAATCGTCATAATCAATTTTGATCATCGCTTATCAATAATAAATGAAAAAAGGATGCTGAAAATTTACCAAAAGTAGTATAACGCGAACTACAATAACGCCTCATATGATAAAGCTGTTGAGTACCACGCTAAGTAAAATAACGCCACATATGATAAAGCTGTTGAGTATCACGCTAAGTAAAATAACGCCACATATGACAAAGCGGTTGAGTACCACGCTAAGTAAAATAACGCCACATATTATAAAGCTGTTGAGTACCACGCTAAGTAAAATAACGCCACATATGATAAATCTGTTGAGTATAATGCTAAGTAAAATAACGCCATATATATATTAAAGCTGTTGAGTATCACGCTAAGTAAAATAACGCCACATATGATAAAGCTGTTGAGTATTATGCGAAGTAAAATAACGCCATATATATATTAAAGCTGTTGAGTATCACGCTAAGTAAAATAACGCCACATATGATAAAGCTGTTGAGTATCACGCTAAGTAAAATAACGCCATATATATTAAAGTTGTTGAGTATCACGCTAAGTAAAATAACGCCACAGGTGCTCTACTAATGTGACCTCTTATCATCCACAGTGGACGAAATCGTCCATTTCTACTGTTATATCGTTATATACGATGCGTACATTACTATATAACTACAGATCTTACTATTTATACAATATTTTTTCAACACAATTGATCGTTGAAGTTCTATTACAAAGGGCTCTATATTAGAAGACGCCATAGGACGGTTCGTCAGGAAGGCGATGGTTGCGACACCAAAAACCATCCATAATTACAACCTCAAAATGGCGATCAAAGATCGAAACAGCGTGGTAATGGAGACCCTGTTACAATGTGACGTGGGGGAATGACACAAAAAAGTAGAGTAATCCCAAATTGTAATCGTTGGCACGGGTATCCAGAGCGGTCAAGCTCACATAAAGGTGTTGTCTAGCGGCGGTGTTGTGTGTCGGGTCGCCATCTTCCCTCAAAAATGGTTGAGGAAGGCGATGGCTGGCACATGCGTCAACTCGTGAACGGGTGCTGCTAGAGGACACTGGTCTGCTCTGGATGCAAGTGGTAATGACATTTATCGGAAAAAAAAAATTTTTCTTTTAACACTGTTCTCTTTTAGAATTTTCGAAGAAAGTTGCATGTTTCCTATATATTGTAAGTATCTAGTTTGTAAATAAAATATGGTCATAATTAAAAAAAGGCACGGACCCTGGAGTCTGTGGAGTGTAGATTTATATAATAATAAAAAAAAAAAAAAAAGGGCTCTATATTGTCTAATGTTGCCTTAGGTTTTCGCGATTATTACACATAGTATTTAAACAACTTTAAACCATTTAATTTTTTTCATTGTTAAGTTCGCATAGTAATGAATAGGGGCTTTATTTAGTAAATTCAAACTTCTTAACAGGAAAATTGTAATGGATCGAAATGTGCTTTCAAGTGTACGTAATACCAAGAGATGTTCTTTTTTTCGCACACTTGCTTATAACGCTCCAGAGGCTGGGCCTTATTCCCTAATTTGAAAGGTAATGAAATTGTGAATCTTAATTTTGAAATTAGAACAACATAGACACCATTTTCTATGGAAAATGTCATAGTTATGTCAAGTTATATTTATTTTTGTGTATTTCATGTTTACGAGCAGAAAATACCAATTGTATCTAACTTTTACTTTTTGTTAAATTATGTATTGTTGACGTGTATTTTGATATATGCATAAATTCCTAAGAACTATTAAAATAAGGCCCCAGTTTAGTTTTAATAAGCAGCCAGCAGAAACATCAAAGAGATTTTTGGGGATTTATTATATTTCTTTAGAATAACAAACCATGGAGATTGTTTTTTTTTATGCATGATAGGTTAGCCTTTGACCACTATCTCACCTGATGGTAAGTGATGATGTGGTCGAAGATGTTGTTCAGGCTAACCTAGAAGTACTGGCTCTCAAGGACAGCTGCCGGAACACACCGTTAGGTGCTTGGCGACAGATTTTCTACTTGAGGGTGGTAGCTAGCCAGGCGGGCATTCGCAAAATGCCCTACCACCATGCTATAACGACTGCCATCCTAAGACAACAACCGGGACCGACGGCTTAACGTGCCCTCCGAAGCACGGAAACGCTCAGTAGTAATGTCACTAGCGGTCACCCATCCAACTCATGACCGCGCGCGACGTTGCTTAACTTTGCTGATCGGTTGAGAATAGACAAGTAAACTTCGCTACGAGCGCTTCAAAAATTTTATAATTGGAGTTAAAATTAAGAATCATATAAGAAGCCGATACGATAACGCCTTTGCTGTAGTTACCAAAGGCAATCACTTTTTATGTATAAAACCCTTAACCGGCACATTTGATTCAAGTACCAAAATAATGAACATTATACTCACGTGTATTGAAAATGGTAATATGACACGGGAGCTACGTTAATTGTTTAAATGTAGACTTAATTCTATTGTTTTATTATAATATACATTCATAATCAGCAAATGGTTTTATCAACAAATAACCTACTACAAGAAGGATGACACTATCTACTCTATTGCAATTTAGTGTAGGTACACATTGCAACGCAAAAGCCATTCTGCCGCACATCGCTACTCGACTAAATTTATTATATAAGACAATTCAATCGGGACTCGGTAATAAATGTGAAAGCATACTTCACTCTGTCGGTACTTCTCTGCACAAGGACTTGGAAGTTAAAACACTCTTAAAAGTGGACATTAAAAACGCATTCAATTCTGTGGATAAACGTTTGTTCAACGTGGTTTCGAATTCATTTAATATCATTCGATTCGACGATCATGACTGTTGAGCAAGATTTTGTTGGATTTTAACCGAATTCCAAAAAAGGAGGAGGCTCTCAATCTGGCTCGTAATAATTTTTATGTATGATCACGCATAGATTTACAGTATAATCCGATTTTGATAATTATTTTTTTATTAAAAAGGATTAGGTTTCACATATATTTCATAAAAATTGTAGTTTTTAAGTCAGACTCAACTAACTGAAAAATGATTGTCATATATAAATGACTTACAAGTTTTGTCGATGGTCACCAGTATTGTAGGTTAATTAAAATCGATATTTTTATCAGTAATTAACACAAATAATAAAACTTTTTTAAAAGAAATGGGACCGACTTCTAACACTGAAAAGTATGAAATAACTTCTTAGAGTCTAACCATGAAAATGTGATAAGAGATTGTTTTGATGGGGCTGACTTTAGCAAATTATTTTTTACAGTTGTAGTTATTTACCATTTACAGATAATAATATATATATATAGATAATAAGGAGAAGATTATTCTTCTCTTAAATTCAAATACGACGAAATGTTTAAAGTTTTCTTTACCAAATGTTACTTATGTTGAACCAAGTATTAAGCTTGGCCCAGATAAACTCTCTATTGACAATGCAACAGTCTTCCTGGGAATCAAAATGGATTCAACTTTACAGTGGGATCCACATACATATGATCTATCCGGAAGACTTAGTTCTGCTGCATATGTAGTTCGTAAGATAAGACAGTTAACAGACTTAGCTACTGCTCGCCTAGTTTATTTCGCATACTTCCACAGTATTATGTGAGTAAATGTATGGTGTATTGTTGTGGGGAGGCTGCTACTGAGACAGAGACAATCTTTATCTTACAAAAGCGTGCAATTCGAGCTACGGCTAAATAAAGTTATTCGTAGAATTAGCTATATATTAAATTGATCTTAGGGAATCTCTGAGGGACCTTTTTAAATAAATTGATATTTTAACTTTCCTACGTCTAAGTCGTAAATTTAAATTAAACAGTGACAATCACGATTACAACACTTAATGTTATTTTATCTTTATTTCTAGTCTAGGAATAAAGATAAAATAGCGGTGCCAGGTTTTAGATTAGCAAAGACAAATAAAAGGTCCTTCTTAGGTAATTGTGTTACATAAACGACAAAAATGCCTGGACAATTCCGCCTCTGCCATGCTATCGCCTGTCACCTACCTAATTTAAACAAATGTTGTAATAATTGTATTATATAGTAAGTATGTAACACATTGTTAAAAGACGTTTAAAAGAATGGCCCCGAGTTTCTTGCCCGTTCCTCTCGCAGTGGATCTATTGATTGTGGCAGTACAATGTGGAATATAACAAATTTAAATTTGTAATTGACGTTCATAAGAGCTTCGTAGACGCCTAAATTGAAAAATGATTTTGACTTTGTCTTTGACTGCTATCCTAAGACAACAACCGGGACCGCCGAATTAAAGTACTCTCCGTAAAGCACGAAAGCGCTCTGTAATGTCACTAGCGGTTGCCCATCCCATTCATGACCGCCGCGGACGTTGCTGAACGGCTAAGAAAACTTCGTACTTAGAAATTGTTTTACATGTTTTACGTAAAGATTATTGAGATAAAATTTCGAAAATCTAACACATTTTTATCTTTAAAATGCAATGAAACAGTTTAATTGCTTGGCTGTTCTTCATGCCCATTTGGAATGTTAATACTTTCGGTGTACACAGTGTTATAATGGTTTCTAAACAGGACACCGTGTCATTATTAAAACTTGGACTATACTTTCCGGGCCACAATGTAAAGTACCCCACTTATAGACCCACGTATAAACTTATATTTTGAAGTCATATTATGTCGTCCTTTTTAAGTTTTCTTTTTCATATTTGGTAGGAAAGCCTATTTAACTTTCAAATATATTGGACCACTGTAGGACGGCCCTTGGTGTACGGACGCTACATGCGTAGACACTTTAGCGCCGTCACATCTTTCTGAAACCAACGTGAGGGCTGGCGCCGCGGCTACTTCGGCAGAGCAACTCAATCGGCGCAAGTATGCTAACCTCGGTATGGGTTACATATTTGAGCCGTTTGGTGTTTGACATTGGGTCCGTGGGGACCGGGAGCTCATCGTATTTTCCAAAACTTATCAAAGCGCTTGGTCGATGCGACGCGTGATCAAAATGCTGGCACCTATTTGGCTCAAAGAATAAGCATTGCAATTCAACGGGGCAATGCTGCCAGCATGCTAGGCAATCTGCCAACTTGTAGTGGGCTAGAGAATTTGGACTGCCTATGAGTCCAAATGCTTTTATTGTAGTAGCTGTAGTGTTGTATATAGCTCGTAGTATTTTGTTAATAAATGCATACCGCCGGTTAAAAAAAAGGACCACTGTTAAAGCTATGAACAAACAAAAGTTATGAATAAGTTTATGTTATGGTGGAAACTATAAAGACGTGTTGGAAACATGTCCTGTCAGGGTGATGGTAACCTAACCAATAGTTCGAATGTTGATGAATGATGAAATGGCGACTTTTATCAAATATTTAAGTATGATAATAGTAGTTTTTTTTATATTGCCTCGTATTCACCTTCTTTTGAGTCGGCGCGACCGTTATTTTAAACTTAAAATAACGGCTTGACTAAAAGCAGCCTCTTCGATTGCCTTCTGGTTGGCTTCGAGCAAATCATCGCGTGAGCAGATGATCGGGCACGCGGTAGTAAATAGTTATACCAAACTTGAAAACTTCTATTTGAATACTTGTATTGCATGTACTTGGAATAAAAATATACACACGTACATACCGTATTTTTAACTATTGTTAATGATTTTATAAAGCGATCTTTACATTCAAATATTTCGGAAACGTGACACTTTAAGGTACTATGTTATGAAACATTTTTGCTGTTTGTATAAGTGTCTTTTACACTTATTTACTACATTTATCCTATTCCTAAAATCTTAAAAAATATGGTGAGAAGTTTATATGCCATAAACGTAATATAAAGGTCTATCCCATTTGTAATCGGGTCGTTCAAAATAACATTTTATTTCATAAATATTAAAGTCCTGAGTGGCTTTTTTGAATTTATATTATGTGGATCATGAATTTACTCGCCCGAAGACATTATTAAGGAAACTTCAAAAAATCGTATATACACACTGAAAATGCTTGGAAAATTATTACGATTATAACTATTAAAGTTTGGAGCCCTTAATAGTTTTAAGCCAACCAAAGCCAACGCTGAAGTTTGTTCGACAAAGTATCTAACCTGGAATCCGACCCTCACCTGGATATTATAAGCCGTTAAGGAACCCTTCACTAAGCGTGGCTCAACCTGCATTTGGCAATATTTTATTTAATGTAAAGACATTATAGATACAAGTATCTCCCATGTTTTACAACTATTCGGTAATATATCAACCATCAAAATACACTACTCACAAAGTTAAGCAACGTCGCCCGCGGTCATGAGTTGGATGGCTGACCGCTAGTGACATTACTACTGAGCGTTTCCGTGCTTCGGAGGGCACGTTAAGCCGTCGGTCCCGGTTGTTGTCTTAGGATGGCAGTCGTTACAGCATGGTGGTAGGGCATTTTGCGAATGCCCGCCTGGCTAGCAACCACCCTCAAGTAGAAATTCTGTCGCCAAGCACCTAACGGTGTGTTCCGGCAGCTGTCCTTGAGAGCCAGTAGGTTAGCCTGAACAACATCTTCGACCACATCATTACTTACCATCAGGTGAGATAGTGGTCAAAGGCTAACCTATTAGGCATAAATACTTCATCTGTCGCAGCCTACTAAATTAATCAGCCGTTTCCGCATAGCCTTTTTACTTACGGCACCGTTTTACTTTCGAGCTTTGTATAATGCTTAGGCCATTCATAAAATAACTAGTCTAGTGCAAAGTCATCAATAGGTGCGACAACAATCGAATGCGAGGAGCGTATTAATGTGCGTTAATTTACAGGTGGTCACGCGCGAGCTGAGCGAACAAAGCGAGCGAACCGTGGCCAGCGATACGTCAGATAAGGTGACGCAAATTAAATTACTAGGCAAGCTGTTAAAAAATACTTTACTGTCGAAGTCATTTGCGTAGCTGTTTGGACGCTAAGTTAATGGCTTCGTTAAGTAAAAAAGCAGTGCTTGTAATTGAACGGCTGATTAAAATAGTTGGCTAAGAGGGAGGATACAAATCTTATTGTTATCGTTACATATAGCCTAATGAAGACGAAATGAAAGACTGTTCAATGTCTTAGTAAACGACATTGGGCCACAGTTATCGTATCTAATTTGTTCACTTTGATCACTCATGACTTTTGCTTGCTGTTTTTAGAGGTGACGCAAGCTTCTTACCAATCTCTGAGTTTCAGATTTAGGTACACAATTATTCCTTAATAATTTTCTAGAAGGGAAACGTAAGAGAGAAGTAATATAAGTATCGATATTGATACCAATGTAATAAAAAAGCTAGATCAATGAATCTCTATTCAGAGATATGAATTAATATACTGTATCAGCTGGATTAATGTGCGTTAATTTACAGGTGGTCACGCGCGAGCTGAGCGAACAAAGCGAGCGAACCGCGGCCAGTGATTCGTCAGAAAAGGTGACGCAAATTAAATTACTAGGCAAGCTGTTAAAAAATTTAATTATCCAAGTAATTTGCATAGCTGTTTGGACGCTAAGTTAACGGCTTCGTTAAGTAAAAAAGCTGAGCTGTTAATTGAACGGCTGATTAAGATAGTTGGCTAAGAGAAAGGATACAAATCTTATTGTTATCGTTACACATATCCTAAATGAAGACCAAATGAAAGACTGTTCAATGTCTTAGTAAACGACATTTGGCCACAGTTATCGTATCTAATTTGTTCACTCGATCACTCATGACCTTTGCTCGCTTTAGCACGTCTTTAGAGGTGAGCAAGCCTCTTCCCAATCTTACTTCTAGGTAACAATACTTCTAGGTTAGCCTAAACAACATCTTCGACCACATCATCACTTACCATCAGGTGAGATAGTGGCCAAAAAATAAAGTATCAAGCAAAAAAAAAAAAAACTGAGTTTCAGATTTAGGTACAGAGTTATTCCTCAATAATTTTCTAGAAAGGAAACGTAAGAAATAAGTAATCTAAGTATCTACATCCCCATTAAGGGGGAGGATTTGTCATAATCCCCACGCTTGGCAGGAGTCTTGTGGATCGCAGTTTAAGATATCAGTTCCTCAGAAGGCGCTGCTGCCCACTTTGGCAAACCCACCCTTGATGGGGGGGAGGCTTTGTTCATCAGTGGACAATCCGGCTGATACAGTACAGTACATTTTCATATCCAGTTAGATATATTTGCCGATATATAGTTTTATGAAAAAGATTGTTGACAGCGGTGATGGAGTATGTATAGCACGAGATTTGCCAGACATCGACAAACAAATGCTTCAGCACTCAACGGCTAAATATCTAATAAATTTGTGTTTAAAACAAACATTGCGAAAATTTCAAGAGGGATATTTAAATTTTAGTGGCCTAATAGAATCGACTATGAATACATAATTATCATCACTCCCTTGTAACACTGACGGATCCCAGTGCTGTATATATTTTGGTACAATGTAATATCAGGCGAGTCCATTGTCATCTCGAAGTTCCAGGCTTAAACTACAGATTTATTTTACCACGCTTTTATTAAGTCACTTTCTAAATTGTCTGTCTGTCATTACGGGAGGAAACATACAACCAAAAATATGCGCACTTCTCTTAAGATGGCAGTTATTATAGCAAGATGGTACGGCAATAGGTGAATGCCTGTGTGGCTAGTTGCCACCCTCAAGTAGAAATTCTGTGGCAAAGCATTTTACGGTTGTTCCAGCCGCTGTCATTGAGAGACAATAACTTTAGGTTAGCCAGAACAACATCTTCGACCACATCATCGCTTGCGCTGGGATAGTAATTAATAGTACAAAGACTATCTGGATTAAAAAAAAGGTTCTGGACTATGTACATATGTATATGTTCGAAATTTGTTCTAACTACAGAGCTCTCAGAGAGAGAATACAGTATGATATTACGATGGTAACAATTAATGAACAGAGTTTTGAGGAACTCCTCACCGCACATTCTGATATAGCCTTTACTTCATTTGCATTATGATCGATGTTTGTGTAAGCGTTGAGCTGACTTACACCATAGCGCCAAGTATAATTTATTATGCTCCTAATGCAAAAATACAATGAAAAGATATCTGAAGTCATAAATATCTGCGGTATTATGAAACTAATTTCACTAAATTAGTTACTGGATAATTTATATCTTTCACTACGTACCTATGACGTACACGTAGTCCACACATAAATATCTTGAACTTGAAATGCTGATACTACATAATCTGTAATAACTTCGAAAATATTCATAAAAATTACATGCTACACAGGGCCATATTGATCTATATCAAATGGACAATGTATTTAAGGTACTTAATTGGATAAAATTCATGCTCTATTGCTCAAAATCGCTTCGTAAATAAGCCATTATTTTTCGTAAAAAGTAAAAGATAAAAAATGGTTATTGTGGGTTATGTCTAAGAGAGACATATACTATCGCATACTTTTTTTGTAGACTTTTTAGAGTGTACAATACTGTAGTAGGTATATTATTTTGATCGAGAATTCTCGATCGTGCGCTCGACGTCACGACGGCTTAGCCGGAAAAATGGGCGGAATTGTCACTAGATAAATTTTTATATTTTTTAAGTGTTTTATTAAAATATTAATTTGATGTTTTCGTAAAATATTTGTTATTATTAAATATGGATTTCCGCAAAGTAACGCCTGAATCTATTCATTATGAGCTTAGTTCACGAAAGTTTAAAGAAAAGTATAAGATCCACTATTGAACAAGGTGTTTTGTCAATAATCCCCACGCTTGGCAGACGTCTGCTGCCCATCGTTTTATCCTTCGCATCTTACGATTCCCACAGGAAGGTAAGGCACCTTTTACGTGAAATCAAAACATGTCTGGAGAAAGTGGCAAAACAAGACTCTTTAGAAATTTTGATGTATCTATCAAAGCGCTTTTCAAACAATGCAGAGTTTAGAGCAGAAGTGCTTTCTGATTAATTCGCTTATCAAAATTGCGGGGAACGATATCAATTGCTAATATTTTATTTGCTATTTTCGATTCGTGCGCGTGATAAGCATACTGCTGATTTATAATTAAAAAGCTCATTGTATAACTAAACTGATTCATTTACGGTCTTTTAATAATTCTTTAATTTTACCCAGGATGGAGGATACCAAGGTCTTAGATGGTAGAGATGGAAATCTTAAGTATCTTTGTCGAGTAAATAAAGTATCTTTTTCGAAGCAGTGATGGCTCAGTGGCGTTAGTTATGGACTGCCGCGCAGCAGGTCTATGGTTCGAATCCCGCCGCGGGCTTGAGCTTCACCGCATGGTGGAAGGGCATTTTGCGAAAGCCCGTCTGGCTAGTGACCACCCTCAAGTAAAACATCTGTCGCCAAGTACTTTACGGTGTGTACCAATAGCTGTCTTTGCGAGCCAGTAATTCTAGGTTAAGCCTGTTAACACCTTCGACCACAACATCACTTACCATCAGGTGAGACTGTGGTCAAAGGATTACCGATAAGCAATTAAAAAAAAAACCTAGATGGAGGCAACAAAGGCAGATGGCAGAGATGGAAATCATAAGTATCTTTGCCGTCTAAATGATCACAACATCGAGGACTACAAACTGAAGGAACAGGTGTTTTTGTCGAGCGTCCGAGACCATGGCGAGATGTTTCAAAACCCCTTTGCGGAACAGAAAGTTGCTTCAATGTCAAGGTATACGTGAAAAGCTACGAATAAATATTCATATTCGAAAAGTGCTTTTTCTTTTTGTGTAAACTAATAACTGTATTTTTACAAGTTCCTGTGTATAAGCTTTCCGAACATTTTCCGAACCGAAAAGAATTTATTGGGCGAGGAAAATTTGCGATAAGACAGTTGCGAGTCGCATCTGAACCCCACCGTCAAAGACTGCAGTGAGACAAAACAAAACAAGATTTCGAAGACCGAAATATAAAACAACTCATAAAACATCGTTTTTCCTTTTTAAGGCAAAAAGAAAATCTTTTCATGGCAAAGGGCAAAATTATCTTTACAATATCACTGAAGGGCCGGTTCGATTGTTCTCGTTAACTAAGATGATACTCCCCAGTTTGTCTGTCTGACGTTCTGTCTTTATGTCATAGGCCTCTTTAACGGCTGAGTACAAAAATGGTTTTTTTAATATTGTTTGTGTAGAATGTATATTTAAGTACACATATTTGACAAACTATTCAATTTCATATTTTTTCAGGAGTTCTCCGCAATACATGAGAAGATAGCCGTTTTTTTTTTTCTCCCTATGAGGCGTCATCGCCAATAGTTCATTGAGTACCGTGCAAATGAAGGATTTTTATTTTATTTTTATGACTGGTAGGTTAGCATTTGAACACTATCTCACCTGATGGTAGGTGATGACGTGGGCGAAGATGTTGTTCATGCTAACCTAGAAGTACTGGCTCTCAAGGACAGTTGTCGGAACACGTTAGGTGCTTGGCGACAGATTTTCTACTTGAGGGTGGTAGCTAGCCTGGCGGGCATTCGCAAAATGCCCTACAACCATGCTATAACGACTGCCATCCTAAGACGACAACCGGGACCGACGGCTTAACGTGCCCGCCGAAGCACGGAAACGCTCAGTAGTAATGTCACTAGCGGTCACCCATTCAACTCATGACCGCGCGCGACGTTGCTTAACTTTGCTGATCGATTGAGAACAGCTAAATAAACTTCGCTACGAGCGCTTCGAAATATATGTATATTATATTAAAACTAGCTTTCCAGTCGCGGCTCCGCCCGCGCGTATGTCGGTTATAGCTCAAAACCATTAACCTCTTTTGCGCTTTTTGCGCTTTGGATAAATACTATCCTATGTCGTTTCCCGGGCCTCAAACTTTTTCCATACCAAATTTCATTCAAATCGGTCAAGTATTTTTGAAGTTTATTTTATGCATAAAAAAATACAAATCTTTCCTCTTTATAATATAGTGTAGATAATGATAAAATAAAAGGAAGTCGTCAAAGCTGATTAACATTGGAAAACTTTTATTAATTGACACAATTTCGTCTTAAAAATTAAGAAAGCAAAGTACCTATGAATATATCTGAATTTGTATTTTATATACCATATGCTTATCCCAAGAAATACTAAAAACGCCGATTTACAATGCAGCCTTTTTAGTTAAATTAAGCTGATAAAACCATCAAACGAATTTCTCGTACGGGTTTTCGCAATTCGGAATTCTAAAACGGTCACTAAGCGATTATTTTTTTTAACCTATTTAGAAATGGGCTTTTAGTCACAATAGTGGGTTCGTATTGAATCGGTAGAAGGTATCTGCTATCTACGCCTAAACCAACGTACAATTGCACCCACCGTGGCGTTCTATATGGCAATCACTAATATTTATTAATTAATTTTAAAATTGTTACGTTTGCAATAACGCCTGCTATGCGGATTAAGGATGCGGATCCATCCCAATACGATGGTTAAAGAACGATAGGAAAGATTTGAGTTATGACGTCATGTCATGTTAGCTCAATTGGTTAGAGCATACCCGGCTCAAGGGGTGGATGGACGCAGGTTCGAATCCCGCACATGACTTAAATTTTTCCTATCGTATATTTGTGACTTTATAATTTATTAATTTAAATTTTTCGCGCGTAAATTAATGATAAGCCCAATATATATATATATACTGATCGCCTCCTTGAACGCAACTGCCAACGCAGCTGAACGCATGGTACCTTAAGCCGGGTCCAGACGACTAAATTACGTGTAATGTAAGATTACGTGTAATTTAGCATCAACAGTGTGGACGGCACACGAACTCAAAGCGAATTGTGAACGCGAAAATATTTCAAAAGCTGTTTCCACTCAGTTGCTACGAACATGCCGAATAGGAAGGTCGTGATAGCTGGTGCGGCTTTTATTTTCATGTATTTACTAACTGAAGACCGCAAAAGTCGGAAGCGTCGATGGTGGAAAACTAATTTGTATAAAAGATGGTCTTCTTTACTTGTGGAACTAAATCTCAACATATAAGTTTTTTATAGTATTGCGGGTTTTTTGGATCCCAAATAACAGGTGTTTCTTGATACAAACTAATAAGTTCAAGCGATTGTTCGTCACTCCACATCATGAACGTACATACGACACAACCGTCACGAACGCCGTCCAAACGAGCACTGCGAGCGTCTTTGTGTTCGCGCGAAAAACCGACAGCCGATGGATCAACCCCGAGCGCCGCGCGAGCGTTACATGTAATGCTCGTAGTGCCGTCCACACGTAGAATTCGTGTTACATTACACGGTGGATTACATTACACGTTACACTGGTCTGGACGCAAGAAAACATATTCTAACATCACATTAATGTTATTTAACCAGTATAAATTAGTTAAAAAAAGTAAATAACCCGACTGCAAATTATTTAATTTCGTTAAACTTTTCAAATTAAAATTACAAGTTCCATTTATGGAATTGATTTTTAAAGCCCTTTTTGAAACCCCTTTAGCATGGTGGAAGGGCATTTTGCGATTGTCCGCCTGGCTAGCGACCACCCTCAAGTAGAAAATCTGTCGCCAAGCAACTAACGGTGTGTTTCAGCAGCAGTCCTTGAGAGCCAGTGAAATTACAGGCACATGAGACTTAGCACCTATGTCTCAAGGTGACGGGCGCAGTGCAATTCGTGAATTGTGACGAAATGCATCTGTTATGGGCAGAGGTTAGTCCGCTTAACATCAGGTGGGCCTCGTGTTTGATCCGTCACAAACACATAAAAAAAAAACCCGATCCATGGGTTTGAAAAAAATATATCTCACAATATGGCGTCTAAAATCCGCCAGTTTATATTATTATTTTAATTATGTACCTAGTGTCACTTGCTATATCAAGACCAATTTAACGATACCTCATACATTAAAATTTATTAAGACGTTTAGAAACTATGGTGCAATAAAGAAACTCACAAACATACATATATACATGAACCCTGAAAACATAACACTCCTTTTTTGGGCAGTCGTGTAAAAAACAGACTTGTTCTTGTTAGTGTGCCAGGTTACCTACCTTTTAAAAGCAAACCGGCGTGGGTCGAAGCCTACAATGAACTCCGGACAGTGCTGGACGGCGGTGGTCCCCGCAGGTGTATCGTCCCAACACGCGAATCCATCAAAGGTGCGAGGACACCACAGCTCGCTCTCTGCAAACAACAACAAGCAGCTATCATCTCCCTACCCTTATCACTGCGTTCGGTGCACTACTTATTCTATTTCATTCACATCTAAACAACATTATGTAAACGATCTGTTTCATAGACGGGTGCTTTACTGACACTAATCCTAATACTACTAGTTTACTCGTCGTATATGATGAGTAAACTTTAATAATCTAATATTTTATACGCGTACGTATAAGTTAGTCGATAATTAAAGTCATATGTGCTAAATACGCAGCAAAAGCTACCTAATACGACTATGTATGATGCATTAGCAAGACTTGACCCGAAAAATGAGTAAAAGATTAAATGCGTAAGTAGTCACTTTATACAAAAGAATAAAATATAGTTATTAGTGCAACAAGAGAGCAAAGTAGTTTTTTGCTGCGAGTGCTGATTTTGATTCCTGAGTGTGGCGAGGGATTCAAACGCACGAAATGCTAAAAACTTTTCCCTCGTGTAACACACATAACTTTTCACTTTAGCAGATACACTTTAGGAGATCTTATAGTAAACAGGAATAGATTGAAATAACTATTAACTTATTCAACTCTTTGCGCCAGCCATGAAATTTTATTCCCGCTCTTTTATTTAAATTAAGGCTTGTTAAAATAAGGTAACATTTACATTAAGAAAGAATATATAAGAATTAAATATTTTCAGGGTAAATATCAGTTTTATTTGCAGTAAATACACATTTTCGATTAAATGCAACAATAAGTTAAAAAATCAATAAATTACATTATAAGACATAACTATATTTTTTGCTAAATTTCTTTAGTTAGTACGAAATTCCGAAGGTGTTTGTCTTTGAGGTCGAATTCAAAAGGGCTGGTCTTTGTCTCTCTCTGTCTTTCTAATGGCGGGAGAGAGATAGAGTGTGAATATTTCGAATTGTATGATTAACCCAAGGCTGAATAAGATATACGCGGCTATCTGAAAAAAAAGGTTACTTTGTCACACTCTGTGAGCAAAATTGCTTTTTCCTCTCTGATTACAGGCAGCAAATCCTACATGTTTGAGCTACTCAAGTGAAAAATAACATTAAATAAAGTGTTCAATAAGAAATCTACGTTAAACATTTTAACTTCTTTTTAAATTTTGAAACAATGATAGCCGAGCGGAAATAGCTATAGACTGCCGGGCCGTACGCCCATGGTTAAAATTGCAGGTACATGAGTCTCAACCACTGTATCTTAGAGTGACGGGCGCAGTGCTGTTCGTAACTTGCGACGAACTGCATCTGTTATAAGCAGAAGGTACCGCTTAATCAGATGGGCCTCACGCTTGTTCCGTCACAATTAAATAAAAAAAACATTTTGACTTTTGTTTCATTTTCTCATACTGATCAAATCAATAACTTTCCCAGTTTGCCAACATTTAAACCCGTTCTAATTGATTGGAGAAATCGATTTATACAAAATTCCTCTTTGTCGTGCCGATATGTGTATTATGGAAATACTTTTGATTAGAATTGCACTGGCTACCCTGAGAGGGTTAGCTTCCGTCGGGTGATTCAGTGGACACAATAAAAGTTTTACTTGACCGAGTGAATGCGAAACGGAAGCTAAGCGTCTTGTTCTACAGATTGAGGAAAAATGCTTTTGTATTGCCTGCCCGGTGGATGTCCGAAAGTTCTCATCTATAGGCGGCAATACTCAACCAATTCTACTGAAATTTTGTTCGCAGGTTCGGTAATATCTAAGAAGTAATAATCGGTCTAAAAAGTTGAATCGTTTTCGTTTGTCTATTCAGCTTTTGGAGAACATTTAAAACTGCGTTTATATTGGGTTCGAAAACGTAAGAAAAGTTAAGAACCTAAGAAACATATTTACACCACAACCACCCAGAAAGTGTCTCATTGCTCGTTCAAAAATAGGTTATGTGCGACGGGAAAAGTAGTATGGAATTCCATTCCTGCCCTCCGTAGCAGTGCAGGAATGTTGTATGAAAATCGATACCTGCCCTGCTAGCGTTCTTTTGTTTTTTTTAGCGGCGAACATAATAAATAGAAACGTCACATCGCTGGTTTCTCAAAATGGTTTTATGTGATATAATTATAAAAAGAGAGGATTTTTTTTGTCCTCGATTTTCTGTGAAACGATGATGACAACCTTTTGCAGCACTAAGAAAAAAAACTGCAGCAATTAGTTTTGTTTTGTTATATTGTGTTTTTTACTAAATTGATTTATAATTTAGTATAGATTAATAATTAATTATTTTACAAACGGCAGCTTGGAGAAGGAAAGAGATAGTTTATAACTTTTGAGGATCCAAGGTAGAGTAGGTAGTAGGTAGGTACAGATTGTACAGAGGTACGTAGAGAAACGAGTGGCGAGCAAGCAAGGCAGGCTAGCTAGATTGGCTGGTAATTTGATACAATCTAGCCCCGCACCGCGCCGTCACTGCCACCGCCTCCGCGTCTTGATCGTTTTTTTATTCCTGATATATATATGATGTGGGTCATATATATGATATATGTTAGCTTTTGACCATCTCACCTGATGGTAAGTGATGATGTGGTCGAAGGCGTTGTTCAGGCTAACCTAGAATTACTGGCTCTCAAAGACAGCTGCGGGAACCCGCCGTTAGGTGCTTGGTTGGATTTTCTACTTGAGGGTGGTAGCTAGCCAGGCGGGCATTTACAAAATGCCCTACCACCATGCTAAAACGACTGCCATCCTAAGACAACAACTGGGGCCGACGGTTTAACGTGCCCTCCGACGCACGGAAGCGCTCAGTTGTAATGTCACTAGCGGTCAACCATCCAACTCATGACGTAGCTAAACTTTGCTGATCGGTTAAGAACAGCTAAGCAAATTTCGCTACGAGCGCTTCATCATTCATTCGTGAAACAGCTGTTTTCTCCTAGTGATTGAATTCGTACGTATAGCGTGGATAAAGTAAACCGCGGTTGTCGTAGTTTTATGCTCAAGGGCTAAGCGCCACTGATTAAATAATAGTTAGTATGATTTTGTGTATATGAATATTAAAATTGAATAAAACACATTCAGTTATCGATTCCACACTACCCCCGCAGTATTGTTGATAAATTAAAATCCACCTTACATATGTTTATATATGCCCACGTCTAACTTTGTAATTTTGATGATTTTTTTGTGATGTGATGGAGATTTCCTCCAAATTAGTACAAATTTAATTTAATCACTCAATGAACTGAAAGTAATAGCTAATATGTCTGTACCTGGATTACTTAATAACAATTGCAACTCAAATGACAATCATATGAATCTCCTTTTACCAGTAAGCAACTGTAAAAAAGAAGATTTTCTGTTTGAATTACCTAGGTATTTCCAACTCCATAAAAAATATTAAAGAACTTGTGGAATACCCTCATAATACGTTATACTTTTTAAAGTATAGTTAGCAGTAGAATAATTTCAAATATTGTAGGTAATGCTTTTACTTCGGATTTTTACGCTTTTAAAGCTTACATCTTACTTAATATAAATATAAACTACTATCTACTCTAGATAAGAAAACAGTGCCAAACACACTTTTTATGATAAGCAGTAAAGAATGAACTAAACTTAAGAAATACGCTCCGTTCACTATGATCCACAATCAAGATATAACTATTGCCTCACGATCTTGATCACGAGTTTCTGCTCGTCTGGTACGAGTACTTCCAAAGAAATTGATATTTAATTACATTATAAAACATTTAATATTTTTACCCCTTACCTCCCCCCGTTTCTGTTTGCCTAGTACTTGGAAAGGTTATTTTCACTTAGTAGAACATGGATGTGTGTGGTGTTTCTTTGCCCAAGTTTCTAACTTTTCGACTGTGTACTTTTTTAGAAATTGTTATGGTTATGGAACATTGACAATACTTACAGAAAGTACAGGTATATATAATGTATTCAAATTCATATTAACTCTAGTAATGACTGTACTAAAGCAAGCATTTCATAATCGTAGTAGACGAATGAGGAACTCATAACTAGGCCAAACAGTACTAAACGGTTAAAAAATTTTTTAAGGTCGTATAAGGTTTATGTTTTGGGAAGAACTTATGTGAGACGAAACATTGTGGGCGAACGTGGAACAACTCGGTTTTGTTCCACGTTCGCCCACAATGTTTCGTCTCACATAAGTTCTTCCCAAAACATAAACCTTATATCATAATCACGTAGAACGGTTATCAAACCAATAAACGTGATAAAAATAAAATTGTGGTTTACCCGCCACACCCAATATTACAAAATCGAATCAATACATATAATGAAATTATAAGCAAGGTGTGTGTAGGTATTAAGAGATGAAAAGGTGAAAATATAATTTTTAGGATTTGTATCAGCGCATTTTGGTTGGTAATACACTGATCACGAACTTTCACCTCGATCCTCAAGACGCCCGCAAAACACGCCCTTCCCCCTTTAGGCTAAGCAATTCTCCAGGTAAAGCTAGAGTACAATGAATATATTACACAAAAGACAAACAACAATTAATTCAGGCAAAATAATTAGCTTACAATGTGCAGCCACACTCATTGGATTACAATGTAATGTCATTACATTTTATGAACCTCTTGGCCCGTTGAAACAGCTGGTACTAGAGATTCAAGACATTCGTGAATTATAGTGATGAAAACACATTCCGTCTCAGTGTTGGGTACCTACTATTCGTATTTTATTCACCTGCAGTCTGCTTGTAGATGTGATATAAAATATTCACAGAATGGCAATGTAGAGACAAAGACACGTAGTGGAAGCTATCTCTACTGGAACTCTGTCAACTTGTGAAATTAGTTTATCTATCTACAGGGCAAATGTAGGTGTTAAAGATGTCAATTAACTTTTAACTAGATTAATGAGTAAACCGTGTTTTGTTGTTTTAGACAGTCAAGAGCATTGGTTAAGGAGATGGGAAAGATAAGTGTACCCTGTGAATGGAAAGTTTATTAAGAGTTTGAAAAATTGTTTATCTTTAAGGGTTTTCTAAACGTTTGAGGCCTAACTTCCAAGTGGAAGTCAGGTTTTGTAGCCTGTTTTTGTTGTTGCACGCAGATTGAAAAAGGCTTTAAAGTATA
Source organism: Plagodis pulveraria (assembly GCA_963890685.1). Classification (NCBI taxonomy): domain Eukaryota; kingdom Metazoa; phylum Arthropoda; class Insecta; order Lepidoptera; family Geometridae; genus Plagodis; species Plagodis pulveraria. Next base: position 10,149,570 of record OY982949.1, on the reverse strand, counting down.
CAAATAATACGTAACTAGTATACTACTTTACTCACCATTGTACACTTCATGAGGCAGAATATCACTGTGAGTTACATTTTCAAAGTAACACTGTTTTATAAGATGCTCTAGTAACTGCAATTTTGGATTTTTTGCCGTGTCCAATCTTCTACTGGAGTTTGGCATTGCCTCTGTTTTATAGACTATATCTTATCACGTCTGCTGTGAGTCGCCGATTACCAGTTGAGGGCATCTTAATTTCTTAAATCCTGGAAGTCTGTAACAAAATAAAAGTTGTATTAGTTCTTTGTTCAGTTTTGGGGCGCCGCACCTTTTATACATGGGGCCCTATTACTGCGCCTAAATTGACCGTCCGTATCTTTAGAAGCATTAAAGTAGCCAAATAACATTTACACTATTTATTAACATAATATTGGATTGAGCAGCATTAACACAAGCTAAGAATAGATATATATATAACATCCATTTGAACTAGAATCTTTGAATGATATTGTATATTTAAACATTATTTAAAAAGAAAAATGGAGCCAATATGAACTATTGATCAGTTAATTAGTGCTGCACATATAATAAAATGATTTATCTTCAATAGCAACAAGGAAAAGTTTAAATAAATAAACGCATACAAATGTTATCATTTACATCATTATGTATAGTTTCACTAATCTTTAAAATTGTAATAGCATATCATCATCGTAGTTTTAGAACGCACCTTTATTAATGTAGTAGTTATATAGTAACCGGTAATTATAGTTAAAATTCCAGTAAAAACGGTAATATTTGACATTATTACAAAATATTAGTAAGTCCAGTGACGAAGACAGCATTATAAGACCAATAATATGCATCTAAAAGCATAAGATTACCTATTATCTGTTTATTTTGTAACCCTTTTAAAATATATTATATATATTTCAAAGGAAGTGTTAATTAGTTTATAATCGATAATTTATATATAGGTAAATAAAATAAATCCTACAAGTTTCTGTTATTATTTCTTGGTTTTGCATCTTCTTAATCAGTCCTGCATCATCTGTCCACGTCTCCTTCAGCATAATTTCTGGGGATTTCTTTCTATCTTGTGACACAGCAAATTCTCTTGAATCAACCGATGCACCGCTAGTTGCAGTTTAGGTACATCCTGGACACTCGACTCATTCTCTATAAAAGCCGCGTTCTAACTACCTATTACACAGACACTACACAAATGTTGTTTATGTACACGCGTAATTGTGTGCGTGAAGTCTAAGGTTGTCACCGTATGAATAATTATTGTACTTACATACCTAGCAATCTCTTGATACCTTTATTAGTCGTATTAGATTTCGTAAATTATGCATATGCTACCTGCAAAAACATTTGCAAGCACAACAATCCAACTCCATGTACGAAAATATCATTGGAGTAAGTGAAACAAATTATTTGATATGTATACCTATTTTCATATAGCAACATCTGATCGTAGATATAACAACAAATTTCTACTCGGTTTTCCATAGCAGTATTTCTGATCGTAATCCTAAATATCGTAAAATACAATGGCCGTTATAATGTGCTTCAGATGATTTTCTATGTTTGAAATATATAGCACAAGTTAAAATTCAATATAATAACTACACTTGGCACTACTGTTTTAAAACAGGCTAAAGTAGGCGATTTCCACTACTTGGCTAAGCATAGCACGCGCTAAGTTTAAGCGCTGTTCCAAACATCTCGTAATACATAAAAGAGGCTTAGCGCTTGACAAGTGAAGGTCTTCGTTCACACTAAAACTTGTATCTGAATCTCAGCCAAACAAAGTACGGTTCTGTGTTCTAGTCACTACTACTGATGACTAAATACAGAACTACGCTGGAGTGGACATAAACCCTTGATAATATTCAGTATCGCCTAATATACATGTGTATATAGTCGTTGACATTCAATGTGAACTAGTGATTACTCTATCCAATATCCAGCACAATAACATACTTTTTACTATCTTTGTAAGCGAACTAGCTAATTAAGAAGTAGTTTACAGTATGGACTCTCAAACCGTGCTAAAATTAAAACACCTGGGTAATAAAACTATCAATTACGAGTATTTATAATAATTAACTTCTCGCCATTAGTCAGCTCTCTGGTACCGTTCAATCGTTGGGCATCCTGTTAGCTAGATAGTTGAAGGTTACTTACTGGGTATCCACCGTCTGAGCACACATGGATATAAACATTCAGTTGGAAGTTAACTACAGTCTAGACCGAATCATTAACTTGTATTGTATGTACGTTTTCAATGTTCCGTAGCCAACAGGCAAAACGGCCTCTATTTATGTTGTGCTATCTCTGTCTGTCGTCAACTAATCACGAGTCTCTTGGTTCATTCACACATCGACTTAGCCTGATATTTTTGTACAATTATAACTAGATTTAGAAATTAAATTAAATATGCCTATATCTACCTATATATATATATATATATATTATGTTTTTATATATATATTTTTTATGTTTATGTGACAGAACAAGCTCGAAGCCCACCTGATGTTAAGCGGGCTAACCTCAGTCTAGAACAGATGCATTTCGTCACAAGTAACGAATTGCACTGCGCCCGTCACCTTGAGACATAGATGTTAAGTCTCATGTGCCTGTAATTTCACTGGCTCTCAAGGACTGCTGCCGGAACACACCGTTAGGTGCTTGGCGACAGATTTTCTACATGAGGGTGGTCGCTAGCCAGGCGGGCATTCGCAAAAAGCCCTTCCACCATGCGGTGAAGCTCAAGCCCGCGGCGGGATTCGAACCATGGACCTGCTGCGCGGCAGTCCATAGCCAATGCCACTGAGCCATCACTGCTTCACAAGGCTGTATTATACAGGGTTATTGGTAAAATGCTAACAACCTCTTAGGGTTGACTTCTGCTAGTCCTAACAAACATTTTGAGATGTTTTTTTTTTATTTATTTTTTGTTTATTTATATAGGAATAAGCACGAGGACTACCTGATGTTAAAAGTGTCTTATGCCTGTAATTTATATAGTTTCGAAGCCAAGAGCGCCCGCCGCGGCAACACCGTACAGCGTCGCGCTCCTTTTGAATAGAGTTTTTAATATTTACATCGAGCGAGTAAATATTGAAAACTCAATCATCGAGAGAAAAAAACTCACTTTAATATGTTTGTTAGGACTAGCAGAAGTCAACCCTAAGAGGTTGTTAGCATTTTACCAATAACCCTGTACAATCTATTCTAATCTAAGCACAATACCTTAATTTATTATCATTTTCGTATGCTGGCATCATCGTCTACATTCTAAGGTTAGAATATTTTATTTTGTTTCAGTAAAAGAAAAGGTATTATCGATATACGTAGAAAGATTGCTCATACTTATTAACAGGATATTGTACAGAATATAAAAAAAAATATTTTTCTACATACGCATATATGAACTGTATAATAAGTAATTGACTTTAGAGTAATACGTATAATTCAAGGCCACTTTCATTGCTTCGTCGGCCTTTCACATCGATGTTTTCCTTTCTCGTCAGATCGTTAATATTAATCTACACTAATGTAATTTTGATTGTTTGTAGTTCACCAACTGTTCACACGAATCTGTCACTTATGAAAATAAATAGATAACTACGAGTATACCGACTGTAATAATAATTGTATTTAATTAAACATGTTGACGCCCGTGGGTTGCCGGGCTAGAACGTCATCCCTCCATCTCTACCTGTGGGTATCGTAAGAGGCGACTAAGGGTAGTACACCAGAAGGTGGCCAACAGCGCTTTCTGAGGAACTGATATTATTATTATTGTGATATACTAAGCAGAAAAAAAAACAGTGCATATTAATTTTATTGTTCCAAATGTTTGTCTAGTCTATTTTTAAAACAGTTCACTGAAGGGGCACTAGTAACGGTCACTGGCAGTCTGTTCCATTCATTGACTACCTACCCGGTTTGGCAAAAAAATAATTTTTTTGGTTTGCTGTTGCACTTCAAAATTTGCAGCTTCAGAGAGTGTCCTCTCGTCCTCTTGTTGTCATTCTTTGTGTAGATGTGTGTCATGTTTGGGACATTATAATATCCATTCAAGATTTTATATGTTTCAATTAGATCTCCTCGTTTTCTTCGCTGTTCTAAAGTGGTCAAGCCCAGTTTCTTGAGACGAAGTTCATATGGCACATTCTTCAATGATAGAACCATTCTGGTTGCTTTACGCTGTACTCTTTCAAGCAGATCAATATCTTTTTTAAGGTATGGACTACAAATTTGGATAGCATATTCCAGCAGTGGTCGTATATATATGTTGTATAAATCTTCAAAAATAGTTAAGGTAAGTTAAATAATATCTCACACTATAATCCCATGAAGCGCGGGAATCCTCCATAATGGGGAAGGCTGTGTTCAGGGGATAATCCGGTTGGTACAGTACGAGTACAGTACAGTAAACATGTTGTATTTATAAAAAGTTCTAGTACTTTACTTATAACGTTAATAGCTTCGATTGTGTCTCGTTCATTTCGCAGTTGGGCAATACCTTCGCTAATATAGACAGTAAGTATATATTATCGTACCTAGGTATTAACGTATCTTAACACCATTTAGAAGTATGATAATGTTTTAAAACTACTTTGTTAGCCACAGGAACTAAATCACACCAATATTATAAATTCGAAAATGTTAAGTGACGATGTGAGTGTGTATGTTTTTTACTCCTACACACTGAAATGGCTGAACGGGTTTGGATGAAACTTTGAATAAAGATAGTTTAGATCCCTAATTAACAAATATATTCTTTTATCATTATTGTCTCCGCGGGTGTAACCGCGTGCCCGTTAGTTGAAGATATTTGGAATAACTACAAGTAGCATATACACTAATTAATCTTCTTCTTCGTGTCTACGATTCACATTAGACACCCCAGGAGTAGATGCCTCGTACAGATTACCCAAAGTGCAACCATTGGGGCACTGAGGGTAAGGCAGCAAGTGACCCATGTCTCTACGTCAGAGTAACTCCATTTGGTCTAATTTTGACCTTTACTTAGTTATTTCCGAAACACATTTCCTTAAAATTTCTTCTATAGTATAAAATTGCAAAGTTAACTTTAAATTACGATTGTAACGTAATTATCTACATTATTCATTAATGCATGTATACACAAGAAATATTACAATAAAATTGCAAAACTCTATCATGAGAGACGAGAAGTTAAGTTATACATTTTCGGTTAAAAACACTTCTAGTTTTGTGTTAATAAGTTCTCTTTCGTTTTTCACCCAAACTGAATGCAATTTTACCATCACTGCCTCTCCACTACTCCTATGTAGACAGAATTTCAGCATTCAGCGTCTTGATGAAAACTACCTATCACGACGCACGTCCTGCGTAGCACCTCAACTGTAATGGGTTCCTACGTCAGAGTAACCCCATTTGGTCATGTTGAACCAGCAGCGACCCATATGAGTCCGGAGTCGGTTTAGTGACTTCCAATTGGGCCGCGCCAGAATCGTTTAAGGTGACAAAATAGTCGCTGAGGTCTTGACTTTATTACCCAGGTGAGACAGTCATTGGAATTTTCTGACAAAGAAATTCTCACTATACCTTGGGGAATAAAACTTGAAAGGCGTAACGTGGATTAACTTGTAACGTTAAACTCTTTCCATCCTTTCGGAGAATATTGGCTTGGGAAAATTGTTGTTGTTATTGAAAACCTACGAATAAATATGAAAAGAAATGTAATTCAAGCTTAAAAACAACAGAACAGAAACTATACCTGTATAGTTAGGTGTAGTTGGTGTTCAAGGGCGTGGCTTAAAAAGTGTACCGCGCGGCGCTGTCAGTTCGCCGCGTGAGTTCGAGTTATGCGGTTGTACCGCGGGAATTTTCTACTGAATTTATTAATGTTCTTCTGCGTTGTTTAATTCTGAAAAAATACCATACTACGTAGTAAAACGGTGGATAAACCATATAGATAAAAAAAATCGGGAATAACTTGTATAAACTAGTAAATAACAATATTTTGGAAACTCATACTTGACTATCCTGGATAGTTTTATGCAACATGAATTTTACATTAAGTAAAAAATAACATCGGAACATTGTTAGTCTTGAGAACATTGTATGTGAAAACAATTCCCAATATTTTTTTGGTATGCTTAATTTTTTATGTCAAAGATGTACTACAAATGTAAAAAAAACAAAAAACTTGAAATCAAAGCGGTCACTGTATCAAAGTTATACTTCTTTATTTTGTTTATTAGTAGTTGAAAACCCATATTTCAGAATGATTTGTTATATGCGAGGACATGAGTTAGGTAGATAAATACAGGATAAAAGAGCATTGTTAAAATGTGGTAGGTTTGTGTGTTAGCTAATTTATTAACTCACACTGTAATCTATAACTCATAGGCATTGATAGGATAGTGTTTTTTTTATTTTAAAATCTATATTCATGTTTACGCCGGGGATACTAAATAAGCTTCCTAATATGAGATACTCTTATGATTTGACTTATGATTTTCACTTGTAGAAAAATATAATAATATTTGTCTAACTACTTGATATTCGCTTTTTCTTTCAGAAGGAAGACCCTGTTCAAATGTTTTCTCCTATTTTATTTCTGGATATTGCCTCTAAAGAAATAAAGAAATATATCTATAATACTCTGATATTCTAGGTTAGCCTGAACAACATCTTCGACCACATCATCACTTACCATCAAGTGAGATAGTGGTCAAAGGCTAATATATCAAGCATAAAACGAATATACGGCATTGTCATTTATTTTTTTAGTAACATATATTTACTAAAAAAAACATGACCCTCTAAATAAAGATAGTTTAGTTTAGATCATGAGTGGCCAACCTTTTAGACAATTGGGCCAAATTTTAGAAAAAAGATGTCACTGCAGGCCGCACTACCTAATTTTATATAACTAAGTAGTTCACCAATACATTTTTTTTGATATTTGATTCTAAATCTTTTATTAAAGTTTAATTAAGTTTAATTATAAAATAGGCTAAGTTAATGAGATACTTGACTTTGTTTGGCAGAACTAAGTGCTTCAATGTTGATCTACCGATATGATAAAACCGACAGATTTTTAAGTTGCAATGAAAATCGATTCAATGTTGATGTTACTGCCAATAACAAATCTCGTGACTTAGATCTTAGCGCTCATCGACAAAACGCGTGCGATAGTTTGTGAGCGTATTCAATATATTAACTACTTACGAAAAATATAGAACAATGAATTAATGTTTTTTGTTTGTAGAACAAATACAATTTTTTCGGAATGTCTGCGGGCCATAAGATAACATACAGCGGGCCGCGGGTTGGCCACCCACGGTTTAGATAGAATTGAACATGATCAGATCTTATCTAGCCAATAAATCCTAAATAGTACACGACCCACTTGTTTAGAGTGAATGGAATTATTTTGAACGCTGATAAAACCACAATTATGGAATACCAAGCAAAGGAGGGTATTGAGCGTAATGTCTCAGTGAACGAAATAAAAAATAGCCACTCTTCTCATATAGATTCACTAACAAACTTTCCAGCGCAAACCATGCATTAAAGGCTTCAACCAGTTGAGTATTTCATACAAAAAAAACACTAATAACAGTTTATTATGCCTATGTGCATTCTCTTATTAGTTACGCTGTTACGGTTTGGGGCAATGCTACAAATATATAAAATAATCCTTAGATGTCAAAAGAGATCAATTAGGATAATAAACGGTTTGTGAAAACGTGATTCAACTCATTTTTTTTTTCATAATACATAGAATCATGACGGTAATATCTCTATATTTTACAAGTGTCTTATAGAGATACACAGTGAAAATGAAAATTTCTCTTAAGTCATGGACTGCACAAGTTACAACTTATGCTACAAAGAAAACTTGCCCAAAGACCAAATTAGTTAAAGTAAAGAAGCAAGGTATCTACAATTAAATAATTATGTTGAATAAACTGCCTCTTAGTACAACTAGACTGCACATAAATTACAAAATGACAAATTTACGAAAGGAAAAATAATATCCCGCACATGACTACAATTTTTCCTTTAGTAAATTTGTAATGTTGTCATTTATGTGCAGTCTAGTTGTACTAAGAGTTTGTTTAACTTCCCCTTAGTAAAGGAAGTAGTGAAAATTAAAAATTTACTAAAGGAACTATTATAGTCATATGCGGGATATAATTTTTCCTTTCGTAAATTTGTAATGTTATCCGCAGAGCATGCGTTATTGCGAACATAAAAATATTTAAATTGCACATAAAAGAGTTTTAATCTATAATAAAAAGATTCACAGATTCGAACTCATTTAGTTTTTTTTTTTTTATTAATTAGGACTGGTTATTCATGTGATATTATTTAACACTTAGGTGTTGTCGATGTAAGGATAGACACTTGTTTCGGCTTCATAAGGAAGCCATCTTCAGGATCTGGAGTGCGGTTCGATCGCTGTCGCGGCCCGTTTCACACCGAATTTATTTTATTCACTAAAATAATATATAGCGCCTGACTGAATCCTCGTTTTCACATTAAATATAGGTTTAAATATGTCAACTGATTGTATACATAATTCATTTAAATCTGTAATTTATATCTGAATGTATTAGTAGATATTGTATTCTTAAAGATGTTTAACGTAATAACGTAAAGCCAGTATAGTTTATTTTACAAAACATATTGTATTTTATCGAATATTTAAATAAAGAATATCAAAATTGAAACTTCTAAATTATCTCTTAAATTTATTGGATTTGCCGTATGTGACATTCAAAGTTATATTGTTCATAAATATTTTTTTCATCGCCATGTTCAGAGGTCTACCAGACAAAATCGAAAAGGTTTTAATATATAAGAATAATGATAATGGCCTTGATATAGTTTTGCGTGGGATCTTAATGCCAAAAATGAGTGAATTGGCTTAGTTAGCTTAGTTTTAGCGAAAACGGAGAAATACGAAATGTCAATTTTGTGCATATTCCTCTTATTAGTGCAAAACGAATCGTTTCCACCTCAGGGGCTGACAAGGCTTAATTAAACAGCTTCCATTAAACCGATTTTTTGCAAAATTTATTCAATTTGTAGCATTTTGAAACTTATATCCTAATTTTGACCTTTTCTACTAAGTTAATTGCAAAACGCGTTTCCTTAAAATTTCCTCGATGGAATAAAATTGCAAAGTTGACTCTAAATTACGCTTGTAAGGTAAATATCTCCATTATTCATGTATGCATGTTTAGAGAGACCAGTTAAGTTGTACATTTTCGGTTAAAAATAAAGAGTCGAAGCGCTTGTAGCGAAGTTTGCTTAACCGTTCTTAACCGATCAGCTAAGAAAAGCAACATCCGCTGCGGACTTGGATGGGTGACCGCTAGTGGCGTTACTACAGAGCGCTTCCGTGTTTTGGAGGGCACGTTCACCTATCGGCCTCGGTTGTTGTCTTGACAGTCGTTATAGCATGGCGGTAGGGTATTTTGAGAATGTCCACCTGGCTAGCTACCATCCTCAAGTAGAAAATCTGTCACCAAGCATCTAACGGTGTGTTCCGGCAGTCGTTCTTGAAAGCCAGTAATTCATGGTTGGCCTGAACACATCTTCGACTACATCACTTACCATCAGATGAGATGGTGGTCAAAGGCTAGCACATCAAGTATAAAACAGGCACTGAAGTTTTGTGTTAATAAGCATCCTTCGTTTTTCACCCAAACTGATTGCGATTTCACCATCGCTGCAGGGATGGATCAGTCACATTGTATATGGACTGCCGCGCAGCAGGTCCATGGTTCAAATCCCGCCGCGGGCTTGAACTTCACCGCATGGTGGAAGGGCATTTTGCGAATGCGCGCTAGACTAGCGACCACCTTCAAGTAGAAAATCGGACGCCAAGCATCTAACGGTGTGTTCCGGCAATAGTCCTTGAGAGCCAGTGAAATGACGAGCACATGAGACTTAACAACTATGTCTCAAGGTGACGGGCGCAGTGCAATTTGTCACTTGTGACGATATGCATTTTTTTATAGGCAGAGGTTAGTCCGCTTAACTAAGGTGGGCCTCGTGATTGTTCCGTCACAATAACATAAAAAAAAAACTCCTCTATTCCTATTTATTCCGATAGTGACATAATTTCAGCATTCAGCGTCTTAATGAAATCTACCTATCTCACAAAAGTGAATGTTAGAAAGTGATAGCAGATTGCTCTGATTAGACAATTAAATTACAGATTTTCCAATATAATGATTAACACATAAGTTTTATGGATCAGTGGCATTGTCCACTGCTGAACACAGCCTCTCACATTAAGAGGGGGTCATAGTCCACATGCTTGCCAAGCGTCATAGGGATCGCAGTAGAAGATAACAATTCGTCAGACGGCGCTGCTGCCCACCTTCCAGTGTTTTACTTTTAGTCACCTCTTACGACACCCACGGGAAGAGGTGAGTAGGGGTGTCAGTCTAGCCCGGCACTGTCTGGGCCCGAGTCCCATGGGGAACTGGGCTAGAATATCACCTCCCCATCTCTACCCGTGGGTGTCGTAAGAGGCGACTAAGGGTAACACACCAGAAGGTGGGCAGCAGCGCTTTCTGAGGAACTCATATCTGACACTGCGATCCCCAAGACACCTGCCAAGCGTGGAGATTATGGCAAAACCTTCCCATGATGGGGGAGGCTGTGTTCAGCAGTGGACAATCCGACTGGTACAGCACAGTACAGTACCCTCTGGGCCTAAGGTTTACTAAAGCATATTTAATTTTAACTTACGACTCTGAATTGACCTGTCCTTTATTTATTATTATTGACTGGACAACAGTAATTTAAACAAGACTAAAGAAGGAATAGAGAGTATATTAGTACCTGTAGGTACTGTACATGTAGCCACGTGCTAGATTTTGGATATTATACCACGTGAAAGATGTGAAGGGCCTGAGTAAAAATTATACCTAATGTCATTATAAAATTTATATGCGTACCACCGGGCTTTTAGTCAAAGATAAACAATAACTGAGAAATATGCCGAGAGGTGTCGAAAAACTTGATCTTTATAAACATTTTTAAAAGTTTTATTGCTGTTGAAAGTTATTGAGGATTTGTATGTATGTTTGTCAGAACAGCTTTCTTAAACCGATATTATTAAAATAAACTGGGCATCATCAACTCGTGTCGAATTTTTGAACTGAGGCGAGTAGTATATTACGTTGGAAAAGTAAGTAAGAGCAGATTCATGTAATGTGCTCTACTTTGTATGCTATGTAAGCCACATAATGTCACATAGATATGGACCCTCATAACAAGTGGTTAGCGAAACCAAGGATGTCGAAATAGTCTCATGTTTCTGTCATACACCCTCTTATAATCACCTTTCAACGATAATGACACTTTGTAGGATACCTTTTCTACAACACGCCCATAGCTAGTTAATTATTATTAGTGGAAAGTACCACTTTATCTTAGTTATAAGTACATGCGAAGTCAAGTCAAGTTTGCATGGTGGTAGGACATTTTGCGAATGCCCGCCTGGCTAGCTACCACCCTCAAGTAGAAAATCTGTCGCCAAGCACCTAATGGTGTGTTCCGGCAGCTGTCCTTGAGAGCCAGTACCAACACCAACAAAAAAAGTTGGTTACAATCTTACCAAAAAAGTTACCACCAAGCTGCAATAACAAGCTCTTAATGTACCTATCAGTATCCTATCAATGGAACCTATCAGGAATAAAAAAAAATAACATGCATAAATGTTTATAGAAATTGTATTATTACGTATTTTTATTATTATCTTTCAGTACAAAATTCCTGAGGATGTTGGTGTTTCGTCATCCAGACCAGACATTTTTCTATACTCAAAAAATCTAAATCGCATAGTATTTACAGAAGTTACTGTGCCGTGGGTAACAAACTTGCTAAAAACAATCAAATATTATGACTTAACAAATTAAGTAACCAAAAACGGTTATGTGGTTAACTTATATGCTCATTTTAGTAATTAATACGGGATAACTCACGTGAATAAGTCAGATAGCTCCGACTATAGTTTCAACCACATTCGGTGGTTTTTTTCAAGGAGAGCTCACCTAGCTCCTCTCAGCTCATCTGGCAAGGGCATTAAGAGCTTGTTCAGCTTGGTGGTAACTTTTTTGGTAGGATTGTAGCCAACTTTTTTTGTTGGTGTTGCTGTCTTCGAGTAGGCGATTTATCTTTTGTTCATATGCTAGAGTGTCGACAACAACAGTGACATTACCTTTATCTGCTGTCTTCATGGAATTGGTCTGGATGCTAAGGACTGGTCTAGTGGAGATGTAGTGAGCTCTTTTTACGGGGACGTTCCCCATGCCAGCCGGGATTACACCAGCGACGAAGAGAACTCGCATCAGAACTCGCCGACACGACCAACTGCAACCCGCCCCTCGCACCAACTTATGACGTCACGCGCGCTACGAGCTGCCGCCCGCAGTGCTCAGCGAGACGTCAACGCGGTCGTCCCGAGCTCTCTTTGAAAAAGACCACCGAATGTGGTTGAAACTATAGTCGGAGCTATCCATTGACCTATATTTATTGAGTCTTATTTATATTATTATGTATAATCGACCAGTGCAAGTATGCCGGCCGGCATACTTGCACGCAAGTTGAACTTATAGGTGTCGCTCCATCCCGATACGACGGTTTAAGAACGTGAGCAAAAATTTGAGTGTATTTATTTATGATCCAAACTTACAGCTATCACTACACGTACTCAACCCAATGCGACAGTGAGTTATGAGTCGTTGTGTCATGTTAGGTAGTTCAATTGATTAGAGCATACCCCAGCTAAAGGGGTTGGACGCGGGTTCGAATCCCGCACATGACTATAATTTTTTCTCTAATAAATTTGTCATTTATATAACTTTTTTAAATTAATGTTAGTGATATTGTATTAGATCACCCTTTATTGAAGTCTGTGAACATAAGTCAGATATCGTTTGTGTAACCAACAATATTCAAAAAGACAGCTGATGAAACTTATCTCAATGACAAACGGTCATGAAATTCACTTACGCTTCTGGAAATGCTTGTAAAAGTCAAAATTTGGTTTACTTTGGCTAACTTGTTCACTTGGTTATTTAACTCTGGCGCTAAAAATCAACACGTCTGGGCACTTACTGCTTACCTACAGCTGTGAACAACGATACGTTTTGAAATATCGAGCACATAAATAAATTGAATGCCATGAGCAAGTTCAATGATTAAATATAATTGCTGTTGAGTCATACTAACCATTTGGCGAACATTTCAGATACCACTACAACATTTGTCTTATGAAAAGTAAATATTATTACTTTCGACATCGGTACTTAGTGTAATTGGCTGAGTTTACACACGAGCAGGTGTTTTTTAACAAACTTTGTACACTTACAATCACAAGTTATTTGTAGTACGACAGTTTTGAGTGTCAAAACCATTTGTAATATTTTTCTACTACGCTTTTACATGTTATTACGCTTGTAATATATATCCCTAAAATGGCAGGTGGGTATTTAAATATAACTATTTCCCTAGATATATGCTTTTTAAATACTCTTTATTTTATAGAACTAATCACCTTTCAAAACGCAAATGCTGTAATGTGCCATTTTTATTGGAAGAATTGTTGCTTGTTCGAAAACATGGACTATTTTGTAGTTTAGTTTCGGACAACGGTTTCCATAGTAATACAATATTTCTTGCAACCATTATATAATATTAGATGTAATTATTTTTACTTTCATATATGATATGATAAATAAATAAATAAAAGATCTATCAAGTACAGTTACGAGCACCATTTACAAAAAAAAACAAATAACTTTAGATGCAGATTGTTATATTTTTTTTCGCACCTTTTCTAAGTGCCCCTGAATAACACTAGACCAACGAGACAGTGAAGGCTTATATGAGTATAAAAAAATAAGTAAAGACACCACTGTCACGTTCTGCAAAGTATTTCATCACTACTTATTCAGAGCCAGTTTCTGTTTTCGACTTCGTCGTGATGAGTATATAAGATAATGAGTACGATAAGATAAATTAATAAAAATACGTTGACAAAAATTCTACGCGAGTAAATACATTGAGTTAAGAAAAACATTGACACCATTAGCGTCTTGTCAGTTACGAGACGAATATTTACATACTATTTTCCGGGTGGATGGTGGCACAAAGCAACGCGTTTAAATACCGACTACTTCGTGATTTCTCAGATGGCCAATTTATCCCTAGCCTTCCCAAAAATCCATGAACGGTATGATCTGTCCTCACATAATGTTATTAGGACGAGCGAAGCGGGCCCTTTAACTAACCCACAAGTTCAACACTTTGAGGCACACTTTACTGAAAAACTATCACGTCTATAGGGGTTGTGCTTTAACATAGTAATTTAACGACAGATAACACATATCTAGATGTGTTATCGGTCAAAAAAATAAAGTTTTATAATCATAAAAAAAAATAACGGTAACAATTATGTATTCATTGGATATAATGTTATTGTACTACTAACGCCATCTGTTAGAAAGCTAAAAAGTAAAACCCGCTGTGACAGAACTAAACTCAATACTCAAATACATCGTAGTTAATCTACTTAATACTAAATGATACCTCTAGAATCAGGTTGTAAAATAAACGCTAGCCCTGACAAAGCTCAGCTTTTTGTTACTAATATGAATATATTGAATCCAATCCTGTCATAATTGATTTAATGGCCGAGACAATCCATTTCACTACACTAAGACAATTAACATTATAATGAAGATGAGTTAGAAGCTAGTCTGTAAATAGTTTGGTTATGATGGTGACTGTACTCTATTAAATATAATGTAAAAATAGATTGGCTTGAAGACGCCAAACCAAGAACGTCGAACTGAGGTTATAAGGAATATAACATTTTGGTTTGAAATGAGAGGAAAAATTATCCAGTAAGGTGTGCCCGTGCGATGTCAAGGCTTTTTATATCCTCAAATCCAATCTGGGTTGAGGTTAAGTATTTAAAAAAAATTGTCCAATTAACAATTACTAAAAACAATCGGCCACAATTTAGTTTTTATTTTACGTACATAGCCCATGTACGTGAAATAAAAACTAAATTGTTGCCGATTTAAAGATGTAGATACAAGTATATTTTATCCTAATATTTAGAGTAAGAGAGTTTGTGGTTATCATGGAAGGTAATTATACGAATGCCCACCTGGCTAGCGGCCCCCCCAAAGTAGAAAATCTGTCGGCAAGCACCTAACAGTGTGTTCCGGCAGCAGTCCTTGAGAGCCAGTAAAATTACCGGCACAGAGACCTAAAAAATGTATGTCTCAGTGTGACGAGCACAGTAAAATTCGTCGTTGATGAAATGCATCTGTTATAGGCAGAGTTTAGTCCGCTTAACATCAGATGGGCCACAGGGACAGCAGCGCCTGCTGAAGATTTGCCATCTATCATCCTCGAGGTGCTGTTAAGCGTGTAGATTATAGCAGCCCCTACTGGGTATTGTTCAATGGTAGACGTTGTGGCTAATGTGCTGAGCTCAATATAATACTCGTATCTTCACGGTTTAACTTCAAATCTACGATAGTGGCAGTTTTTATTCATTTGACCTGCGCTTCGTGTTCACGGTGAAAGTAATAAAGAGCAAACTTTATGTGATCCAACGTAATGGAATTAGGAATGAAGTGACGACGCAAATCAATTTAATAATGGCAAATTTTGAAGACAATGTTACACTATTAATCAAGGTATTTATAGATGTGTCTTTCGCGGAACTTATATACCGTTTATATTGTATCTTTTATTTAGAAATTCCTCAACACTACATATATCTCAGTCCTCTTTTTGTTCTGATGACCTTCCTTGCTGCCTCAACCTTATCAGTATACATGTTGTTAACATATCGAGCGTCGTTAATATTAATTAAATTCTCTGTTACTTGAAAGGTAGCTAAGGCTCAATTAGCCTCTAATAAATTTGGTGTGCTTGGAAAGCCGAGACGGTACATTACGTTAGGCCATTACCTGTAGCTTTATAAGGCTCAGGTTCAGCCTTCACATATAGTAATGCTCTCACCTCTGGGCAGGGCCAACCCAGTACCTTTTATTTCAATTCAACGAAGAGTAGTTCGATTCTTTGACGATCAAATTATCTCCAATCGGCTCGAAGATTTGGCACTGTCAAGAGATGATGGATAATTTTGCTGTATCTCACACGGTAAGTATTTCGAGGAGCTCGGTTCAATGCCTGCGTCTGAATTTCGCCATCAGACACCACGACAGAGCATGATGTTTGATTTATTCCATGTCGACATCTGCAAATTCACAACCATGCAATTGTTATGGCATTATTTGCCTTACACTGCCACTATGCAAAACTAGCTGCCACGTGAAGTATTTCCCAACTGGAATGACTTCGAAGCATTCAAGAAATGAGCATATTCGTTCCTTATAGGCCAGCAACGCATCCTCGAGACTTCAGTTCTTGATATTTGAGGTTTCGGATGTTTGTGGGCGATGGTGATCACTTACCACCAGGTGAGCAGCCTGATAGTTTTTCATCATATCGCATTAAAAACAACATGAAACCCTACGAGTTCTATACTGCCGGTACGTTACAGTTTTAGTTGCGCTGCAACGTATTTTATATTTTACATTACTGGAATTCATTTGTAATTTCTGATACAATAGTTAACAGTTTAAAATTATATGCAAATTATCTAGATCAGATTCGCCACTTTACTTAACAAAATGATGATCTTTTTCTAAATAGCGCAACATTACGAAAAATCCATTAACATACAAATTCCGAGAGTCCGAAGTTGCCCTCTTTCACAAATGCTTCGTAAATCGTGATGGATAGTCGTCACTTTTATTAAAATACTGGAATTATTTTACTGCTTTTTATTATATTATACTTTTACCCCACGAATAATATATATATATATATTAACTTCTTTACTCTATAACCTTTTTTCATAATTTTACATACTCTAATTTTCACACATTCTACTCAATAGAAATTTGCAACAATGACTTCTATATAAACTGTCTTATATAGGAGTATTTTGATATCAACACGTGCCCACGACATATGCCTTTTTTCACCATCTAATGTACGGGCACTTACTCATATAATTATTATTATTATATTATTAAGTTAATAAAATTTTACTAACTGGATTTGCGACAATTTGCTTTGTGTCCCTGTCAAATAGAAGTTAAAATGTTTCTTTTTTTATATATAAAATATACCTTGCCTACTAATATAATACTTATCGCTAATATTATGGGTATCGTTGTTATTAGGTACATCTAATTATCTGTTTTATTATTATTACTTTGTTATCACTAAATACTGTTTATTCTATAGAACTAATCATGCTTTCAAAGCTCAAACGCTGTAATGTAGCATTTGTAATGGAGGAATCTTGTTGCGTATCCGAAAATACGGACTAATTTATAGTTTAGTTTCGGAAACTACAGTTTCCATTGTCATATAAAATGTTTGCAGCCATTATTGTTTATTAGATGTAATGTTATGTTATTTTAAGTTTATCCGTGTATGGATTGACAAATAAATAAAAACTATTAAAATAAATATATTGTATATATAATATATACGTAAATGGCAAAATTGAACCAGACTCATCTGTTACAGCATACTGGTCAAGTATTACATCAACGGCCATAACGCCAATCAATTTGTATATTCAGTATGTTGAAATGGATTTATGTTTTTTATTTACAACTATAGCCTTTACCAGCAGCTTTGTCCATGTTAATTTTGATAAAAAGAAAACAAGTATTTGTCAATATCTGGTGTTAATTACCTTATTTTTGCCACAATTATACATTAATTATAATAATATGTACATTATTGTATATATGTATACGCGCAAACATAATATATAAAAAGTTTGCGTTTAGTTTAGAACATTGTTCTATTTTTACATTACATGAATGTTTTATTACAAACAATGAAATTTGAAGCTCCTTTTAGAAAGGAAAGTTTTAATCCAACATGATTTATAGACTGGAATTACTAACAAACATAAATTTCCACACATTCTACAAAATTGCTAAGTACAAAACGCAACGAAAATTATTTTTCTGCGTCGCGTTAAGTGTCACAGACTTTAAAATGGTTATTTAAGGCTCTTAAAATTTATCTATCTTATAAAATGTCATACCAAAAAGATTATATATATATATATATATATATATATATATATATATATAGGAAGGAGGCTCCATATATATGTATTTGGTGCCTCCTTCCTATAACCATGTTATAATGGCTAATGTCTAATATGTGTCTGGTGCTATGTTTTTTTGTTCTAAGCAGGTATGTAATTTACATACTGGACAATAGGTCAACCTCTTCTGGAACTCATTTTGAGATTCAAAATTGAAAATCTCACTACATTAGATACCATTTTTGAGAAAATAAATATTTTAAAACTGTCAACCTGGTGTATAGTCTAATATGCAGGTGGGGTGCGGCATGGTCAACATATCTTCCTTTAATAGTACATTGTACACCGAGGGGAGAAAACGATCTCGAGTTTCCTATTAACTTAAACATACTCTCGAACAGTAATAGAACTTCCTCCCCAGTGATGCATAGTGCTTTATACTACACCTACGAGTAAAATAAAGTCATTATTTATATTGTATTTGTCTCGAGACGTTTTGTTATGTGGTTGGTACCGATGTTAAGTGGGCTAACCTCTGCCTATAACAGATGCATTTCGTCACAAGTGACTTATATACTGAGACATAGAGATCCTAAGTCTCATGTGCCTATAATTTTACTGGCTCTCAGGAATTGCTGCCGGAACACACTGCTATGTGCTTGGCGACAGATTGTCTACTTGAGGGTGGGAGCTAGCCAGGCGAGCATTCCACCATGCGGTGAAAGCTCAAACCGGCGGCGCGAATCGAAGTAAGGACCTGCGGCACGGCAGTGTACTAAATATTGCCCTTGGGATGTTCCTAAAATAAAAATAAACTTTGAACAAAAGTGAATATTATTATGTGAATTATATTATGTGAATATTATATTAGATATAGGCTGTAGGGAAAACCTTCAATATTTTTGAGTAAATTAAGTTTACAATATCATTTTCAGTGAAGGAATCTTTCATACGCCTTGTTAATGATCATATTATTTTGTTAATGTTGGCAATTCACTTCTGTAGGCAGAACTGATGCTCTATTTAGTAAAACAAAAAACCTTATAGAAATCAGTACAGGCATTTCAGCACGTAGTTTGCAGTAACGATCCCCGCGTAGTGAGTTTAGCGGTATGGCTGTAAGATTAACATAATCAATTTAATCTTGACACTTAACAGGCTGTTTTAATTTTATCTTATGAACATAAGCCAGCATGTTCTCTAACTTTGATGACTATTCAGTATATATATACTCAAAAGAGCTATGACAGAAACTGAACGAATCGTAAAACTTTATATTTATGGAATAAGTATGGAAAAGTTTAGATATGGAATTTTAACTAAATTTCATTTATTAAAGGTTCCTCAGGTTTTCCACTTGTAAAATGATTTTGTTTCTTTGCCACGATGTCCGTACGTACTGCACCAAAACTTTTAATAAAACTACGCGGATCGTACATGTATATCTTGGAGCGCTTTAAATACTCAATCTTATAATTAAAACTCCTCATATTTTATCTAGGAAAACTTTTCTACCAAAATCTTTTTAGTTTTGAAGGCCTACTAACGAAGAATAAAGATCGGACAATGCTTCGTGAAAGGAATATATGGAGTTGAAATACCTACACTAAAAGTCTCAATAAATTACTTAAAGCGGCGTTAACATGAAACGCTATCCAGTTGTTTTTTCTTACATGTAGGGTGTTTGTTTCGAAGATCAATAACTTAAAACAATCTTAGGAATTTTTGCCTTTTAAAATCCACTAT
Source organism: Plagodis pulveraria (assembly GCA_963890685.1). Lineage (NCBI taxonomy): Eukaryota > Metazoa > Arthropoda > Insecta > Lepidoptera > Geometridae > Plagodis > Plagodis pulveraria. Next base: position 10,129,640 of record OY982949.1, on the reverse strand, counting down.
GAATATTGCACAGAATAGTTTTTGATTATTAAAAATGTATAATTACTAACATTTTTATATATTGCTAATAGTCTAGCTTTTGACCACTATCTCACCTCATCAGGTGAGATAGTGATAAGGTGATCATCATCACTTACCATCGTAAGTGATGATGATCACTTACCATCGTAAGTGATGATGTGGTCGAAGATGTTGTTCAGGTGAACCTACAATTACAGGCTCTCAAGGACAGCTGCCGTAAGCACCGTTAGGTGCTTGGCTACAGATTTTCTACTTGAGGGTGGTAGTTAGCCAGGCGTGCACTCGCAAAATACCCTACCACCATGCAAAATGCTAACCTACAATTATGTGCTTACTGTCAAGAACAGCTGCCGGAATACACAGTTAGGTTGGCAACAGATTTTATACTTGAGTTTGGTAGATAGCCAGGCTGGCATTCGCAAAATACCCTACCACAATTCATTTAAAACTATGATTTAGAATTAAAATATATATAAAAGTAATAACCTATGATTATTGATAAAAAAACTACTTCTGCAACTGTAAAATATAAAACACAATTAGGTTTTATTTACTTGGATGACGAAGGTAGATTTTTCAGTTATTTTTATAAAAAAACTAAACCGCAAAACCGATTATAAGAAAATTTACATGGGACTACTTCTGAAGTATAACTTACCAAATAAAAGTAGAAACATCGAAATCAATTCATAAATGACGAAGGACGATAAAAAATACAGGTAAATTGAGAACCTCCTTTTTAAAGTCGGTTTTAAACTGTGTAAGCCTGCGGCGTTATCTTCTTTAATTTCGTTCAATTTTCTAATGATTTATAGCCAAAAATATAAATACGACCGCAACAATATGTATGACCATAGAACAGTATGGCATGTATAAATCGTTTTCCGTTTTTTTAAATGACACTCTGTAACAACTTAAGTTAAATTTTTATGGTAAATGTAATAACAAACGTCAACAAAACATTGCTTTTATTTAAAGAAAGTACGATCGTATAAAATATTGAAATTGAAGAATGTAAAACACTTTCTTATGTAACTTCATATTGCTATCCCATGGAACCTTTTTTTTGCTTATATAAATACGCCTTTGTCCCTCTCCAGAAAAAATACGAAAATCCACTGTTTCGTTGCAGCATGAAAAACAAACCAACAAATACCTATGGTATACCTATTATAAATGCAAATGGGGATAGTTATCGCTGAAAATCGCTTCTCATTTGTTTTAATGATTGATTGAAGTTTACGTTACTCTTTAAAATTGGATGTTACACACACAGAGATTTTAGTGCGATGAATTTCTAAGATTTAAAAAAGTTTTCTAGCATTACAGGTTTTTTTTAAGAATTAATAGAGTTTCCACATACTCCAGCGTCCGTGCCATTTTTTAAGTCAACTGAGAAATTGAAACTCATTGAAAAGCTGTACAGGATTGTAAAACTTACCTGCGAAACACTTCTGTAAAGTTAACTCAAAATTATTTTGCAGTATATAATATGGAGAAGAGGACAAGAGATGCGTTATATAATATCATTATATAAGGTACCATTATTGCGTAAACACACTTAAAAGTTATCCTACACATAAGTAACATAAATTTATCGATTTTGATTTGTTAGCAGTATCTACTCATACTAAAATATCTTTAAAAATTCAATATTATTTAAAGACAGTTCAGAAAGATAATACACATTCCACACATGAATATAATATATCATCTCGTTGTAACTTTGTACTCGTAATAGTTTAGAAAGTCTTTTAGTCTCATGTCCGAGCAATAAGTACAAAAGTAATATTTTTAAACATTCAGAGCACCAAATTGACTTCTTAAATATAACCGAGCTCGGGTTTCTCCGCAAAACGAGCTTCATGAAGGTCGTCCTTCTCAGCAGCTGAAACTGTGGCTAATGTATTATGTGACGTCCTTGAGGAAACCTGTTAACTCCTCAGGATCAAGCTTGCGAATTAAATGCGGAAGTAGATGTACGTGTAACAGGTGTGCGAATAAACATGCTTGATCTTCGATCGAGCTTGCGAATTAGATGCTGTGAAGGTATTTCACATACAGGTGTTATATGGTGGCATACAGGTGGTCTATGTCATATGTTACATTTACCTAAAGTTGCATTGAGATTTGTTTCCCAGCATCAAATTTGATAATGTCACATAGAAAAAAATAATCGCAGACCCCAATAAATTGTGACTGTCGACTTTTGAGTTAGGTACAAAAAAAATAAGGTTAACTTTATTACCCTCTCGAAACGAACTTTATTACCCTCTCAAAACGATAATAGTTTGGCACAAAAAAATTAAAAACATGACAAGGCGAGGCCTCTTAAAAAGTTTTTGTCCGATGTCCGTTATTCGGCCGTGGGAATTATGATGCGGTTTCTTGTTGAGAAAAAAAAGGTCATTTTGAGGTATGCAGCTCCGTGTAGCCTATAAGGAACGATATCAGGTGAATGGATAATGTGTGGGTTTGTTTCCTTCTTCTAGGTTGGCCAATGAGACGAAAGAGGTGTGGTTTTGGAACTACTGAAATGTTGAGCTGAAAAGAAGATGAGGGACATTCAATTGAAAACACCAGACGAAGACAGACTTAGTAGTACTCTTACGAGTCCTTTTATTTTAAAGTAAAATCAGTGTATTATTGAATAAATTTATATAAATTTTAATTTAGAATCTGTGAATTTAAAGAAGAATACTTCGAAATAATTTGGTAAAGTTAAAATTAATTATCTTTAATTTTAATGTGTATATAGTTCATGAAGAGTTTCTCGACATACTTACATAGGATCATTTGAACGATTAAATTAATATCAATACCACTGTATTTTGTATAGAGTTTTAATAATATAATAACTATTTAAGGTACAATTAAACTTTAATTGATTAATAAATATGATTAATAAATTCCGTAATATGTATGTTGAGAAAGTCCTTTTTTTATGTAATTGAATAGTTAGGTATATATTACGTTTGTATGTGTTATGTGCTTGTTTCATGTTTATTTTGTCTAGAATTAAGAAGACGTAAGGTTTTTTTAGCTTCGTCAGTCCTATTTTTTGCCTTACATAAGTCTAGGAAATGGACGACGAATCGTGAACATATATATATGTAATACATATATATATATCTCACGGTTTAATTCAGTGAAGAGTTTCGCAAATATACAAAAGAAATTCATGGGTCATAACAATAAACTACTAATGATCTATTATTAAAATTCTTTAATTTTATGATAAGAACCATACCCATTTTTAATAGAATAACTTCATATATACATTATTCCTTAGTACGGTAGTTACTAAGTTATTTATTGTTCTAGAATATCTTTAGAAAGATTTAAAGTAAAGTAAAATGATTATATGAAACGTACTTCCTTTTTAAATCATATAATACAGAAAATCATACCTGTTAAGATTTTGAGATTAATTTATAATTCATTTTGATAACTAATTTACAATAGTTTATTGAATTATCGGTAACTACGAAGTTCAATTAAAGTTTTGAGATTGTAGTTATTAGTATAGTAAGATTCCCTTGAGTATAAAGTATTCTTTAAATAATTTTAAATCAATAGTTCTCTAACATTTCATGAATGGTATGATTATATATTTAATAAATCATCAACTAGACAGTGTTGTTGATTTTCTTTAGTAACTAGTCTATATGGGAATATATCTTGTTAGGACTGTAATATTGAATCCATTGTAGATATAAAATTGGTAGGTCATATAATTATATACATTTAGCCCAGCGACCTGCGGGGATTGAACAGCTGGCATGTTCACGATGCATTGCAGAACTACAAACAAGGAAAGTATATTAAGTAAACACTAAGTATTTCAGACGATTAAATTCAAGAGTAGAAATGAGCATTCAATACTAGGTTGATAATATTCAAAATTACTAGTGTTGTAGGAGAGTAAACTTATTTTGTCTTATGTTGAGGCCTAACAGTGATGAAATTGAGGGACCTACATTAATAAGTCTGTACATGGCTGTTGCAAAGTTGCGGTAGTCCAGTGCGTCCTGAAACACGCCCTCTGAAACGAAACGACCTATAGATTTCTATAAGCCTGGCCAGGCAAACACAAATTTTGTGTTGAATCACGTGATAATTGAGATATAATTAAATCCATGGTTTATAAAGGGCTAAAAGAAAGAAATAGCGCTGATCGCTATCTAATTTTGGGTTCGAACCCAATAGGTTTAAATTCAAAGGTCGTTTCAAGCCCTATAATTTGCTTCGAGCAAAGCGTTGAACCACGCCAGTAGGAATTCCCTTTGACGTTAGTTGGACTAGCAGCTATTGGGGAGAGGCCTTTGTCCGCCCACATGAAATATTGCACTCTTGTATAAATCCTGTCACTTGTAAGGAATGGTCTAAATATAGACAACCTTGTCTATACTATTCAAATGCACACTTTAACGTGATTATGTTATAAGATCAATTTAATTTAATCAATAAATATAATACTTATGGCCATCCTTCAATAAAACAAGCCAGGAGGAATATAGTAGTGATTATTTTATGGTCATTCAGTCTTAATGTACAGACATAAACTTTGTATAAGACATGAGTGATATTTAAAATCACATGTAATTAAACTCTCCTACAATATTGTATCTCTGAATCAAATAATCACCTTCTCAGTATAATATAAATCTGAACTTAGACGATCACGCATAGGCTGTACCACCACAGATGGTGCCGTGACCAGGATTTTCAACTACGCATCGATATAAGGATACGATTGAAATTGAATCAGGATTACACGACGACGAAACACAACGTAGAAATTACTTACATGCTGAGGAAGTGAGGGTTTTCTTTCAGGGATTATAGAATAAAAATAGGAAATTTATTTTGTTTTCAGAAGCCGCAGCAGAGGAGAATAGTTTTGCATGAACATTATTTACTACTAATTACTGTGCATATAAATTTAAATGAACTAATACATTAATTTACAGGACATTGTATAAAATTTGTGTATTATTCCACAGGTTGGTTAAGGGAAAGCAGGCCATAATACTAAAATACTTAAAATATAACTCCTTTAATTGTATAATATAAAACGAGATCGTTATAAAATAAAGTGAGAGTAACAAGATCGAAAAAAAAATAAAAAAAAAAAACCGCGCTTAACATTTACATTTCTTCACAACATAATGGCGGAAGGTAGAGGTAAGCGAACCAGACGCAACTTAAATAACGAAACTAATACGGATATGTCAAGGGGACAGGAGGATACTTTAAATAACGCGACATTACAATTACTGTTAGCTAGGATGAACGAGTTTCATGAAAAATTAGAATCATTAAACTCTTATAAGAATAACATGAATCTGGCAAGCACCTCGTCACGCGAAACTATTAGTATTGCATCTGAGGAAGGTAGCAGAACATGTTTACCTAATCAAAATATTTTTGTCATACAGCCAACAATAAGCAAACCAATATTTGACGGAAAATCACAAATGAATCCTATAACATTCTTAAAAAGAGTTAAGAAATATATTAAATCATTAAATGCGTTTGATCGTGAACTAGATATTGTATTAGAATGTGTCACTGGACATGCTCGGGAAATTTTAGAACTATATTCAAAAAATTGGACTACATTTTCCGATTTTGAGACTGATTTTAGACATATTTATTGGACTGATCAAATACAAGAGTCAGTACGATACAAAATTATAAAGGGCGAATATTCAAGTGACTCAAATATTTCTATGAGTGAACATTTTGCAGAACAAACAGAGACGTTGCAATCATTAACAATAGCGTTTAGTGAAAGGGACATTGTAAATTCTTTAATGAGGCATTATTCCGTAGATGTTCAACAACTATGGTTTACTAGATCTGAGGATCCTACAATTATAAATGGGGCTAATTTTCTCAGAAACTTAGAGCAGAATATTGTCATAAGGCATACGCCTACTAGATATAATAACCTCAGACAGTCTATACGTGGAGGTCGCCCAGTAACTGCTACTATGACTGCTGGTGTAGGGAGAAGGGGGGGAAATTCGTTCAGAGGTAGAGGATATCAGAGAGGACGAGCTTGGTATGGTAGAAATTCTAATAAGGGTATGATGACACATGAGAATGGAAGACAGAGTGTAATGAGAACCGCGATTGATTTTGTCAAGGAAACTGGCTCTACAAACCTATCAAAGTCTGGGGGCGTGGAAGTTCAAAAGGACTAGTACTATTAATACATATGAGTTCTAATTATGTAAGGTTGTATATTATTGGGAATGAAATAACTTCTGTGTGTTCTAGAAGGAATGTGGCTTATAAGATTGTGTGTTATAAGATTGTTGATGTGAAGATTTGTTTACAGTTAATTATGAACTTTAGTGAATTGTATAAATATTTACTGACATTCTTGCAAATAAATTGAATTTGAATTTAAAATTGAAGATTCTCATGAGACATGGTTAGCAAGTTAGCAATAAACGGACTCGATGTAGTACGACTTTTGACCGAGATTACACGTTATATAGTAATTATGAATCGTTAACAGACAAACAACAATCTTATTGGAAAACCAATTCAACACGAATTTTATATGTGAAGATATAGGAGGACATGTGTGTGTGTGTTATGTTCGGAGAGAGATATATACTTTATCCGTTATTTTATGAGTTAGAAGATATAAACGATAGGTAAGTGACTTATTGCCAAAATAGCCTGAGTTATGTGTGTGTTTGTATGGCAGAATAATAAATGCATTAATCGACACGGAGTCAAATTCGTCGTATTACAAGGGAATTATGCAACTCTATTCTGGAGGAAGGGGTAAATTTACCAAAAATGTACGATACGAATCGTACAAGTCCAAGGAGCTTTTGATACTAGGAACAAAATACTAACCGCTTAGTATTGATAGAGTTTAATCTACTTGACTCTACAAAAGTTACCTAGGTCTTTCATATTAGGATATGAATGAACCGAGTGGTTTAGGTATCCGGTATGAAATCGGAGGTCGTGGGTTCGATTCCCGCCAGGGGCATAAAACCTTTTGCTTTATTAAATTATGAAATGGGATATGAATAATTGGAATGATTGACAGGTGTGATGAATTGTGAGGGTGAAGGAACAATTATTATAGAACATTTGGAGATACGAACTAACGTTGTATTAAACTCTAATTACGAGATTAACAATTGCAATATCAAAAGGTTGGGGGGCGAGTCGAAGGCAATGAATGATATACGTGGATTCTGTATGAACTATCTTAGTGATATTATAGTATATACGACAGGAGACCTAGATTTATACTTAGACTACCTAGAATAAGTACTAGAAAAATTAGAAAGTGGAGATCGACGGCGAAGTAAGGGTAATGGGATTTTGCAATAAATCATTAACAGATGTAGAAATATTCCGTTAGGTTCTTGGTGACAGATTTCTACTTGAGGGTGGTCGTTGGCTTGACGGGCGGTCGCAAAGTGCCTTACCACCATGCGATGAAGCTCAAGCCATGGCAGGATTCGAACCATGGACTTGCTGCGCGGCAGTCCATAACCGATGTCACTGAGCCATGACTGCTTCGATTACGTTGGATTCATTTTATTAGTCGGTTTGATTTTATCATAGAACATGTCGAGGGTCGAGATAGTCACAGATATATTATCAATACATATTAAAGGGACTGATGATGATTGATGAGGAATGATATGAAAAGGGACTGCAGGCATAGTATCAAATAAATCTGTTGAGCTTGAGTTAAAACTATTTATAACACAGTAAGGGAAAAGGTTAAATCAAATAAAAAAAATAAATATCCGTGAACTTTCAAATAACGAAGCAGGGATTCGTGAGTTACAATAAATACCTTATATTAAATTAAAAATTAATCTTGAACTTGCATAAAGAAATACTTTATTCATGTCGGAAACATTACAAGAAATATAACACAACAAAAATCTGATGCTAATAAAAAAATAACACAGAAATTCGCACGCTTGTTCGAGGGACCGTATATTATAGGTGTGATTTTGTATACCTTAGTAAATCCTGAATCAGGAAAAATAAAGGGAAATTATAATGCAATACATCTATTTAGGTATTACAAATAAATCTAATAGAACAATGAGTCTTGTTGTAATCCAAATGAGTAACATACGACGGAAAATAAATGAGAATAATAGTGTGATATTAGTTATTTGATTAAAGGAATAAAGTTCATGAAATCATTAAGAGAGAGAGAGAGAAGAAAATAGATTCAAAAAAGGGTCTGTCAATTAAAGTAACTTCATGACAACTTTTTAGTATCTATTTGGGGGCGTTTATGTGAAGGTATTTCACATACAGGTGTTATATGGTGGCATACAGGTGGTCTATGTCATATGTTACATTTACCTAAAGTTGCATTGAGATTTGTTTCCCAGCATCAAATTTGATAATGTCACATAGAAAAAAATAATCGCAGACCCCAATAAATTGTGACTGTCGACTTTTGAGTCAGGTACAAAAAAAATAAGGTTAACTTTATTACCCTCTCGAAACGAACTTTATTACCCTCTCAAAACGATAATAGTTTGGCACAAAAAAATTAAAAACATGACAAGGCGAGGCCTCTTAAAAAGTTTTTGTCCGATGTCCGTTATTCGGCCGTGGGAATTATGATGCGGTTTCTTGTTGAGAAAAAAAAGGTCATTTTGAGGTATGCAGCTCCGTGTAGCCTATAAGGAACGATATCAGGTGAATGGATAATGTGTGGGTTTGTTTCCTTCTTCTAGGTTGGCCAATGAGACGAAAGAGGTGTGGTTTTGGAACTACTGAAATGTTGAGCTGAAAAGAAGATGAGGGACATTCAATTGAAAACACCAGACGAAGACAGACTTAGTAGTACTCTTACGAGTCCTTTTATTTTAAAGTAAAATCAGTGTATTATTGAATAAATTTATATAAATTTTAATTTAGAATCTGTGAATTTAAAGAAGAATACTTCGAAATAATTTGGTAAAGTTAAAATTAATTATCTTTAATTTTAATGTGTATATAGTTCATGAAGAGTTTCTCGACATACTTACATAGGATCATTTGAACGATTAAATTAATATCAATACCACTGTATTTTGTATAGAGTTTTAATAATATAATAACTATTTAAGGTACAATTAAACTTTAATTGATTAATAAATATGATTAATAAATTCCGTAATATGTATGTTGAGAAAGTCCTTTTTTTATGTAATTGAATAGTTAGGTATATATTACGTTTGTATGTGTTATGTGCTTGTTTCATGTTTATTTTGTCTAGAATTAAGAAGACGTAAGGTTTTTTTAGCTTCGTCAGTCCTATTTTTTGCCTTACATAAGTCTAGGAAATGGACGACGAATCGTGAACATATATATATGTAATACATATATATATATCTCACGGTTTAATTCACTGAAGAGTTTCGCAAATATACAAAAGAAATTCATGGGTCATAACAATAAACTACTAATGATCTATTATTAAAATTCTTTAATTTTATGATAAGAACCATACCCATTTTTAATAGAATAACTTCATATATACATTATTCCTTAGTACGGTAGTTACTTAGTTATTTATTGTTCTAGAATATCTTTAGAAAGATTTAAAGTAAAGTAAAATGATTATATGAAACGTACTTCCTTTTTAAATCATATAATACAGAAAATCATACCTGTTAAGATTTTGAGATTAATTTATAATTCATTTTGATAACTAATTTACAATAGTTTATTGAACTATCGGTAACTACGAAGTTCAATTAAAGTTTTGAGATTGTAGTTATTAGTATAGTAAGATTCCCTTGAGTATAAAGTATTCTTTAAATAATTTTAAATCAATAGTTCTCTAACATTTCATGAATGGTATGATTATATATTTAATAAATCATCAACTAGACAGTGTTGTTGATTTTCTTTAGTAACTAGTCTATATGGGAATATATCTTGTTAGGACTGTAATATTGAATCCATTGTAGATATAAAATTGGTAGGTCATATAATTATATACATTTAGCCCAGCGACCTGCGGGGATTGAACAGCTGGCATGTTCACGATGCATTGCAGAACTACAAACAAGGAAAGTATATTAAGTAAACACTAAGTATTTCAGACGATTAAATTCAAGAGTAGAAATGAGCATTCAATACTAGGTTGATAATATTCAAAATTACTAGTGTTGTAGGAGAGTAAACTTATTTTGTCTTATGTTGAGGCCTAACAGTGATGAAATTGAGGGACCTACATTAATAAGTCTGTACATGGCTGTTGCAAAGTTGCGGTAGTCCAGTGCGTCCTGAAACACGCCCTCTGAAACGAAACGACCTATAGATTTCTATAAGACTGGCCAGGCAAACACAAATTTTGTGTTGAATCACGTGATAATTGAGATATAATTAAATCCATGGTTTATAAAGGGCTAAAAGAAAGAAATAGCGCTGATCGCTATCTAATTTTGGGTTCGAACCCAATAGGTTTAAATTCAAAGGTCGTTTCAAGCCCTATAATTTGCTTCGAGCAAAGCGTTGAGCCACGCCAGTAGGAATTCCCTTTGACGTTAGTTGGACTAGCAGCTATTGGGGAGAGGCCTTTGTCCGCCCACATGAAATATTGCACTCTTGTATAAATCCTGTCACTTGTAAGGAATGGTCTAAATATAGACAACCTTGTCTATACTATTCAAATGCACACTTTAACGTGATTATGTTATAAGATCAATTTAATTTAATCAATAAATATAATACTTATGGCCATCCTTCAATAAAACAAGCCAGGAGGAATATAGTAGTGATTATTTTATGGTCATTCAGTCTTAATGTACAGACATAAACTTTGTATAAGACATGAGTGATATTTAAAATCACATGTAATTAAACTCTCCTACAATATTGTATCTCTGAATCAAATAATCACCTTCTCAGTATAATATAAATCTGAACTTAGACGATCACGCATAGGCTGTACCACCACAATGCGGAAGTAGATGCACGTGCAACAGGTGTGCGAATACACACGCTTGATCTTAGATTGAGCTTGCGAATTAGATGCACGTGCAACAGGTGTGCGAATACACACGCTTGATCTTAGATCGAGCTTGCGAATTAGATGCAGAAGTAGCTGCACGTGCAACAGGTGTGGGAATACACACGCTTGATCTAAGATCAAGCTTGCGAATTAGATGCGGAAGTATTTAGATGTGTGGTTCAGGTGTTCGAATACACGCACTTGATCTTTAAAAGTTAATGAATTACCCGAAAAGAACTTTGAAGGAATATGAGGCAATATAAAAAATCTGCATTTGTATTTAAAAGTAAGTGCACTATTCTCTAACTTATACAAGTTGTAGTTGATATTGTTGACTTGTTTACAAACAAGTTGTTTAGTAGACATCATCTCTACCCCGCTCTCACAAGCAGCTTCAACGCGACTTTCCACCCCACCACCCATGTCCCCAAGGCTACTTGATATTTAGTATCATAGGGCATAGATGATACAAACAATACAGTTGGTATACTTTCTATCGATGGATATTCCAACTCATATTCATATCAATCTGCGACATTAAAAACTGTAAGGATAACCAATGTAAAAAGCTAGTAAAAGAATTACTGTTCAGACTATCCTATGAAGAAACAGAGGATCTAGTATGAGTCCATAACACCACCACACAATAAAAAAAATATTGATTATACGACTGCCCAAAAAAGAGTGTTACGTTTTCAGGGTTCATGTGTGTATCTTTATTCCACCATACCTTCTCAAAGACATAACCAATTTTAATGTATGAGATATCGTTAGATACGTCTTGATAGCGTAAGTGAAACTAGGTACATATAAAAATAAACTGACGGATTTTAGAAGCCATATTGTATGATTTTCTTTCTTCCAAACCCGTAGAATGTTATACATGTATTAAAATTAATGGTTTTAAAAAACTATTCTATAAATATATGTAACTTGCAGTTTTAAATTTAAATAGAACGGTAACACATTTAACAAAAATAAATAATGTGCATAGTTTTAATTCTTTTTTTATTCATTTAGTCTTGTAATGTACATTCATTAGTTAACTTTTGAAGATAATTCACGTGTAACGGTTACTTTGTTTGGAAACAACTTAAGCTATACTTTTTCCTAAATTAGGAAAATCTATTCGTAAATTATTCCAACAGTAAGTTAATTTCGCAAAATATCTGCCGGGCCTCAAAACCTGAGACGGGCCTAGTCCGGCCCGCGGGCGGACATTGCTCATATATAGTAATAAAGGACAGGCGTGACCCTTTTATTAGGCACGCAACTTGTTCGTTTCATCACTTTATAATAAACCAAACAAACCAGAAGCATAGACATTACACTAAAGGCCTGTTTCAGAATGTTCGAGTAAGTTCCGGTTATACTACCCAGAACATAAAATAACAGAATGATACAAATTACTTACGGTAATTTTTATGCAGCGCGTTTCAAGTTTTTACCGATGGATAGGCTAAATCGATGACTGAAACGCGAAGATAGTGTTTTATTTATTAAATATGTTCTGGGTAGTATAACCTTTTTTCTACCTATTTTCTAAAATGAAGTACTTGAAAGTACTACAATGCTTACGTAATTAAGGATTTACGACCAAGTATAATGAAATATTTTAGACTACAATAATTACATTATATTTTAAAGCACTCGTAGCGTGGTTTGCTTAGCCGTTCTTAATCCGAAGCAGGGAAGCGCTCATTAGTAATGCCACTAGCGGTCACCCGTCCAACACATGGCTGCAGCGGACGTTGCTTAACTTTGCTGATCGGTTGAGAACAGCTAAGTAAACTTCGCTACGAGCGCTTCTAAACTATCGCCATTATTTGAAATTCTTTCAGTTCCGAAAAATGATTTGATAGTTTAATGTAAACAAATACCTCACAAAGATTACAAATCACCTAATTTTTTATTCCTGTAACCCATCAGTAGGTGGAATACATATTTTTCTCGCACGTAACACAAGTGCCTCGAACGCGGTAGAATCTCAATAACGTTGTTCAGGTATGTCTATTATGATAACAATAATGCACTATTTTGATTCTGTTTAAATCTGTTTCCACGAGGAAAAATGATGCTTGTCTATTAGAGCTAAATAACTCAAAACAGCTGATTGTGGGCTATCAGTGGGGATACCGAACAAAACAAAACAGAAAAAGAAATTTGAATAAAACCTGTGGGTGTCATATACGCAGAAGTAGTGCAACGCTCTTCGTGTGCAGTACAATAATGCGTTTAGGGTGCTGATGGGGCTGCCCCGGTACTGCAGCGCGTCAGGGATGTTCGCGGACTCCCGTGTCGACTGTTTCTATGCAACGATGCGGAAGCGGTGCACATCTCTGGGGCGCAGGCTCCGGGCTAGCTCCAACACTGTCCTAAATGTATTTGCAAATAGGTTTGATTAACACTACATCAACCATTGTTACATGGTTCATGCACTGACGAACAAACAAATGACGCAGAGGCCGGCGAATTTTTTATATGATGACATTTTAAATTTTTTTTTATTATTCATTATTATTTTTTATATGTTTTATCTGTATTAATTTTAATTTTATGGTATTTCATTCAATTTAATTTAATTTTAAAATGTAATCTATAATGTATAATATTGTATTATGACTTACGGTTGAAATAAATAATAATAATAATAATAATGCTTTATTTTCATAAACTAAATGTATCCATATAACATTGTGTAGAGGCCTTCTTTTAAGTAAATGTATACCTGTATCAGAAGACCTCGCTCTTCCATATTAATAGAAAATTCATAAGTAGGTTAACATAAATCAAAATTAATATCTTAATACTTACATACTAAATACTGTAAATTTTAATTAAAAGTGAGGGTGAGTGCGTGTGTGTGTGTGTGAGTGTGTATGTGTGTGTGTATGTGTTTGAGTGAGTGTGTGTGTGTGTGTGAGGGTGCGTTAGTGTGAAAGTTTGTCATATTATATAATAGGATGAAGAACTGCCTCAGTTTCATCATAAGTTAGAGTCCTGAGCCATGAAGATAGGGTTTTTTTACACTCATAATATGATTTTGGACAAATCGCCAATTTTCTGTTCACCACATTATAGAGATAGGTTGTTTGAGATAAATATTGCCGTTTAGCGAAAGCTGTACGTACTCTTTTTCTCGACATACTAACATATTGTCGTCGTTTTGTTAAATTTGTTGGATCATATTCAGTTGTTTTATGCATTTTTAGTATACAGAATAGTATATACAGCTTCCTTACTGTTAGAAAGTCACAAAATTTATAAAGTTCATTTGAAGAGAAGTGATATGGTTTAAAAAACATAGTCTTCAACAAAGCACGCTGTGCCCTTTCGACATCTAGGAACTTTATTTTTGAAGCTCCACCCCAAACGGGAATGCAGTAGGTCATGATTGACTGAGCTAGAGCAACGTAAATTTGTTTTATCAAATGAACTGAAGTCACATGTCTTAAGAGTTTAAAAATCCAATTGAGTTTTTTAGAGCGTTCACTAACTAATTCTATGTGATTATGCCAAGAGAGCCTCTGGTCCAGTATAATACCTAAGTATTTTGTATTCTCAACTTTATCAATAGTGGGACATGTGCAATTACTATTATTAAAATTTTTACATTTGTGTATCTTGATTCTGAAGTTTGTATTCGGTTGAGTTTTATTACTTATAGAAAAGCACATGTAGTTTGTCTTCAGATTATTAAGCGTAAGTAAGTTAGACTTTAGCCAGGATGCAACCGTAGCCATTCCAGATTCCGTGTCACTACGCACTGATTCCCAATCATTACCAGTGAAAACTATTGCAGTGTCATCTGCGTACGAGAATATTCGGGCATTTCTTGTTTCCAATTTACACAAATCATTTATGTAAATAAGGAACAAGGTGGGCCCGAGGACGCTTCCTTGTGGCACGCCAAATGTGACTTTGGCATCAATACTGGTTTGTTGTCCGATTTAACTTTTTGTGTCCGATCTTGTAAGTAGTTTTTAAATAATTCTAGGCATGTGCCTCTTATTCCTATGTATTCCAGTTTGCGAACAAGAATGGGGACAGAGACAGTGTCGAAGGCTTTTTGTAGATCAAGGAAAACCGCGAGACATTTTTTACTTTTATCAAGCTGTTCAGTAATGTGAGATGTTAGAGATATTACTGCATCTTCAGTTGATTTGCCCTGTCTAAAACCATACTGGGATGTCGATAAAATTTGATATTTATTTAAATAGTTTATTAGACGCTTATTTAACAGTTTTTCTATTATTTTTGATAAAGAAGGTAACACTGATATGGGCCTATAGTTACTGACATCATCTCTGGCCCCACTCTTATACACAGGTGTGATAATAGATTTCTTCAAAAGCTTAGGAAACGTACCATTATTAAAATACAAGTTTGTAAAATGAACAATAATTGGTACTACTAGATCTTTAGCTAATTTAAGGAAAGTGTTTGGAATATTGTCCCAACCGGGAGCACTACTTGATTTAAGATCCATGAGTATATGATTCACTTCTTCTACTTCTGTATCCAAGAGCACAAATGATGTCAATTGTGAACCATATACTCTAGAGTCAATATCAGTGTGAAAGTTGAAATCCTCTAATATTATTTTTTCTGCAAGTACTTTACCTATCCCGGTAAAATAGTCATTAACATAATTTACTGCTTCACTTGGCGAAGGTTTGATTTCCAAGAGTGTATTGTTGTCTGTTTTAGTTTGTTTAATATTTGTTATGTGTTTAATGTTATACCAAAGGGTTTTATTATTTTTAGTAGAATTTGCCAATTGTTCTCTTTCATATTTACGTTTAAGTTTTTTAATGAGCTGGTTGCAATAATTTCGACATCTTTTGTAACTAATTTTAAGTATTTCATTATTTGGATCACCTCTCAAGTTTTTTTGCATTTTATTCCTATTTTTGATGCACCTTAATATACCCGAGGTGATCCAGGGTTTTATAGTCCGCTTATTTTTTGGTATTTGTATAGTCTTTGTATTTTCTTGTATTGCTTCCGTCATTTTATTAATCAAAAGATCAACTATACGTTCTGGGTCCGTCGAAAATAACAGTTCTCCAAGATTTTTGTCTGCCAAAGTTTTTAATGCCCCATTAAAATCAGTATTTATTTTAGTTTTATGACTTTTGTAGTGTTTTAGCTTGACTTTAGATAAGTTCAAGAATAATAGGGAATGATCTGTGATAGACGTATTGAAAACCGCAATATGAGCGGAAGATATCTGTTTATTTAGTTTTATCATTAAGTGATCTAGACAACTATTGAGTCGGGTAGGAAACATGTGTCCTGGCATTATGCCATGCACACTTAACATCTCACAGTAGTTTTGTCTATTTTTTCGCTCCTGGTTTTGCTCTGATAGTGTAGGTGTTAAGTTTATATTTATATCTCCAGCAAGAACAATGCTATTACATGATTTTATAGATTCCAAGTATGCATCAAGAGAGCTAATAAACATATCAGCTTTAGTGTTTGAAGGAGACCTGTACACACCTAAGATTATATTATTATTAACATTTATTTCCAAGGCTGAGGCATGGTTCAATATAATTTCTTTAACCTTACACTTGATATTTTTTGTGACATAAACTACTACTCCATCATTTTTATTTATATGATTTGATGTTTGGAACTCAGAGAAATTCGGAATAGTAGGTATAGGTTTATTAGTGTTTAGTTGACTTTCAGTAAGTATCAATATATCTGGATCAAATGTTAAGCTAGAGAGAGCCAATTGCAGATCATCAAAATTGCAATATACGCTTCTAATATTTTGACAAAAAATTTTCAAGTCACGCGTTTCAACATTTATATGTTTTGATAAATCTTCAATGTCACATTGGACAGCATGTGCAATAGTTGCATTGTCTATCTCATTCAGTGTGTTAAGTGAACTATCCATTAAAATTAGTGTTAAGTGGACTGAAGGTGAGCTGTAATACGTTTTGAAATATAATTAATGTATAAAACTGGCAACATAATAATGACAATTGAAAAATATACACAAATATGTGATGTGTAAAAGTTGGATAGAATACAAGTGGACTGATATGATGTAGCGTAAGGAAGGTATATGTGTATGAGTACAGTTTAGTTATGTTACTACTGGTATAAATAAAAACTTGTGTATATACTGTTTTGTTTTTGTAGGTGTATAGTAGGTGAGACATGGTGTGTATTTTAAGAATTTTAAACAACTTAAAAAAGTAGAACAACAAACAAGTTGAATTAGCGGTAAAACTATTACAAGCAAAATTAGGAACCTTAAGATTTAGATCTAGTCATATTCCCTGTGTAAGCTGGTGTATCTGTGCTTCAGACTTAATTGTAATTTTCGGCGAATTTTCATCTTTTTTGAGATATATTTTGCCATAAGCCGTCCAACAGAATTTGAACTTTTTAGCTTTGACTAGATCTCGAGCTAGAAAGTGGAGTCGCGAGCCCTTAGCAGTCAGATGCTCTGACACAAAGATGGGGACGTCCGTATTGGTTCGGCATCCTACGTGCTTAGCAGCAAGTTTGCTTTTATTTTTAGTATTAAAAATCTTGCACATCTTAAGAAAATCGGTTTTCAAGAGTGTTGAGGTAGTTTCCACTATAATAGGGGTATTTTTCACCTCTTCCTTCTTACTACTCACTCTGTAAACGTCTTTTATGTCGTTTTTCTCCATCTTGCAGTCTATGTTATTCGCAAGACAGAGAACCATATCTACTAAGTCCTCTTTCGTTTCTCCACTTCTTTTGGGCACGTTTTTTAGCTGCAAATTAGACTTACGGCTAGACATCTGCATATCTTCAATTTTACTTTCCAATACCATTATATATCCTCTGTCTTTTCCCCCCTGTCTTTCTAATCGCTCAATTTTAGTTTGTAACTCCTTGTTTTGTGTTGAGAGAAAAGCGACGGAATTCTCAATATTGGTGTTTGTTTCCTTTATCTCTGACAAGACCTTCCCAATCTTTTTTATTTCTTTTTGTTGTTCTGTCATAAGTGATGATATAAAACTCCTAATATCAGAAGTTTCCTCATCTTCCCTCCTTCTTTTTGAGCGAGTAAAAGAATAGTTAGGCGGAGTTTGATTTTCTTGACACGACTGGTTTAGGTCTGGTTCTGAAAGTGATTTGTCCATTTTCGACTATGTGTTCCACCAGGGTATCAACACTGAATAGGAGATATTGTGTAAGCACTTAAGTACTATTTACACATACACTAGAGTTCTACCAACAGGCCCTCTAGGTCGAAGTATCGATTTAATGTATTAGGACAACAGAACGCCAGTGATATTATACCAAATATCATGCCAAACCTTTTCAGACTTTAATAATCATGCACTTTGTTGAGGTGTTCTGTTCAAGAATACCAGGCTTACATAAATCATATGCACACCTTATCACACGACTTGCCTACACACACACGCATTGAATTTCATTGATGACAGTCCGGCATAGATCAATGTAAAGTGGTAGCAATCGAGGATTTCATACAAAAAGTTTTTCCGTCCACTATATCTTGACCCCTGTGAGCACTAGTGTGCCGTCCAACACAGATAGAAGTTAATGTCACAGTGTACGATCTATGTTTTTCTCACCCGACTAGCTGCACTCTTCACTCCAGCCTTCGGTCATGAATGACTCCTGATATGTTTTGCACTCCTATTATTCACGATTATATTTATTTTTAATTTATTCGTTAAATAAATTTGTAATAAATTGTTATAGTTTCAAAGGCACGTCTACTCCATTCGGAGGTCCGGGGGAAGAGGAAAATAAATGATTATAAATAAATAGATGAATTGGCGTATGTAAGAATCGCAACTGATTTGTTTTTTTACGTTATCGTTAATCATTGACCACTATCTCACCTGATGGTAAGTGATGATGTGGTCGAACATGTTGTTCAGGCCAAACAACAATTGATTGCCATCACGGACACTTGCTGAAACACACTTAGGTGCTTGGCGAAAGATTTTGACTTTAGGCGGTAGCTAGCCTTCCTAAAAGCCCTACCACTATGCTATGACGGACTGCCATCCTAAAGGCATATCGTGCAATTCGAAGCACAGAAGGGCTCAGTAGTAGTCACTAGCGGTCACCCATACAAGTCATGACCGTGGCCAAAGTTGCTTAACTAAGCTGATCGGTTAAGAACGGTTAAGCAAACAACGCTACGAGCGCTTCCAAAGTCTGGCTACATATATTGTGAAATGTCTGTAGAAGCGACGTTGGCTGCGGTCACGGTCGCCATATGCGCGGGAGGGCCACGTGCGTGTTGTTTACCTGATACTAAACCGTATGATGCATGATGAATAAACGCAGTAAATTCTCTGATATAGGGATGTGTGTATTCGAGATTGCGTAATGCGTCTGGAACGAGTAAGATAAGACGAAGCAATAAGGCAATAAGGAGCAAGGCATGAGAGTTTACAGGGAAGTTTTAGTATGACCGGACGAACTCATAGTTTTTGTATAAAACCACGCTCATATCACTTTTTTTTTAATGATAGGTATTCCTTTGACCACCATCCTCACCTGTTGGTAATTGATAATGTGATCATAGGTGTTAACAGGCTTAACTTAGAATTACTGGCTCTCAACGACAGCTGCCAGAAAACAACGTTAGGTGCTTGGCGGGCGGGGCGGGCATTCGCAAAATGTTTTGAATAAAATACCTACCGCCACGCGGTGAATCTCCAGCCCGCGGCTGGATTCGAACCATGGTCCTGCTGCGCGGCAGTCCATAGCCAATGCCATTGAGCTATCACTGCTTCTTTTTATATTGTTACCAAGTGATCAGAGAGCCAAGTCGCCTGCGTGTAACCACGCCTTTCCATCAGAGCCGAGAAGTTACTTATTATTTCTAGTTTGCTCAGCACACTTGCAGGGCATTGTAGCAAGTGTGGTGAGCAAACGAGAAATAACCTTACACTTAAACTTAGTACCGAGTGTTTGCACACTACTGCTGTGAAGCCGAATATCAGTTCCTGCGGTGGTAACTACCAAGACGGACTATTGCCGAACTTACCTACCACCCGGTAGGTAAAGGAAATGACTTTGTTTGACGATCTTAGTTGTAGTTATATCTTAACTTCACGTAAAATATTATCTTATTAATGACAATCCAAAGAGAAAAGGTGCCAGAAATCACCTTTACAAAGGTACTAAAATATTCTTATTTTATTCGAAAGAATAACTCAATAAAAAATTAGTTCTTCCATTTACGAGTATGTTTATTTTATTTTTTTATTTCTGATAGTTTGGTAAGCCTTTGACTACAATCTCACCTGATGGTTGGTGATGATGTGGCCGAAGGTGTTAACAGGCTTAACCTAGAATTACTTGCTCTGAAGGACAGCTGGCGGAACATATCGGTAGGTGCTTGGCGATATATTTTCTAAATGGTCGCTAGCCAGGCGAGCATTCGCAAAATCAGCTCGCGGCGGGTATCCGACCACAGACCTGCTGCGCGGCAGGCCAAAGCCAATGCCACTGAGCCATCACTGCTTCAAATGTGACTGTAATGCGTGAAGAATATTTTAGTTATAGTCATAAAACTACGATAAGTTTAACACGGTGGGTGCCGGATGGGAGCCTGGCTAGAGTAACACACCCCGACATCTTCACGTGAAAGTCGTAATATATGATGAAGAGAAAAATACCAGAAGCCCTTTCTGAGAATCTGCTACCTTACACTGCGATCCCCAAGTCGCTTGCCAAGTGTCCATGGCTATTTGTTTATGTGAATTAGTATATCATGTTAGGCTGGAAAGCGACGTTTTAGGACACAACATTTTGCATGGAGGTAGGGAATTTGCGAATGCTCGCCTGACTAGCTACCACCCTCAAGTAGAAAATATGTCGCCAAGAATCTAACGGTGTATTCCTTTGGGAGACAGTAATTCTAGGTTAGCCTTAACATATTCAACCACATCATCATGTACCACCAGTTGAGATGATGTCAAAGGCTGCGCCTATCAGCTATAGATAAAGAAAAACAATACAATATACCAACATACTTATACATGTGCTTATCTTCCTCGTATTATTATATCAGCTCTAACTTTTGTTTTATGAGTGTCATAAAGGTAAGGTGTACATTTATTATTTACGTTTCCACACCTCCTCAAACATAAACATTCTTACCTGTGTACATATTTTATATAGATTTGACAGGCTGATTTATTTGAACGTATATGTAGATGTTGGTATACTTGTATATGTAGATGTTGGTATACTTTTATAAAATGTTTAGTGTTAAAACTGGCTTTTAACATTATGCGAATGTTATTAGAAGAAATATGTTAACTAGAGTGTTACTATGCAAACTTATGGAGCAATGATAGCCAAATGGTTATAGCTATGGACTGCAGTGCCGGAGGCAGTGAGTTCCGGCAGCAGTCCTAGAGAGCCAGTAAAATATCAGGCACATGAGATTCAACAACTGTCTCAGGGTGACGGGCGCAGTGCTGTTCGTCACTTGTGACGGACTGTATCTGTTATAGGCAGAGGTTACGCTTAACATCAGGGCCTAGTGCTTGTTCCGTTAAAATCACAATATAAACAAGTATAAGTTAATAAAAAAAGTAAAAAACCCAACGGCAAAATATTGTTTATTTTTGAATAAAATGTTTAACAGATTAAATTATTTCAGGAATCATAGATAAATTTTAACCAAATGTAACTGGAACAATGCACTTGCATAGATAATTGAAATACTACAATTTTATATCGACACAATAATTTATTTTAATTCCAAACGCACCTATGCTTATAGATTAGTAATATTTTTCTCTTTTTGTGAATAATTTTTGTAATTAGATCATTAAACTCTTTTTTAGTTTATTACTTATTCAACTTTCACCACTACCAAGACCTTTTATTCACCGTGAAAAGAAGATTTTAAGATTCTTTTAATATACCGGCGGTATGCCTTTAGTAACAAAATACGAACTATATACAACACTAAAGCTATTACAATAAAACTATGTAGACAACCTATAAGTCACTGCAGATTAACAGACAGTCCAGCCCACTGCCAGTTGGCATCGTGCCCAGCATGCTGGCAGCATTGCCCCGTTGAATAGCGATGCTGCCAGCCGTTGAGCCAAAAAGGTAGTTTATATAGTGGTATTTATATTATATAGTATTTATACAGCTTTTTGATCACGCGTCGCATCGAGCAAGCGCTCTGATAAGTTTTCGAAAATACAATGAGCTCCCGGTCCCCACGTACCCAACGTCTCTACACCAAACCATGATTGCTTTTGAATAGCTATGATTATATTGAGTAAATAGGTACTATGAACATTAAAATCTATTGTACTTCAGATGCCATGCGCGCTTAGATTATAATTTACAGTATATAATCGCTCGTTGCTAATGTATGTACTTTACACTACAAGTCAAGGAGTAGTCCTCAAAGTCCAAGGACAAAGTCAAGCATTTTATTAAAAAAAAAATGATTTTAAATAATTATTTGCCGAAGACGAAATCGAGCCATTTTTGAACGATTCATGACCGTATTTTACGTAGTTTATTCAATAGTAAAGAACCTATTTTTATCGCAGAGGTGACAGACTTACCTATTTTTATTTTAGTTTTATGTGAAGTCGTAAAATGGGTGCATTATGATAAGTTCTCCCATCATATTCGATTTACGGTGCTAGACGGGCGTTAATGCGTTCTATTTTAATATAACATTGGGTTTGGTTTGTATTTAGAACATTTAACGTTCGAAAACATAATTCAAATCACACTTAGAGCCTGTTTCAGAATGTTCGAGTAGCTTCCAGTTATACCACCCAGAACATAAAATAACTGAATGATAAAAATTACAGTTAACATGCAGCGTTTCCAGCTTTTACCGATGAATAGTTTAAATCGATGACTGTGAAACGCAAAGATAGTGTTTTATAATTTAAATATGTTCTGGGTAGTATAACCGGAACTTACTCGAACATTCTGAAACAGGCCCTTAGACTCCTAACTTGAATGGTCAGTTAATACCAAATTAACAAAATTAACGAATGAAAGACTTGTATCTAAGACGGAGATAAAATCGCGTTTTCTGTTTGACCTACGCACCGGTCGCCTCAACTAACTGGGTTGGTAGGTAATCTAGGTCAGACGAAACCTAGTGGTCTAATTGGATGGTTACAACGACCCTTAAAAGAGAGCAAGGTACGACAAGTACATCTCGGACAGGAATCGTAGTGGTTAAATTGGTATATACCAATTTAGCCAGTACTCATTTTCAGACTCTACCAAATAAAATAATATTTTATATATCATTTCATAATGGGCCGTCATGTTTTTTAATTGCTTGCAGCTTACCGCAAAATCGCAAAATTGCGGTCATCGTTATTACTCGAATGAATTATTTCTTTATTGAAATCCAGAGTGAACTCTTGGAAATTTATGCTCTGAAGCAATCATGTTCACTCTGAATATTTCCGGTATTTTTTTAAACGCTTAGTGCAGTTCGTCATAAGTTTCTGTTGTTACTGTGCATATGTTATAGGCAGAGGTTACTGCTTAGGACCAAGTGGGCCTCGTTTTTGGCACATCACTAAAACATAAATACCATCCACTAATTTGAGTTTATTTTATAGCTCGATGAACGAAATTTTTTATTAAACAACAGCAGGCATAAACTAATGTCTGTGCCCAGTATACACAACTCTGTGATATGACAACAAAAAAAGTGATAGAAGTAGCGAGGTCATTTTTCATTTTCCATTTTTAATTCTCGGAGTTTACTTTGTGAATTTTGGCAGTGTAGTGATTTATATTGAGAGACAGTCAATCCGATATTATGATTTGGTTAATCGCCAAGTTCGATTAACACAGAATAAGTACCTTTACTTACGTATGTATTTTAAGTGTAACAAAAACTAAACTTTAGTCTTATTATTAGCCCTAAATAGATTAAATCAAAACAATCTTAGCGTTGCCGTCGACGGATTTGACCGCGTTCAGTTTGGTATCTAAGATGCGAGGAATAGCATCTTAGATTAACGGATTAAAAAATATCTATGTATACTGCCGAAAATAACAAACCTTAGTATAAACTTTGATCAAATTGGTACTATACAAGATACTAGCTACGTTTAAGTGTAAAATCTGTCGCCAAGCGTAGGCTGTTCTTGATATAGCTTCCATTCTCGTCATCTTCAATCAAATAATTTTGAATTTCAGTTACTCAACCCATGTAATTAATATTTTGATTTTTATCATTAAGAAAATTATTAAATCCAAACCTACAAACCTGGATATTGATAACATCTATAACATTTCCAAAAATCATCAATATCGGTGATGTTTTAGGGGGAGAGAAACGTTTTCTCTTTTTGTATGAGAATTCGAGACTTCCTTTCCGTCTTAAGTAAAAACGTTTATGAAATTTTAGTGTCCAAGAATACATCATTTTACTATTAAAATATATTACAGTAGCGTCCAGCATGTCTTGGTTAATACTTCGGTTTTGTATTTATGTGTAAAATTTTATTAATAGTACCTATTCATATATTTCGATGTTTTTATTAAAGCGCTGCTAAATTCAGGGTATATTTTGTTATATTCCCTCCAAGCCATTTACAACTAATTACTTCGTTAATAAAGCTAATTGTTTTCCCTTTGTTCGTGTTTGTTTTTCCTAAATGGAGGTATAAATGAACTCGCGTCTTAGTACCCTATTTGCTTTGATCTTGGTTAGTCGAGCGACACTTAAAATGCAATAAAGGTTATACTGTATTTTAAATATGAATATAGTATAATTATGTTTTTAAAATTATGTACACCATGAAGGATTTCATAATCCTTGAAGATGAAATTGTATTCTATGCCATGAGCAAACATAATCAAATCTTAACAGATTATAAAGGTTTTATTTGTATAACTAGCGGCCCGCCCCGGCTTCGCACGGAAAATTAACAAAAATTTCGAAAAGAAACGTCTTTTTCGAAAATATTCTATAGCCTATATTCATAAGGGGTAATGTAGGTTTCTAATGGTGAATTAGATCCGTTTTTCAAATCGGTCCAGTAGTTTCAGAGCCTATTAAATGGAAACAAACAATCAAATCTTTCCTCCTTATAATATTAGTTTAGATGAAAAATTTGTAAATTATAAAACGTCCATAAATTCCTGAAAATTTAATGTAGGTAGTATGTTCTACAATATACCAAAATGTATTGATTTGATAGGTTAAAGGTTAAAAGAAGAATATTCAGCACAATTGAAATGAGTGATAGTCCGCTCTTTGTACTTCTTCATGATAATATTCTGATCTGTTATCAAAACAAAACTGTTATTTAACAGTTAAAAAGAGTAAATTATAGAGTTATATTATACGATTTTAATTTATGCATGAATTAGCACTAAACTGTGCCGTAATCATATATAAAAAATAATATACTCGTATGCAAGTCAACTTATAAGAAGCTTTGATGCAGCTTTTTGAAGCAGTGATGGCTCAGTGGCATTAGCTATGGACTGCCGTGCAGCAGGTCCATGGTTCGAATCCCGCCCAGAGATTGAGCTTCACCGCATGGTGGAAGGGCATTTTGTGTATGCCCGCCTGGCTAGCGACCACCCTCAAGTAGAAAATCTGTCGCCAAGCACCTAACAGTGTGTTCCGGCAGCAGTCCTTGAGAGCCAGAAAAATTACAGGCTAATGAGACCTAACAACTGGACGTCTCAGTGTCGGGCACAGTGCAATTCGTCGCTGACGAAATGCGTCTGTTATAGGCAGAGGTTAGTCCACTTAACATCAGGTGGGCCTCGGGCTTGTTCCGTCACAATAACATAAAAAAAAAAGCTTCCTTCTTCTTTTGAAAGTCTGTTAAAAATGAGCAAGGTGTTGGCAACTGTCAAAGTGGCGCTAGCCTGGTTTGCACCATTTACCTTATGAAAATATGATAAGAAGTATGACATACAAAACCAGCGAACAAAAGTGCGAGTAGGACTCGCGCACGTAGGGTTCCGTACCCAAATATTCTGTGATTAGTTAAAGCCTACCTATCACCTTTATTAGTATCGAGCAAGAAACGGTAAAGAAATCAAGATTGTTGTGTGGGAGCCCCCTTAAATATTTTTTTTATTTCATTTTTAGTATTTGTTGTAGGCAATAGAAATACATCATCTGTGAAAATTTCAACAGTCTAGCTGTCACCGTTCTTGAGATACAGCCTGGTGACAGACGGACGGACGGACAGCGAAATCTCAATAATAGGGTCCCGTTTTTATCCTTTGGGCACGGACCCAAAAATTAAAAAAAACTTTAATTATTTGGTTCAAGCTATGCTTGCGCTATCTGTAAAAAGTGTATAGGTACCAGGCAACCCCATCAAACAAAAATGTACCTACGCAAGACATTTAAATATTAAATTAAAATATGCGAAATCCGACGAGCGAAATAGACTTGTGGCTTATGGCCGGGGAAATTAAAAAAACAAAATTAAACACCTTAAAAATTGGCCTCAAAGTTACTTTTGACAGTTCATTGAGGATAAAATACAAGTGGGTTAATTTAAAACATCTGTAACTTCTTTTTTTATACAAATACAATATGATTTCGGTTTAAATATATTATGGTACTTTATATTGTTTTAATTTCTGTGTCATTCATATAAGTCATAGGCAGTCCAAATGCTCTAGCCCACTACCAGTTGGCAGCGTGCCCAGGATGCTGGCAGCATTGCCCCGTTGAATTGCAATGCTTATTCTTTGAGCCAAATAGGTGATCACGCGTCGCATTGACCAAGCGCTCTGATAAGTTTTGGAAAATACGATGAGCTCCCGGTCCCAACGTCTCTACACCAATCGGCTCAAATATGTAACCCATACCGAGGTTAGCATACTTGCGCCGCTTGAGTTGCTCCGCCGAAGTAGCCGCGGCGCCAGCCCTCACGTTGGTTTCAGAAAGATGTGACGGGGCTAAAGTGTCTACGCATGTAGCGTCCCACACTAAGGGCCGTCTTAACTTCCATGGAACTAGAGTCATGCAATCAGGTCTTTTTTTTCTTTAGTTAGATGATTAGTTGAGTTTCCAAAAAGATACATAAAAATGCGAGTTCCTACGTGGTCCTAACATAATGGGGACAGGTCGCAATATCAATGCTGAGTTTGATAAAACTACTTCTACAAACGCATTACGATTTTATTCGCTTTCCCAGTAGAAAATTCACCTTGCAGAAACCACAAGGAAAACCAGACGAAGGTAAATAACAATGAATTAAAAGTAATGGTGCAAGCCGATCCCTATCAAACAAACTAGGAAGGAATTAGTGTCATGGTTTGACGTCAGTCTACCAACAATATTGATTTATTTGCACGAAATTAGTAAAATAGAAACTGTTTTGAAATGGTTGCTATAAGTTTTTTTTTTATGTAATTTAGACGGAGCAAGCTTGAGGTCCACCTGATGTTAAGCGGATTAACCTCTGCCTATAACAGATGCGTTTCATCACTTGTCACAAATTGCACTGCGCCCTTCACTTTGAGACATAGTTGTTTAGTCTCATGTGCCTGTAATTTCACTGGCTCTCAAGAACTGCTGCCGGAACACACCGTTAGGTGTTTGGCGACAGATTTACAGGTGGTAGTTAGCCAGGCGGGCAAACGCAAAATGCCCTTCCAACATGCGGTGAAGCTCAAGCCAGCGGTGGGGAACGAACCAGGGACCTGCAGTACGGCATTCTATAGCTATTACCGCGCGGACATCATTGCTTCACAAACTGATGTGCATACAAGAACATGCTTTGGAACTTGATGTGTTTTGATGAGTAGCAGAAATTAGGAGATTGAGTACAGTATAAGGACGTAAAGAACATTTCCCATGATAACATGTGAGGCTCAGCCATAGAAGAGCATCTAATGGTATTAACTCTAGTGTAATCACGTGTATCAATAACAGCAGATGTGTATTGTGAAGAACTTTCAACAACCATGACAAAACTCTCTGAGAAACGACTCTTCGACCTTCTATTATTGTTTCGTGTTAAGAATAACTTCTGTTAGAAAAACCGCTTTAAGTTAGAAACTATATAAGTCATTTTTCTTGCGCGCCAAAGTTAGCCCCAACCGTAAGAATCCATTTAACTATATTGCAATTTGTTTTTATTTAGCTGACAGGTTCACGTTTCGTTCACTATCTTATTTGTTGATAAGTAATGATTACCATGTGATTGAGGATGGAGAAAGGCTTAATCGAGAAATACTGGGTCTAAAGCACAGTGGCAACTGTGCTTGAGACCATAACGTTAGGTGGCAGATTTTCTACTTAACTCATTGGCATCGGCGATAATGATAACAATAGAATTTCTTTAATAACTAGGACGTACTGGTCCTGTCGATCTCAATGAGTTAAGGGTAGTGCTTCACCTAGTTATCACCCCAAGGCGAGTGTTTACAAAATGCCTTTACAAAAAATGCTGTGAAGGTCAAGCCAAAGAAATCCTTGGACTGATATTTCTGGCCACCGCTGCTTAGACACAATTTCCTTTTTTTAAGGGATTTTGAAAGAACCTACCAGATGTTAAGCGGTCACCTTTTCCTATAACAGATGCAATCACCATAAGTGGCGACCAGCATTGTTCCCCAAACCTGGAGACATGCAGTTGTTAAGTCTCATCATTTTTTGCTCCCAGACTTGGTAGAGTTCATGTCTACAAAGTTCTGTTGTAAAGGCATAAATGTTTTTTCCTCGAGTTTGAGAAGGTAAACATCTACTTTTTTTTTACCGGCTGTATGCTTTTATTAAAAAAATACTACAAACTATATACAACATTACAGCTACTACAATACAAGCATTTAGACAACCTATAGGTCATTGCAGACTCACAGGCAGTCCTAATGTTCTAACCAGTTGGCAGTGTGCCCAGCATGCTGGCAGCATTGCCCCGTTGAATTTCAATGCTTATTCGTTGAGCCAAATAGGTGCCAGCATTTTAATCACGCGTCGCATCGACCAACGAAGTGCTCTGATAAGTTTAAGAAAATACGATGAGCTCCCGGTCCCCACGGACCCAACGTCTCTACATCAAACGGCTCAAATATGTACCCACTACCGAGGTAAGCATACGTATGACGCTTGAGTTGCTCCGCTGAAGTAGCCGCGGCGCCAGCCCTCACGTTGGTATTAGAAAGATGTGATGGCGCTAAAGTGTCTACGCATGTAGCGTCCCACACTAAGGGCCGCCCTAACTTCCACGGAACCAGAGTCATGCCGTCAGGTCTTATACCATCGTCACGCATCAGAACGTTCGGCGGAACATTGGCGCTGGTAAAAGCCCGGCGAATGATATTATCAAGCCTGGCGTGGCAAGAAATTCAACCAGCACTTCGAGAGCAGGAGAGGTCATGGTGAACGAATTGATCAACTTTAGCACCACACTGGCAGTGATGTGCAACACAACACCTCTATTAAATCAATGTATGTTTAAGTAAACTAGGTGTAAGCTTTTCAATATCGGCATGTTTCATATTGTAGTCCCAAATATTAAAACTTTAAGTTCATAATTAGCTTACATTGTTTAAGAGAAGTTAGAAAAAGGTATTATGAGGTTCCGAAACTTGGTATAAAATTGAAACTATGCAAAACTTGCTCGATCGAGTAGTCCCTCAAATAATTATAAAACAAAAGTTTTAATTTAATTTTATTAGTCATGTATCCTTTTTTACGCCTTATTGGTTAGTATTTGACCATTTTCTCACCTGATGGTAAGTGATGATGTGGTCGAAGGTGTTGTTCAGGCTAACCTAGAATTACTGGCTCTCAAGGACAGACGGAAGACACCGTCAGGTGCTTGCCGATAGATTTTCTACTTAAGGGTGGTAGCTTGCCAGACTGGCACGGCTGGCATTCGCAAAATGCCCTACCACCGTCCTACATCACCTCTATTGATCTTGCTTATAAATGGGACATAAGTTGAAAAATAAAAATTGTTCGTAGATTTGTTGTTTACAAATATTATTATCTAATGTCAATTAACGTTTATTTAATAGCATTCGATCAGTGTTTAGGTTAAGTTATTAAATAATTTTTGACATAATTTAAACTACTTAATATCTCAGTAGCCTTTATAATATCATATACGTTGAAAATAAATAAAAGTATTTGTGGCTAACTCAGAGAAAGTTTGTCAGAGGTGGCTAATGCGTTTTTTATTGCTCAGTTCACAGGATCTGCAATCAAGTTGTAAATCGCCGTGTTTTGATTGTTTTTTTTAATCATGTTTAATGCTTTTTGGATATATGTAACTGTGTATGGTGGACGAGCAATTTTAATCGTTTTTGCGGTGAAAAAGCAGCTCCACGAAATTTCGATCGCATAAGATTTATGACAAGTTTCTCGAGAACTGTAAGGTAGGGGGACCCCTACGTGTATTTAGATATGGTGAAATACACAAAATCCAGTTAATTAGCTTAAACTTGAAGAAATTACAATCAGTATTATTAGTAATATATACAAAAATTTCCAGTTCATATTAAATCATTTCATATTTTTTATCATTTTCAATAAACGTATTAAGCCAGTATAAACAACACGATTTCTTTATGTGATTTTGTCACAAGTAACCAATTGCACTGCGCCCTTCACCGTTGTTAAGTCTCATATATGTCTGTAATTTTACTGGCTCTCAAAGACTGCTGCTGAAACACACTGTTAGGTGCTCAGCGACAGATTTTCTACTTGAGGGTGGTAGCTAGCCAGGCAAGAATTAGTAAAATGCTCTTCAACCATAGGGTAAAGCTCGAACTGGCGGTGGGGATCGACCAAGGTTACTGCGGCACTGCAGTCCAAAGACATACAGTTTCACCAATTTATCTGAATATTTATAATATAGAGTACAAAATTACCAAAAAACCTGTCACAGTGGCTTGGCTATAATTACTTATACACCCTTGCCAATGTGGTTTCACTAGATAGTTTTTTTTATCTTACAATGCCCTATTATGTCCGAGTGAACACCATTGTTTCATTTTCAAGTTAATGTTCTCATATAGGTATACAATCCAAATAACAGCATAATTTAATTTGCATGTTAATGGCATCCTATACTGTAAGTAAATTGCCTCCCAAGATGTTGCAGGCACTCAGGCCCGCCGCGTTAATTAAAGCCTAAAATTCTCCAGGTCAATTGAATTACTGCAAAATTTTTATGACAGTTTCAGCGTACTACATTGGGACTGACTTTTGAAGATATTTGTCTTTGGATAAAAGACTTCTACGATCAATAAGATAGAAGATATAAAGATGGAAGCTCGAAGACTTGAATCCACCAAGGAGAGTTCACAAATATGTGAACTCTCCTTGGTTATGTACCTACTTAGCTGAGTGTAATGCGATGTGTTGGGCCCTGTGTGCAGCGGCACCTGAATAGTGGAATACTGCTTACGACAATAGGAAATCTAAGAAGTAACGAGATGTTCTGTCGTGTATCAGCCGGATTGTCTACTGCTGAACACAGCGTCCCCAATTATGGGAGGGTTTGCCATAATACCAAACCAACGCTTGGCAGTGACGAGCGCAGTGTGAGACATCAGTTCCTCAGAAAGCGTTGCTGCCCACCTTCTGGTGTGTTACTCTTAGCCACCTCTCACGACATACACAGGTAGAGATGGGGGGGTGGGGGGGGGGTGGGGGGGGGTGACGAGTGTGTACCTCTCTAACAGCATGGATTGCGCGGCATTTTTGGTATTTTTGGTTTTGGTACTGCGCTCGTTAGCCAAACGAGATACTAGGTGCTATGTCTCGTTCACTTAGAAATTTCATGTGTTTCTTTATCTTATATGTGTATATGTGTTTCGTTTTAAATTGCAGGGCCTGTCATCTATTCTGACCCTCAATGCGGTATACAGGGTATAGTGAAGATACAGTAGAACTGAAGCGTTCTTGAAGAAAAATCTCGAACTTGCCCCCCTATACCTACCAATAGCGGTGCCAGGTTTAAGATTAGCAAAGACAAACAAAAAGTCTATCCTAGATAATTGTGTACGATTTTCTTCTAGAAGACCAAACTCCTCAAACTCATGAAGATATAACAGTGCTCACCGAAGGAAAATTCAAACTGCATGTATAAAGATTTTAATTACAAAATCGTATCATAAAATTAATGAAGACAAAAATGCTTGGGATATTCTGCCAAACCACCGCCAATAACTTATGTGATAAATGTTGTAATAATTTTATAATTAAGTAACAAATTGTAAAAGAATAAAGATGTATACAAAGAGTGGCCCCGAGTTTCTTGCCCGTGCTTCTCGAAGTGGCTCTATACAATTTTTGTAGAATGTGGCAGTAGACTATGTAATTGATGTTCATTAGAGCGTCGTAGACGTCAACATTGAATAAAAGATATTGACTTTTACTTAGAACATTTAAAAATTTCAATAGTTTTAAAATTGGTTATACATACATAAAATCACGCCTCTTTCCCGTTGGGGTAGGCAAAGTCCTCAGATTTCCACTTACTACGATCCTTACATCTCTTTCGGTTCATCTACGCTCATCAATCCTTTCATACATAAGCGTCGGTTTAGGGTACTCCTGACCTGGCTTTTTTTCAGAACGTTCAATCTGATTTCAGAAATGAAAAAAATTGGTTATGTACATTTTTTTTTAATGTTATTGTGATGGAACAAGCGCGAGGCCCACCTGATGTTAAACGGACTAACCTCTGCCTAGAACAGATGCATTTCATCACAATTGACGAATTACACTGCGCCCATCACCTTGAGACATAGTTGTTAAGACTCATGTGCCTGTAATTTCACTGGCTCTCAAGGGCTGCCGCCGGAACACACAGTTAGGTGCTTGGCGATAGATTTTCTACTTGAGGGTGGTAGCTATGGCTCAGTGGTATTGGCTATGGACTGCCGTGCAGCAGGTCCATGGTTCAAATCCCGCCGCGGGCTTGAGCTTCACCGCATGGTGGAAGGGCATTTTGCGAATGCCCGCCTGGCTAGCGACCACCCTGAAGTAAAAAATATGTCGCCTAGCACCTAACAGTGTGTTATGGCCAGTAAAATTACTGCACAGTAGACCTAACAACTGTACGTCTCAGTGTGACGGGCGCAGTGCAATTCGTCGTTGACGAAATGCATCTGTTATAGGCAAAGGTTAGTCCACTTAACATCAAAAGGGCGTCGGGCTTGTTCCGTCACATCAAAATGAAAAAAATAAAAAAATTGTTATTGCTACGAACCAAACGACATCCAGTTGTTTCTCTGCGGTGGTTTATTTATTTAATGTATAGAACACTGACGCTCTGCAAATAAATACTTGTATTACAACTGTGGCTCAGTCAGAAATAATGATACTAAGAAACATGAAGAGTACAAAAAGAATTTTAGGTTAAAGCATGATCTATATACTATATTATTTAATATGATTTTCGCATAGCATACGAACTATCGCTTGTACACTGAGAAATATATTTAATATACGTTTCCATTAACAATAAACAAGACGTATGTATAATATCGTACCAAGTGCACCCTCACGCCAATCAACATTTAGAATGCTGTCTTTGGTAGCGAAGCGCTCGTAGCGAAGTTTACTTAGCTGTTCTCAACCGATCAGCAAAGTTAACCAACGTCGCGCGTGGTCATGAGTTGGATGGGTGACCGCTAGTGACATTACTACTGAGCGTTTCCGTGCTTCGGAGGGCACGTTAAGCCGTCGGTCCCGGTTTTTGTCTTAGGATGGCAGTTGTTATAGCATGGTGGTAGGGTATTTTGCGAATGCCCGCCTGGCTAGCTCACCCTCAAGTAGAAAATCTGTCGCCAAGCACCTAACGGTGTGTTCCGGCATCTGTCCTTGAGAGCCAGTACTTCTAGGTTACTTCTAGTTTAGCCTGAACAACATCTTCATCCACATCATCACTTACCATCAGGTGAGATAGTGGTCAAAGGCTAATCTATCAGGCATAAAAAAAACCCGTAACTAATCGGTTAATGGCGTAGTGCTAAAAATAACGATCAGTTTATAGTAATTTGCATCAATGGAATTCTTTATGCGAGTCCATTTGGGGAAAAATCCACCATACATATTCTTAACGCCTAGCAATAATGTTCACATTACTGTGCTCCGATTTGAACGGTATGGGTGCCGGTAAAATTACAGCCATATGAGACTTATCTAACAACTTCATGTCTCAGGGTGACGGGCGCAGTGCAGTTTGCCACATGTGACGAACTGCATCTGTTATAGGCAGAGACTACCCCGTAATACCAGGTAGGTCTCGTTCATGTTTCATCATGATGAAATAAAAAAGTTTGGGTAGATAGTAAGAAGCCCTGTTGTGTACTTAAAATACAGTTTTTTTTTATTTGATGGGCTATCATTACAAAAAAGTTTTATCAGTAGCATCCCATTCCGATCGAGTTAAGTCATTGCATGCATATTAGGCGTATTTTTTCATAAGTTGCCTCGATGTCGAGCAGTCCTTTTAAACCAAAAACGGGGACATGTGCAATAGAAAATATAAATTAAAAATCTATACTAATATTATGAAGAGGAAAGATTTATATATTTGTATAAACTTTAAAACTAATGGTCCGATTTAAAACAATCTTTCACCATTAGATCCTTGATGAACATAGCCTATAGAATATTCAAAAAACTTACGGATCCGTATGAAATTTCTATAATGTAACACAATGCGTGAAAAATATGCCAAAAAATCGTTACATCGCGTACGCTGCGGAAATTGTTGACAATAGAGCAAAGCGATGTACTACAATTTTATAGAGGACATCAATACCTACGAAAACGTCCGCAATACCATACGCATAACAATAATTTGATTGCCTTCTGGTAGAAAACGGAGATAACACTCTTTCTATGGTTGCTTATGACATATAGATTTTGTGATTTTTTTTATTATTTTTGTACAATAGTTAATAAAAGGTTAAACATATTATAGTGTTCCTAATAATTACATTATGTCAATAAGTACATTTTATGAGATACAATTTATATTTTTTCTTTAATACCCATGCAAAGCCGAGGCGGGCCGTTAGTATTAAATAAATTCGCAATCACATATACGAAAGTTTGTGTGTTTGAGGGTAATTGTCAATAACGGCTGAAAAGGTTTTAAATAAAATTCGGAACATAGAACTTTTAAATTCTGTACTGGCCACATACAATGTTATATCCTCTAACTATAGCAGTAAATGAAATAAATATACAATCATAATACATTTTTACAAAAATTACTTTTATTATGAACAACATGAAAGTAAATATACAATGGGAGTGAGATCGTAGGCAATAGTTACTTAGTCTAACAAATTGAACCTCCTTCAATTTGTTAGATTAAATAACTAACTTTTTCAATTCTTAAGTGCTGCTGTAATATCTAGAGCACTGGCGCCAGACATTTTCACTGGTATTGTTTTACTTCCGTTTAAACAAAACACCTCTAATACCTGAACTTTACCACTCCACATTTCACACTTTAAGTATATACAAAACAGAGTAAGATATGGTCATATATTCGTATTTTTTTATTCTTATGTTATTGTGACGTAACAAGCTTGAGGCCCACCTGATGTTAAGCGGACAAACCTCTGCCTATAACAGATGCATTTCGTCACAAGTCACGAATTGCACTGCGCCCGTCACCTTGAGACATAGTTCTTAAGTCTCATGTGCCTGTAATTTCACTGGCTCTCAAGGACTGCTGCCTGAACACACCGATAGGTGCTTGGCGACAGATTTTCTACTTGAGGGTGGTCGCTAACCAGGCGGGCATTCGCAAAATGCCCTTCCACCATGCAAAAAAATGAAATATGGTCTTTAATAATACCACGTAAAAGTGAGAAAGCTCATGAAAAAAAATAAATGAAAAGGTCAATAGAACCGTCGTCTATTACGTATCACCAAACATTCGGGAATATTAGTACGTGCTGTTACGAGTATATAGCAGTTCCATTCCGTAAATTCAATTCAGTTATTTAGTTATACCAGTTATTATATTCTTATTTATTATTAATTCTTAATAAGTATTAATAATAAATAAAAATATTATAAACGATAAATATGAGTATTTTTTACAATGGTTATCACAAAGAGTTTTCTCTTATAATAGAACCTCCGAACACCAATGTTCTACGATATATATATAATTCAGTGCAGTGTAATTTATGAAGATCATCCTGATATAAAATACCATCGCAGAATATTCTTTGATTAAATGTCATCGTAAATAGTACTAAAAAAATGGAAATAAACATAAGTATAGATGTTTTCCGAACAAGAAAACCTCTATATTTTTGTATAATAAATGTAAAAAAACTAAATATGTACCTAAATCGGTTTCTATATATATGATCAAATTTTTAATTGTTTTCTCCAATATTGTCTCAGCAAATTAAAAGTTTGCACTATATAAAAAAAACACCCGAATAGCCGAGCTCTACGACAAATTAATTAGCAGAAACAAGCAAAAGTACACGCACAGTATCCGCTACCCTAATTAGATAAGTACTTACCTTAAATGAAGATTTGTTTTTCCAAATGACAGCAAACACTTTGCCACAGTTTTAATTAAAACAAATCACTTCCAAACAGTTTCAACTTCCAATCAAAGTCACGTTTCATAAGTTTTTTTGTCTAGCGAATTGTTATAGCAAAAGTTTCGCGTGTATCGTGAAATGGTTCTTTATAGGCGGGCGGGTGATCGCTAGGGCGGCTGGTCACGTACTGAGATGGCGAGATGGAACTTATCAAATCACGGCCCGTTGTTGACTCTACTCCTAGCGTTATAGATTTCAGTGTTATCATAAAGTATATCTTCAGATGAAGTGGTCTTTGATAAATATCAGGCTGAGGGCGTAGGACGGAGATGCCTCGTTTCTAATGCAAGTGAGCGAAGCAGAACTACGCAATAAGTAGAGTGGGCGCATTTTTTCAATTAAATAAATATAATTTTTTACTTTTTGGGAACCGATAAAATATTTCATTTCATGTATCGCATGGTGGTTCCATCATAATTATAAATTAAATTTGTATTGATACAATTTACTATATACAAAAGCTCGATTAAGGGATTTTAGGGCTGTATTCGTCATATCCTTTAGAATATTATATTATTAAGGACCACCCTTTCAAAAACATATTCGAATTGTATGGCGTGATTATATGTATGTATGTATATAAATATATTATTATATTCTGTATGATGAATGTTATATTTGTCAAAGTCGGAATTATCCAACTATATATTTTAATAGCCTTTAATCATAATCCAAACTGATGGTAAACAATGATGTGATTGACAGTATAACCTTAAATTACTGGCACTCAATGACAGCTGTCAGAACCCACTCTCAAGTGCTTGACGACAGATTTTCTACTTGAGGTTGGTAGCTGGCAAGGCAAATGCCCTACCACTATGCTATAACGGCTGTACAAAGACAACAATTGGAAACGAAGATAGCTCCACATGTTTTCTAAAGCACGGAAGCGCGCAAAAGTTACTGCCGCTATCGGTCACCTTTAATTCAAGTTATGACTGCAGCGGATGTTGTATAAATTAGTTGATCCGTTAGGAAAACTCAGCTACAAGCGTCATAAGTAATAAACGTGTTACAAAAAATATGCCAGAGTGATATTTTTATGTCATCATTATCTTGCTATCCTTATGAGATTAATTTTATCCTACCTGGATTGGCATTACAATTTTTTTTTTATTGCTGATAGGCCTTTGACCACAA
Organism: Plagodis pulveraria; assembly: GCA_963890685.1. Taxonomy (NCBI): domain Eukaryota; kingdom Metazoa; phylum Arthropoda; class Insecta; order Lepidoptera; family Geometridae; genus Plagodis; species Plagodis pulveraria. The sequence continues at coordinate 10,091,863 of OY982949.1, read as the reverse complement.
TCTCACCGGATGTTAAGTGATGATGTGGTCGAAGGTGTTAACAGGCTTAACCTAGAACTACTGGCTCTCAAGTACAGCTGCCGGAACACACCTTTAAGTGCTTGGCGACAGATTTTCTACTTAAGGGTGGTCGCTATCCAGACGGACATTCGCAAAATGCCCTTCCCTTCCACCATGCGGTGAAGCTCAAGCTTGCGGAAGGATACAAACCATGGACTTGCTGCGTGGCAGTCCATAGCCAATGCCACTGAGTCATCACTGCTAAAAATATCAAACAAGATAAACCTAAGAATCAATTAGGATTAAGCATGTTATGAAGTAAGCAACTAAACTAATAATGGAATAATAAGGGATAAAAACAGTTTTGTTTACAAAAACATACAAAATAATAAAAATATATATATATATATATGTGTACGTACTTAGTTTTTAAGATATAACACCTTACACTAACCACCATCTAAGTGTAAATAGTAAATGATGATTGGAGAATGATATTGTAAAACTAGTTAATATAATAAAATCTAAAAAGAGTACGGATCACGAGTCTGTAGTGCGATATTTAAATATATATAAAAAAAACCTTGAGCGGCTCACAAGGGCAGCAGATGGAATATGGATAAATTCCAATCGTGCCTTTGAATTTTAATTTTTTGAATTTTTGAATAATTATACGTCAGACTCTTTACTTTCTCTCAGTCTCTCCATAAATTTACAATCTATTCAAATGTAAGTACTAAGACTAAATTCTTGAAATTACTTAATGTAATAAAACAATTAGTGAGCAGCCCGTTTGTTAATGTGTTATTATACTTATTTCCATCTAATATTTTAATGTCATCTGTTACACAACTGAAATAAAAGATATGCATATATTATAAGCATTATTTTTGTGTAAATCCTCTCGGACAAGAGGTCTAAATAGTACATATAAAGTGCGTTCTTTTTAAGAAGGTTAAAATTTGGCCACGTTCTTTTATGATCTAACTATAACATTAAAACTATTCGATGGATGTAGATGACATTAAAAAGTGACCAACTTGAAAATATACTCTTACCAACAAAAAATCATCAAGATAGAATGACCCAGTATAAAGTAATGCGAGATCATACAAAAAAAAGACATTACTTGTAGATTTGAGAATCGGAGGACGCGTCCTCCGATTCGATTCCCGTCCGGGGCATAAAATTTGGCTCAGATAATTTGTAATAATATCTAAATAAATATTGGTAGCTCACCATAGCAAAAAACTATCAGACGCTTCTGGAAGCACACAAAGTACTGGATTCTTAAAAATGCATGACTGCTTGTGTCGAGGATCAGCGTGAGCCAGTTCAAATATACCTATTAGTTATCATATATTTATGTAAAATCTCATATAGAACTTGGTTACAAAATTTATGAGCTTGATAAATTTTGTAAATATTAAAATTGCACTGGTCATGAAAAATGACGCGGGGTAGGTCACTAGGCCATGATGACCTCAATATGAAGCAACTTCGTAGTGCGTGTTTTTGGCTACACAGTTTACTGGCGATCCATTGCTATTAAGCTAGCCATTGACAACTATCTCACTTGAAGGTAAGTGATTATTTGGTCAAAAATGTTGTTCAGACTAACCTAGTATTACTGGCTCTTAAAGACAGTTAAGGAAAAAGTTAAGTCAATTTTCTACTTGAGGAGTGGACAGTAGCTAGTTAGACGGGCACTATGCCCTACCACCAAGTTATAAAGACTGCCATCCTCAGACAACAATTAAAATCGACGCCGGCTTAACGTGACCTCCGAAGCACGTGCACTCTTAGTTGTAAATTCCACTACCGGTCACACACCCAGGTAATGGTCGCAGTGGACGTTGCTTAACATAGCAAAACGCTATAGTTGCTATGTTAAGGACGTTGCTTAACATAGCAAAACGCTATAGTTGCTATGTTAAGGACGTTGCTTAACATAGCAAAACGCTATAGTTGCTATGTTAAGGACGTTGCTTAACATAGCAAAACGCTATAGTTGCTATGTTAAGCAACGTTATAGCTCGTACACGAGCGCTCAGATTATGAAAAGCGTATTAACTATACCAATTACAAAAAAGAACAGGTTACGACAGATCCAATTATGGAACGATGTCGTTAGCCACTGTAATAGCAAAGGTACTGGACATACTCCTTGAAAACCAGCTGTGTAAGCACATGGCTCTTAATGAGGCCCAATTTAGTTTAGCCGGGACTCTCGAGTCTCTACTAAATCGGTTATTCTCAGATTCAAGCATACTGTTGCTACAGTGCTATAAAATGAGAAATACACCAGTTTTCTGGATATTTTGCATTCAGGTCTCGTACTATGTAATTTATGTGAAATTTAATGATTACCAGCCAATTAACAATGATTACCACCTGCTGAAGTATAAATGTATTAAGAGGAACGGGAAGAGAACTTAAAGAATAAACTAGGCTTGTAGGTTTTCCTTTTTCTTTTTTTATCATTCATCTATAACATTTCCAAAAATCATCAAAATTGGCGATTGTTTAGGGGGGTAGAAACGTTTTCTTTTTGTATGAAAATTCGAGACTTCTCTCTAGTCCTAAGGCTTAGATCACTCCAACGATCTTGAACGTCGTCTAGTAATGCATGACTGGCACTATCGGCTCGTCTCTCGTACCACGCAAGGGCCCCGCAGTTGTTTGGAAGTAAATGTCATTAGTGCCAAAACTATATCTTTTAGACAGCACCGTTGCAGTTAATCCTTTTTTTGTTTTGTTGAAATGGTAGCACTACATTTGATATGTTTTTCAATGTAAGTATAAAGACGATATGTCAAATTGGTTCAGAATATATAATATAATAAATGTAGATGCAAATATATGTTTAAATTAAGATGTTTTTATTAATCGAACAAAATTTTACCAAAATAATATATTTTGGCGGTTTTGTACAATAAAATGAAATAAATTCGTTTGCAAGTATATGAACGCTACCATTGCAGTATGAGTATTTGAAAAACAGTAGAAGATCAAATATTCCGGAAATGTTGATATTTATGAGATAGCAGCCCTAAGGTATTGCTACTACAACCAAACCAAAATTGTAAATTGGGCTGGCGCAAACTCAACGATTAGGAAGTATAGTTTGGAATGTGGGGTGTCACTTTCATCTTTTAAACTATTCATGAATACCCATTATCATCAATAGAGATCATAATTAAGATCTGTTTGAAGTGACATATGTGAATGAATGTTTAAGGCTACAGTCTTTGTAGGTCTCTCCATACAAAGATAGTTATGTCATATTTTAAATATCGCAACTGTTCAAACTCGTTGAAATTTTAAGTGGATGTCCTTGAGCCTTGTTCTAAAATCTATGCTTTTTGTTTGCCAGTTACAAATTTAATTAATTATTTTATCTCTAAAACTAAATATAAAAATTCCCATCAGTAAGATTTATACAAATAAGTTTGAAAATACACATATTAAAACTGACAAACCAGAAAATATATGCATTTTATACTAAAGGACATTTGTGCAAAATTTCAACGAGTACAATTAAATGTCCTTGAACTTCGTATATTAATACGAAGTAGGTACACATGCTTGAAGACACGAACAAAAGCTAGTAGGTACCATTTTTTACCATATGATATATTACATTGTATTTTAATTTACTATAAATTATAAATACGAATGTTTTCGTGATGTTTTTTGCATCACAGACCCTTCAAAATGTTTAGATTATATAATATAAATGACACGATAATATTATAATATTTCAAGTTACAGCTTCATCGTAGTTACAGGTTCATCATAGGTATGACATGTAGCAATGTCATCTTTCATTTTAACCCTCTGCAACTGAGGTGGTAGTCTGTCAGACACCGTCAAACAGATGCTACGTTGCCAATTCGTAATATAGCATGATGTAGCTCTGTCTCGTTCAGTACCCTCCTGCATTGGCTCGCGGCAGCGAGTAGTGTGGCATGAGCGATTGCACGGTCAACACGTCAAGTGCTACGAGCTTATGGTGTCTGTCAGACGTTAGTACAGCAATAAGATCTGATTCTGGTGGACGTCACCTCACAAAGACCATCTGTAGTTCCATAGTACATTCGTAACCTCAGTAAAATATGTAAATTGGTAGTGTCTCGCATCATATGAGTGACCAAACCAAAATTGTAAGAATTAGTAGAACTCCAGCTCACAACTTCATACATGTTTCTCAACCCAACACAATCGTATCTTATGTGACGAAGATAAATAAGGCCGTGATTTTGATTTCTTCTTTTCATCGCGCACCAAGTACAGATGATGCGACCAACTATGACTGTAAATATCACAGACCTAGGATTTGTTCGCTACGCTCAATAGACCTACGAAGTGTGTGAGTGAAAGGTCCTAAGCTGCTACAAACCGTCGCGAGAAAAAAAGAGATAGTGAAACAAGAAGACGGTATGTCATTTTTTACTCGAGTAAGAGGCCATAGCGTCCCGGCCTCTTCCAAGTCGGCGCGAATTTTGTGTATTTGCTCAAATATCTTACGATTATAATATAAAATATGTATTCTGCAAGCATGGTGTCTTGTTCAGTGAGTGAATGTGAGGTTAGAAGACACAGTAACCCGAATATGTACACGTTTCACAGGTAATTTATGTTTATTTGTACTGCTTTTTGGATAATAATTATTTTGTCATTTTGTTTTAAAATTAGTTATATGAACTATGGAAATATTAGATAATAGGTTTCTCTTCATACTTATCATCAAATAACATTGCTAAATGAAGAATTGGTTGATATTTTACGAAAAATACAAAAACATTTGTTTACGATAGGGGTTGACAAAGTCCTGACGTCACAAGTATCGATAAAGTCGATAGTTTATGTCTGACCTGTAGCTTCGACGTGAATGCTAGGGTACATATTCGAACCTCAAAAATAACCGGTAGTTAGTTTAATCATAAATCTGTTTAAAAATAATATAATTACATAATAATTAGCGAGAACTTGACAGATCAGTTCATAGCTTATTGAGTATTTACGAATAAGGGCGTAAATATTATCACAAGATATATTATTCAAAATTTATTATGATGTTTTCTGTGAAAAGTTCCCTTAACTCTCAATAAATAATTGGAAATAACTCTTTCTTCTATCATAAAATATTAGTATCTTTATACAAATGACTATTTAACAGAATTTGAAATAACTATATGCACGCGTATAATAATGTGTGTGTTCTTACAGATTACCAACAAATTTTCAGTATGTGATAAAAGGGTTCGGATTATTGACGAAATCTAAATTAAAACTCTACAGTTTGTAGTAAACTTTGAATCAAAATGCTTCATACAAAGAAAACATCGATGTATACTATTGAAACACTCAATACCAACTTTTAATGTCCCTGAATGCATTAAGCTGTGGAAATGGTAGTCAATAGCTTTAGGAAATGATGACAGAAGTAACGTAAAGTTTAATTTGTAGTAAAATACATGGTCAAATATTTTTTTTTCATGTAAAGACTGTAGGATATGTTGAGTCAATCTAGTAACCCTTCCCTTAGCGTCCCTAGTGCAATAAAATCTACAATACTCGCTTCATTGCAGCGCTGGATAGCTATGGCTATCCTGACACAAAATAATTGTTATTTTTCCTTTCAGATCAAATTGAAAATACGACGGCCCTGACCTTACTTAAATAGATATATTAGGTCCTTACATATGAAATTGGCGTTTTGTATGGGAGGAACAAAAAGTCGAATATTTTTTAATATAATATATTTAATTAATCAAAGTATGAACCATTATTTTCTATGCACTTTTGCCATCTCATAGGTAGTTCATTGATCCCTTTACTAAAAAAACCAGTCGGACGGGAATCAATAAAATCTTTGAAGGCGATTTGGACTGCCCCATCGGAGTTGAATTTTTTCCCTTGCAAGAAGTTATCCAAATTTCGAAAAAAATGGTAATCTGTTGGAGCAAGGTCCGGGGAGTACGGAGGATGTCTTAGACTTTCCAATTGAAGCTCTTCTAATTTAGTAGCCGTCTGTAGCGCAGTGTGTGGTCTAGCGTTGTCGTGAAGCAGCAGTGGCGTGGAGCGATTGACCAGCCTAGGTTGTTTAGCCGCTAGCTTTTCCATCATGGTTTGCAATTCCTGACAATAGACATCAGCCGTAATAGTCTGGCCAGATTTGAAAAAACTGTAATGAACAATACCGGCACTAGTCCACCAAACGCTTACAAGTAACTTTTTTGGGGTTAATTTTCGCTTGGGGCAGGATTTGGCTGGCTGGCCAGGATCTAACCATTGCGCTGAGCGCTTCCGATTAACGTAAAGAACCCATTTTTCATCACAGGTAATGATTCGGTTTAAAATACCTTCATTATTGTGCCGGTTTAGTAATGTAACGCAGCAGTCGACGCGCGTTTGCCGGTTTGTTTCAGTCAATTCGTGAGGTACCCACCTTTCAAGCTTTTTAATCTTCCCAATTTGCTTCAAGTGAATTAAAACAGTTTTATCACTAACATCGCAGCCTGCAGCTAACTCGGACGTGGTTTGCGATGGATCCGCTTCCACAATAGCCTTCAACTCTTCATTATCAACTTGAGTCTCAGGCCGTCCACGGGGCTTGTTCTGCAGGTCGAAATTTTCAGAACGAAAACGTTGGAACCAAAAACGAACTGTGTTTTCTTTTGCAACACGACCGCCATACACATCATTCACCCTTCGAGTTGTTTCCGCAGCACTAGTGCCACGGCGGAACTCGTACTCGTAAATAATGCGATATTTAAGGTTTTCCATTTTGTAAAATGAGTGACGCAAACAGAAAAAAACAGAAGAAAAAAAACAAATGAATGACGATCATCGAAGCACAAATACATGAGTCTATAGCTGTACAAATTTGAATTTGGAATTCCTTACCAAAGAGGAGAAATTCGTGATTAAAGTGGCCAGTACGAAAAACGCCAATTTCATATGTAAGGACCTAATATATTACCACCGTTAGCCATTACCTGCCCTTCAAATCAAGTACTATCTCCAAGGAAAAAAACTTATTAACTAATGTTCTAAATTGTGACAAAAATTACAGAAACAAATTATTTCTTAAGAAGTATAAAAGCTGAAACAAAAATAATGATAAAACGGCTTTTAGACTTAAAAGCAGACTTCAAAGAATTATATGTTTTGTAGGCCAGTTAGTAAAGATCATCGAAATTATGTACACATCGTCATTTCTACAGCCCAATGAGCTATGTTTACACAAGGGACAAATTCGACCTTTGCTTACCACATGTGAATGCTTTACGCAAATGGTATTCAGATAAATGTAATTTAATAATTTACAGTACCTGTATATTTGCAGCTTAATGATTTTGTTAATGGTAATCATAATACTTAGTATTGGTAAGTTTTATTTCATCTTGTTACGATGAAGTTATAGTAGTTTACTTTTAAAAGTGCTGTACCATTTTAGTCCTACAATAAATGCATTTGACTTCAACTTTGAATGAGTTTTATTTTTAACAGATCAAAAAGGGAGCAGGTTCTCAATAAGGTTTTATTAATGTTATGATATTTGGTTTGATTTTCATTTGAAAACATCGTATTTTGTTTGAAAGGATATACTTTAAGATTCATCCCTTTGAAATTTCATCATAATCAGTTAAGTAGTTTGGTTTTTAAATCATAATAACTTGAAGAATAAGTTGTTCAAGTTAATGAAATTGCATATATTGCATTTTTGTGATTTCAGTGTTGTTTACGATCATAACAATAGTCTCAATGAACTATATAGGGCATAATTTCAAACGAATGTGTCCTAAGATTCAACAAGTAAAACTGTCGATAGTATTACGTTCGCGTCATTACAACACTATGTCACTCACACATTTACATTTCATTTTTTGTTACACCATTCATCCGTCACTGTTGGTCTTGTACATCCTAAGCCTATGGTAAATATCAATCATACTAAGGCTGGAGCCGATGAAATTGACCAAAAAATTATCGATTTATTCGAGCACTTGAATGACAATGTGACTCGAATGACATTAGATCTAATGCTTTTGTCTTGTGCCTTGGTTGTCAGGGCGCCAAAATGTGCGCATGAGACATTTAACTCTATCTCTAGCAAAAGAGTTAGAACTGCCCAGTGTGAAGGAGCGCGTTTATAACGACGAGTGCCAAGCGAGCTGCGATTGTCAATTAGAAGGGTTCTAGGTAAGGATTTGCCCCCTCTTCTCAATCTCCTCCTCAACCAGGACTTTCAGTAAGAAAATTATGTGGCATATGCTACAGCCAACTGAAAAGTCAGACCAGATTCCGCTGCTGTACTTGTACTCGTAAGAAGCCAATTTTTTTATATTGCTCAGCACAAATACGCGAAGACTTGTAAATTTTAGGTAAAAATTAGGGCGAACTTTGAGGCTGATTTGTGCCTAAACGTATCACACGATTTTCAACGTTATTTTTTTTATAGCTTCTTATTCCATTTAAAACAAATTAAGACTCAGTTTATTTGATAAAAATTAACGTAAAGTTTTTTTTTTATAATTTCATAAGGTTATTGCAGCCCGCCGAGGTACCGATTCCTCGGTATGTACCCTTTTTTTCTGTTTCTTAACTCTATCATTTATCCACCCACAAATGTAACTTCGATAATATATTTTATTTACAAAGAATTAGTGGTACGGTAGGTTAGTTTTCATACGTATTTAATGATTGTCTTGTCATTGTCACGTCAATGTCATATGACACTGACATTAATATTTTTACTTTTTTATGTTTTGGCTTACCACACTTTGTATTTTCTAAATATTCAGAGTTTCTAAAGTATGGCAAGCGTGTCAATGGATGGAAACCACGGCGGTGAAGCATTTGTATTTATGTGATTGTGTTTAAATTAATGTATGTACATACTCTTGTCCCTTTTTTTTTTTCTTAGTATTTATTCTGTTTTGTTAAATTAATTATTACGATCCCCGGCAGGTGGAGTTTTTGATAGTTTTGGTTATAAGTAATTGTATTTTTACGTAAATATTTATATAGTTAGTATTTATTATAATATTTATACATATTATTTAATATTTATATTATGCTTAATTTATTCAATGATAATGCAAGTAGTGATAGCGACCAATCATTCTTATCTTTACTTTCCGATGGTAGCACAGACGATGACAGTTTTGTAAGCTTACCATCTCTTGCCGACTCTCTTGAAGCTCAGTTTTCTGATGTACCTAAAAACTTTAACGTAGTTCACATTAACGCGCAAAGCATTCCGGCTCATTATCCTGATATGCAGGCATCCCTCCTTAACAAAAATATTCAAGCTATAGTAGTCTCTGAGACGTGGCTCAAACCTTGCCTTCCTACTACTTTGTACTCACTACCCGGTTTTCACCTCATACGCAACGACCGCACGAGTAGTAGAGGTGGTGGTGTGGCTATTTACCTAAGGTCAAATATTCCTTTTTCTGTGATCAGCACATCGCCTCAACCACCACCCTCCAACGCCGGCGAGCATCTGTTTGTGGAGGTAGTTTTATCTAATAACAAAATACTGCTTGGAGCCTACTATAGCCACTCCTCAAGTGTCAATTACTTTTCATCTTTTGAGAAAATCTTAGAAGATCTTATTCCATTATATAACCATAACATTATTTTAGGAGATTTCAATACCTGTCTCCTCAAGCAAGACCACCGCACTCATTCCTTTGAATCGATCATTAAATCTTGCAACATGCATATCCTCCCATTTAGTGCCACTCATCATGCACCCAATTATAGCCCCTCCCTCCTTGATTTGTGTATAGTGTCTTCTCCACAGCATGTTGCTAAGCATGGACAATGTTCTGCTGACAATTTCTCATATCATGACCTAATATTTCTCTCGTATAAAATTCGACCTCCAAAAATTAAACCCAAAGTAATTCTTCAGCGCAATTTTAGTGGTATGGATAAAGAAAAAATGTTACAAGATGCTAGCAACATAGACTGGTCTCCGGTGACCAACGCTGTAACAGTCGATGACCAAGTTGCAATTTTTAATTCAATGATTACTCAGTTGTACGATAAGCACGCTCCATTACGTGCCATCAAGCTTAAGCATCGTCCAGCTGCTTGGCTTACAGATGACATTAAATTGTTAATGAGCAAAAAATGTAGTGCTAGACATAAATATAAATGCCGCCCTAATGACTCTAACAAAGAAAAATATGTGAAGTCAAGAAATCGTTGCAATATGGTGTGTAGGGATGCCCTGCGCCGCCATATTCATAAATCAGTCGATAATGATGATCCAGCAAAAGTCTGGCAGTTTCTAAGGTCTTTTGGAATTGGTAAATCTCTTCAAGATAGTATCCCTAACAACTTAAACATAGATTCTCTCAATCTCCATTTCTCTTCAGTGCTTCCTATTGATGTATCTGAAAAATCTAATACTATTAATTATCTTTCAACGTTACCGATTCCTGACTACTCTCCTTTTGTTTTTAATCGAGTGTCCGCTTGTGATGTTAAGAAGAGCTTATTATCGATCACTTCCAATGCTGTAGGTGGTGATGGAATTAGTCGCAATATGATAGTGCCTATCCTTGACATCATCCTTCCTGTTCTTTGCCTTATATTTAATAACTCCATGACAAACGGCATTTATCCCACTATCTGGAAAGATGCACAACTTATTCCCTTACCCAAAAAACCCAATCCCAAATCTTTTACTGAATATCGTCCTATATCCATTCTCCCCTTTCTATCAAAAGTTCTTGAGCGCCTAGTCCACAGCCAAATAAGCAAATATTTATCCTCTCATGACCTACTAAATCCTTTCCAATCCGGTTTTCGTCCTGGCCACAGCACAGTAAGCACTCTCGTGAAGATCACTGATGACATTCGCTTATCCATGGAAAACAGAAACTTAACTGTACTCACATTACTAGATTTTAGTAATGCTTTTAACACAGTTGACTTTGACATACTTCTAGCCATACTACGCTCAATTAACATATCTCCAACGGTACTCGATTGGTTTCATAGTTATTTATTTGGGCGCCGGCAACGGATCCGTCTAGAAGAGAAGTTCTCTTCCTGGTGTGATGCAATTGCAGGTGTTCCACAAGGTGGTGTATTATCTCCTCTCCTTTTCGCAATATTTATTAATTCAATCTCAAATAATTTTTCTTCCTCCTACCACTTATATGCAGACGATCTTCAAATCTACTCTAAAGCCCCTCTTGACCAGCTTTCTGGAGCCATTGACCTAATAAATGCTGATTTAAATTGCATCACAACATGGCGCAGACAATTTGGTCTGAAAATAAATCATAGCAAGACGCAGGTAATGATTGTGGGAAGTTCGCAGTTAATCTCAAAGGTGGACTTGTCAACGATTCCATCCATTCATTTTGATGGAGTCCCTATTCCCTATAGTACATCTATAAAAAATCTAGGGTTGACAATCGATCATTGCTTAAGTTGGGCTCCTCAGCTACAAGTTACTAGTCGCAAATTGTACGCCACCGCTGGCGCTTTAAAAAGGCTGTGCAACTTTCTTCCTATCACCACTAAAATTGCTCTAGTTCAATCTCTTTTACTCCCAATTCTAGATTACGCTGATGTCTGCTATCCAGATCTCACCGAGGAACAGCTAGATAAGCTTGAGCGTCTTCAAAACTTCTGCATAAGATTTATATTTGGTTTGCGCAAGTATGATCACATATCTCAATATCGATCAAAGCTCAAGTGGCTTCCTATACGTCTTCGCCGGAATGCTCACATACTCTCTCTCCTTTACAATATTTTGTTCAATCCTTTGACCCCGCGCTATCTTAAGGAACGTTTCAATTTCCTTCACAATACCAACGTTCTCAATCTTAGGTCATCAGAAAATCTTGCCCTCAGTATGCCTCAACATGGCACAGTATTTTATGATCACTCATTTTCAGTGAAAGCTGTTCGCTTATGGAACTTATTACCAGTTACTATCAGGCGTGCACAATCCTTGTCGACCTTCAAAAGCCAAGTAAAAAGTTTCTATCTCGCCGATTAGTTTAACCAGTGTGAACTTGGGTTTTGAATATAATACACCAAAGAATTAATGTATATATATAAATATATATTGTATTTTAGTGTATATATATATATTATGTAAGTATATCAATGTATTAATTATATGTTTATATATATTTCAATATGTATTAGTGTATTTTTATGTATTAGTAGTTATTTTTCTTTTCTTGTTTATAATTTATTATTAATTTGATTTAGTAATGTATTATTGTCTTGATTTGATTGTACCTTTATCTTTATATTACACCCCGTCTTGTTATTCCTGTATTTCCTCTCCATCCTAAGGTTGCCTGGAAGAGATCACTATTAGTGATAAGGCCGCCCATTGTAACACTTTATTGTAAGCTTTCTTTTACTTTTATGTTATTTTTGTATATTAAGTGATGTAACAATAAAGAATTATCTATCTATCTATCTGTTAGTAACCAAATGTCTAAGAAATTGATCATAATAAAATTAATTCTTTAATAATTAAAATATTGTTTTATATTGTTTGATAATTATTTATTTGGAAGGTGTATGACCAATACAAGATATTTATAATACATTTTTTTAGTAAAGCTTCAAAATACAGTTAATGCATGCTAGTAAAGCTAACGTCTGATAGACTCCACGTCAGTCTGTAACACTCCGCTTTACATATTTTTTTTTTATTAATTACAAATTATTAATTATTCAAAAAGCATTTATAATATACTCAGAAATATTAATAATAAAATAAAACACCTAAAACACCTAAATTAAACTGAAAGACCTAAAATAAACTTAAATTAAATTGATCCCAAAACTGATCCTATTTTTGTTTAAACTTAACGATCGTGCTTGACTAAAAATTCTGATCCCAAAATTTCAAAGTACTAAAGAAGTCTAAAATAATGTATTTAATATATTTCTATATTCTAAAATTATTGTGATTTGAAATATGGCATGTGAATCGTCTAGTATAATGGCAGGACCTTAAGAAGTGACCTATTGTAGTAATCCATTTTCTTTTAAGGTACTTAAGAAAGAATTTAACTAACCTAACAGATAATACTCCTATATAGTATCTACTTAACCGATAATTTGAAATCTATCAAATTGAAATTTATAATTAAAATAAAAATCATAAAGATACCTAAGTATTTATACTGTAGTAATTTTATAGAAAATTTATATCATTTCACTTTAATATAATTTAGAAAATTATTTGTACACTTGATTATGTAAAGTTATGGAATTTGAATGTATTATTAGAATAACGTAGACATTCCGAATTAGTGAACAGAGAATAATAAATATCTCATAAAATATTGGAATTAGGAATTTAAGACCAATAAAAAATATTAGGGAACCTGAAATCTAAAATTAGATAAATCATTGTTAAAGAAGTTACATAGAAGATAATTATATGTATATATTTTATAGTCCATAAATTCAAAGCAAAGCAATTATAAACGAAGTACCATTAGGGTATTGAATCGTTAAAAATTAATTAAATCGTTAGGGTATAAAATCATTAAAAGCTAAATAATTTTTGTATGAGAGTAAATATGTTCTTTATAGAAATCTGTGAGAAATTACAATTTAAAACAACGATTATATTTTTTCAAACAGATAAAAGTAGGCATTTGGAACCTAAAGTACAGAACCTAAATTTAAAACCACGTGTATAAATTAATATAGTAGATAATCCCAAATTACAAATAGACACCGGGAAAACCTGACATAAAATCTAGATAAATAGGTAATATAGGATTCGGCTTAAAATAGCATAAGTAACTATGCATTGGCTATTGTAAGAAAACAATATGAAACTAGAATTTACTTGAATGATGTACACATAATAGATTGTCATGACTCCTAAGATTACCTAAGATTTCCTCAAAAATCGCAAAACATATTATAGTTTAATAATAAGAATTTAAGGTGCTTAGCTGCTTAACTAATAAAGCAAGAGTAAAGTATCAGAAGATATTTCCTCTAAAATACATAACATAGTAAACTAGAGTTTAACTCTAGAAAACTAAGATGTTTACCTTAACTAGGTATAATTATGTTATGTGAGAGAGACTGACGAAAGGAAATATACCAAAAAGAATAATCTACGAACTCCGTAATTACCTTATATTATATTTGACTTCAATCATTTGAAGATCTAAATAGAAATAGCCTAAAATTAATTTAATTAATATACTACAAAATCCGTGTTACATTAACTAAAATAGTAATTATACCTACACGAACTTATCAGATTCATCGAAAATATAAAGATAATTACAAAAAATTGAATATTGTATTCCAAAGTACAATTTGTCCATTTACTTAGAACTTCCTCAAATTATATTCATAACGTCATAAAGTAAAATGAATATTAAAATAAGAAAATATATTGTACAAAATTATATGATGAATTTGGATTAAATTAAATTGTATTATTTTAAAGTCGGTCTAATTAAAAGAGTAGTAGAATGGACTAGACTGATAGTTCCTAGTTTACTTTAACTCTCGACTTCTACACTATTACATTATGTAAGTATAACGTTTATTGGAAGTAAACTAGTAAGTAGATATTTTATAATATTTAGTTTTGTATAATTTGATTATTTGATAAATTACAAATTTGATAATTAGATGGATCCATCGTATTTTAGTTAGCAGTTATAAGGAAAGGTTCAGATTCTAAGTGCCAGGGACTTGCAACCCCTGGTGTACGTTTAAGAAGGCCTTCTTTACAGCGCACGACGCCAATGCTCATCGGTTCACTTAGGTAAAGCCTTCTCCTTAAATCAAATACTGCATAACTTCCTATTTTATCTCATTATTGGAAAATTCATAATATCCATTTAATGAGTATCATTGATTAATTTATTTTCAATTTCTTTTTACAAATTACGTACATATAACATATCTAGTTAGTTAATTTCATAGATATGATATTTCTCAGTTTGAAATAGAATGTGTTTCAGAGTATCATAATACAATCCATAGTATAATTGATTTCATTGAAAAAGTTTGGTTATATATTTTAGGACTTACTTTGCCTAAGATTAGTAAAATCACGTGTTTGTGATATCAAAAGTGAATTATACTTTTACTCAGACTCAAGTACTCAAATATGAATATATATATAAGGTTAAGAGGAATTATCTTCCCTCTGATTTTCTCATGTCGAATATAACATCTTTCATCCTTACAGCAGAAAGACTTATTGAAAGTGTGGTCGCATTTGCACCAATGTTCAACAATGTATTATCATGGTTGAATAGAATTTAAACTTCATATTGTTGTACGAGGACTTATATGCCTCATTCTTGTCGTCAATATATGTCAAGCCATCTTGGTTGAACAAGCATAAAGCATTCATTATAATATCAATCCAAATACTTGAGTAGAATAATCGTACATCTTTATAAGTTAGCATTAGTACTTAGACAAAATAAATTCTCTCGAATAATGTTCATAAAACATTGGAATAGGATTTGAACTCAAAATTTATATAGTTTACTATTGCATTAGATTTGAACTGAAAGACCCAAGACTTAGCATTGGCGTACATTTGCATATTTGATTTTATTTATCGACTTGAACAGTTTTATGATAACTTTATTTTAAAACGTTGGTATTATTTATGAATATGATGTTCTCAGGATAACTTTATTCTTACAATTTCACCTCTGTAATTTGACATAGGAATGTGAATTTATGTAAGGAATAGTGTAGAATAATTCTAAGATACAAATTAATGTTTAAAATGAATTAAATACCTTTTATAAGATCAATTTCCCATGACATTTTTTCTACAAAATATCAATATTGAAAGGGGCTCTTGACTATGCAAAGGAAATTAAGTATCCGCATATTATATGAAAACACAAATTATATGTATACATGTTGTTTCCCAAACGATATTAGATATAATTACGTTTTGCTTTGCTATGTTTTATTCATGTATATTACTAATCTACTCACCTTGTTAGTCACCTTTCCTTGTCGGAATTTAAGCAATCTATAAATTGCATAAGATTTCATTGCAGGTACTTTTGTCAACATTTCACATAAGTTAATTGTAATAAAAAATGTAAAATATGTAAAGCACGATAATTTACTATGACCATTTTTTCTTTCGATTCCTGCTTTGTTGACAGATCCTCTAGATTGAATTTTTATCGTATTCTTTTTTTCAAAATATTCATTGCCTGTTATTATTTGAACATAAAATGAGATCATGGAATCTCTTTACTGATTCAAAAATTCAATAAGGTTAGTAGTTATACACAAATATTGTCTATTAAAACTTTTTACTAAGAATGAATAATTTATTTCTGATCTTTAGATTCTTTACCTATATTATTCATCTTTAATGACGGAACTTTCTTTCCATGGTATGTTCCGTTACATTCAACCCCCAAAATTTGCGCAGGTGATATGATAATTGAACCGAAGTAAAATTTTTAACAAACTACAATTATTTATCATTAATATGTTCTTTAATTTATTTAAAATTATAATAAAACTTATTGGTAAATGAACTCATAAAGATTTCTTACTTAATTTCCTAAGCTTTAAATTATTTATCATATTTCAATTATATTATATTATTCGTCTTTAGTGAAGGAACTTCCTTTCCAAGGTATGTTCCGTTACAAGTCAAATGTTAACAATAAAGTCACCTCAGTTGCAGAGGGTTAAGTAATAAGCTCAAAGCCCATATAATTTTACTTAATAAGCTGCTTAGAATAAAAATACAATATCGAATTAGAGAATGCCTACGGCTTTTTAACACGATTCGTATTCGGGTCTACACGAGTTAATGACAATTCTCGCAGTGCTACGAAATGGAATTCTCGTTCGAAATTAAGTTTTTATATCACCTACACTTTACACTAATATTAGAACGAGGAAAGATTTCAATTTTTGTATGCAACGAATAAACTTAAAAACTACTCGACTGTTTTGTATGTTTGGTATGGAAATAGTTTGAGACCCGGGAAAGGATATAGGATAGTTTTTATCAAACTGCGCAAAAAGAGGTTGATGGTTTTGCGCGATAACCGATTTATGCGTGGGCGGAGCCGCGGCCGAAAGCTAGTTTGATATAAAACAGAAACAAGTTAATTATCATTAATTAAAAAGTAAAAAACACGACTGCAAATTATTTATTTTTGTTAAACGTTTTATAATTCCATTGAAATTAAAACTGCATATTATATATATTTGTGGAATCGTTTTTTAAAGCCCTCCATTTTGATTCCCTCCTGTATGGGTTTGGAGGAACTTTTTCATATCATATTATGGCGTCTAAAATCTGCCAGTATGGTTATTTTTTTATTTACCTAGTGTTACTAGTGCTGTCAAGACGAATCTAATGGTATCTTTCATTAAAATCGGTTAAGCAATTTAGAAGTTATGATGGAATAAAGAAACTCACAAACATACATACACACATACATGAACCCTGAAAACATAACTCTCCTTTTTTTAAATGGTATAAATAAGTGGAAGGAAGACGGAAGCACTCTGATAATAATGTGCTATACATATTAATTCCTTATACATCAGCCATACCGAGTTCATATATATACTTAGTACAAAATCGCACATATTTGAAACATCAATTCCTAATAGAACCATACCAGTGAGGGTGCAATTCTCTTTCATTTGTTATGTTAAGCCCTTACTCAAGGCTGCCTCCAAATCTTATCCACAAGATTCGGAGGATTACACCCTTTTTTATTAGCCCATATAAAAAGCCTTCGGGTTCTATATAATATGTTCTACTCGCTTTCTTTTTATGCCCGAACAATAATATGTTCTCTGCTTTGCCTATTTCAGTTTCTTTTCATTAGCAGTATAAAAAAATATCGAAGACAGTTTGGTACAAGTCCGTGCAAGGTGCATGTGGCTGACGCTTATGGCATGTCATGGCAATTTCAGTTTTTATAATTATTAAGAATTAAAGAATCCAAAATAGAATTTGGTTTCGTTAATTGGTGTGTCTCCAGAACACGTGTTAATACGGGTACGCTTCGTGTGCTTCGTGGCATATTCCAATACTATTGATAGATTTATCTTTTGCTTTTCGACATTTTACTAGTTACCATATGCAAAAGCATAATATAAAAATTGGTTTAATAGTATAAAAATATTCTAGTGGATCAGTAAATGTTGCCTTCAGCGAACTAATGCGTTTACCAAAAACAATCACGGCATTCAATTATAAAACTGAATGGAGCTGAGTATTTCTTAGCATTCCGTAAACATTTTGTTTAGTAACTATTAGATATAAAATGTAAAACTTTTGTTATAATAAGGTTTTATTGAACCCGGAGCATCGAAGTTATTCATCTCAAATCAAGTGGTCAAAGCTACAAACTCGTAAGGTTTCGTAGGTCGATGTTTGTTTTGCATAAACTAAGTTACAACCAAAGTGTATAGGGTCTTTGGATACAAGTAGTTACAACCCGGTATATTACGTTTCTCTATGGTTACAAAACCATGAACCAAAGCAATAAATAACAAAAGTCTATACCATTTGAAAGACTATCAAAACTTTTTTTAAATACTACTTGTTGTTTGTCGTTGGTCGTTTACAGTTTGATTGTATATGTCAATGCTAATACAAAGTTACTTTATGGTTATTCTATAGTTTATGATTCTTTAAAAAAATATAAATTTGTTTATCACACAATTTGTTTATCTTGACTATTGCTAAATTATATTTATTTAACTACATAACATAACAAAAATGTCGGCTTCTCTCGATTCTGCCTTGGACCCTATGGAGGAGATACGTTTCCGCAAGAAACACAGTTCAATTTGGGCAGAGATACAAAAAGAATCTCACTTTACGTACGATGAACTAGAACGTAATCTTTATTTCTCATTCATTGTCCCCGCTTCTTTCGTGTGTAGATTGAAGGTATCTGATCATCCCTATGACTGGTTTAACCACGGACCCAAAGAATAAACTACGCGACGTGACTATTATTTAAGAGTACAGCCGGAAATAACGCGACGTCCGTTCTTATAAAAACGGAAACGCACTTTTTTAAATGGCGATGAAAGAACCCTATTGAGTGATAGCTTCTCTTCTTCAGATATTCAGGGAGCCTCGGAAGTAAAGGCTCATTGTAAGTTTTTTAATCACTGTCCGAGGTCCACCTAAAACATTTTTTTTTATTGCTGATAATTCAGCATTTGACCATAATCTCACCTGATAGTAAGTGATGATGTGGTCGAAGGTGTTAACAGGCTTAATCTAGAATACTGACTCTCTAGGACAGCTGCCGAGACACATCGTTAGTGCTAGGCGACATTTTTTCTACTTGAGAGTGGTCACTAGCCAGGCGGGCATTCGCAAAATGCCCTTCCACCATGCGGTGAAGCTCTAGCCGGCAGCGGTGTTCGAACCATTGACCTGCTGCGCGGCAGTCCATAGCCAATGCCACTGAGCCATCATTGTTTCAAAAGTAGTTCATAAATAAACTTTGAGGATCGCGTCGATAGGCAAACATACATAATCCCTTAACGACTATCAAAACAAAAGCCAAAAATGTTTGGTTTGTAAAAATATTTGTGTATATTATACATGTGTAGTTTTGCTCTCTCAAAAACTTGAATATTAGAGAGGTTTGACGGGAACCAAATATCAGGGTTTTTAATTACATCCGAATTATTGGCGATGCACACTTATTATTGTATATAGATTATTCAGGTCACATGAGGCCTGAGTAATGAATCAAAATTTTACAACATAGTTCTTGACTCATATAAACGTATTCACCTTAATCAAAATAGAACAGAACAAATCAATCTGAGCTAGTATGGGGTAGGCGTGCCAAAAACTTGAAATACAGTTGCGCCCCACGGTTTTACCCGCGTAGACAATAATTAAAAGTGGTGATGATTATGATAATAATAATTCTGCTATGTGTTCACCTAGGACTTAAAGTATCCATATTCCAAGCTTCATCCAAATTTGTTCAGCCAATTCATGGTATGTATGATTCATAAGGACTCACATGCTCACTTACTCGCAAAATTTTGCTTTTATAATATTAGTATGATATTTCTTTATTGTTTTACTTATGTTTATGAGAAATTATCATTTTAAGCATACAAACATTATAATAAACAATGCTTGTACTGAAAAATTCCGGGGCGTTTGAATATGTCCAACTGGAGCAATTCCCCTGGGTAGTAACTTATACCTATCATTAAGTAAATTAATATCATGAATAAAAAATGGAATCCATTTAAGTTTTTTCACCATTTCAAACGAGTGTGTTTCATATTGGAAATTTTATTATTGCAGATATTATGGTTATATTCTTCAAAATTCAGAAGCGTGATGAGAAGCCAGCTGGTTCAGATTTAATATCAAGGTATCTACGCCAATTATTCTGTGATACTCTTTTACCACGAAATATTTGTTGATTCCCGTATCGCATGGCTTAAAGACTGCAACCGTTTGCCATAAAGCTTAGGCGCATTTCAGATAAAGGAGACGTATGAATATATATTAGTTAAAACTCTTCAATGATTTCTCTCGTGTAAGAGGAAACAAACAAAACGTGCTGTGGTAAGTAAGGTGAAGTGGTCAAACGAAAATTTTGAACTTGTAAACATTGCTGATATGAATAAAATATGTCATATTCAAGAGGATATGACAAATACGATGCCTAATCCATAATTACGATTCCATATATATCATGTTAGAAAAAAACATGAATGCAGCTCTAAAATTTCACTTAATCCAATTTTGTGTCTAAGGCCCACTCGCGCCAACAAGGAAACGTGAGTTAAACTAGAATTAAGTGTAAATTGACATAGAAAAACCAAGTTAACCCGACTTTAACACTCGAATATACGTTGGCGCGATAAGCACTATTGCATTGCATATACAAATTTAATTTATATTTATTATATATCAAGCATGTGATGAATGAACCTTAATGATTATTTTCGTTTTTAAAAGGTTTACTTTACATAAATTTATTTTAAAAATCTCTCGCTTGTGCTTTATATTATTTCGTAGTTCTGTTTCGCTTACTCGCATGCGAATCGAGGTCTCTCCATCCTTCTTCTGAACGACAATTATTTGTAAAAAAAACTTAACATCCTACCCAGTAGCTCGACGGCTTTGATGGACAAGCCAAAAGGGAACATCACTCGTGGACTATAAATTTAACTCACTTCATCCCATTCACTCTCTTTGAATGCGTTCCTTATCTGGTTACCTTAATTTGTCGACATATTTTTTCAGATCCCATTTCCGTGATGTTCTGCATAATGGCCTCGGCATGACGGACGCGTATATGATGGAACGCGTGATGGTAGCACTCGACCGGGGAACCTCGCCGTATGTGACGATGAGCACCTTTGCAAAAGCCATGTCTTTGTATCTTAGGGGTACCCTTGAGGAAAGAATCCTTTACGCTTTTACGGTGAGCAATGTCTAAAATTGTCTAGTAAGGACTACCTTTTTTGGGTTAAGGCTGCACGTTGGCAAGTTCCATGTATTCGTGACTTGTCCTGTCTCGATCGAGGGGTGAAAGAGGTGAGTCAGCACGTCAGCATGACTGGTATCCCATCCGGACCACTTGCTATGTTCACGTCGGAGATATGTAAATCCCCCCATGAGGTGCCATTCTAGAATTGAACCTTCTCATATCATGCTGTGGGGGTCGTATGAGACGAAAAGAAAAATATCAGAAGGTGCAGAGAACAGCAGTGCTTTTTGATGACCTGCCATCTTATAAAGCCATCTTCAAGGCGTCTGCCAATCGTGGGCATTATGGTATACCCCTCCAATTGGACTTATGGTCGTTGATGTGGATGTCTAGAATAGGAGAAATTAAGAATACTCTAATTTACCACCATGACTGTCTCTTTGGTCGAGGGGCGTGTTGTCATCTCGCAGTCCTAGGTCTGATTACTGAATTAGAAAGTTTATTATATTCCTGATAAGTTAAAATATTCAATTCAAGAAGGAGAAATTGAAAAAAAAAAACAATTTACAAAGAACTAAGGTAAATATTTCTATTAATAGATTTTTATTAATCATGCACTTGAAAGTCAAGATCTCCTGATGATCACTCCTCCTGGTTTATGAGGTAACTTTGGTTTGACAGGAAAATTAGCGTGAATGGTGACCAGATATATTTTTAAGTGATATTATATACATTATTTATGCATGCGTGCGTGCACAAGTGTATTGTTTGGAACGAGAAAGAAAGTAAGGCTTAATGGTTTGGAAGAGATAATTGAAATTGAAGAAATGTTAATGAAATTAAGAAAAGGGTGGTAGATAATGCCATCGCTGTATGCGAAGCTTCTAAAAAGCGAAACGGAAGGATGCAAAATAATGTATAATACATCATATTTGCACAAAAGGGTGATAAGAAATTAAAAAAGATAGTTAAGGATGTTGTAAGCAGAAAGAAAGATGAACAAAAGGATATGTTTAACACAAAGCTTTCTAAAGATTTCCAGTCAAATGTTAAGTTTTTCTGGAAATTTATCTTTAATTAAATTTTTGTGGTCCAAGATGATGTTGAGTTAGTC
Source organism: Plagodis pulveraria (assembly GCA_963890685.1). Classification (NCBI taxonomy): domain Eukaryota; kingdom Metazoa; phylum Arthropoda; class Insecta; order Lepidoptera; family Geometridae; genus Plagodis; species Plagodis pulveraria. The sequence continues at coordinate 10,069,255 of OY982949.1, read as the reverse complement.
ACCAATAAAAATTAATTCATTTATCTTTCTCGCCTACTTAAGATTTCGTAGTTAAGTCTTGACCATTTTGTTATTTCTAGTGCTACGACTTGCTTGGAGAAGGGCATTTGAGGAGGGAAACTATGTATCAACTGATGAAGAAGAGCCTTGCAAAGGCGTCCAGAGACGATGACGTTGAAGAAGCTGTCAAGGCAAGTTTATACCAATAAACTATATACCAACCACGTTTATAGTACAGTGGTAGTAAAAAAGGACTGCTTTACAGGGGCCTGAGCTTTTGCGTCCTATTGCTGTTTCGAGCTTCGGTTCAAGGTTACCGCCCCACGAGCATTTTGATGTTGCTTAAGCTGGACCTAGAGCCGTTTTTTTATTAATGGTTTTGCCCGATTTACATCTTCTACTTCCATCTTTTAATGTAAGCTAACCTCAAAAACAGCACTACGTAAACTTTACCGCGGCGGGCGTGAGTAAAAAGTGTACCTTGCGGCGCAACAACGTTAGATAGATAGATAACTATTGTACACTCCACTACATTACAATAAAATTAAATAATAAATTAAATCATTACCTTGAGGCGACCAAGTTAATTAACCAATATAATTCAATTTGGTAGATAGTGCGTGTCATGTTAATTGTTAATTTGATAATAACTGCATCAAATTTAAATAATCGTTACCGACAGGGACTTCCTGCGAAAGTCTTTTCGTTAGCGAGATTTAGTATTAAAAAAATAATTAAAAGGGATTTAGATATTTATTGCTTATTGTAATTAGTGTTAGTTATATACATGTAAATGATGATAGACCCGGAGTATCCACGCAAACGAAGACACGTCTGTCTGAATAGAGACGATATGGTAGAATAAAAAGTAGTATATTGAGGCGTAGGTACTTGATGTAAGTAAGTATCCAACCGTGGTAAGTAGTTTTTGTAAGATTCGTTTACCTTACGCCGTATATCTTCCCTCTTGCGGAACGTTTATAAACTATTTTGTACCGCTACGTTCATTGAAGTTTGCGCGTCGACTAACCAAACACAAACCCGACTTTTCCATCCTGTCGTACAAGACTTCCCGCAGATGGCGCTAGCAGTAATAATAATGGCAAAAAAAAAAACAAACACAGTATCATAATAACTTGTTACACATTTTGCTATTCCATATATATTTATTGAAATTATGAAAAAATACTGGGGGTAGTGAAGTATTTTTCGATAAAATCTTGTTCTAGACGCGAGTCCGGTCTATTTTAGTAACGTTTTGAATTGTTGACTTTTCTGAGTATTTTTTAATGTTTTATATGAGAAATACTTTCATAAATTTCTTTGTGATTAGCTATAGCAATGTTCACAGAGTTGTAGAACTTTTTAGCAAGATTCCACCTTGGTGTGTACCACCGATAAGATATTCAGTGTAAGCAGCCGTATTCTTACACGATTATATAGACGTGAAGGGCACTGTAGCAAATTATCTTATTGGGTAAAAAAAGCTCCAAAACCAAAAGGAGATGGAGTGACGAGAGCAGTAAATTATCGCCCAGAAAGGCGGTACTGAAACTGTAATGGACAGATGTTTAGCAGATGAGTTTTATTACAGCGATCTGGTTAAGTGAGGATCTTGTTAGTTGAAAATCAGATGACTTCACATCTTTATTTACAATTTATTTTCACTTACATACGCTTTTGAGCAGTTAATAAAATCGTGAGCTTTCAAAAGCTCATAAGCAGTTAAAACTCTGTATAAGGAAGACTTTTTATTAGTAACTGTTTAAATACAACGTGATACCGCTGCTATACTTATTTTCTACGCTAACCAAATACATGTTAGGTAAATATTAAACTAAGGTAAACGCTGGTAATGTCGACAATGTCCTATTACTCGTCAGATTGTAATAAAATACCTGTGATTTAATTGTATCCCTACTACTCAAACTGTTCTTTTGGCTACAGATTTTTAGTAATATATTTATTAAAAAAAACATAAATAATGTCATAGTACAAATTAGTGATGAAAATGCCTGATATTTTGTGTATTTTAACTGATATTTTATTTATCAATTTAATTTTGCTATGTAGAAGAATTATATGTAATTATATTTCACCTATTAGCCTAATTAATTTTTATTGTGATAGATCGATTTTATTGTTACATGTTTTTCTATATTGATATTTTATTATTCATTTGTAAATCTTATCATATTTAATTAATAATGCTCTGTAATTAATAATCAAATTATTGTAATTAGCAATATCCGTACTAATTATGTAAATAACAAAGCGCTGCTCGTAGCGAAGTTTGCTTAGCCGTTCTTAACCGATCAGCTTTTAAGCAAGTTAAGCAACATCCGCCGCGGTCATGAATTGGATGGGTGACCGCTAGTGAACTAGTGAGGTGCCGAGCACCTAATGGTGTGTTCAGGCAGCTGACCTTGAGAGCCTGAAATTCTAGGTAAGCCTGAATTACATCTTTGACCACATCATATAGTAGGTACAAGGAGTAACATTAGATACGGGCAGAACTAACTTTTATCTCTAATTGAATTTTTAAACTCAACTAAAGGGAAGAAAATTTAAATTTCTTAGTTCAGATTACCAGTGTATTTTTTTCCTCTTTTGTTCAGTTGCAAATGAAACATGCTCTTACATATAATAATTTCCTTTACATATTTTATTGATTTTACAGAAGAAGTGTTCTTAAACAAATTTGGGTTTAGGTAGTTTAAACTGCCAAAGAACTAGGAGTTCATTAACAGTATAGAGGTAGCGTAATGAAAGTATGTACTACATTCAAAACTTGGGTAGTAATAAAAGCTTATGTAGGATGTTAAACTTCCTAAGTACTAGGAATCCATAATTAGCATAGAGGTAGTTAGGTTAGTTTAAGGTATGAAATCTTGGGAAGTATAATAAGTTTAGTTTTGTGATGGCTCAGTGGCATTGGCTATGGACTGCCGTGCAGCAGGTCCATGGTTATAATCCCGCCTCGGGTTTGAGCTTCGTCGCATGGTGGAAGGGAATTTTGCGAATGCCCGAATGACTTATTATTGTCCTTTGAAAACAATTTGTTACACACAGTTCTCACATCGCTATATTTTTGTACAGTCGATACGAATAGGTGGACTTATGTTTCAAACCATAGACAAATCGAGTAAGTTGGCAAAGGACACGTACATACACCGATCAAAGATTATCACACCATTTAGGTAGACGCGACCTACGCACTAAGACATTAATATTCGAAACATAGCAGCCATGCACAGTGTGGCGTTGTCAGTTCGACGATTTTACAGTTTGAGAATTACATTGGTGGTGTTTGTTATGAAAATGGAAGGGAACGATTCATCTGGGAATATTGACCACTAAACTGGCCGACAGGAATACACTATAAAAATCACTTAAATAAACAAGTAGGCCAATTACACAGGAGGTTCCATTATGCCCACAGGTGTGGCAGACGTCTTGGAGAGCGCAGTGTAAGCTGGCATTTCTTTGGAAAGTGCTGCTGCCCACCTTGTGTAATTTTATTTTCGTTGTCTCTTAAAACTCTTGCAGGAATTTATACAAATATGCTATTCTATAGCCCGGCACCCCCCGGAGAAACTTTTTCATAAGTAATTATAAGAATATCTCTTATTTGATTTTCTCGTATTCCGAAACTATAGCGGTTTGCAATTGGATTTATTAGTTTTCGAGCTTGTATAGACCAGAATCTATGATCTTTATTTACAGACAGAAACATCAACTATATGCTTATTGCAAAACTTAGCACATCCAGTCTTCAAATAGGCGGACCTCACAAACTATTGTATATTTCGGAAAATCTCACACAACAGGAGCGTAAGCTGTTTTACCTTGCTAGAGAATTTGCCAAGAGAAATAAGTTTATATTTTGCTGGACGTCATCTGGAAGAATATTTTTGCGGGAAAGAGAAGGTTTGCCTCAAATTCGCATAACGTGTGAAAGTGACATAGACAAGCTACAACGAGATAAGTGACTAGAATGTCAGCAGCAAAACGCGAGAAGTATCAGTTTTATATCCATGAACAATATCGATTGCTTATATAACCTGTGTTACAAATTTATGCTAATATTTTTAATTCCTAAATTGTTTTATTATCTAAGCTTTATTCTAAAAATGTTATATGCTAGTATAAATAGCAAGTATGCCCAGTGCTACTCGTATCCTTTTCTTTTACCACTTACCTTACCTCATACACGCTCATCAGAACATACATATATACAACATAATAGTGATAAACACCACATAACAGTTATATCATATAATATCATATTTCTCATACCCCAAAATCGTACGACAGTAAATAAGAAACAACTCATTAAAAATTTAATACATACCAATACATACAAACTTTGCCCCGACTATTTAGCAATATCTTGCTTATTTAAAAACAATACTTGGCACAAATATCACTGTTCAAGCCCCAATACTGCAGATCACTCCCTATAAATACCTAAAACCCATCACAAATATATGTGTGGTAAATTAAACTATATAAGAAACAACTTAACGATTTTAACTATGATACTTTTATCTTATGTGTATATTCACTACACGCACGTTTCTATGTTCTTAAACAGTTGTTTTATTGCACTCATATTTTACTTCATTTCGGTACAGCCACTACGTCATGGCCAGGAATCACGTCATAGTACATGCGCACGCGGCGGTGTCGCTTGCTTAACTGGTTGTTCACTTACAATTTTTCTGATTAAGATGATAACCAGTTTATATTTCACAAATAACCTATACTTCTGCCTACACTCCTTTAACCTATATATATTATTACATACTTCACTAACCCTCCGCATTCCCCTACTAAACTCGAATTGTCTATTAATATATATGTTCTGTCAATGCATACGTTTAGTTAAAATTGTTTTTAAAGCCAGGGTATGTTCCTGGACGAATAAAATATTTTATTAATTATCATGACCGATCATTAAGATTTAATTGATAGCATCGACAGCACCACCATGATAGACAATTTTCGGGTAGGCTCGGCGGAGGAATGTAGGTTAAAACTAGGCGATTACCAAAACCAAACTTTAGTGCTCACGCAAAACATAAGAAGTATTCGTAAAAATTTCGATGAATTTGTAGTATCTATACGGTTTTTTGTAGGCCTACAAAAAACCGTATAGATACTCAACAGATCGTATATACGAAGACACTCAGTATCTTAGAGTACGACAACTATATATTTTGGCTGTCACATTGCGATACCATAAATTAGCACATAAATATATAATCCATTCTCAACGATCTTCACGTCGTAACACTTGGCTCAAATCTAAAGCCAAAACTGATGTAGCGAAACGATCTTTTCCTTACAAAGGACCACGGATCTACGAGCAACTAGACACAATTTTAGGTATATATCAGTCATCGCGTTTTGTTTGCAAAAAGAAGGTTGCATCATGGTTGCTACGGTCTGACTACGTTGTGACGGAAATGTTTGTTAAACCCAATACTTAACACTGCGGGGCCTGTTCTTCCACACTGGATTCATTTGTTACTTTACTCTAGGCCCTACTGCTTTCGAAGTACATTGGTCAAATAACTGTCATCAGGGCTATTGTAGCTTATTGAGTCCTGTCACGGGCTCGTGTTGGTAGATGCGTCTCAGAGTTTCGATCTGCTTATTAATGTATGGAACATTTGTCAATGACTGCATCTAACGATCGGTCTCGGCTTAAGGATGCATTTATTTACACGAGTATGTGAGTGGAGAACAGGTCCCTTAACTACTTAACTACTTTCATCCCATCAATATGTACAATATAAATTACCTAATATTCTTCATACTTGCACATATCACACACGACACTATTCCCATAATTTATTCTATCGTTGATTTTTACACAGTACTTTTATATACACATGCTCATACTTACAACCTTACACATAACAACAAAAAAACTGGAAAGGATATTGGTATCACCTACATCCTTGCATACTTAGTATTAGTCTAAATTTTGCTAGAGTTTACTGTTCGCAGCATCATATTACTGTCTGTATACATATATATTTTATTATAATATAGGTAAACAAATTAACATGTTTCTTATCATGCCATGTTCACAAGGAAGAGACTGAACTTCACGACACAGGTTATCCTAGTGTGAGGTTCAGGGAACTATGCTATAATTTATTATATTCTTATACCTACAAACTGATAACTGTAACAATTAACTCATGTTTTGGAGACAAATAAAGATTATTATTATTATTATTATATAAATATGAGTATTTCAAAGTAATTTAAGAAAGTTAAATCGATAGTAGGTAAATTCAAAATCTCTAATCCCACACAGTCATCAATGTCATACCCCATTTAACGAATGTTATAGTTGACAACTGGTTAGGTAAGTAAATCTGCCGCCAAACATCAAGAGCAAGTTAAGCACGAACAACATCATTACAAGACATAAAAAGAATCAGGCACGAAATTGATTTCCTTACTTTGAATGCTTTGATAAATATTATGGTATTATTCTTAGGACATTTTCTGCCTCTTTTTTGTTTACTTATGATTCCATCAAATTGTTGTTTTAATATAAGTGTAGCTATGTTAGCTCTGCCTTCTATGTTTTAATTAGAGTAAGTCGCGTTACAGGTGTTTTGACTTTTTTTATCGCTCTGTGATCCAAAGTCAAAAGACAATATCGTTTTTTAATTTTGGCATCTACGACGCTCTTATGAACGTCAATTACATAATTTACTATTCAAATATTTTACTGCCACGTTCAGCAAAAATGGTATAACGCCACTTCGAGAAGAAATTACATGAAGCTCGCAGCCATTATTTTTATATTTCTTTATAAATTTACAATTTGAAAGTATATTATAAAATTATTGCAATATTTATTACATAGATAATTGGCGGTGGTTGACACAGGTGGAATATCCCAAGCATTTTCGTCTTCTAAATAATCACCAACTTTATAATACGCTTTTGCTATTAATGGTGGTAAATAGTTTAAATGCAGCTTGAATTTTCCTTCTGTGTGAACTGTAATATCTTTAGGATTTTTATGAAATCGCACACAATTTACTAAGAAAGACTGTTTATTTGTCTATGTTAGTATAAAACCACACAGTGATAGCCTAGGCTTTATTTTTTCCTAGTGACAAAGTGTCAAAACACCAGTAACAATTGTAGTGATTGGCTTTTGATTTAATTTTACCTAAGTTCTTTTGAGTATACAATATATTTCGAAGAATATAAGGACTTGGCAAAGTTAACATGTTGATTTCTTTGAAAAACTCCATGAGTGGCTCGCTAGAATCCATATAAAGTACGAATTGGTCTTATTTGCAAAATAAAAGTGCTCTCTTTAGCAGCTGCTGCTCACACTAATACATCATACGACATTAAGTTGTGGAAATATGCGATATAAGCCAGTCGAGCTCTAGCTACATCCGTTAACTGCCTTACGAACGGCATATGCAGTAGGACTAGGCCTTCCGGAGAGATCATTGAAGACTCCACTGTAGATTTGAATCCATTTTAATTCCCAATAATACTGATGCTTTATCAATTGCAAGTTTAATTTATTTAAGTTATTGTTGGGTTCTACATAACTAAACATTATGTACTTTAGGTATTTAGTCTTTTTCGAGTTAAGTAGTAAATTATTAGCGGAAAAACATTTAAATCAATTAACTTGAATTAATTCACTGTCTTTCCTGTCTACTTCTAAAATCCGAGTGGTCTGTAAATAAAACTATATCGTGACATCTTCGACTATGTAAGACAAATGGTTGATATATGCTAGAAATGGAAATAGTCCTAATATTGATACTTGTGGAACTTCAATTTTTATTAAATACCCTGAATATATAACACCATTCATACCAACCATCTTAAGTCGGTCTGACAAATATAATTTCATAAGAAAAAAGTGGAACATCTCTGAAAGCTGTTCCACGAATTTCTCCGTACTGACTTATCCTAAAATAAAGACTAAGTGACTGATGGAATCTTACGAAACTTTATTCTGAATTAATGTTAAAATAATACTGTGAATATAAAAATAATGTGACGTTAGTCATATTACAATGGTAAAATATGTAGCTGAATTTTGTTATATTTTCTGTTAGTTTGTGAGCCAAATATGACAAATCTAAATTTTTCTAACATTCATGTCATATTTTTTTTAGATTCTTTTTCTGGAGATGCAGTTTTTGTAGACCATAAATGTTTTGTAGTTTAAGCATCAAATGATATTAAAACAAATCCTAATTCCTAAAAGCTATATGTATAGGTTTTTTTTTATAGATACCTAATGAAAGCCTTTCTCGATCGAATAGAATAAATCAGATAATGCTTGACGACAGATTTTCTTTTTGTGGGTAGTAACTAACCAGGAGAGCATTCACAAAATGCTCTAACAACACGACGACTGCCCTCCTAAGACAACCACCCAGACTGACGGCTTAACAGGCGCTCAGTATTAAATGTCACTAGCGGTCACCCATCAAGTTGCTCAGTCTATTTGCATCGGTTAATAACAACAACACAACATAGCTTCATATGACAAGTAGTACCAGAGAGACTTACTTCTTTTCGTCCCAGTTGAACATATTGCCAGTAGTATTAAATACACTCAGATATCAACCTTTTGGATTGTATTTACTAGGCCCATATCATATCATCCAAATCTCAGGGACCAATAGAAATAAAACTACACTAGCAAAAAGCTGAGCTTTGTGAGAGCCCGCGTTTATTTTACAAACTGATTCTAGTGGTGTCATCTAGTATTCAGTGGATTAACTACCATGTTTTTACTGTAAGAGATCGCTTTAACCCATTGGCATCGGCGATAATGATTACAATAGAATTTCATTTATAACTATAAAAGTACGCGATAAGTCCACAATTTGTACTTAAGTTTTAAGAATTTCTTCTTTATTTTATTTTTCTATTGGTGTGCAATAAAGTGTATTGTATTTTATTTAAGTACTGAGTTTGGTTCTGTTGCAGCGATGTTAACTCTTTGGTTTTGTAACAGATGGCGTTAGTAGTACAATAACATTCTACCCAATGAATACAAAATTGTTAATGTTCATTTCAATTTCATGGTTACAAAGTCTTTAATTTTTTTTATTCATAACACATCTAAATATGAAGTTAAATTACTATGTTAAAGCACAAATCTATAGGCGTGATAGTTTTTCAGTAAAGGGGGCCACAAAATGTTCAAGTTGTGGCATAGTGATAGGGCACGCTTCGCTGGCCTTAGTCAGTATTTGTTGATTGTATGTGAGCATTTCAAGTTGTTCTACACAATTGTAATCACCACGCGTTGATTTATTTCACTTCACTGCCCTTTAGAGAAAAATGTAATAAAATACTGATTGCACTCCGAGCGCAGCACTGTTCACAACATATAAAATTACTCACAATAACAAGTTACAATTAGCTTTGTTTGTCTCCTCAATGTAAACTAAGGGTAGAATATAAGTGAATTAGTTCGAATCCGTTGATTAGATTTTCGTCTATTGCACTCACTAAAACTGGGTTGTGTTTGAACATGAGCTCAGTTTCTAGCGTGTTTTTTGCTTTTTCAATACCAGGGACCAGCACCCATTACCAGTAAGTAAATTGTCACTTTAACTGTGGGCTAGTACTACTCAGCCAATGTGAAATTTATATGCACTGTTACTTGCGACTTAAACCGGCAATTAGCTTACTCGAGACTTTGCTTGAAGGTCGTGAAAGTTTTTTTTTAATATTAACGAAAAATACATGTAATTATTCTCTTTACTTGTGGAGAAAGTCTAAACACGAAAAATTTTAACGATATCAAGATACGCTTGGAAAATGCTGATTTCAATAAATTTTGCTTGTTATTAACTTAAATTAAAAGCTATTAATTTCACTGTAAGTACTATATTACTTTCTCTGGAAGAAGCGCAATACGGCAATACGCTGTAGGTCTTTAAGCGATGTGAAATAGACTAAAATAATCCCTATATATGTTTCTATAGAAACGCCACAATGTCGATCTACAGAAAAAGAGCACAACTATTCTAACTGCAGCGGAGCGTGAAACAAGGAGACGTTATTTCCACGAAACTGTTTACAAACACGTTGGAGGACGTTTCAATTTATTTGGATTAGATGTGGCATGACATAATTTACTTTCGTATTGCCCATGATAGTCACTATGTTGGAGTCTTTTGAAGAGTTTATAGACCTCTATAGACTAATAAAGAGTGTAGAAATAATCACTACACAGTATTTAAGACTGGAGGGAAGTCTCGAATTTTCATACAAAAAGAGAAACCGTTTTTATCCCCCTAAAAATCACCGATTTTGATGATTTTTGGATATGTTATAGATGTTATCAATATCCAAGTTTATAAGTTATGATTTTTATGTTTATATTAAAAGAATTTGAATTATCTCAATACTTGTATCTAGTTTGTGAATTATTTATAGGAAAAATGATTATATATAAAGAAAAAGGAAAACCTGTAAACCTAGTTTATTCTGTCAGTTATGAAATAAGATCAAAATTTTTAGATTTTATAAATGTTTACTAGGAGATAAGGTTTCTTCCAGAACGCAAATTTTGCGCAAATTCTAAGTTAAAACTTGAAGAAGCTGCAATTGTCCTTATCGGACTTTTCTGTTTTTTTTTTGGCGTTTAGCGGCGACACAGCATCACTTTGTTGAAACACCAATTTTTCTGAAGGATTTTCTCTTCCTTTTCCTCTTAACATAGTCACTTCTCGCTGTCTGTCCATATTTTATGTTGTGTTTTTGAAGCAATGATAGCCGAGCGGTTATAGCTATGGGCTGCGACGCCGCAGGTCCATGGTTCGAACCCCACCGCCGGCTTGAGCTTCACTGCATGGTGGAAGGGCATTTTGAGAATGCTCGTATGGCTAGCTACCATCCTCAAGTAGACAATCTGTCCCCAAGCACCAAACTATGTGTTCCGGCAGCAGTCCTTGAGAGCCAGTATAATTTCAGGCACATGAGACTCAACAACTGTTTGTCTCAAGGGTAACAGGCGCAGTGCACCACTTGTGATGAATTGCATCGGTTATAGGCAGTGGTTACCGCTTAATACCAGGGGCACCTCCTGCTTGAACTTAGATGAAAGAATCGACATCTATCAGGGTGCGTGGTGGTGGATATTTGCCAGATATCATTTTTCATTAATAATTGCTAAACTTTTCTCTTCGTAATACAATAAAAATTTATATCATATTTATCTAAATTCGTTGTTTTATTTTGTTTTAGAAAACAAAGTTCTTGTTGAAAAACCTTTATGTATAAAACATGCATAATATAGTAGAGAAACACTGATAATTTCAGAGGTGTCTAATGTGATGTCGTATATAAACACTTTTTTTTGCACTTTGCAAATATTGGCTGATCCCTACGAGATAGATCAAAATAATGTACTACAATATTGTACACCTTGAACAAGTCTACAAAAAAGTCCTCAATAGCATATGTTTATCTCTTGGGGATAACCCTCAATAAACATTTTTTATCCTTTACTTTTAACGTGAAATAATTTCTTAATTACAAAGCGATTTTAAAAAATACAGCTATACTCCTTATTCAATTAAATACCTTAAATACATTGTGCATTTATTATAGATCATTAAGGCCCTTTGCAGTATGTAATTTGAATAAATATTTTGGAAGATATTACAGATTATTTCGTATCAGCATTGCACCCGTAAGGGGCGGGTCGCTAGTACTACTTTATTGTACGTAGTATATACTTAGTATAATAATACCTTAAATAGTCGCGGGCGGCCGACTCTCACCTTCACCCTGCTCTATCTCTAACATAACATTTCCTAACCATCAAATTAGTATTAAGGATAGGAATTTGGTTTCCAGATTAACACCGTTAAATTGTGTTTTCTCATGATCTCACTTACACTACTCCACAGTTCACTAACCTTCACACTACTTTCATATAATGTATGTCCGAAATGTACCTATTATTATGATTTAACACTTACCAGGAGACCAGAAATACTGAAGAGGTAAGGGTTATAGTATCTGGTACCTAACACAAAGCTGTAATCTGTGGCTTTACACATAACGTGTTCATTATTTCTGATCTCCTGGTGCTTTTTACTGATACTTTGTACTAAATCACTGATACCCTCGTAGAGACAGGGGTATTTTGGGACCCTTTTTAAAACTCGTTAAACAATACCATAATCAATTCAGGTAGAAATATCAAAGGCGTTAAGAAAGAAAAAAAAATTAACAAACGGTAACGACTTTCAACACTGAAAAGAGCAAAGTTAAGCAACGTCGCGCGCGGTCATGAGTTGGATGGGTGACCGCTAGTAACATTACTACTGAGCGTTTCCGTGCTTCGGAGGGCACGTTAAGCCGTCGGTCCCGGTTGTTGTCTTAGGATGACAGTCGTTATAGCATGGTGGTAGGGCATTTAGCGAATGCCCGCCTGGCTAGCTACCACCCTCAAGTCGAAAATCTGTCACCAAGCACCTAACGGTGTGTTCCGGCAGCTGTCCTTGAGAGCCAGTAATTCTAGGTTAGCCTGAACAACATCTTCGACCAAATCAATACTTACCATCAGGTGAGATAGTGGTCAAAGGCTAACCTATAAGGCAAAAAAAAAGAAAAGAAACGTGAGATTAGTTGCTGGGCTAGAATGTCACCCACCCCATCTCTACCCATGGGTGTAGTAAGAGGTGACTAAGGGTAATACACCCGAAGATATAGCAAATCCCCCCTTAAATGGGAGAGGTTGTGTTCAGCAGTAGACAATCGAGCTGATACAGTACAGTGCAGTAACAAAAAAAAAATTTTTTTGAATCAGTCCCAGCGTTTACGAATTGTCATGGAACATACATTGTAATAAAGATGCGACAAATTGAGAACCTGGTCCTTTTTTCAAGTCAGTTAAAAAGTGATTTTGTTCAAAGAATGCGAACATGCGAAGATGGACCATACAAACATTATGCTGTCAAATATTAATGTCACAACGGAACTGGTACTTACTGGAAACAATACTCTCCCAAGTTGTCGCTGATCTTAAAGCTTAGAGTTGAGTAATTCGAACAATGCAAATGAAACTAAAAAAAAATGACCTCGAACGGGCACGTTTTACATCACGCAGAAGTGTCTGTTGCTAGTGGGGATATATGGAAAGGAGACATGGTTCATTCGCCGTGGCCTTTTTGAGGAAGCTTAGAGCCGCACAATGCGTCATAGAGAGAGCTAGACTTGATGAAGTGGCAATGGGCTGGCCACCTCTCTCAACGAACCGATGGGGAAGAAAGGTTCTCTTGTGGCTGTTACACCACATCGGAAGACGACGCTTAGATACGCAGCCAATAGGTGGACCGTTAATATTGTGGGTCCACCTACTGGGAGGAAAATAAAAAAATAATAATTCTGGCTATGGCTCTAGAATGTCAATTGCCTGTGTTCAACAGTGAATGTCTTCCGGCTGGTGATTATGTATATATTTTTTAACTCTACTTTCGTATAAATCTCTAATGCACCATACTTGACTAAGTGACAATCAGTTATGGCACAATGGAAGCATTCGCTAAGCGCGAGTGCAGAACTTACCTATAGAACAAGGATAAATTAGTTTATCGCGACGTGAAGAGCCAATCTACTGTAGCTTAACGAAGCTGAGGTGATTGCCCTAGGGTTTCACGTCGCCGTCAGCGCCAATTCTATTATAAATGTAACCTTTCGATGTGACACAAAGAGATTTGCCCGTTGGAGTTTTGTTGGTCTCGGACCTATTTGACATGGATTTTACGAACCCTGGTATCATTGGGCCTTTTTTCTAAGATCCCCACTTGGCCCCGAAACGGAGCATTTTCAATATTAATATATTGGCAGTGCCCATTCGTCTCGTGACAAAATATTTTACTATCATCGTCACAAAATGGCGCCTGATGACTCATCATCGTCTACATATTCTACTAGTATAAAAAAAAATACTATGTCATGCCAGAAAAATAGTATTTATTTATGGAATGATATATAAAATATTTAGAAGTTAGGAAACAACTGAAGACAAAATATCTATGTATTTTGAAGCGCTCGTAGCGATGTTTACTTAGCTGTTCTTAACCGATCAGCAAAGTTAAGGGTGAACTGGCCGGCCCGTTTTCCATACAAACGCCGTTGGGTGATCACTCCCTTATTTGAGGATTTAGGTCCAAAATAAAGCATAATACCGAATGATATCGTCATTATCTAGGCTTGTATGAAGCTGAAATTTTAATACAACAATTAACTTGAGAATTATGAGCCTCCAAACATTTTCATATAAAGTTTTCGAAGCTCATAACTAACAACTTAACTATATTTTTAAAGTTTTGGCATCATACAAGCCTAGATAATGACGATATCAATTGGTATCATGCTTAGTTCTGGATCTAAAATCTCAAATAAGTGAGTGATCACCCTACGACGTTTGTATGGAGAAGTGACCGGCCAGTTCACCCTTAAGCAATGTCGCCAACGGTCGTGAGTTGGATGGGTGACCGCTAGTGACATTACTAGTGAGCGCTTCCCTGCTTCGGAGGGCACGTTAAGCCGTCGGTTCCGGTTGTCTTAGGATGGCAGTCGTCACAGCATGGTGGTAGGGCATTTTGCGAATGGCTGCCTGGCTAGCTACCTCAAGTAGAAAATCTGTCGCTAAGCACCTTACGGTGTGTTCCGTCAGCTATCCTTGAGAGCCAGTACTTCTAGGTTAGCCTGTACAACATCTTCGACCACATCATCACTTACCATCAGGTGAGATAATGGTCAAAGGCTAACTTAACGGGAATAAAAAAAATAACTTTCTGGATTTCGTTTTTGGATGTGACCAGAGCAAACACAAAAGAGCAAAACGACACATTAATTTATTGAACTTGCGTTAAAAGATCGGGGCATATTACAAAACACGTTTCATTAATTATTTTAAAAAAAAAACAATCATAAAGATTGTAGTTGTATACTACAACTTGAGTTGAACTACAGATGTCGCTCCATCCCCATAGAATGAACGAGAGGACAAATTAGAGGTGTGAGTCGTATGTCATGTTAGCTTATCGGTCAGAGCATACCCCATAGTACCATGTAGTGGATGGCGCGGGTTCAAATCCTGAAACATTTTTTTTCTCTTTTTATAATTTTGTAACATTTATTTTCTTGTACAGGCAAAATATAATATCTTTGAGAAGAGACACTTCTGTGAGTTAGTGTACCTACTAAAAAATACATTCAAATGTTTGTATATTGGGTCTATTTTAAAGCAGTTATGGCTCAGTGGCATTGGCTATGGACTGCCCCGCAGCAGGTCCATGGTTCGAATCACACCGCCGTCTTGTGCTTCACCGCATGGTGGAAGGGAATTATGCGAATGCCCGCCTGGCTAGCGACTACCCTCAAGTATGAAATCTGTCGCCAAGCACCTAACGCTGTGTTCTGGCAGCAGTCCTCGAGAGCCAGTGAAATTACAGGCACATGAGACTTAACAACTATGTCTCAAGGTGACGGGCGCAGTGCAGTTCGTGAATTGTGACGAAATGCATCTGTTATAGGCAGAGGTTAGTTCGCTTAACATCAGGCGGGCCTCGAGCTTGTTCCGTCACAATTACATTTAAAAAAATGTGATCTTTGAAAACAGATTGGAACGTTCAAGTGTCAAGAAACGTTTAGGGTCCGAGATTGTTTTAGACATTTGTGTTTTTCAAGCTATCAAGAAAATTAAAAATTAATTAAGAATTACAAAGCAGTAATGTTTTTAGATAAACAAGGCATAGCCAGACGGCTACGACATATAGTCATAATGACTTCCACGTCGTTGTTTGGCGAAGAAACTTTAGTTAGATAGTAATTATCACAATGCGATGTTGTTTTAGGGGCTATAACAGATATTTTTCTAATATTGTTAGGTTTGCAATAACACCTGCTATGTGGATTACATTACAAAATCACAAATATAGGACTGGAAAAATTTAAGTCATGTGCGGGATCCGAACCCGCCTCCATCCACCCCTTGAGCCGGGGTATGCTCTTACCAATTGAGCTAACATGACATGACGATCATCCCAATACGTCCATCCCAATACGATGGTTAAAGAACGATAGGAAAGTTTTGAGTTATGACGTCATGTCATGTTAGCTCAATTGGTTAGAGCATACCCCGGCTCAAAGGGTGGAAGGACGCGGGTTCGAATCCCGCACAAGACTTAAATTTTTCCTATCGTATATTTGTGATTTTGTAATGCTATAACAGACACTTTTTCTTATATCTGCGACATGTTAATGCAGTATTTATTGACGTGTAGTTTTGACATTAATAGTTTTATGAATGTACAAAATTATGCCCAACATAAATCTATTTTTATCTCTCTGAATATTATCTGAACAACAACGCAATAATGAACATCTACTGTATCTGAGCTCCTCCACGTCCGACTACAAAGGCACGATCGCAAAGTGAGCGCAGTTGTTAACCGAACCAATCAGCTAACAATACTGTTTTTAGAGTAAATATTAGGCTAGTTTGCACTTTGATTAGTTTTTTGTAAAGCTGTTTAGTGATTAGTGTTTAGTGGATGTGTTTAGTAAAACTGTTTAGTGCGAGTAGTGTCCAATATTGTTAAGCTACTGCGCTTAATAGATCATTATCATTCTCGCATCCGATACTGGTTAAGCTAATCATCTAAAATATACAAACAATCAGGTACCCAATTTTGAAATAAAATAAAATGCTGTGGTATAGGAATAGGAATTCAATTCATGAAACCGAAATTGCGCAATCCCCTTTTTTCTCCTCTAAAACAAACTATTTTTGTAATAATAGTTATTTTAGAGCCTGTTTCAGTATGTTCGAGTAAGTTCCGGTTATACTACCCAGAACATAAAAAAACTGAATGATAAAAATGACAGTTAACATTTAGCGCGTTTCAAGCTTTAACCGATGGATAGGCTAAATCGATGACTGTGAAATGCAAAGAAAGTGTTTTATTTATTTAATATGTTCTGGGTAGTATAACCGAAACTTACTCGAACATTCTGAAACAGGCCTTTGGTATAACATTTTTAAACTTGAGCACAATAGGCAAAGCAAATAAAACGATAGGATAAGGAGAGTAGGGTTAAAAAAATGTATATGTATGGCGGTCCCCTTAGCGTGGTGGTAAAACGTTTTTCTTGTGATTTTCAGGGTAATATTTTTTTAATAATAATTAGCTGCTAAAAACGAATATGACATAAGCGTCTTTAGCGGGTCTGGATTTTATGCAAGGTAATATAGGAAAAAAATTCAGAAAGTAAAAAAACTTAATACAGAAAGAAAATAGGAAAATACAATTGTATAGAGACACGAACGAAGCGATTTGCGGCTTCGTCCATCATACGAACCGCCAGGGAATTGAACAACCAGCCTGAGTCTGTGTTCCCAGTTAAATACAATATTCGGGTCTTCGAGACGCGAGTGAATAGGTTATCTTCTGGGTTAGCGCAATCCATCATCGATTGCATCATCAGGGGGGATAGTAGTCAAGTGCTACCCAGTCCGTTATAGTTATATATAAACACATTGTTATTGCACCTACTCTGGCACATTGGCGTGTATTAATAAAAGTAATGTCACAATTATCGCACTTCTTAAAGGCACTTTCAAAATGCTTTTCAAATATACAGAAACAGAACATACAGTAGCAAAAAATATGTAAAGCACTTCACAGTGTGCCGTGCTGCTGTCCTTGAGAGCCAGTATCTATAAATTAATAGTACATTATGCAACAAGTGCGCGAAGTTGTTTATTAAAATCGAGACGGGTTTTAGGCCTAAATGGAGAATAAACAACGCGCACGAGTTTCATACGACGTTTTTCAACACACTTGCGAGGAACCAACACGAAAATTTCGATACGAAAATATTTTCTACTAATAAAATTATGAATGTTTATAATTTAATCTTCTAAAGTTCTACTTCGGTAGGTAAAAAAAACTCTTTGGTTTGTTTTTACATGAAAAACAAACGAAGCAAACTACAATCTCCTTGGTGAGAAGTGTGGAAAAATTGTTTTTTATTTTCTATTTAAAACACTAGTGCGGTAAAAAAAGCACGAGTGCGTAATAGACTATATTATGACACTAAAATCGGTGCATTTAAAGGCCCGTTACGAGTGAGTGTGTTGAAAAATGAATTTGCAACTTCATCACTTACCAACAGGTGAGAAGCGAGCCTATTTATGTAATTAAAAACGTGCACTTAACTGGCAATTTGATCGGGCAACGATACCGAACCTCGCCGCTGTTAAATTAAGCCGTTAATTAAAAAATCGAAAGGTTATGCGCGCCGTCTACTTCCACTCTCGACCCGCGTCGAGCCGGGTGGTATTAAACACTTTTGTGAATTGATATTTTTTGCCAGTCTTTCAGATTGTTTACACATTGATTATCATAAGATAGCATTTATATTGTGATTACTTATGATGGGTGTGTATTCTAACGGAGCTCGAAATATCGTAGTAATGTCACTAGCGGTCACCCATCCAACTCATGACCGCGGGCGACGTTGCTTAACTTTGCTGATCGGTTGAGAACAGCTAAATAACTTCGCTACGAGCGCTTCAAAATAAATATAAACTTAATAAAATATATATAACTATTAGTCTAATGTATATGTTTTACAGAACTGCGCTATTTATTATGCTAACTGCTTGATATGAATTGATTATTTTTTTGTTGACATATTACTTTCAATACCACTGGATTCTACGCAATTTAATTGAAAAACTGAGTGTAGTCGTCCATAAAACCCATTTTATAGCCGACTTAATATCAACCCTCGCGTTGGCTCACGTTGTTGCATGTTTCGGATAAATGACTTGTTTTATGTACCTGTCGTAATCTTTTTTTTTTAATAAACAACCTTTTTTCCACCTAGGTCAGGGTCCGTGCCAATTTAAATTTTGTATTGGAATATATATATATTCGTATATACTGTGGTGGTCATATAATTAAAAACGACTATTTAATATAAAACTTTTTTCAAACTTATAATAATGTTTAATAATAATGTTTATTGTGCAAAAAAAACAGGTACATAGATCAGACAAATAAGGAATTTATTGTATATTGTAATTAATTATTGTAATTGTTTTTCATGTTAGATGTATATAATAATATACATCTAACATGAAAGTTGTCTTATATCACACTAGCCCCCACACTAGGATACCCTGTGTTGTGGGTGGACTAGTTTCTCCCAAAGAACATTTATTTAGGGACAAGACGTCATTACAATTATAAGAAGCAATAATTAAAAACTTATTATGAGAATAACACTTATTGCATGTCTGTTTATATATATCTCGGTGTCGCAAAACTCTCCCACACTATCGTTGCATACTATTGTAACATGATTAATGCAATAATATACAGATAAATAAACTCTTTATTATTGCAAACTTTCTGGCCGGCCACATTATTAAGAACGCTGGATAGTTCATTTTATTATTCAAATTTAAATAGAGAGCACTCGGTGACTAGGCCACTATTCGCATAATTTTGGCGTCATTTGGTGCTGTAAAAGTCAAAAAAGTTGATGGGTTCATTTCCAAACAATGGGGAAAAATAAAAGTTGTGATGAATCTACAAGCGAAGTGATAATGAAACTTCGCGATAAGAATTGGTAATTTAAAAGGATTGCCAA
The DNA here is from genome assembly GCA_963890685.1 of Plagodis pulveraria. Lineage (NCBI taxonomy): Eukaryota > Metazoa > Arthropoda > Insecta > Lepidoptera > Geometridae > Plagodis > Plagodis pulveraria. Next base: position 10,049,542 of record OY982949.1, on the reverse strand, counting down.
TCATCTGCAGTCCTCAAAAACGATGATATTCCACGCTGTGAAGCATTTTCACACGTATCAAACATCTTCAAATGTTCCGCGTGTACCTAAACAGAGAAAGTCATCTCGGCGAGACCATCAAAATATCGTGTGTTTAGCAAAACAATGCCCTGTATATGGGGTCTAACGAGTTGAGCAAAGGATATTTTAGTGAAAATAACTCTTTCACCAAATTATAGATAGCGATATCAGCACCCACTATCCGAAGGCGTTTTAAGATGCGAAGTTGAACGGAAGGATAGCAAGCAAGGTTCCCATGTTGAAACGGTGCCATGGGCAAGTCCAGCTTAGATTTGCTAGGAGGTATGAACGCTTGACAGTAACACTAAGGAAAAATGTTCCTTTCTCTGACGAGACAAACATTTACAGAGTATGTTCCAATGGTGAACGATATGTTCGTAGCCCTCCGAATACAACATTCGACCTCAAGTACACAAAAGTGACATTAAAGCATGGTGGTGGAAATGTAAAAATTTGGGGATGTTTCATGGTGTGGGACCTGTTAGACTGATAAAAGGAAACATGGATCAATTCCAGTACAAAAATATACTGGAAGAAACAATGTTGAAATTGGGGACATGCTTCCCATTAGTTGGACAACACGACAATGATCCTATACACACTGCACGCACTCCCATCTTTATATTGTTTATATCACTCATTTTTATCAACTTCTCTCTTAGAATGGCCACCAAACACCCCAAATTTGATAGAGCATCTTTAGTGCGAAGTCAAGATTTTTATTTATTATTTTTTTATGTTATTGTGACGGAACAAGCCCGAGGCCCACCTGATGTTAATTAGACTAACCTCTGCCTATAACAGATGCATTTCGTCAACGACAAATTGCACTGTGCCCGTCGCACTGAGACGTACAGTTGTTAAGTCTCATGTGCCTGTAATTTTACTGGCTCTCGAGGACTTCTGCTGGAACACACCGTTAGGTGCTTGGAGACAGATTTTCTACTTGAGGGTAGTAGCTAGCCAGGCGGTAAATCGCATAATGCCCTTCCACTATGTGGTGAAGCTTAAGCCCGCGGCAGGATTCGAACCATGTACCTGCTGCACGGCAGTCCATAGCCAAAGCCACTGAGCCACACAAGCCCAAGTGCTTCAAATAAAAAAAGGTTTCAAATCAACGGTGTGTTGTGACTAAGTGAGATAAACAACGTTTTTTTAGAAGATGGAGCTCTATTTCTCATAAAAAATATTCAGTCAATGCTCCGCCGGTGCAAACTATTAACTTGAATAAAATCTATTAAAATGCATTTTTTATCATTATACAGTCTTATTTGATGTGATTTTTTAAGTCTTAGTATGTACTGAAACAACTCTCGAGCAGTTTAAGAATCGTTCTTAATTATTTGTCCAACTTAATTATGGTTTGAATTTGTACCTATCGATAGTAAACAAAATTTGTAAAAAAGTAGTAAGTGATTTTAAGATTTGCTCCTAATCCCATTTACTCTATTCATGTTGCTATTTTATAACATAAATAATTACTTTGAATAAGGACCACAAAAATCCATATGACATTGTATTATTTTAAATTTCTGGTACTAAAAATCGTTCATAATTATATGACCCCCACTGTAAATATAGGGTTTATAAAAGCGGAAACATTCTTGCGTACTCAAGGAGGGAACACAATTATAAGGCGTTTTACGGTAATTATATATATGGTCTGTAGGTAAAGTTAAACTAGAGAGACAAGAAGCAAACTTCACCACAAGCATTTCGAACGGTCCAGTGTCCTCAAGCAGTACTTGTTCACGAGTTGACGCGCGTACCAGTTATCGCACTCTTCAACCATTTCGGAGGGAAGAAGGCGACCCGACAAACGATGCCGCCACTTAACAACACATTACCGTCAGCATGACCGTTCAGAATGCCCATCTCAAACCGTTTGCTTAAGGAGGAGCATGAAAAACTAAATTAAACATTACCATTTTACACTGTAAACATTACATATCTTCTTATTCTTCTTTTATTATATTATTTTTATAAACACTACATTTAAATAGGGGAAAAGGGAAAACGGAAAACTATCATTTATTGCATGACCTGAAAATCTTTACCAGCACCAAATTTGATTAAAATCAGTTCAACCATTACGGTAATACGCGTATAACAATCATAAAAATACACAATAACTGTCTCATTTTAGAAGCAGATATACTGTATCAAATTACATTTAATTAACCTACAACATACCTTAACGGTGTTTTTGTGATGCAAAGTTTCCTTTTTTCAGGAGTTGGTAGACATTATCTTGAAGCGCATGGACGTGGACCTAGACGGAGTTATCAACTTCAATGACTTCCAGCAATCGGTGCTAAAGACGCCTCAACTGCTTGAGCTACTCGGCTACTGCCTTCCGGAGAGACCAGCCGTGTACGCATTTCTCGCGACTTGGTGCCCAACATGGGGCAAAATGTAATCCAACTTGTTTGTTATATCATTTCAAATTTGGTTTATTGATAAACTTTGAAATATTTTCAAATTGGGATTCATGGAAAATTGAGCTTCATGGAATAGTGTTACGAATAAAATCTTGAGTTTATTACTTTGTTGTATTGTTTTCAAGAAAATAAAATACGTCACAAAATAAACCTTAGCTAGTCACCATGCTAACTAGGATTCAGCCTCGTACTCTCTCTCGCTTGAGCTGTTCGCTTCTGCAGATTGATTAATCTCCTGACAATGTATTCCGAGTCGAAGATAATTATTGCCTTGTATACCTGACGCTCGCTCCAACACTCTAGCGAGAGCTACTTATGATATTAGTCAAAGCTTTTCGTTATATGCTCTCTTGCGTGTATCTTCCACACATAAGTACAATAATCGTTGAATCAATACGTCCTGCTCTTTAAAAACCCCTATTATCTATAGCATAATTTCTAAATAAATAATACAGATGGACTCAATATATTCTTAAATAGTACTTACTTAAAAAAATAAGAACCTCATCATTCAGGACTACAGTCAATTCCATTTGGGATTGCCGTAGAGAATCTTCACAGCAACCTCAAAACAAAATATTAGGAAATGCTTGTAGGTGCTTATTTTTTGCTAATGCGAGGCTGAAAAAATTGTGTTGTCGTTTTAATCATGTTGTGATATGTTAGCTATGATTTCTCTCATTGAGTTTTTAAAAATGAAACTTTGATATATATTTATCGTAATGGGGTTTCTAAAGAGCAGGACGTGAATTAATACCCATAATACATGCATTAATATTACAGAGCTATGTAAATAATAAAGCAAAGTTTTATACTTATAGACTTTTGCATTTATCCCACACCACTTCGCATTACCAGTAGTATCATTGGAGAGTCTGATCGCCCTTGACACTACTCTATCAAAACAGCAGTAGTGCTAGAAGAGATTATATTCCCCAGCGGCACAACAACTCTAAGAATCTTTTCCATTTACATAATGATAACTGATATAATACAAAACCTGCCAAGTTCGAGTTGGGCTCAAGTACCGAGGGTTCCGTACCAACAAAGAATGTACCATAAAATCGTTATTAAGTTCAAGATCCCTTACAAGAGCCTGACCTCCAGGCAGGTTTTATCATTTGTTGGTATACTTAAGATATATAATCATACGAAATTGGACGTCATTGCGTATCACCGTTTTGAAAATAAAACAATAAACTTAAAAAATCTCAAGTGTTCAATATGAATTGAACAAGAATAAGTAATATATATTAAAAAGTGTTTGAAAAAGCAATTCTTTCGGTCAGATAAATTCTAGTAGTCTCGTTGATGACCATGCACCGTCCCCTATGACGGTTAAAGTTGTACATTGGATCACAAATTTTCGACTGGAAAGAGTAAGGTTCCGGTGGCCGAATGGATTAGGCAACCGGCGTGAAATCGGAGGAAGCGGGTTGCATTCCCACGCCTGACATGCGTCCTGCAGATTGTAGTGTAAGATAGCAGTTCCTCAGAAGGCGCTGCTGCCCATCTGACGGTATTTTACCCTAAATCACCTCTTACGACGTCCAAGGGGGGCGAGATGGTGAAATAAAATTCTAGCCCCACGGGAAACCATGTAGGTATTTCTATCGTATTAGTGTGTTATCAGTACATTGACTCTAAGTGCCTTGGCTTACATTTTAAAAGAAAGCAATTAAATTTTATTCCTTATATCCACCAAAATGGTCAGTAAGTATGCCCACAGCGAGAAAACTGTCTGGTCGCGTGTTTTTACTGCCCGGCGCGGCAGATTTTGGACAGGCATGTATTGGACGCACATACGCACACGAGTGAGATTCAATCAGGAGACATTGCCTTATTTGACATTGCCATGTTCGAGGCACGGGTGCCATTTCTCCCGTTTTTATTAGTTCAATGACGGCAACTCATTTATTTATGTTTTAATCAAAAGAGATTAAAATAGTATATTTGAACTCTTCTCAAAGAGATCGATGCCAGATTGCAAAATATTTTATTTTATTTAGTGACGTCCTCAATTGAAATAGATTTTAATTGAGTACATTTTTAATACGATATTCATTTAGATCAAGTTATTCCGTTTACGGCCTAGAAACCCGTTACACAGGGATGGATGGACAACCAGTCATACAGACAGACAGCAGATTATTGCTTATAGGGCTCTGTTTTGCCTTTTGGGTAAGAAACCCCAAAAACTAACAAAATAATGTGTTAAAATGCACCGCACGTATAACAAATTACAACATTTCCCAAATATCTTATTCCAACAAAGCAATAACATACGACTACTTGTTGATTTAATTATATAATAGTCAAACCCTCCTCATACTCAGTGAGTCTAGTGGCCACTAATCCTACTTCAAACCTAAGCAAACTGAACAACATTTAAGCAAACCAAACCTAATTTCTGAGCTTGATATCCCGGTAGATTTACTTTGCAGCTCGGATTTATGTCTACTCGTGTTTTGTGCTAGGTAATGGAATATCAGACTTGCAATTTAAACTTGACGTACTAAGTAATTACTTTGGATTTGAGTGGCGTTTAGTGGACCTAAGCGACAGAAATGCAAAAATAAAATAGCACCAAAGTAATGCAGCTGACGTTTCAATTTCCTAGAATTTATACTAAATTACTTCATCAGCTTGACACCATTGATTCCAGTTTTTGGGTCGGGTAGGGTAAATTAACACTTTTTTATTTGTTGTATTGGAATTTAGTGTTTTTTTAATATTATATTAATAGATATCAATATGGGTAAACGTATGTTTTCTTAGTTTGGTGGAAGATAATAAAACAGCAAATTTACAACTTCTTTTAAAAAGAGCTTTTCTTCAATTAAGTACATATTCTTCGGTCAGGATTGGAAATAACTTCGATTTATGTATAGATTTTAACCAGCCCACGCTTTTTTTTCATTTTTGATTGTACCTACTGAACTGTTTCATTCTCATTTTTTGTATATTCACCATGAATACACACATCAATGCTACCCATGTGTGCTGTGAATTGTTGAATTAATTTTTTGGCTCTTTCGTAAAGGACCCCATGCAACATTCATGTTATATACATTGACTTCCTACTTCAGGACTATTGACTGTTTCACTGTTTCATCATTTCTGCCTATTTAAAAACTTCACCTTCTACAGGTGTCTACCGACAGTATGTTCAGCATGAAGAGTAGACACTAACTTACTATTTCAAAATACCAACTTGGCCACTATGTCTACGACTAGCATCGGCGTTGAACCACCTACACATCACAAATTTCTTCACGTTTTTTTTTTCCTCTGATAGGTTAGCCTTTGACCACTATCTCACCTGATGGTAAGTGATGATGTTGTCGAAGATGTTGTTCAGGCTAACCTAGAAGTACTGGGTTGCAAGGACAGCTGCCGGAACACGCCGTTAGGTGCTTGGCGACAGATTTTCTTCTTGAGGGTGGTAGCTAGCCAGGCGGGCATACGCAAAATGCCCTACCACTATGCTATAACGACTGCCTTCCTAAGACGACAACCGGGACCGACGGCTTATCGTGCCCTTCGAAGCACGGAAATGCTCAGTAGTAATGTCACTAGCGGTCACCCATCCAACTCATGACCGCGCGCGGCGTTGCTTAACTTTGCTGATCGGTTAAGAACAGCTAAGTAAACTTCGTTACGAGCGCTTCAAACTTCTGTGTATTTAAATCGACTTTATTTAGTTTTCCTAGTATAATCTTAATTCAGTGCTCTAATATTATAATGTGTTTATGCACTAATTTGGCTATCCACACCTGTTGTGTGTAATTTTTTAAGTGCTTCAGCTATGGCCAGTGTTACGATAACCAGAAGAGAATCGATGTATCTCTGACCTCAAAATGGCAGAAATAGAAAAGTCTTTGTCAGCGGCCTCCATTGAAAATAAGCTTAATATTGATTGTTCGATTCCAGAATTCAGAGCATTCAAGGATATTGCATTGTCAACAATCCAATTACTGCGAGCTCAGATCCAATAATTAACTGCTCGTGTGGATGATATAGATTGTCAGAACTGGCGTAAAGCTTTATTATTTAATGGAATCAGGGAACGGGATGCAGAAGACTGATCTTCTATTATCTTAGATGTCATAAATTCAACCATGAATTTAAGTGCTGTTAAAGGAGCTGCATTTTACTTGTACCATCGGTTAGGAGCTATATGCGTCAAGCGTATTCGACCTATTTTAGTTCGCTTTACATATAATAATGTTAGAAATCTTGTTTGGAGAGAAAAGAGGCAGCTTAAGTCTATAGCAACCATTTTTAACGAGTTTCATATTAAATCTCGTCAGAAAATCTTTGCAGCCGCTTTTAAACTTTGGTATATAGATCACTGCTGGACTCGCGATGGACCTATTAAGATAAAGCTTCCGAACAATAACCGTAAGTGAATTGTAAGTAAAGAGGAACTCGGTCAGCTGATGACAAGTTTTCCTGCAATCAATGAAGCGTTGACACTGACTTAGTCAACCAACTGTCCCCGGCCTTCCAAAGCACCGCTGCCTGTACCACCAAAGACAGCGGCGGAGCCACGGCAAGCCCGCAAGAACGCGACATCCAAAAGTAAATCGGCGAAATAGATGTTTTTCACAGGATATTGTGTACGTATAGATAGGCATGTTCCGTGATGAACTTTGGACTACCGCCGCAATATTATTATGAATAAGAATTCCGGCATTTTGAGTCTCTATTACCCACATTTTAAAAATTACGTAGGCAGTGGTTTTTAACTGTGGCCCTTATGGATAAGCTCAGAGTCTATAAACGAGCTATAGAGAGAGCTATGCGTACGTGGATATTCACCAATGAAGCAAAGTCACCGACATAGCTTTCAGAATTTTCAAGTTGAAGTGGCAATGGGTGGGTTACATTGCTCGACGAACTGATAAGTGATAGGGAAGAAAGATTCTCAAGTGGTTACCACATTACACCAGAAGAAGTAGAGTTGCTAGGCTCCCCACTAGGTGGACTAACGACATCGTAAAAGTCGCGGGTAGCCAATGGTTACAAGCGGCTAACAGCCGTTCTTTGTGGCATTCTATGGGGGGCGTTTGTTCAACAGTTGATGTTCCATTGTGACGAAGCAAAGATCTGTATTCTGTGACCGTGTTACTGGCAAATAAATATTATTTCATTTCAAAACCGGGGCGGGCCGCTTAAAAATGTATAAATAAAAAACAAGTATTTTATAAATTATATCAAATAACAATGTTCAAAAACAAAACGTTGTCGTATAACTTCAAACTTGTCTAATTATACTTTTTTTCTTGTTGTATAAACTTACCTTATTTTTAGTCCTTGTTAGATATGCATAATTATTAAATAGGTAAACCTAGATGGGAGAAGCCACTGACACTTGTAACACAGTTTTTATTAACTAGTTCAGGAGGCAAGGGATTCAACAAGTGATACCTGTAACATTTTATGCCAAATAAATTATTATTATAATTCAAAATGCAACGAAAATGATAGGTAACTTTATTGCACTTTGAGATAAGATATACTAGTCACAAAATAATATATCTAAGAAATAGTGAATACATACAAGTTATTGCAGCAGCAAAGGATAAATCGTTATCTATGGTAGTGCGAGGCTAAGGGATTAAAAATAATACTGTGGAGTGTAAACGTATTTTGGCGAAGACGAATGGGAAGCATTTGAGCATGTGGTTAAAATGAGAAATATTGTTATATTTAGGCAATCCAAATACCAACCAAATACACAATGGTACTCATTTTGAAAGTAGAACCCCATGCTGGGCATTGTTCTGCGATGAAAATGTCAAAATGAAGGTCACTTCCAAGGTCAAAATATTTTGTTGGAAAATAAGGCGCTAGGCTATATAAATATAAATATATCAGCCAAGTCATTTAAGTCGGATGCTGACATCTATTGCAGAGAATTCAAATTATAATACTCTTTGAACTTTTTGTTAAATCATTTATTTATTGTACTTGATCGCATAAAACGCGAGGTTTGGAGAAGAGTTTTTGCAAAGTATATGTATTTCTGTTTTATATTTCAAATATTTTTATTCGGTCGTACCATTTTGGACAATAGGCGGCCATTCAAGTTGTTTTTGGACATGCATGTAGATCGTAGAGGCTGAGAAATACTATAGCTCCATTTGTAACGAAGAGATGGAAATTGTATCCACGAACCGTGCGGCTTGATTGTGGATTCTTGAAAACGGAGCGATATTTTCCACGTTTTGGTAAAAAGCAACGGCTGGCTTCACAGACGAAATCCCTCCTAGCAAAATTTTGATTTATGGAAAAAGAAGACTCACTCGGTACTAGACGAACATCATTTGTCGTGGCGCAACTGGATACAATTTTGCGGTGATTCTCAAACGTTTAAAGACGAGAATTATACATTAAAATAAAGAAAAAAACTTTAGAATTTTTTATTATTACAGATATTATGTAGATAGTGGTCAAATGCTTGCCCATTTGACCACTATCTCACCTGATGTTATGTGATGATGTGGGTGTAGATGATGTTCAGCACCGGAATACACAGTTAGGTGCTTGGCGACAGATTTTCTACTCAAGTAGAAAATCTGTCGCCAAGCACCTAACTGGTAGGTGGGTGGTAGCTAGCCAGGCAGGAAACAGCAAAATACCCTACCATCATGCCGTAACAATTGATGTCCTAAGACAACAACCGGGACTGACTGCTTAACGTGCCCTCCGAAGCACGGAACCGCTCAGTAGAAATGTCAGTAGCGGTCACCCATTCATGAGCAGGGTTGCTTAACTTAGCTGATGGATTAAGAACGACTAACAACAAATTAATAAACTTCGCTACGAGCGCTTCAAAATTTAATAAATTTTGACGCGCTCGTAGCGAAGTCTGCTTAGTTTATTTATTAAGATTATAAATTCAAATATTATAAATTCAAATATTGATACAAAATGGTTAAAATGCAGGGATTACAGTGTGCTCTATAGTCACGTTAGAGTAAAATATTGTTGGTTCGCTAAATGCTTTCTAACGTGGTCTCATATAATATGTATGATATGGTTATATCCAAGTTAATGGAAAAATACATAAATAAAAGTGTAAAACAAACTATTTCGATACTCATCATCATTATTTTTCTCATCGTTTGGTGCCAGGCACGGCTTAAACTGACTACTTTATGAGCATATAGAGGCGACGATATTTTTCTCGTAAATTTTACAACCTAATTTTTAACAAAGAGCAACCGAAAAAGCGTAGGGCTTAGATTTAATTTGGAATAGAAGATTAGAACTACGTGCCCAGGTGCTACAAATTTGTAGCGTCGAGAGTGGATCCTAGGCTTTACGAATATTTGCACTGGTATATTTGGTCAGACACTAATTGAGATTTATTTTTATCGATTTCTTTTGAAGCGCTCGTTGCGAAGTTTCCTTAGCTGTTTTTAACCGATCAGCAAAGTTAAGCAACGTCCGCCGCGGTCATAAGTTGGATGGGTGACCGGTAGTAACATTACTACTGAGCGCTTCCGTCCTTCGGAGGGCACGTTAAGCCGTCGGTCCCGGTTGTCGTCTTAGGATGGCAGTCGTTATAGCATGGTGGTAGGGCATTTTGCGAATGCCCGCCTGGCTACCACTCTCAAGTAGAAAATCTGTCGCCAAGCACCTAGCGGTGTGTTCCGGCAGCTGTCTTTAAGAGCCAGTAATTCTAGGTAAGCCTGAACAACATCTTCGACCACATCATCACTTACCATCAGATGAGATAGTGGTCAAAGGATAACCTATTAAGCATAAAAAAAAGCTCACCAGAAAACTCAGTATTTCATTGTATAGCTGCCCGAGAGGACTACCGGTGCCTAGGTGGTCAAAGTAGCATGGCGGGGCTACTCATCTGACCTACAGCGTTCAGGCATAGGGTTTGCAGACTAGGTCCCCGATATGGTTGCGGCATACCATGTTGCCTGGCGTATCACAATGAAGGGTTCTCTAAGGAAGAGTCTGGAGACGGATAGCCCCGGAGGGTTCCCGGTCGGCACAGAAGCATTTCCTAGTTCCCGCCAAATGCGGCCGTGTCACCCGTCACTGTCACAAAACAACCTTCCACCATGCGGTGAAGTTCATGCCCGCGGCGGGATTCGACCCATAGACCTGTTGCGCGGCAGTCCATTGCTAAGAGCCATCACTGCTTCCCGTTAAGTGTTTAGTGACAGAATTTCTACTTGAGGGTGGTAGCTATCCAGGCGAGCATTCGCAAAATGCTCTTCACCAACGCGGGGAAGCTCAATATCGCGGCTGGATTCGAACCATGGACCTGCTGCGCGGCAGTCACTAGCTAATGCCACTGGCCCATCACTGCTTCCCGTTAGGCGCTTACTGACAGATTTTCTGCTTGAGGATGGTGGCTAGCCAGGCGAACATTCGCAAAATGCCCTATGCCCTTCCACCAAGCGGTGAAGCTCGAGCCCGCAGCGGGATTCGAACCATACACATGCTGCGAGGCAGTCCATATGTGTGTAATGTCACCCGACGTAGCCTTGGAATTCCCTTAAATTATAGTTTGTTAGTGTTTCAGGGCCATTTACTTCGTAATTATCTTCATATGACAACCAAAGATCTGAGGATCTCAACGCATTAGTACGTTGTTTAAAGTTAGAAATGGTATTTATATTTTGTCATATGTCACCCTCACACCGACAAAGCCATGAGGCAACTGAAATCAGTTGTAATAATTCTTAGCAATGTTAGTAAAAGGTGTTGAGTGATTCAATCACCTGACACGTGCCGGCCAGTTATGTAATTTGTTGTTAACAAAATCTGATTGAATTCATAGAGAAATGCCAGTTTTGCGATTATGAATACACATTTGAAATTGTCTACAGCTGTAAATAATTAGAAGTCCGTCTATTAAAAACAGGTTTAGTACAAATGTGCATTCATCAATTGTTTGGGTTGGTTGAGCGGTTCGTTATAAAGTGGCACGCTGAAAGTACACCTGAAACACACCGCGAATCATGCGAATAAAAACAAACTTGGCTTCCATGTCTGAATATTCTGAGTGACACTGTTCTTGACACCCCGCGGGCCTAATCTAAGACATTAATTCTTATGTGTCTTTGATTTAGTAGTCTTTTCAGGTTCAGTGCCATTCAAATCTGGGATATTAGGCATTGAACGCAAAATATTTGCAATTATGTTGGATTCATTTATGTATTTAAATTCATAGAGATATCACATGAAAATAATTTTAATTGAATAGTTTCTTAAATATATTATACTTATTTATACATTTCACACTAATCGGCCAATATAATTCAAATTATCATACTACAATAAAAGCATTTAGCCAACCTATACGTCATTGCAGACTCACAGGCAATCCAAATGCTCTACCCCACTACCAGTGGCCAGCGTGCCCTGAATGCTGGCAGCATTATCCCGTTGAATTGCAATGCTTATTCGTTGAGCTAAATAGGTGCCAGAATTTTGATCCCGCTTCGCATCGAGCTAGTGCTCTGATAAGTTATGAAACCAACGGAACCAACGGCTCTTCACCAAACGGCTAAAATATGTAACCGCTATCGAGTACTCAAGTTGGTTTCAGAAAGATGTGCAGGCGGTAAAGTTTCGACACATGTAGCGTCCTAAATTATTAAATATTATTCCTATTATTTGATTAAAATACATACCAATTTTTACGGCAAATTTTACAAATTGAATGAAGAAATGTAAAATATAATACATTGTCTATCACTGTGATTTAAAACGCACTGATAATTAATGTTATAACGTGAGCCATTTTTATCAGTAACCAGATAAAAGGATAACTAATATATTTAATTAATACTTATACTATTGCTCTAGGCGTAATGTATGAGAAACATATAAATGAAATGATTTTTATACGACAATAACAAATTAATTAAGTATGAGATAATAAGATTACCTACGTTCGTAGCAGTTAAAGTCAATAAGTGTACCGAGGCGTAGCTCCGTAGCACAATAGCGCCTGCCGTAGCACCGTAGATTTATCAAATGATAATACCTAGCGTAACATTGAAGTACAAAGGCCTTTTCAGGATAAAGTATTTTTGCTGCTATAATTTATAATAATAATACTGAATGACATTAGTGTGGGATTTATTATAACATTTTTCGCTTAAACGCTAGGAAGGTCGACCTAAAATCCAAAAAAACTTAATAAAGATGGTTGCAATAAAGACGTATAATGCAGTTATACATATGGTCATACATATATGGATATACATACTCAGTTACAGAATACAGCGATGGCGCACTAACGAGCGTACGTGAAAGTGAGATATACATCTGAAAAGACTTTTTATAATAGCATTATTATTCACGTTATGCGCATATATTGGAGCTAAGAGTTTTACCAGTGCAGATACTATATCGCTCTGAAATATAAAAAAGTAACCGTTTTATTAATATTAATAAAGAAATTGTTAACTGCGAATAATGTTAAGTCCACCTTTTATGTAGATTCAAATCGACAAAATTTGGTTTAATATTCAGAAACAAGTCAGGTTCATGTTAATTTTAGTGACGATTTTACACAAAATTATCTAAATAAATGCATCAGTCCCTTCAAGTATTAATATCAAATATGAATAATGTAAAAAACCCCAAAGACAATAATTAATATTGCGGAACATTCAACACAAGTCTCACAATAATAATCTAATCGAATGCGATTAGATTAATCAACCCAATTTAATAAAAAAAACATAGATAACCATAATTTTTACGTATTAAATACCTCTGTGTATAAGCTTCAGACAATATTTGACACCGTTTGCAGCAGCTCATGCACCAAACAGCTAAGTAATCCAGCGATTCAATTTTAATTTTACAAATACTGCAGATTGTTGAGTGCAACATTCACGATGTAACAAATTGCCAAGTTTTATTATAAGGTATGAAGATTCATGTGGTCACAGTTGCAGATCAAATCGCAAACTTAAATTAAAAAAAAAAATTGACAAACCTCATCTAAGGCGAAAAATGTCTTCAAAGTGTGAATCAATTTTTCAAATATTTTAAAAATATTAATTTTAATATTTTGTGATTCCAGTTGAACGTGTAGTTGAACAGTGTTTGAAGGATGCAGAACTTAACGACTATCAACTATGGACATGAACTTGGCAATACGACAAGACGATACGATCCTGAAATACAGTTCTATGCATATTTTAGGACTGGTACTCTATTGAGATATACTTAGATTATTTTTAAGCAATGCGGGCAAAGTTAGTTATAGATTATTAGTAGATTATGATACAAGTGAGCTAAGTTGCTCAATACACACGAGGCTGTGTGTTGTAGCCCGAGCCGTAGGCGAGGGCGTAAATCAGCCGAGTGTATAATGAGCAAGTTGCTCACGAGTTTCATACTCACTTTTTCAACACCCTTGCGAGGAAAAAATATATAAATTGTACAAATGCGATACAAACAACATACGAAAATTATGGAAAATAGAGCGCAAGTTTTTTTTTTTTTGCGCGCGGCAAATATATTTTGGTTGATTACATATTATAAACTTCTATGATGTAAATCTGTATTACCCGGTTAAATTTAAAATGCTCTGTTTACTCGCATATAATTTGCAGTTAGGTACTAACTTAACTTTGTAGGAAGAAATTACCCGATTAAATTGAAAATGCTCTGTTTACTCGCCTAAATTTGCAGTTAGGTACTAACTTAACTTTGTAGGGATAATTCTATTACGCACTAATGTATAATATTATTATGCACGAGGGTGTTAAAGTTCGGTTTATGGCCCTAAGAACTATGTAATAAAGCTCACTTTACGAGCAAGGGTGTTGAAAATAATATTATCAAACTCGCAATAATATCTGAATCAAAAGTTTCATCGTAGATTTGTGATATATCGCAGGAGTTTGATGGTGTTACATTGAGAAATCGAGGAGTTGGCTCAAGATGACCATAGTAGTAATAACTACGAATAAATTCATATTTATTCGTAGAGTAATAAATAACTTCACTGACGAAAAAACAATGGAACTTTATCAGACATTGCTAACGAGCGACGTGGCTTCGAGGTATGCAGAGAGCTTACAGACGGTGGCGCAGGTGCAAGCTTGGATATTTACGAGACGGGCATAAAAGTTTCTCCCTTTTTATTGCAAAAGCTTACACTATAGTTTGCTCAGATGATTTTTTGGTGTAGTATCTGATTCAATGACATTTCATTACAAAATTGCGCCATTAAATCGGCAGTATTCAACAAAAGTAAAAAAATAATAATTTTGGCATTACCTCTTTGTCACTACATCGCTTCACGCTGTCTGTCCCTATGTGTGCTTAAATATTTAAAAGTAAGCTCAATGGATTTTGATGCGGTTTTAATAAATATAGTGATTCAAGAGGAAGGTTTACATGTATAATACATGCATAATTTTGTAGAGAAACACTGGTAATTTTAGAGATTTCCAATGTGTTATGGTAACTTATGGATAACCAGTAACTCACAATAACCAGTTTTTATCTGATACTTTTTACAAGAAATAATTACTTATTTACGTTGTGATTTTAAGCAATACAGCATCAATCTTAATCTTATTAAGTACCTTAAATACATTGTGCATTTAATGTAGATCATTATGGCCTTACAGCATGTAATTTAAATGAATATTTTCGAATATATTACACGTTTAAAATGCAGGGACATAGTGGTCGTGGCGGTACCGGCCGCGGGGAGCTGTAAGCGAGGACTTCACTAATATTCAGTTGCCATTTCCGCTGAGGAATATAAAATGCTTTTCTCTAAAGAATTCAGGGAAATAAAACATACTTTCTTTTGACTTTGCTGAAAGCAGGTTTTCCAATGCTAATTTGGCTTCTGATTTAAAATCTGGTGGAGTACAATCACTCTCCATTTCACTCTCTGTAGGAGCAAGTCATTTTAATAATAATATATGTTCATAAAATTTATGTTCATTTTTCATAAGTCGCTCTTTCAAGAGTAACCTCTAAAGAAAACATGTTTGTATTGTCTAATGAAAAAAAAAATGAACGTTGTATATAAAGACATTCAGACATTCTGTAGTATATTTAGTATCAGCATTGCAACCGTGCGAATCCGGGCGGGTCGCTAGTAAATTATATAATATAAATATCTGTATCACAAGAAAAGAAAACTAAACAACTTTTCATTGAGCAGGTATTAACAGAATACTTTTAGATTGACTTCATTACCTGCAAAGGTTAGCTGGACATTCCTTTGTTTTCATTCCTCAGTCTTGGGAATGCTAAGTTAGTTACGTGTCGTTTACTTCATAAAATCATTTATTAATGCCATAGAGACACGCGCCTCTTGATACTTTTGCAGATTTTTGAAGAAACATGTATGCTTGTTTGGTTACCCTTTGACCAGTCTCTCACCTGATGGTAAGTGATAATGTGGTCGAAGATGTTCTTCAGGCTAACTTAGAATTGGTATACTCTAAAAATGTTGATATCTAAATTCACTATTTTTTATATAGGTACACGCCAACTTTATCCATTTGTGACAAACGCTTTCTATATAATATACATTTTTACTATACAGCATATGCCTTTATTAAACAAATACTACAAACTATATACAACACTACAGCTACTACAATACTACAGCTACTACAATAAAAGCATTTGGACTCATAGGCAGTCCAAATGCTATACAGCATTGGTTGAGTCATCTAGGAGCAAATGCAAATGTTCTCACATCGGTTGCTCCTGAAGTTTATCATCCCGCTTGCGATGGAATGGTTGAATTCTGCATCTTTATTTTACGGATGTGATTATATTCTACCAAAGTTCCCGCTGATCAGAAGTACACCAACTTGTACTTTTGTATATCTGCAGGACCTGGATGGAAGATGCCAAGATTTTGGCAGCTGCTTTCGTGTGTAGAGAATCTCTCAGACTCAAGTGAGAATTTTGAATACCTTACGCTAACTTAGCATCACCATACTGTTAGAATATAACATAAGTTAAGCATAATTATCCCTCATGGGGTGCCGGGTTAGAATTGCACCTCCCTATATCATCCCGTGGGTGTCGTACGAAGCGACTAAGGGAAAAATACTGGAAGGTGGGCAGCAGCACCTTCTAAAGGACTGCCATCTTACACTGTGATCCCCAAACCGCTTGCCAAGCATAGGGATTATGGCAAATACCGCCTTATTAGGTAGATTACTTAAGCACATACCGAGACTAGTACAGACACCTTTTTTACTGAGGTATCAGGAAGACATCAATATAATAACATAATCATAATTTTAATACATGGTTATTACGAATTTTCTAGTTGACAATGCTACAGTCAAAAACTTCATTGATAGTTCCTATTAAAAATACTCATATTTTGCCTTAATAGCCTTCAAACATTAATTATTCTTCATACAGCAGTACAAAAAATATAAAAAAAATATCAAAACAAAACCTAACCCAAAGACTGTACGCGTCAATCTTTTATTTTTAAGTACGTGCACTCGGCGCAGCTGGCGCGCCAGTCTGCGTCAGTTTCTGAAGGCGAATGCACGCTCGTTTCTTGACTTAAAATTGTTACGATATGTAAAGTTTCAATAAAGTTGTGCTATATCAGGTTTTTAATGGTAACCTTTTGGAAACTGAAGAGTTAGTTTGAGGTAATAATAAGAACTAAACGACATCATTAATTAAAACTATTTTCATTATATTAACATATTGAGCTGTCACTTAAAATAGGGTGAATTTCTGTATTTGTCATATATGTAGATTGCAGAGCTTCTCCTTCGATTATATTAATCCCATTAATATTGGTGTCTCACTTTGTGAGTGAAAGACAAATGAACAATATGTTATTGTTCATTTTTCTTGTTCATTTTCAACGTTGTTGTGTAATAAAAGATACATACAAAACATCATGCCTCTTTCCCGTAGAGGTAGGCAGAAACCACAGATTTTCACAATAAGAGATATAGAGACTAAGACCGGAAAAATGTGTTAGAATTAATTTGGCAATATTGAGGGATGGATTAAGTAGTTATGTATCTCAAGTGAACAGAGGTGTTAAAAGGGGAAAGCCAGTTCAAGAATTCCCAAAATGGCGCTCGTGTATAAGAACAAATTTATGAGTATAGATGAAGCGTGTCAGTATCTTACTAGAAGGACAGTTGTAGTTCCTGCCTTCCTTCAGGAAAGAGGCGTGATATTTGTATAGAATTATGTATGTTATTTCATTCAAACGTTATGATGATTTACATTAAAATTCAAGTAACTTGCAAAATAATGATGAATTAATTACCTATAAATTAAGAAGATTTCTTTGACACTTCTATTGAGGTTCATTGAACTTCGTTAGCTACTTACTGCTTTTGAGGGCTTATATGCAGTGAGTGCATTTGTAGTAAATGTGAGTAAAATTTGTGTGTATACTACGTATTTATTCGTAGTGTGTATAGCAAATTATGATCACATAAACTTATGTATGTACACGGCTGTAAACTATAATATCTGAAAACACTGATATTTTTACACGACTGCCCAAAAAGGAGTGTTATGTTTTCAGGGTTCATGTATGTATGTTTGTGAGTTACTTTTGTAATGAACAGAACAGTACTTCGGCTCCGATGTTTCCAGTCTGGTGGTCGTCTCAAGAATGCCCCACTCCTCCGCTCTTCACTTCGTGTCAACACTCATTTTAGCGGGAAATCACTCTGCCAATAACAGAGCGTGTCGTATGTTTTATCCCATCAAATGGTGGCGCTACTGTCGCTTTGGTGTTGCCATTACCAACATCCGCCAACTGATCAGTATCAAATATTTATTTCCTTTCAATAACACCATAATATAGAATGAAAACATAACATTATATTCCACCAGAACTTCTAAACGGCTCAACCCGTTTTTAATGTTTAATATATCATTAGATTCGTCTTGATAGCGCAGGTGAGACTAGGTACATTAAAAGGTAATAAATAACAAACTGACCGATGTTAGACGCCATATAGTAAGAATAAAATATCCAAACCTATGAAAGCCTAATGGCTTTCAAAATGAAGGGCTTTAAGAAACGATTCCATAAATATATATAATTCGCAGATTTAATTTCAATTGAACGATAAGAAAAGAAAGTTAAAGTCGGGTTATTTTATTTTTATTCATTTATACTTGTTTAGTAATATTAATAATTGGTTTCATTTATACTTGTTTGTCGATGTAAACTAATTTTTTTTTATGGGACAGGAGGGCAAACGATCTGAAGGTTAACCTGGTGGTAAGTGATCACTACGAATATCCGCAACACCAGAGGTCTCGAGGATGCGTTGCCGGCCTTTGAGGAGGGAATATGCTCGCTTCTTGAAGGCCCCTAAGTCGTATCTGTTAAGAAATATTTCACCAGGCAGCTGGTTCCCAATAGTGGCAGTGCGAGGTAGGAAATGCTATGAAAATTGCAAGGTTGTGGACTTCCAGACATTGACATGAAATTGATGAAAAATCATGCCTTGTCGGGACGTTCGATGGCGAAATTGAGCTGCAGGTAGTAAATCGAACAGTTCCGAGGAACACTCCCCTTGATAGATACGGTAAAAGATGCAGAGTGATCCATCATCTCTACGCAGTGCCAAAGGGTCGAGCCGACCGGAGAGAATTTGATTGTTGACGACTTGAGTCGCTTTGCGTTGAATGCGGTCAAATGGAAGAAGCTGGTACTGGGGAGCCCCCGCCCAGAGGTGAGAGCAGTACTCCATGTGAGGCCGAACCTGAGCCTTATAAAGTTGCAGGTGATTGACCGACGTAAATGATAATTTAGCCTTATCTTCCAAGTGACAGGGAAATTGAACGACGCTCGATATGTCAACGCCAAGTACTACGATGCGTGGAGGTGGCAAGGGGAGTGTCTTCAAAACCGAGAGATACGACAAAGGGGGATAATTTAGTGGTAAACGCACAAACTTGTGTCTTCTTGGGGTTAAATTGGACAAAGTTCAGCCGGTCCCATTTCGAAACATTTGACAATATGGTATCGACTTCAGACTCAAGTTAGTTCCGACTCTCGACAACGATTTCCCGAGAAATTTTAGCACGGCCGGTGTAAGAGGCATCTCCGGTACTGTTTTGACAAAAAAAATACCTTATAGGCGGGGTTTGGTGGAGGGTCCTCATACAAATACGAGATTTGCCTTATGACAAATTTAATAAGTTGGCATCGTCAGGACCACTATGTCCTAGTTATGAATGAAATTCTCTTGTTATCATTATCGCCGATGCCAACTTCATAACTGGCTAACATACTTTAATGTTTACTCTCTTGCAGAATTCAATGCAATTCATAAAAATATTATAAATGTCGAGCTTCTTGGACAGCTTTTCTTAGAAATTAAATGTTTTCAATAGAAGTCACATTTACTTATGAAATTGACATATTAGATTGTTCATACCTAGTTTGACATTAAAATATAAATTACATTGAATTAAATTTTACCAATAATTTTTTTCTGTCTCCTATTTGGCTCAACGAATAAGCATTGCAAATCAACGGGGCAATGCTGCTAGCATGCTGCGCACACGGCCAATTGGTAGTGGGCTTGAGCATTTAAACTGCCTGTGAGTTTGCAATGACGTATGGGAATCTAAATGCTTTTATTGTAGTAGATGTAGTGTTGTATATAGTTCATAGTATTTTTTTAATAAAGGCATACCAATTTTCATAATATTATGTCAATAGTAATTAATAATACTACTTAATAATATTTTAGTTTGAGATTGAAACATTTGTATGCCTTTCGGCATACAAATGTTATATTATTTAATAGTAAATAGTATTATGATCTTCGCACCCATGTTTTTAACAAATAAATATTTATTCATTTATTCCTTCGTCAAAAACTTGATCTGGAATGGAAACTCTCAGAAAAAGTTGACGGAATTCTCGGAATACATTTGAACATGCTTGATAACAGATTTTCTACTTGAACCTGGCGGCTAGGTCAAGTGGTAAATGTGTTCTCAGAAGACCGTGATAATTTTACTTAAACGCCAGAACATATTCTACCAAGTCACCTTCCAAAACGTATGCTTTAAATAACGGAAAAAAAATTACACACGGGACTTCGGGTACCATCACCGTTTAAGGATATTTGATTAACATACAATTATGAAAATATAACTGATTTAATTGTTCAGTTTAGAAGCGCTCGTAGCGAAGTTAGCTATTCTTAACCGATCAGCAAAGTTAAGCAACGTCCGCCGCGGTCTTGAGTTGGATGGGTGACCGTTAGTGACATTACTACTGAGCGCTTCCTTGCTTTGGAGGGCACGTAAAGCCGTCGGTCTTGGTTGTTGTCGTTAGATGGTAATCGTTTGAGCATGGTGGTAGGGCATTTTGCGACTGCCTGTCTGGCTAGCCCCCACCCTCAAGTAGAAAATCAGTCGCAAAGCACCTTACGGTGTGTTCCGGCAGCTGTCCTTGAGAGCCAGTAATTATAGGTTAAGCCTGATAACACTTTTGACCACATCATCACTTACCATCAGGTGAGATCATGATCAAAGGCTTACCTATCGGCAATAAAAAAAAAGTCTATGAAGCCGAAGTTGATATAGTAGATATAATACAAGGGTCGAAAGTAATCAATTCTCATACGAGGTATTTAGATATAGTCTGAGTAGGAATTTATGACTCTCACCCGTTTTAAGCATTCTACTTTTCATTTCGAATATATGGAAAGTAAAAAAAAATGTCGTCTTTCTAAAGTAGCACCTATTAAAAATTAATTTAAAGGTTAGATGTGAAATTTAAAGTTGAATTTTCTTTGTAATATTTACGGCGGCTATAATCCGAAGAGAAGTTGACGACTTTATCCGTGTTAAACATTCTACTTTTCACTACGAATATAAGGAAAAAAATGCAGTATTATTAAAATATTTAGTACTAATAATAATCACATAAGTAGATCTATTCAAAATTTATGCGGTTATAGTCCAAGTAAGAATTGACAATTTTCATCCGTGTAAATTACTCTACTTTTCATTTAAAAATGAAAAAATAAAAAATGGTATGTTTTTCAAAATTTTTACTGAAAATTATAACGTGATTAGTAGATACATATAAAAAAATAAAAATGGAGCTGTGAAAACAATTTGTAAATTTTAAGCAACAAAATAGTTTCTTTTTTAAAGTACCTACCTACCTAATATTAGAACGAAGTATTTTAGAACGAAAACACATAGATGTCTAATTTTTCTTACAACACTCCATTTACAACCATGGTTACAAGTCATTTCGGCCCTAGAGAAGAAAGCATTTACTATGAGTTTTTCCCACCCTTAGGTGGCAAGCAGCGTCTTCCACCCACTACTCAGATCAAACACACACTACTTTCCCAGTATGAGAAATGAAAAAGTGTTTTGTTTTTTCATGCGTTTGAACCACATCATAATATGCTCGCCAGTTTTTTAAGTAAAGTCTTATAAAACTGGCGAGCTATTTTAGCTTTCGTAAACTGTGGATACAGAATCGGAACTGAGAATATATGAACTTCTTGAGGTACCGTAGGGTACCACCGCGTTAAACACTTTTAAAGCAATTAATAATTAATTAAAAGTAAAAAATTACTGTTCATTTAGTACACATTTTTTACATTTAATTGTAGGATGAGAGCCCATAGAAAACTTATTAAAGATTTAAATAAGTATGAACAAAAATACAATTGCTTTTGTAATGATTTAGATGAAAAATAAAATAGCAGGCTAAGCTAAGTAATTCTATAACCGTTTAACGACCTTGCAATCGCCCCAACCCGACATTGTTATCGTATTGAAGTAAAACCTCTCAATTCAATTGAAATCGTATTTCTACTGAATCGAGAGCCAATCTGGAAGTGTTGAGGCATCGAGAAACTCGAAGTATTAAGGGGGACGCCGTCCTTAGGTTTTAATTTAAATGATGGAAGAGGGACTTGTTGACATTTTGAGTTTTAATGAGTAGAAAACTGTCAACAATGGTATAGTTTGTCACTTGATATATTTCATTTCATATATATCATTTCATATATATAAAAAACTGTATATTTCAGTCCTGTTTTTGTAAACATCTCGTTTACTTTGTAACTAGTTCTTTCTGCTATACTATGATCTCAGCTTGTCATTATGTTGGTTAATAATTTCGTGATCATAAATTACATACTTGGTTTCTTTTTAACCTAGTTGCTCTTGCTTTGTTAGACCTTTGCTTTAGAGGAAGTATCTGAGGCTGATAGTAAGATAGATAAATGCCGAACTTAAGCTCGAAAATTAAAAAAATATGTATTAGTTAGATTAGTATAGTATATCTACTTAATTTTACAAATTATTTTACAAGGTGGTAAGCATTTTGCGAATGCCTGCTTGGCTAGCTACCACCCTCAAGTAGAAAATCTGTTGCCAAGCACCTAACGGTGTGTTCCGACAGCTGTCCCTGAGAGCCAGTAATTCTATCATCACTTACCATCAGGTGAGGTAGCGGTCAAAGGATATCCCATCAGATATATAAAATAAATCAGTTATTACCTATATATTATAACGAAAAATTCGAAGACAAAATATCTCTGTAACAAATTCAAAGAAAACTTTTCCCCGAAATGCTCAAGAGAACTTGAGAACGCTATTCAACGGAGACAATAAATACTTTTCAAGAAAACCACTTTCATACCATTCATAAGACTCTGATTTACGGGTTCTTAGTCAATTTAGGCCAATAGTATTAGTGCGTGGTTAGGTGTGAAATATGAGATTGTGATCTCAGGTAATAAAATTTACCTTTTGGCTGGCGTGAAAACAAATGAATGAAATAACATAAGCTTAGAGGTCCCTTTTGTGGTGACATCTCGACTGTTTGTAATTGCTCGATATGGATTGGTTTAGATTGCTTGAAACACTTTAACACTCGCTGCTGGCGTAAAAGTTTGGCTCCAGGGTACTTATGCCAAAATGTTTTTGTCTCTTAAGATATGTTAAACATTTTATTATGTGCTACAACCGCGTACAAACAAACACACATATATTTATTTTTGATATTTATGAGGCAAATCTCATCACCTGCACGTACTCAGTGATTCAAGTAAATTTCGCTTACATCAAAGAAGGTATTAAAATAAAACAGCGATTGGGGGGAGGGACAGATTTATTATTTTTTTCATTTCTACTGGATATTCGTATACAGACACCAATTAAAACTTATTAATACAGAAGACGTAGGAAATAACAAACCATTTATGTAGTTTATGAATACAGGTAACCCTAACAGCAAACACATATACAGAGCGTGAAGATAGTATGAGGAATATGAATTATGGTACCACCAACTTAACTGTGCAGTTCGCGAGGGCGCTGCTGGTCAAGGAAATCAACTACAAACTGTCACAATTTGAAGGAATGTTGTAGTTCTTTTTTCTGCCGCCTGAACAGATAAGTTGGTGGGACTGTAAATAATAATTTGTGAAGAACAATGTACACAGATTAGAATCTTTGCAAGATAGATATTGATTATCCTATGGAGTTACATGTAACATTGAATCTATTTTTTTTGTGGTTTTTATGTTTTTAATCTAAGATTAATATGCTATTGACATTTTCTACTAAAATACAAGATAAGGTGTTGAAGTTGAAGTGTTCATCTACTGTCCTATCATAACATCGATAAACATTGTGTGATTAGATTATATTGAAACACCCAACATATTAAACAATTAAAATAGCAACATCAATACAATTCATATATTATATATATTGTTACACGGGTATTTCTCATAAATATAATTACTATATATAGGTACAGCAACATGTTCGTAACAAACATGTTACTGCAAGTACTTAACAATACTAAGACTGGTTTGCGCAAAATTTTACTATGGTTAAATCAGTGATTTTTATTCAATTCCAGCATTTAATGAATTGATTTAACAAACGATTTGACATTAAACATGGTGCAACTAAGGCTTAGATACACCATCTATAGTTAAAGTCAAATCGTTTGTCAAGTCAAGTCAATTCGTCATGATAATTCCGCTGGAATAAGGTCTTGACGAACTATTTGATGTTGATAATAGATGGTGCAACAAAGGTTCAGTTACAACACCTATAGTTAATATCAAATCGTACATCAAATCAATAAATCCACTGGAATAATGTTGACTTCGCGAACTTTTTAACGATAATTATAGATGATGCAACTACGGCTCAGTTGCACCATTTATAGTTAACATCGAATCGTTCATCAAGTCAATAATTCCACTGGATTAAGTATGACATGATGTGATGTTACGAAGTTTACTTTAGATGTTACTGAGCCTTAATTTATCATTTATAGTTAACGTTATTATAGTTGGTGCAACCAAAGCTCAGTTACACCATTTATAGTTAACATCGAATCGTTCATCAAGTCAATAATTCCACTGGAATAAGTATGACATGACGTGACGATTTGAAGTTATCTCTAGATATTTCACCTGAGCCTTAGTTTATCATTTATAGTTAAACTAAGGCCTAGGTGCAATATCTAGAGTTAACAATTCCGCTGAAATATGGTTGACTTGATTTCACTGTAATAATAGATGTTGCAACTAAGCCTCAGTTGTCTTATATATAGTTAACATCAAATGGTTTATCAAGTCAATAATTACACTGGAATAAGGTAAAATTTAAATTGTTTCATACATTTAACGGTAGTCAAATTTAGTGCAATTCAGTCTAAGCTTAAATGCCAAACAACAACACATCAAGATCGTATTAAGAAATTATTATCTCCCGGCAACGCTAAGTTTATATCCATAACATTTTCTACAATTCTGAAATAGTCTACACCAATAAATAAGGGCACCTACTGCACCGTAAGTCATACATTTCAATCTTTCAAAATCTGAATATATTTTGGTAAATTAATTAATACAATTAGCTCTACGTACACGTATAATTACTAATAAAACATCTTCTAATGCTTACCTAAGTTGACTATATTTTACCTTTTATAAGTCACAACGACTTTACAATAAAAGCGAAGGATCAAAGAGCGCTATATAAAAAATATCATAAAATACGTTTTCCTAGAAAATTACACTCGGGTAAATGTTAAATTCATCAAATAGTAGAATCACAAGATAGGATAGGTATGCGTAAGTTATATAAGTACTTGTAACATGTAATAATTAGCTTAGGGTAAATAGGGTAATACGATATAATTTTTTTCAATTACATTGAAAAGGAATTAGTATAGGATGACGTAATAGGGCACGCAATATATCACATGGATTTTTAATGCTGAGCAAACAGCACAACCTTGAGTATATGCGTACGTATATGTGTATAATATATACTTGCGTTTTTTGGTTTAAGCTATAATTACAAGTCAAGTAATTTTATGAAGAAAACATTAAATTCAATAATACGTGCATATCGACTTTTGTGTTTAATTGCAGTGTAGATGAGAAAAGCCCATTTACTTTATCAATAATAATTATTACATTTATATATTATAACAACATTTACTTGTAACATTTAATAATAAGCAGAAACAAGAACTAAATAAGTTTTAAGGATTTTTTTTGTGTTACACAGTAACATTTTTATCTTTTTAGATTTAGTCATCTGTTGTTTGAACACCTTCTTACTCATCATCTGTAATAAGGTTATTTTTGCAGCTTTTACCAAATTGTGCAGCTCTTGGCTCTGGTTATGTCTTCAGCCCTACAACATTTCTCAGACTCCACTAATATCAGTCCATTATAATACTTTTCTTTTCTCCACAAGCTCTTTACAGTACAGAAAGTTACAGACAATAATTATTTATCAATTTGAGTTCTATTTGCAATGATGTGTATAAAAGTTCTATATTCGATAACAAATATTAAGTCTTTTTAAGACGTATTGATTCCTACTTCTTTGGCCAATCAATCTGTACGATCGCCAAACTGAACAGTTCCTAACCATGTTCATTTAAAGCTTTATCGTATAATTTAAAGAATGTCTTTCTCATTTTGAGTATATAAGAATACAGCATGGTTTTGATAAAATTTTGTAAAATAGATATTAGACAAGGCATGATTTAGATACAAGAATATAATATTACAACATCAATATAATACAATATAGGTTAAACCATGATATAATATTAGACATTAAACTCAATTGTATTACGATATAATACTATAATGATATTTTCAATACATAAGTAGTTATACTATACGAAGTTATTTCTCTTACCGCTAGATCTCACTTTCTGGACTCTTTTATTTATTACCCTATTCATATTTTGCCCTCCAATAAATTGTAAGCTCCATCTTTTAAATAACTTCAGTACTTACTTTTATATTTGATATCATACGATAAAAATATATAAAACAAAAAGCCAATGAAGGTTAGTAAGAAGTGAATACGTTTTTAGATACAAATTCCTTGATGTATCAATCTAATAATTTTGGCGTATTCTATCTGAATATGCTATGCGCTGCCATTATTTTGGCTCATTTCATCTTCGCGATTTAACTAGAAATAGGTACTATCTTGTCTGTCTTCTGTGAGACTTGATACGATTCAATATTACCGTAAAGTTTTGGATTACCAACAGTTAGATATAACTTATCTGTTGGTTAAACTAAGCGCACAATCATTTCAGCGTTCATGATTTTCATGTTCATCTATAACGAACTTATATAGTGTCAGTACATTATTATGTTTATCAAGAAATAAAAATACATTTTGAAGTAATTTACTAATGCAAGTAATTTGGCACATTACACATTGCTCAAGGGTGCAATCACTTTACCGCTTCTCTATCACATTTCATAACGTTCAAGTTAGAATAAATTCTTCCGATATATCTAAATAGTAGTTTCCGAGCTTCATTCAAGAACCCATCACCTAGTTTGCACCCTTCCATAGCACGCTCATTCACCCTCCTTCCATAATGTTCGCGATTCTTAATTTATACCTAACAACCAGTGCCCACCCACTTTTCTGTGCTATAGCGAAAACGTTCCCTTACACGCAAGTTAATGTTTTTTTCAAATATACCATTAACACATTATTATGCTTATAAAATGATGCACGTGCAAATAATATAATATATGTAATTTCATTTAGGAGTGATAGAATCAATAGTAATAAATATGCTCATACTTTCATGATCCCGACTTCTACAATTTATAGACATAATATTTTTCAGTGTATGAAGTCGATAATTTTTTTATAGATTTTAAACGCCAAATCATAACCCGAAGAGAGAATATAGACCGCTATTTTTAATTTTTAAGGACATAATTATACTTGAATTAAAAGTGCGGTTCGAGTGCACTTGTGACTTAAGAAAATGTAATTGGGTCAATCATAATCGCGACGATATGTTTTAGTACAAATTGATATGTGGAGATCGAAAATTTTGACAATGTTTTTTATTACAGTTATAGCCAATTGGTTCCGGGAAAATTTTGTAGCGAAGCGTTGAACGTCGAATGGTGAACGTTGAGCGGCAACCGGTGAGAGTCGCGATAAGGATGGGCGGCTGCCACTCCTCGGTTTACGCAACGCGGCTCTAACGTTAACCGAATGCTTTAGGAACGCCCGGTAAACAGCTGGGACTGTAATCAACCATATTATGAAGATTAATAAAGGCGGCGTGTGCCTAGGCGTCAGGCCCAACTACGCTACCCATTCTACTATGCGCTACAGCAGAAGGCTACAGCCGCGCCCTTCACTAGCCGACAATGTTAAATGATAAACACAGCTGTCGGCCACCAACAAAACTACACAAATCACGCGATTAAATCTAGAAAGCAAATTGTAAGAGAGAACAAATTGTGCTAAGTACAAATAAACTAATCCCATTAAAATAGCTACTTTTATTTATAAGCATAAAATACTTTCAGAGTTTTTACACATATGGAATTCAACATAAACTGTATTATTGAATATCATTATTTCTTTATATTAGGATTTGTATATATTAAAAATTAATGTATTAGTCCTGTTGAAACCATTAGGTGTATTTAAAATAAATATCTACGAAACCAATCAAGCCTCGCTATAAGGTTAGAACATTTTCTGGTAATGAAGAAAAGGAAATCACTACTCAACTATAACCAATACATTTGAAAAAGTAAGTCAACATTGATTCGAAATATAATAATTATGAGTCATAAAATGTAGATAACCAAGATAAAAAGAAACGATTGTAGAATACACTTGGAATCAAATATAGGTCTATATTTTGGATTACAATTGGCGAAAAATATCTAAACTGCGGAAGGACGTGTCCCCAGTCTGAGAGCATTCCACAGGTTGTCTTTACAAATGTCAAATTGAAGCACGTACAAAACGTAGCTCGTTCATTTTGGCACTTAGCTTCATCCATCGAGCGCTTGAATTACATTTAAACCTTTACATTTGAATATTCATTCGTGCGGCATGTTTGAATAAATACTTTATTGGCTGATAAGGCCATATCACAGACAGACAGCGATAACTTGCTGTACTTACTATCATTACTTAGACCACAATGTTTCGAGCACCATCCTTTAACGATGTTTAATTCCGAATGACATTTAAAATGTATTATTACCAATACAACCCTTCTCGTCTTATTACAGATAGAAGGGAATCTTTCTGAAGTTTTGAGACATCGTCTCAAAAACATTCCCAAATATATAATTTGTTAAGTTTGTTTCGTTTCATAAGAACAAACAGCAGTTTGAACAAAAAATATCACTAAACAATATCAAAGTAAAGGTAGCAAATTAATTGAATTTACATACTAACACCAACAACATTAATTACTTTAAATATTCAAAACATTTAAGTTGCCTGAAAAATGTTAACATATAGACTGGAAGAAGAATTAGAAAAGGAAAGATACAGAAATAGAGGAGTAAGTAACGGGAAAGGAGACAGCAATCTGCGTTTCGCAGTGCTTAACGCACGAAGCTGATGTTCAGCGACGGGCATTTCCTGATGGTCAACTGCAGAGCATTGTTGCCAGCATTGAGAGCGCTCGATAGCCACTGCGCGGGGCGCGAGGTTGAAGGGCGCGGTGGGGGCGCCGCGCGTATGCTGCGTGGGGGCACAGACGGGAGTTTCCTTACCACGCCGGTCTGAATCTGCTGCAATATGTTGCCCGAGGCCTGCGGGGCGTGCGCGGGCGAGTGGTGAGACGCATGCGAGGCGTGCGAGGCGCGCGACATGTGCGACAGATGAGACACGTGCGAGGCCGTGCTAGGGCAGGCCGAGGGGCGGCGAGAGCCGCGCCCCGATGCCACCGACGTGTTGGACGCCCCCAAGTACGGCGCTGAAGAAGCTGTGTTCGGCATCGAGCCGCCCTAAACATTACACAACGTATTTTAAAGCAGTTTTTTTCCACTTTTCTGCTCTGGCGAATTGGAATGGATAAATATTTTAACATCAAAAATATTTCACTTTGTGTCAGTTCTCGTTTGAAGCCAAGCTAGACAACAGGTGTCTGGCTTGGCTTCAAAGGTAACACAATTGGCATCTCTGTCAGAAAAATGCAAAAGGAAGAATAACTTTGAAATTAAATTATGGATGTTAAGAGTTATTATACTACTTGAATGCTAATTGAATTCGAATGTCAAATCAAATATTGCTGTTTTATAAAAAATATATGAATAACTATGTAAGTTTCTTAGAAGAATATGTAATTTTATTACATTCGGTAGTGTTTCACGAAGCTTAAAATACGGCTTATCTTAATAAGTTTGATAAGCATAACTGTTGCATGCTTCGTATGAATAACATTTCTAATAGTTACTAGCATTAAGCGTGTTGAGTTCCAGAAAATCTAGTGAACCAGTTTTCATATACAGTTACACTACACTACAATTAATGAGTTTCTTTCACGGAGATGTTGCTGAGAACGAGATTTAAAAAGTATATTCTTATGTTTTACTCGCGGTTTCGAGTCACTCAGAATTAAGTTAAGTGTAATATAGAAGCCAAGGCAACATCTTAGTGTGGTCGCATATGTAATGTGAATGATTGCGCATTTACAGAGAAATCATAGGTAACGTCCGCGAGTAGTAATCACGATAGAGAAGAACCATACTCACGATCATGCTCCGTGCAAGCTGCGTAGAAGAACAAACAGCAACAGTGAATGAGATAGCGGTATTAATGCTGGAGGCTTTAAGCCCCGCAATGAATGAACTACTGTTGTATAATATAGGTACCTCGTCTCTTCTTCTCGTGGACAAAATATAATTGAACAATGAGGCATCGGTAAGCGTGGGTATCGGCGAGCGGCAGCGGCGCGGCGTGATTGTATTGCCGCGTGACAACTCTACTGCAGCGTGCAGAGAGGTGCTGAGTTAGCTACGCTTACCTCTTGGCGCGACTGCCGCTCGCTGCAACTTCGCAGTCACCCCGACGCTCCCTGTAAGGTACTACGGTGCCCCCACAATTACAGAAATGTTACTTTTTATGTATTACAATATTATTTTTTTGAATAGTCAATGTCGTTTGAATTTTTAATACGTTTTGCCGTGTGTGAGTTATTCCCCTGTATAGCAATTATATCGTATTTATTATAACAAAATCGAATAGGTGTTAACTGGAAATGGGTGGTAGAAGTAACATGGCCGCAGTGGTAGGAGCTCTGATTATGGAACGGATACATAGCAGTGTAGTGGTGGGCGCAGAGGAATGTGATGTAGTTAAGGCATAGAGAAGGAAGGCCGCTTCGCCCACCACTGCACATTGTGGCTGGGTGTGATCTCATGCACGCGTACTGATTAGGTACATCAACACGTACATGCACCATCGCCGCGACTGGCTCGCTCGGCCAAGCGATCTATGCGATGGGGGTCCGATGAACAAACAGAGACAGTCTCACAAAATGATGTGTATGTCAACCAGATCGTGCAAATTTATGTATGTGGTGGTGATGTGATGGATGGACGCTATATCTCTCCCAGTCGGTATGGGTAGAAATCACCGAGAAGAGCACAGATCACATCAAGATCAAGCCGTTAAGTGGGACATTTAACAGAGGGTGGTGGATGCGCAGCCAGGCACGCGAACGTGACGGATGCATCACTTACGACGGGATGCGCCGTAGCAGGCACGGACAGGCTCGAGCCTGACCCGCCCCTTCCCCTGTTCTGGTAGGCCTGCCAAAATAACCAAATTGTAATGTGGAACCGAGTGACGCTTCTTGGCGCTGCTAGCTGAAGGTAATCAGATGGTGTAAATTGTTCGAGTGAGTGCATGTGTGTTGTTATATACACGTTATTATAGCGTTGAAAGTTATTCGATCAATAACGTAAGGTGACTTACAGTTGGCGGTGAAAGATTGGCGTTGCTAGCATTGCTGGTGTTGCTGGCGCGACGCTCCTGTGGTCCAATGCTGGAGTGGCGGCGAGTGGGCAGGCCGGAGGCGCCGCCTGGCGTGCCACCGGGCGAGGATGAGCATGACGGTGCGCCATTTTGGACATGAATGCGCGGTGTCAGCAAAGTGTTGTCCGACAGACGACGGTTTGGGAACACGTTCGTGGCCACACGCAAGAAGTTGTTGTCGTTGTTGTTCGAGTTTGTGGAGTTGTTCGATCCAAAAAACCACTGCCCAATTTCTGGTACAAAATATAAAATATATTAGTTTTCCATCTATAGGTACGTAAATAAACACACACGGAAAGTGACTTAGCTATCGCTGAAACGTCACCTAAAGACAAAAATATGTGTAGCTTAACATTACTGATATACCTGGCAGTCATTTTATAATTATTATTTCACAAACTTTTTTTGCTTCAAACCACAACACAATGTTGAGAAGCAAAGCAACTACTACAAATCCTATAAATTATTTCAATGTGTTGGAATAGATCTAAAGACATGCCCTGGAAAATAATTAGTGTACCAAGCCAGTTTGGCAAACTACACACCATTTTAAACTTCCTAAGGTATATAAAAATAAAGAACATGTAATTCAAGTAAACGTTTAAGAGACACATATTCTATGATATCAGATTTCACATTTTACATCTGATCCATGAGTCCCTAAGAAATTCAATGAAGAAGGCGAACGCTAGTTGCAGAGATGCGAACGATTATATAGAGATGTGGTATAACTAAATAGAATTGATAAGATTAGAACTGAGTATACCAAGGGTATATTGAAAGTAGCACTAGTGAGAAGAACACTGAAGAGTAATAGATTTAACTAAAAACGTGTTGAATATGAATGAAGACGGATATAGGCGTAGCTCCCACTACCCCTCTAAAATATTAAGTTAAAAAAGTTATGGAAGGATTACGTGAAAAATGCTGAGTGTACAAAAGGCGTGAGTATTCAGATGATGGCCATATGAATACATATTGAGCCCACTATACTTAACGTGCTAAGATCAGAAAGAACAGATACTAACTCTTGATGCCCGTGCCAACGCTTGACTGGCTGGTGGTTGGTTGCACAGTGGGTCCGCTAACGGAAGCTTTGCGCGCCATGTCTTCAGCACTGGAAGCCTTGCGTTCACGCTCCACGCGCAAATTGGGAATGTTGAAGGGCGGAGCATCTTCGATATTGTCCGTGGACCGACGGTGGAACAGACTCGAGCGTGAGGGGCGCTCGATACGCGGCACTCGTGGTCCACCCGCAGCCACCACCGCACGTTGGACCCCATCAATTTGGTCCAGCAAGTCGTATAGTATCTACATCATCATTCACTTTTAATTGAACATATTTATACATATAATTTTTCACGGTGAGGTACCGTAAAACACTAAATAAAAATCAACATACCTACAACATATTTTACGTTTGCGAAATAGTACAAATTTTTTTGATTTAATCATAATAACTGATTTAATAGACAAGAATGTGACCTTTTATCATATTAAGTATTTGTACTTCAAATCCTGTTTTATACGTATGGTTTTCAGGATGGGTACTTATTTTATTGAATAGTAGATATTATTGAAAACAAAGAAATTGAAAACATTGTATCATCCTATACAGTAGTGAATTGACTCTCAATAAATTCAACAAACATTTAAGTTTGGTTACTTTGATATCAAAAAGAATATGTACATGCCACTGAATCATAAGAAACTTACCTCAACTAGATTATGGTACTGTTCCATACTTAAGCTTGGATTGACTGTCTGTGGAGCCAGGGATGGCAACATATCCTGCGCCATAATGCTAGAGCTCAGCCCATACTTCTTGTCCGTAATCATTATCTTGTAAAGCTCTGCAACGGCACATTTTAGCATAATGTAATCACAATAGTACATAAACAGAAAACACAATCGCAGAGAACATTCACTTGAATTCGCCGAAGTCTTTATTTGCAAATGCATTCGCTGAGCAGCAACATGTATATCTTTTCAAGCAGCGAAGCAATTAACATCTAAAAGTTGTTTTGAGATACTACTATCTGATTTGAAAGCTTTCGTATATGGTACCATATAGACACAGCGGAAAGTGCTCGGTGACAACCACGCTGAATTCATGAGTACAAAATTTATGAAAAATTATAAACTGGCCGAATTCAAGTTGATTGTTTAGGGTAGAAAACGATACTCACTAACAACCCGGCTTATGATATCCGGGTCATTGAGTTTCATGATCAGCATGGTCGGGATGACATGGTCCACGAGGTGGCGTTTTTCGAGCCTATGGAGCACTTTCTCGTAGAAGCTTAGTATATGGCTTATGATTTTGATGTCGCAGTAGTGTCGTTCCAGTAAGTTCCTCACTTTGGCGAGCACGTAGGCTTGCAGGACGTTGTTGTCGATGTAGTCCGCACAATTTTGAAGGGCGACGAGTGCAGCCGTTTGCTAAAATGATTATATTTGCATTCAGATCACCACAATGGTTAAAATACCAGAAAAATATGTAGACATGTATATAGAAGCATGATCTAGATATAACTTTGTATAGTCCATCAGTTATTAGTATACAGTGTGAAATGTATATGGATGACGACTAATAAACTGGTTGTAAAAGGTTATAAAAAATTACTTATATGTAAAATATTATGTCGCTTTCTCTTAGATACAACAGTGTAAATCGCCGCTCTAGAATCTCAAAGTTCTTGATTCCACCCCTAGGTCGGACAGTAATTAGGTACTCAGTAACACGTCCGGTTTATTTATGTATAAAGAATTGTCTTATGAAGTGCGTTTTTAACAAAAAGCATATTATTGTACAAGACGAAATAAAAACATTGATATAGACATATAACTTGCAAAATAGTTTGTTCTACGGACCTGTCCAAGTGGTGTAAGATGTCCCGCTGTTGCGTTAGTGCGAATGAGGTTGTGAGTACATTTTACTAAAAATGCGCAAATAGGATGTATAAAATATAAACTTACTCGGCTCGAGGGACATGTTTTAGGCCTGGGCAGTGGACTGTCTTCTGGTTGCTGTGGAAAATAACAAAATAAATAACAATTTAATTCAAAATAGTATTATCACATTAAAAATAAAAATTATAATTGTACAATAAAACAGGCTGTTAAATAGAACTGGACTAACTTTATCACAGTCAACTAAATTCGGGTTTTTATGAATGTAATTCAATTGTTATCATTATCTATGATGTGCATGGATTAAACCTAATTATTAAATATATTTCATAATATAATATATTAAAGCACTAACGGTTACTGAACTATTTATTACCTACCCATGCATGTAAATTGTTCGCTGCAACTACTTCACGGAGCCGATATGGTCCATTTATTAATAAAATTCAAATATTATCATATCTATGATGCGCATTGATTTATAACTGGCAATACACATTTGTGTTGGTAACACTATCGACCTGGGATATGAGGATAATGAAGAACATACTTAGGCCCTTCATTGAGTTCATGTGATGACGGCTTCGCGCAACTGTTGTATGATGAACATTGGATATGCGCGAAATTTATGTCACAGTAAAAGGAAGAAGAACAGTGCTACGTCTTCATACTACTGTCCGAACCACATAGCACCTTGAGTATTGTCGCGCGTGCTCCTCGAGCGTACACTCACATAATGTTTAATGAAGAATTGTTACTACTGCCCTTTTTTTCCTCGATAGATTAGACTTTGACCACTATCTCACCTGATGGTAAGTGATGATGTGGTCGAAGATGTTGTTCAGGCTAACCTAGAATTACTGGCTCTCAAGGACAGCTGCCGGAACACACCGTTCGGTGCTTGGCGACAGATTTTGAGGGTGGTAGTGAACTTGAGGGTGGTAACTAGCCAGGTAAGCATTCGCAAAATGCTATAACGACTGCCATCCAAAGACAATAACCGGGACCGACGGCTTAACGTGCCCTCCGAAGCACGGAAACGCTCAGTAGTAATGTCACTAGCGGTCACCCATCCAGCTCATGACCGCGGCGGACGTTGCTTAACTTTGCTGATCTGTTAAGATCGGCTAAGCAAACTTCGCTACGAGCGCTTCAAATGATTCCAATAGTTATTAAAAATATCAATGAATTATTTTACGTAGAAATGAATGTAAAATATTTTTGATGACTACTTCGGCTGTATCTATTGAAACGGCTCGGGAATAACCCTCATAAATACTAGCCAAGCGAAATAGATTACAATACCATGGACTTGATTTGAAAAAAATAATATCGCATTTGTATTATTTTGTACTACCTCACTATATACACTTGCTCGAAGTTTTAGTTTTATTTAAGATAATTTAGTTTTAATAAGCTGCCAGTAAAATAACACTAAGTTGATTGTGGTTGAAGTTGATTGTGGGGTTCGTAATTAACAAATAAGAAGTTTCTTCTTACTGAGGTAAAGATATAAATGAGATAATAATTGCCTTACTTTTAGCGTTATATTACGTTGTTACCGTTGCTTTCAAATCATTTATTGAATACAAAATTATTTCTTCATGAAATATTCAGATTTCGGCTTTAAAGACGACGTGATTACGGCTCGGTCTTACAATACCGTAGTCTAGATAAAAACATATTTATTTTTAGCACTGTGTCATCATGTTTTAATATATAAGCTTGTATAATTTTACAAGTTTGTGTGCATACAACTATAAAAACATAATTGCGTCTATTATGCGAATGAAAATACATGTTATTAAAAATACAGTTATTATAATGTTTTAGTTCCGTCTCGCTAGAATAGATCCATACCTGATTTATTGTAAATTACATGGACCGAGTGACGTAGGTTACTTTATACCAAGATTTTCCTAAGAAATGTGATATAAGTATATAGTAAAGTAGGTACTTAATGCAAAACAGTTCAGTAAAAAAAATGATTTTTATTTAACAAACCTGCACATTATTGTTGGTTGTGGTTGACGGATCCAATGCAGTGACCAGTAATGGAATGATTTCAGAGTATGACTCATCGTTGGCACATTTCTCCAGCAAGATGTGCATATGCTCCAAAAATGCGATCGAGGCGAGAACGCTCTTTGGATTACTCATAAAGTTTCTGCAATACATTTGCCTAAAACACATACAAACAGGTCAATTGTTCATTCTATTACAGAAAAAAAACAAACGTATGAAGTATATTATAAAACTTCAAGCTTATTACTGTGTATAAGCCTGTTTGTTATTCGGTAAAAAATATTAGGTCACGCGTTAGGTACTAAAACGAATATCAAATAATTTGGATGGGGTGAAATATAGCGGTGGGCTTTGGTTGCCAACAATAGATTTCAGGTAATATTAGCCTTGACGTCAAAACTTCTACGAACTGAAACCTTAGCCCCTAACTAGTTAAGAACGAATCAAGGCATAGTTAGAAAACACTTTACTGGTCCATTTAATTAATAATTCCATGTAAGGGCTCGACTGATGCTAGTTAGATCTCAATTAGGTAACGACTACAAGTTTTATCTTGTATAAAAGGAATTTTCTAGGAACATGTACTTGGATATATGTCCTTAGAAAATTTCTCTAAAATAATATTTTTCGCAAACATGTTACGAAAAATACACGAGTAAATAAATATAAAAAGCGTACAAATATAGTTGTCCTATAAATTTGAACGTACTACAAATTTGGAATAAAGAAAATAAACCAAAAGGTTGGAAAAACAAGGTTGTAGTTGTAATAGCTAAAAAAACTGGATGAAACTAGTACAAAAGAGAAAAAAAAATTGAGCAAAAATTAAGGGGAATTTATTTAAATTTATTCAGGTGATTGTTCTAGTCTCTATGTATTGAAAATCTGGATGCTGTAAGGCTAATTTATGGCACTCCTGTCTCGCGTGCAAAGAATTGAATAAACTCAGGATAAATGAAATAACGACAACTGTCTGATATTAACAAGTCGGTTATAATATGTGTTATGCTGGACGACAGGTAACATTGTAAATAGATGATATGCAGCTCAGATGTTGAAAGGAAAGAGAAGAAAATATAATTCATAGTAGCAACAGTGAATATAGGAGTAATGAGTAATGTGTAGTAGCAGACATAAACGATTGGATTGTGTGAAGGAAAGCACCTGTAAAAAGGAAGAATAAAATATTTTGAAAGAATCAAAGATGAATGGGTGAGGGTAAGGCAATAATGACTAAAATTTTGTTGGACAATCTGAAATAAGGCTGTTAATTCAACTGAATGTGGGCAAAACTTCACCATCCAGAAACTTTTGGTTTGCAGAGGTTTTAGAGGGAGGAGTTTCAATAACGCGGTATGTATTTCAAAACTTGCTATAATAACACATTTTGACGCAAAATTTGTAGCAGAGTTTGAAACAAGACTAAATTGACTAGTCCAGGTGCACTAGAGAATTGATACTTACTTCAGGGTCGGCAGTATCATATCTTCAAACTCCTGTTGCGAAGATTCTCGAACGAGCCACATAACTGGCACTAACACCGACGCGACCACCACCCCTGCTCTTACTTCGGCTTGAAGAGACGGCCACACGTGCATCCATATCAGTTTCTGCATAACAAATAAATCTCGTTACAAATAATTCATCAACAATAAATCTCGAACTACAGTTTACAGAATGTTATCCAGGATTATATCACTAGTAATTTAGAAGCGGTCGTAGCGAAGTTTACTTAGCTGTTCTCAACCGATCAGCAAAGTTAAGCAACGTCGCGCGTGGTCATGAGTTGGATGGGTGACCGCTAGTTACATTACCACTGACACTGCAGTCATTATAGCATGGTGGTAGGGCATTTTGCGAATGCCCGCCTGGCTAGCTACCACCCTCAAGTAGAAAATCTGTCGCCAAGCACCTAACGGTGTGTTCCGGCAGCTGTCCTTGAGAGCCAGTACTTCTTGGGTAGCCTGAACAACATCTTCGACCTCATCGTCACTTACCATATGGTGAAATAGTGGTCAAAGGCTAACCAATCAGGGATAAAAAAAAACACTGAGCCAACTTTGTTTAGGATATGTTCCAAACAAGAAGTACTTCTCAGGGAATTGTGGGTGATATAATAATAGTTCCCAAGGATATTACAGTTCTCAAAGAGGTTTAATTGAAGCTGCATGTAAAACTAAGAAAAATTTAATATGTGTTCATTAATCAATGATTATATAGACGGCAAAAATGCTTGTAACATTTCACCTCTACCAAGCCACCGCCTATCTTATATGAAATAAAAATAAATGTTATAATCATAAATGCTATTTTACAAGACATTTGGCCTTGCTTTTCTTGCTCGTTCCTATCTCGGTACCTCTAAGCCCATTTCCATGTACGCAATTACTATGTGTCCCTTTACAAGTAAAATCTTTATCTTCATTAAAGAACACTCCACGTCTCTACTGTGCTTTCATCGAAACGCCAAATTATGATTATTTTCACTTTGTGAGTAAATAGGCATCTAATTCCCAACTTCATAAGGTAGTCTAACAATTTGATTATTATATTTTCATACACATTATATTGTTGTAAAGTTGAGATATAGAGAGCTCAATGCAATTTTTATGAATTGCTAAGATCCGATAGTTTTTCAAATTCAGCTTCACTTATCTTCAAAAGTTGAGATGTTGATGTGCAAGGTCTTTAAATGTTTCCTTTGACACAAAGGGTTAAAAAATGCCGCATTTACATTTGCATTTTCATTTAGTTACGTTGGGAAAACTTTAAGCATTATATTTAATAATTTTTATTCTGCCCACGCGTGGCAGAAGAACTCATCTGAAAGATGTGATCCCTTAGAAATAATTTTAACTTATTCAAAATAGGGGTTAGGTTTTAAGCGAAGGATGTTTCGTAAGGTATTGTATTATTAGAATAGGGTAGAGATATATTGGTAAAACTGAATAACACCGCAGATATCTGACTTACTCAAGTGAGTTATCCGTATAATTTACCGACATGGATCGAAGCCGATCGAAGAAAGATAATTCTTGACAAAAAACCGACGGCTTGGTATTTCAAACAATAGCAACATGGTGGCTTAGTCACAAAAATTACAATACTTCCACAAATTAGTCCTTGGACGTAAAAAAAGGCCCCTGGGCTCTTGATCCTACACTCGATCGGAATGACGATATTGAGATTATAAACATCGTCTTACACCCACTGCAATTAACTTTATTCCAGATACAGCACAAAATAATTTTGGTTAAAGTACTTGTTTTATTGAAATATTTTACATTTTTCATGCGAAAAATGACTATTTGTATAATATATATGATATTTGTGTTATATTACATCTATTATGTGCTACTATGTGTACGGATTTCAATAGCGTTAAATGCTATTGAAATTAAAGCGCTTTTTATGTTAAATAAATAATAGTACATTGTGCACCGCGGGGAGAAAACGATCTAGTACTGTTCAAGAGTATGTTTATTGGCTTAAAGAAAACTCGAGAACAGAAATAGAACTTTCTCCTGAGTGAGACATATTGCTTTATACTACACCTACGAATAAAATAAAACCATTAAAGTTTTTCGTATTTGTCCCGAGACTTCTCAGGAAGTAAGTTTTTTATGACTTCTTGAACTGTATTTCGTATTTCTGGTGGCGTCATCATCATTAATATAATATCATATTACATAAATCGTCAGTAACGTTCAGTATCAGATGACATTTTGGAAAATTTAAAGCGTACTGTTCAATAATCAATTTATTAAAAAACTAAATTTAGGAAAACAAAACATATTGCCGCGCTTTTTTAATTTTTTTCTATAAGTACAGAAAAAGGTTGCCAACCTCCGTTCATTGATAATCGAGTAACTACAAAAAAAAACACCTCATTTTACTAATTATTTGATATAAATCCTTTTTGAGATTTGACGTTTGATTTTTTTTATGTTTGCAGCTAAAATAAACAAAAGAACGCTAGCATGAATGGATTTTCATACAACATTCCTTCACTGCTACGTAGGGCAGGAATAAAAATCCATATAACTTTTCTCGCTGCACATTTGTAAGGGAGAAATGACGAACTTTATAACAAGTTTTTGAACGACCAATGTGAAACTTTCTGAGTGGGTGGAATAAATATATCTTTTAAACTTATGTATTGAGTCGGTAGAAGTTCGATAAAGTAGCGAACCCAGGTACAGTTAGTCTGCGAGCTTATATCTTGTACTGTTTAATCGAGCAATGTTATAATAGTAATCCTATATCATATAACTATACTTACCTAATAGGAGTTTTCGACCATTTGGTTAAAAATGGGAATTAATATAATATGGTTGTTTTGTTTATATCAAATCAAATCAAATGATTTATTTGCTAGAATACATTTTAATAAAAGGTCTCTACATAATTTCCGTACGCGTATGTAGCTAGCAGACAGGCGAGCAAATTTTATAATATTATTATATTCTGCAATAAAATCGACTAGTTAATTAAACATAATTAAAATGAATTATGACTTTATTAACTATTACATGACAACATGACAAATTAATGCATATACTGAGAAAGACCGAAGTAGACAGCAAAGATCAGAGAATTATCAGAAACCTGTACTGTAATCAGTCAGCACACATTAAAGTCAGTACATCTGACACTGATAATATCCAGATTCGTAAAGGAGTGAGACAAGGATGTATCCTATCACCGTTACTGTTTAATCTGTATAATGAAACTATATTCCAGGAAGCTTTTGATGGCGTTGAAATTGGTATCAGAGTGAATGGTACAGTAATAAATAACCTCCGTAATGCCGATGATACCGTTTTGTATTCTATTTTATATTATATTTTGTTCGTATTTGTATTTGTATTTGTATTTAAAAATAAAATTTTCCATAGAGGTTATTATTTGTATCTTGGTTTGAAATTTTCTTATTTTTTCATTTATGTAATTTTATACTTATATATATGTTATATGTGTATATATACACATATTTATATTTTATTTACTTATGTATTATTTATATATACATATATATGTTATTTTATATTTATTCATATTTTATTCGTAAGTAGCTTATATGGTGGTTTGGTTTTAAATACTTTTGTATGATTGAGGTAAATAATGTAAAGTGTGTAAATAGTCTTAGGTACATACTTACCTCTTCACTTAATGTACTTGTGTGTATTGATATTATTAAGTTGTATGTAACAAGTTGATTTTTTCGTCACCTGCAAGGCTTTGCCTGAAAATCAGCGTCAGTTTTTCACAAGCATCTGACATTTGTGCTGAGGTAGGGCCTATTTGACTCAATAATGCTGTTCTTAACTGTCTTTTTTCTTTGAAACATTTCTTTTGTGTCAAATAAAATTATTTTTCTTTTTCTTTTTTGTTATCTTAACTCAATCTCTGCAAGATCTCCAACAACTTTTAAACCACTTAAATATAGTTGTGGAAGACTATGGCCTAAGAATGAACATATTGAAAACCAAGTAAGTACATGATAATGAGCAAGAACGAGGTAGAATCGTGCACGCTGTCTATCAACTTTTTTGAAAGAGTTAAGCAGTATAAGTATTTATGAAGCTCTCTTAATGAAAAATGGGACCCACAGAAGGAGACACGTACAAGGATAGAGATAGAGCAAGAAGTGCATTCATGAAAATGAACAAGCTATTCACCAACAAAGACCTGAAACTCATATGGAGAATGGTTAAGTGTTACGTGTTATCTGTATTCATGTACGGCGCTGAAGGCTGGACCATAAACAGAACGATAGCGACAAAAATTAATGCATTTGAAATGTGGCTATACAGAAGAATCCTAAAAATAACATGGAGAGACCGAATAACTAATATGGAAGTTTTACAAAGAATGAAGAAAAATTAAGAACTTTTGGAAACAGTGAAGAAAAGTAAAATTTCATATTTTGGACATATTTACCGTAATAATAAATATCAAATTTTAAGGAAAATACTGGAAGGTAAAATAGAGGGACACAGAAGTAGAGGAAGAAGGAAGCTGGCCTGGATGGACAATATTAAACGCTGAACAAATATCAATGACATTGCCAACCTAAGTAGGCCACCCTACTTAGGTTAGGTTAGGTCACAAGATAGAAATAAGTTCCGAGAGTTGGTCGCCGATGTCAGATGAGGACAGGGCACACAAAGAAGAAAAAAATGAATTATACATATCAATCAACATTAGATTATAAAATTATGATGAGTTATACAATTAAAAACATAGTTAACCCGCAAAATCAATTCACCAGGTGACCAATCTTTTAGTTTTTATTAATCTTTTACGCTTATCCTATATAGACTCTATTTATAAATAAAAAGTAAAATCGATTAGTATAATATGTAAATGCGATGCCGACTTTTCAGTTTTTCTATTTTTGCATTACGTTACTCTGTAGTGCCAAAAAGGCAAACAAATTTGCTCAATATAGTAATATACTGGTCAATAAGTCTTTTTTTTTTATCGCTTATGCCTTTGACCACAATCTCACCCGATGGCAAGTGACGATGTGGTCGAAGGTGTTAAATAGGTTAACAGGCTTAACCTAGAATTAATAGCTCTCAAGGACAGCTGCCGGAACGCACCTGGTTAGGTTCCCTACAGATTTTCTACTTTAGGGTGGTAGCTATTTAGGCGGGCATTTGCTAAAAATATTATGTTTTTTATCTAAATTTACTTAAAGCTTTGTATTTTTATAGTCATAAACAAAAAAAATAAGCTTGTATTTCAATATTTTTGTATCAACCTCTTATTTAAGAAATGGGCCAGCTATTTTACTGTCGGTTCCTGACATCAGATCTTAAGAAAATCAAATATACTCGAAACATGATGCTTTTTATTTAATAATAAAATACGGGCATTTGCAATTCTGCCATCTGGGGAGACAAAGAGTGAACAAGTTGGCGTGCGACGTAATATGTGCTAAGAGACCTTGAATCTAATAAGCGGTGCCAAAGTTTCTGTGGGAAAACTAACTTTATATTGTAAGGTAGTTAGCATGTGCTCGTATATTTTACAATCCGTGGAAATAATACTTTATTTAAATATATTTCAGCGACACATTATGCACTAGTATCTCACATAAATGCATAGTAGGCTATATGCAATATATGTCAAGAGGCGCTTATCAATCGTCAGCCACATGCACAGCTTGATTGGCTT
This sequence comes from Plagodis pulveraria, assembly GCA_963890685.1. NCBI lineage: Eukaryota > Metazoa > Arthropoda > Insecta > Lepidoptera > Geometridae > Plagodis > Plagodis pulveraria. Next base: position 10,005,557 of record OY982949.1, on the reverse strand, counting down.
ATTTTAACAACTACTTACTCTATCTGTCGATTACTTACATGTAAATATTTGTGAAAATAAATATACTTTCTTTTTCATCGTTTAATTGACATATCAGTAAAGATAAATGTATATACTGTAGTTGAACTGGAAACCCCGCACTCCTTAATAACGATGACGGCCCTTTTTGACTTCAAACTGTAATTTGCGTAAATATCCGTGTTAACTTGCGATACTAAAATAATACTCATATCACAATGTTACCGGCCATTTTAGGAGTCGTTACAGCTCCCAGCGCTCAGGTGAAAGAAGAGAAGATAGATATGGCAGCAATTACCGTAACATTCTGAGTACCAGAATTTTCACTTGTTTTTTTTTTCAGTGTGGTTTATTTTGCTTTTACTCTCATCCTAGAAAATATCAGGCAAGGTAAAATTTTATTTAATTATTACCAAGAGATACACATAAGCTATAAGCAATTGACGGATATATTGATAAAACCACCAAACACCAAGAAGTACAATGGTCTCAAAAATCGACTGTTCATCGTACACGTGGAATCGGAGATATAACAGATAAGAATAAATAAGATGGAACTGCGTGAGCAGTGCTTTTATCAACTATTACGACACATGAGGGATCTGGTTAGGCAGGAGGTATCTGACGAGACCTAAAAATTGTGTGGAAGGGACATCTACCACTCACTGTTCGTGGTATTACTTCGCAGACTGAGTCTCCTGATTTTCAATGATTGCTAACAAGGCGAAGATGACTGGGATGCTTCACGCAGAAAACAAAAAAATAAGCTTGTAGATCTAAAAATGTCATCCATAATCGACTAGACTATGCACAGAGACAACAATCTGTCTAATAGAATTAGAATTGTTCATTGATAAGATTTCTTATAGGTTATTTCATATAATACTATGAAAGTAATGTATAACATATGTTTTATAAGTCAAACTGTATATGTTTTATAAATCAAGTATCGCTTTGTCTGCGAGAAATTCTTTCTGACTTGTTGAAACTTAAATCGTTGCTGCTCGCCAAAGCTTATTCAAGCTTTGGCGAACAGAAGCGATTTATGGTTTGTGATAAATCCGCTTGCAGTACGTGAATCTTTAATGTTCTTGGGAAGTTTGGTGAATAAGCTTACACCGACAAAGTCTAACATTTTTCTTGACTTTTTGAGTCAGCGACCCGTCGGCAGCCTAAGCCAGTGCCGACGTCTCGTTTAATAGTCATAGAGATCAGCACCCGTTGAGAACTGCTCTTGTTTTTTTCTTACGTAAGTTGCTGCTTGCTGCCGAGTCTCGAGTGGTTACCACAATACACCGGAAGACGTAGAGTTGGTAGGCCCCCGCTAGGTGGACTGACGACATCGTTAAAGTCGCGGGTAGCAAATAGTTACAAGCGGCTAATAGCCGTTCTTTGTGGCTTTCTTGGGAGGCTTTTGTTCAGCAGTGGACGTCTTCCGGCTGATGATGATGATGAAGTTGTTGCTTGCAGTATGAACTGGCAAGGTAAGGTGTTAGTATTTAGACTTTGGACACTTTAACTTTAGGTCACGCTTATTGAGTTGACTTTCTCTTCTCTTTCTGAAATTCTACGAATGCTACTATTTTGTTATTGAAACACGGGTATTATCGCTTGTTTATTGTGAAAATAATGTTTTAGTAAACGACATCAATGACAATTCGCTCTATAGAAAGTACTGTAGTACTTTCTATAGAGCGATGAAAATTTCAAATAAAAGCTCGAAATCTTTCCTAAACCTCAATAAAAATATTACAAATATCATACATCATTGTGATACAGTTGTTTCGATTAATTATGGAGTATTTTACAATAAAATGTCTAGGTCGAATACTCACTATAAAGTGTTAAATAATATGTTGTGCTGAACTAATAAACCCCGGATATGCTCTAGACTAGTAAACAGAATCATATAGAGTGACTTTTTGCATTTAAAACTACACAAATATCCAAATGATTATAACCTACTTGTATGCATCATAAAATAGCAGAATCAGTTGCATCTTTTGGTACAGGTAAGAAAAATATACGTTTCTGAAAAAATTAACATCAGCTAAAATATAAGTAGTCTAGAATTAAATATATTGGTAATTAATAAAATAAAACTTTTGTCACAAATAAAAGTGAATAAGTAACTTGCTTAAATCATCATCTACACTAATATAATAAAGAGGAATGATTTGATTGTTTGTTTGTTGCATTGAATAGGCTCTAAAACTTCTGGACCGATTAGGATGAAATTTGGTATGGAAATAGTTTGAAACACGGGGAAGGACACAGGATAGTTTTTATCCAACTGCGCAAAAAGAGGTTAATGGTTTTGTGCGATAACCGATATACTCGCAGGCGGAGCCGCGGCAGGAAAGCTAGTCTTTTATAAAGTACATTTTGACGCCTACAGATGAATAATTATAATAATAATTTCCGGTCTTGAAATTCAATCTGCTACAGGCGGTGAAGAAAATAGTAACAACTTAAAGCAAAGCCAACTTGTTCTTTTTGCTCCTATAGCCCTTATAAAATATGTACTAAATAATGATAACAGCATAGGTTCTTAAAAAATGAAGTTGGTATTACAAAATTACAAATATCGAGAGGAAATATTTAAGTCATTTGCGGGATTCGAACCCGCGTCTATCCACCCCTTTAACCGGGGTATGCTCTAATCAGTTGTGCTAACATGACAATCAGTCATAACTGAAATTGTTCCTATCGTTCTTTAACCATCATATTGGGATGGATCGCGGGTTCGAATCCCGCACATGACTTAAATTTTTCCTCTCGTATATTTGTAATTTTGTAGTGTTATCCGCATAGCGGGCGTTATTGCAATCATAACAATATTAAAATGAAGTTGGTAATCTACAAAACTGGTAAAACTTCGCTTATTTCGAAATTTTATTCAGTTTTTGCTGTCATTACTATCTAAAATTTTGGAAAAGGTAGTGTAGTGCCATATAACTTTCAGGAATTTAGATGAGCAACACTTGTTGCCTTAACATCAGTTTCGGGCCAATCGATCCAAAAATGATACTATATTGGCTTAGATATATTATTTATCCATGACCCTTTTGTGAGTTTTCTGCAGCAATTAGTTCCATTAACGCTGATTTAGTCCACATAACTCTCAAATGTAGTAATATAATTGAACTTAAATAAATCCTAATTAGGCTCATATATAATTTTCATATTACATCAACGTGCAATATTTTAGATTCACTTTAGTTTATATTTGTCTCACACAGTTACTTTATATTTGTCTCTCCATACAAAAGTTGCCTGCTGTCGCTTGATAGTAGGATAATAGATGCCAGTACGCTTATTATAAGGCGCCGCCAATTGTGACACTCGTGTCATAGTTAATTTTAGTTATAATTATATTTCTTTTATTATATTATATTTTCAATATGAAAACTTTTTTCTTCTTTTCATTTAAGTAACCAAGTGAGGTAACTATTTAAATAATATTTATAATATAATTTTAATGTATGGATATCTCTATGATCAGTTATTGAGAATATAGAGAGTAATCATAGAAACATCACATCACTTAGATATTTAGCAAATGGTATAATACCAGCATTATGTACCTACATTTCTAAATCAATATTAGTCGTAAACACTCTCGACCTACTTATTGGTATGTTATAATGATGTACATTCGTATCTTAACTTTAATGCCGCCCAAACCTATGAATGTTTTGAGTATCTACCTAACGTATTTTGTTCTATAAACAGAACAATATACGTAAGAACTAATGTATTACTGTGTATATACAAATCTTTGCATAATTTGCAATTACATACTTCATTTGGTATAGGTTAGTATTCAAACCGCACCTACGTTATATCGTAGTACGTCGGTTAAACTTACATGCTAGCGTAATGAATAGATGCAGGCGTCACTTTGCGAAAATTCATATTTAATAATAACAAATATTTTAAGAAAACATTAAATGAATACTTTAATAACACACTTAAAAAATATAAAAAATATATCTAGTGACAATTCCGCCTAATTTACCTGTTAAGACGACGTGACGTAACAAACGCTACGCAGCCAAACCGGAAGATTTTTGGACGCTTTTCGTTTCTACACGAAGCATCCTCAGGAGGTCTAGACTCTACGAGAATGAGCGGCTGGCGGCTCAGCACGCCTTTTTATGGACTCGAGCGTGAGTCACTGCTCTTTGTTATACATGCTAGCGTCTTCAAAATATAGCGTATAACATAGCGTGTTCAAAAATTGACTGACTCATGGTAATAGAATAACATTGTTTCTCATATAGGCCCATATATATTTTTTTAAGAGAATGTTACTCAATACGATATTTTCTTGCTCTATACTGTTATATAAAATTTTAACAAAGAAACTAAATCCCACGGCTGGATTTATCTTAGCGTGGGGTGAAGGCTCTCGGGTACGCATTAAATGTTTCTCTATTATCTGATAAAAGGATGACTTTCCGGTTTATTACTTCTCTTTATGATTACTTTTCACTATGATGACGATATGTGAGTGACAGCATATCTTTGATCTTCATATACAAAAAAAAACAATTAAAAAAAGGTGTTTTTTCATCCTAATAAAACTAGCTTGAGCAGATATAGTTAGAGGCTTTATTATTCTAGACAGTATTTTTTTCAATTTGAATATTGTTAGGTTTGCAATAACGCCTGCTATGCGGATTACCGTCGCTCCATCCCAATACGATGGTTAAAGAACGATTTGAGTTATGACGTCATGTCATGTTAGCTCAATTGGTTAGAGCATACCCCGGCTCAAGGGGTGGATGGACGCGGGTTCGAATCCCGCACATGACTTAAATGTTTCCTCTCACATATTTGTAGTTTTGTAAAATAAATTATGCTCTATAAACATAATTGGAATAACGTCTGGTATACCAAAGCATTTTACTAAGGCAGACGTAGTCGTTAGCCGGTGTCATTGCGGCCTACGAAGTTGGGTTTCGTAATTAAAGATGTGAGCGTCGTCGACGCAGTGATCGTTACGGCGAACATATTGCATTATATTAAACACACAGGGCCGCAAAGAAAGTATGCCGGCAACATAACACTCAATAACTTCCAATATAAGAACTAGCTTTATGAAATATACACTGTATTACAGACAATTTTATAGTACTAGAATGAAAGTCACAAAAATTCAAGATTATGAAGTCGATTTTGAAGTAGTTTAAATAAAAATTACCTTATTTCACTAACTTACGAAAATTGTGCTACCGTATCAAGTATTCATTTTTCACACATTTTGTTATTTTGTATCGCCACCACCATTAGTTGTTAGAAATCGTCTTAATTTTTTTTTATCTTTTACAATCACCAGTAAAAAGTTGCTGCTCTATTTCTGATGAATAAAATGTAATATACTTTAAAATTTCCAAGTGCAATAAGTACTTACAATTATTGCACTGTCATATATTTTAAAAGCATTTTTATTACTTACTAGCTTTTTCTTTGCAATCCAGAGTATTATGCATAGTTAGTGATAACAAGAAACTATGTGGTATTATAATGATAAAAAATAACACAGAAAGAAATGCTGTCTAGAATAATAAAGCCTCTAACTATATCTGCTCAACCTAGTTTTGTGACCGGAAGTTTCAACCACTATAATACTCATATCTCTACTCAACGAACCGTCAACCAATTTGACTCATCGTAGAAAAATACAAACCGACGCGAGGTCTCAAACATGCCACAGATTTGTTCCGCTCGGTCAATTAGGATACCTATCCAAGAAAATACAAACGAACAAAAATAAATTATAATATAAGTATAATTTGATAAATTAAATTAAATTATTCTTGAGATTCCAGTTTGGCCTGAACAACAACTTCAATATCATCACTTAACATCAAGTGAGATGAAAAATATAACAATATTTTTAACGTTGGACAAGTGGAACCACATTAAAATTAATGTTATTCATGTAATTTCCCCCTATTTTTATATATTAATATAGTTTGGTTCTCCAGGGAGCAATGAGCTGTACTTTTGAAATTTATGACGGCCGGCCTGCTACGAACTTCTGAATGCGCGCCGCTCGCGTGGTTACCGGAGTATGATACGGCTTGAATGGAAGGCTTACGTTTCGCACACTCGTAGACTGAAATGGCTTGATAACAAGCGCTGGCTCTCTGGCGTTTTTTACTCGGATTTTTACGTATTATGTATACAAGTACATCATTTTAAAATGTTCTTCAATACAATACAATCTTGATAACAATAAAATTATTTAAACTCTTACAGACGCGTCTTTTATAGAAGAATATTGCATGATAATTTTATGTTTTCATGCAATCAAATATCTTGTTATGTTTCATTGTTTAAGTACTTATTATGACGATCTGTGAGAGCATCGTTTATTGTGCATACAAAGGATTTTGACTTTGAAAATACTGTTTAACAAACTAGAGAGATATTAAGTGACGGGAAATGTTATAGAGGTATTAAAATCTTATATTGAAAACAGACTTCAAATTATCTTATCAAGTTTTGTATGTAGGCTCTGATTTAAATCCAAACACAAACAATATTACGCTACGGTAGCCAAACTTATAAACCTTGCAAATCCACAATGAAGTATTCTCTGACCGCTTCTCTTCATTACATTTGTAAATGACCTGCATAGATCCATTGAGCTCACTATGGTTAGGATCATCATGGTAATGATATAACCATTAATTTTCTCAATGAGAAGCACCAGCCCTTTGAACGAAACATTAGATTAGCTTTATATAAAATTACTGACTGGTCAACATCCAAATGGTTAACTTTAAGCGTACATAAAACCACCATTTTGACATTTCCTTGTAAATAGAAAAATAGATGTCAATATTAATTATTTACTAATGTATTGAAAATGTGTTACTTTTTTAGGACGAAATATTGAATCTAATCCGGTATTATCATCTAAAAAAAATATAATGTACAAAATAATATTTTCCTTGATGACGCAGTAAGTCTGTTCCTTCAGGCCTTAAATATTTGACCGGTGATATTAGGCACATTAATAATACATTTAGTATTATATCAGTCAAGGTAAATGAAATCAAATGTTAAGGGTTAAGCAAAGAGATGCGGTCACTAGTATATTGGTAAGAAAATGCGAGTTATATATACATGCGGGATATGTAAAGGAGAACCTTACCTTCGGGACATAAGGTAAGCAGTCCATAAGAGTGACTTTGTAGAAGTGGCATCTCTGACTAGGATCCTTCGTGGAGGCGACGTCCAGGAACTGCAGAGCGTTGATGATGGGCTCGCTGTTGCACCTTTTAAGAGAAATTAATTATTGTGTCAGTTATTTATCCTTTTAATCGAAATGATGAAATGGTTTTGTTGTGTTTAGTAATTAGCGGCCCCTGTTAGCAGTTCGTACCACGTAAGTTTCATTTAAATAAGTTCAATTGTGTAAAAGTTATTAACATTTTATTGGTATTTTTATTAAAAATGTCCTGTTTTTTCTTTTAGAATTTACAATTTCCAAATTTTTCTATAGTTCCACGCATCGCTTCCATCGATTAGATGTACGATAAAAACATCTATTACTTACCTAATACAAGATTATAAAATAGCTATTGTAAAAAAATATTACGCTTCTGATTCATAATCGCTTAACTTAAGGATTTTCTCAAACGCTATTAGTACTGAGTAAAGAAAAACTTTTATAATGAGATTTGATTAACCTATCATAAAGTTATGGCTCGCAAACTTTGTGTAGTAGATTTAATAGCAATTTTTTTTTTGTTACGCTTAGTGCCTGTTTCAGACTGTTCGAGAAGTTCCGGTTGTACTACCCAGAAGATAAAATAACTGTACCTATTATAAAAATGACAGTTAACATGCAGCGCGTTTCAAGCTTTAACCGATGGCTAGGCTAAATCGATGACTGTGGATCGCAAAGATAGTGTTTTATTTATTAAATATGTTCTGGGTAGTATAACCGGAACTTACTCGAACATTCTGAAACATGCCCTAAGAGTTACCGAAATGGTGCCGTTTGATAGGTCATCTACGTTGAAATTTGAACACGAACATTGTTAGTGTTCAAATATCAACGCTATATAATGTAATTAGTAAAAAAAATGGATGGTCACCAGTGCGACTGACAAACTGTGCTAGGTCATCCTGTGTTACCATTTTTAGTGTCTTCCTCCAGTGCAGTTATTCCTCCAGTGCAATAACAGTTTAGTAGTTTTTAAATAGGTACATTCAAACATTTTTTGGTTATACCACCCAGAACATAAAATAACTGAATGATAAAAATGACAGTTAACATGCAGCGCGTTTCAAACTTTAACCGATGGAAAGGCTAAATCGATGACTGTGAAATGCAAAGATATTGTTTTATTTATTAAATACGTTCTGGGTAGTATAACCGGAACTTACTCGCACATTCTGAAACAGGCCCTTAGTCTCGCATTTGTTCCGTTGTAATCTAATAAAAAAACCGTCAGTGAGTATACTTACTTGAAGTATTTAATTAGCGGCAACAGCTGAGTAGTAGGACGAGTGTGTGGATCCTTCGACAGTAGACGAGAGACGGCTTCTTGTAGAGTGTATGGGATGCGCGGCAGTAACAGCTTCAATTGCTCCGACAACTGCACATTATAATAAAACAAGTTACAACTTTAAAAGAAAATATATTATGTTGGGTCTAATGACCGAAATGCGGTTACATCTAGTTTTAGCCAGCTACAACTAGATATAGCCAGTTGCAGGTTGTTAAACTGCTACCGGATCTAAGAAAATGTTCAATATAAATCCGAAAATAATTTTAAAGTATTGTAATCTTGATGTTTTTGATATTTGCTTGCAATAAATAAATAAAAACCTTTTCACTTCTCATGCATGTAAAGTTCTTGTTGATGCTTAGTGTCAGCGGATTTAAACTGTTTTTGCCCGTGGGGTGCCGGGCTAGAATGCTATCCCCCAATTTCTACCAGTGGGTATTGGTTACCAAAGGTAAAATTCCGGAAGGTGGGCAGCAACGCCTTCTGAGGAACTCATATTTTAAATTGGGAATCTCAAGACGCCTGCCAAGCGTGAGGATTATGGTTAACCCTTTCTTAATGGAAGACGGGTGTGTTCAGCAATGGACAATCCGGCCTATACAGTAAATAAAAGTTTGCTCCGTAGGCGCAATCTTCAAAACAAAGTGTGTTACATTATTATTTTATTTACATAGTTTGTTTGGGTATAATACTTATATACCTAGTTGAATACCTAACTATCACTTAATACTCAGACTTACATTTTGTCAAAACTAAACTTAAACTAAAATAGACAGAACGTGAGAACTGGTGCCACGGCTGTGGCGAAACATTTCAAGCGGCGCAAATATACTAATCTTTGAATGGTTACATTTTTGATCGGTTTGGTGAAGAGACATTGGGTCCTTGGGGCTGGGAGCTCATCATATTTTCCTAAATGTATCATATCGTTTGATCGATGCGACGCGTGATGGAATCTTATTGTCTGAACGAATAAGCATTGCAATCATGCCAGCACTGCCAGCATGCTGGGCACGCTGCCAACTGGTAGTGGGTTGCAGTGCCAATGAGCCTTCAATGAGCAACCTACAAATGTTGTCTATATATATTTATTCGTTGTCTAGTAGCGGTAGTGTTGTATATAGGTCGTAGTATTATGCTGCCAGTAAATAAAACACAAAAATAGAACATAATCCAAATTACAGTACAAAATTTAGTATAGAAATATTACTTTGCATATGTATTTGTATATTCCTCGCAATTCAAATGAAAAGCTGAGTTTATAATACTTGCATTAAACACATTTTATCCTCATATTAAATACCACACTCTGTTTTTGACACGGGCTTTTGAACGCTCGGTTAAAATTACTTATTATAAAAGCGGCTATCGACTACAAACGACTCTTTATCGAAGAAGATCCCCAGATAAATGTGATTCAAATAACCTATGAACTTTAACAGTATACGTTGCCGATTGAATGAAACCTATGAATTTTAACAGAACCTACTTCATCAAACCCTGTTTAATAATATTATATCTAGTTAGTATCCCAGCTAACCTTATACAAAAAGAACCTTGCATGCAAGCAATACATTTTATTACAAATTTTGGGCGTTTCAAAGTTTTCTTTAAGTGATTCATAATCACATACTTATCATTACAGACCCACCAACTTATCTGTTCAGGTGGCAGAAAAAAGAACTACAACATACCTAAAAATTGTGACAGTTTGTAGTTGATTTCCATTACTAGTAGCGCCCTCGAAAACTGCACAGTTAAGTTGGTGGTACTATAGAACGCAACACTATACACAGTATAGTAGTACCAACGGAACACCGAGTTGCATTCAAAGTCGGCTGTATCACTTTGTTTATTATTTTGACGCGTCTCCCCATCCCCCGAACTTTGTGTTTGTCGACATAGTGAACTATACGCCGGCGCTTCCGATCCCTATTCAAAATTCTCCTTTACAAGCTTTAGCGACGTCTAGAGATCTTGCTGAGAATATTGGTAAGTTGAATGAATTTTGTATAAGAACCCTCCTCCTAAATTCCTTGGGTTTTGGAGGGAATTATAACGAAGACCAATCTGAGATGTGATAAACACTCCCCAGGTGCAGCTCCGATACATGTAGTCTTCGTGGAATATGTTTTTGCTTGTGGTATTCGTTGAAAAAATTCTTAGTAAATTTGGATAAAAAAGAGCCTATATATTATCCTAAAATATTTCTAGGTAGATATTACCGTTTGTTATAAATGCCGAATAAAAGTGAATAAGATTAATCCCTTCAAGAAAAAGTTGGTCAATCTGACCGTATCCTGTTATTACAGGTAATTTATAGAACCATGTCATGTATGAGCCGGATGTTCCACTGTTGAACACAGCCATCCCCAATATGGGCGGGTTTGCCATATTCCCTACGCTTGGCAGGCGGCTTGGAATTTGCAGTTTGGGACTGCAATACAAATGTAATTCTTAATAAAAATAAACATTTTTAGTCGGATTACTTACAAAATATAAACTTAGTAAAATAAAATCCAAACCGTATTAACTATACATTAAAGACCAGAACAAACTATATGTGGAGTACTTGTAACTCTCAAAATAATAACCGTTATACTATGGCGGAACTTATCAGTCGTTTGTTTGCATACATGGAATAAATAAAATATGTAACAAAGAGTCGGGAACAATGGCGTTATTGATGGGCTCAAAGCTCTATAAGCCAGGACAGTAACTGCTGGTAGGTACGTTTTTATCGACGTTTGCAGTCGCTACAGTTGATGTATTTTTATTGATTTTTCGATGGTAAAAGTATTTGTTGCGTATATAACTCTATTCATAATATCTAAAGATGCATTCAAAGTATATGAAAGATATAAAGAAGTTTTATTAGCCCTTTTGTTATTTTTTTACAGGCAAGTCAAGGTACATTTAATACATATTTATACTACTTAAATATATTAATTCTAATTACGTCTATGTAAATAATTGATTAAAATGTAATAATCATGATATTTTTATACATAATATTTGTACGTTGTCATTACTTATTCAGGTAATCATATATATGTATATATACAGGTTAATGGGTAAAATACTAACAATCTCTTAGGGTTGACTTCTGCTAGTCCTAACAAACATTTAGTTTTTTTTTAATTTTCCTTTTTTTGTTAACATTTATGTTTATTTGACTGAATAAACACGAGGACCACCTAATGTTAGAAGTCTCTTGTGCCTGTTATTTATTATTTCAATTTTTATTGCTTTACTCGATGTAAATAATCAATTCTTTTCAAAAGGCACGGCGCGATCCAGTATTGCCGCGGCGGGTCTCTTGGCTCGGAGAAGGCAATGTCTTTGACTACGAGTTACATACAGGCACAAGAGACGTTTAACATCTGTTGGTCTTCGTGTTTTTTCATTCATGTATACTTAAACAAACAAAAAAATACAAAAATAAACAAAAAGCCGCTCAAAATGTTTATTAGGACTAGCAGAAAAATGTAAGAGATAGTTAGCATTTTACTAATAACCATGTGTAAAAACATAACATATATACGTAGGGTTGTGTAAGCTCATGTAAGAATTAGTAATTAAGTATCTTTATTGCAATCGTTCCACATTGCTAGGTATCAAACTAAGATTATAACCAGGAGCGACGACAACGGCGCAACGGCTTTGTATCAACCGTAGTTACAATACAATGCTCCTGTTGGGAGTCTATTCAATTAGGTGTGACAATGAACGATGCTCAATATAGCTGCTCTAGGTATAGGTATGGTTGAAAGTCTCTTATAATAGTTCAGTAGTTTCAACATGCATATACATAGTATATATATATGTGTATATATAGATATATAATTAATAATTATATATATATGTATATATACATATATGTATTTCTGGTTTACTGAGAAAGACTGGAAGGATTGGAATGGTTTGTCTTTATCTATACTACAATTATTTAGGATGGTGCAATATCTAACTTTCATTTGTAAGCAACAAAAAGGATAATATCGCGGTATAAGAATCAGATGAACGTATCTACATTTTGTCAATTTTACAGGAGGGCAAAAATACTGTGGAAATTCGTCACTTCAAACTTTACTAGCTCATTAACAGAGATAGTATATAGTTGGTGAGAAAAAAAAAAATATTGATATATTGTTCTACTATTTGAGCATTAAAAAATAAAAAAATAAATTGTTTATAAATGCTTATAAAGATACAACATATATTTTTTTGAAATCCGGTTGACATACGTTAGTGTGGCTCTTATTTTGTTTTCTGGTTTTGTTCATATCTTACTTACAAACGTCGTTTGTGCAGCTAAGTTTTATTTTGTGTTAGATAGGAATGGACTAAATAAATTAAAATAAATAAGTAATCAATCAAACGTAACATAATCTTTATTTACTTCTGCAAACACACAATATTAAATAAAAAAAAAATCAACATACAGACATCAGTAATTAGAAAAATATTAATTATCTTCGTCGTCATCATCAGTTGTTCCAACGGAAAATCCTTTATAAAAACTGTGATATTGCGTTGGAATAATACCTTGTCTGCACAAATCTTGTAGGTCCTCATACTTTTCAGCGGAAATGGGTAAGGGTTTGTCATATGCACTTTTTAAAACAATTTGTTCCACAGTCAATCTTTTGCCTCTTCTGATAATCTTAATCATTTTAAAATCAGTATCATCTAAATCATATTTGAAGAATATATGTTTACTGTCTTCTTTACGGTACTGTAACCATCTTATTTTGAGCCAATTGACATTATTACCATCACAATCCACTTTAGCATTCTTGACTAATACCGTTTTTAGGTATTTAATATTTACAAAGTCATCTGTTCCCATTTCATGAACGTCATATCGATTTTTTCTGGAAGCTTTTCTTATAATTGTGTAGAAGCCGGATGGATGAAATATCGGTATATTCTTCTTAGACAGTTCAATAGTCGCATGGATATTATCTGCTTCCATTTGACTGTGCCCAGGTTCAAAATACTTTTGGTTAATCTCTGGTATATTGAAAGCCTCAACGCAGTACAATAATAGAGCTGAAATATATACATTACGACATTGGCTCGCACAAGTATCAGACATAAATGTAATGGGCTTACCATCAGCTTTCGTTTTCAGAAATTTCAACAAACATGACCCAATTTCAGTAGCCCCTTTCCTTCCAATACCTTCGTGCCAGCAATAACAGAACACGTTACGCTTTTCTGTCTCAAAATCCAGCATAGTAAAATTGTACATTGCAATTCGGCGTTTGTAATAAATTTGTTTTGAAGATGATGATGGGCAATTACAAATGGCCTCTAAGTCATATTCAGCAAAATGTATATCTCCCGATTGTGCTGACATTTTTGCTTCGTCACGATGTCGTCGTGCAGTAATTTTTCTCTCTAGGTGCTTTTCATACTCTTCTTTCTGCTTCTCTTTTTCCTCTGCGTTCAAATGTTGGAAAGTAAAACATTTGTCACACAAATCTTTTCGTTGTTTAAAGAAACCAATATTAAATTCTTTCTTGAAAACCAATCGGTAGTAAGCTATATCAACAGGTTCTCTTCGCTCTTCAGAACATTTAATTTTATAAAGCTCGTACATCTTTGCTACATTTAGATCCTGATCTAAAAACTCTTTTTTAGTGTCTTTTCGTGCATAGTGCGCTGGCATTCGGGGAAAAGTTTTAATATGATCTCGAATGTACTGCCTGGTATCATCCGATTTTTTATTGTGTGGTGCGTGTTTTCCCTGCTTATCGGCTTCAACAACATGAGTTTCAAGCAATTTTTTGAAACAAAATCTAACAAAAGTTTCTGAGACACTCAAAGTTGCTAAGAAAAATTTCTGACATACTTTTTCTTTTTCTGTAGCTCCTTTTTTATTCAAGAAATATTTATTTGTCAGTTTTCTTTTGCTTTCTAAATTAGCAGTTCTTTTTGTTTGCGTAGGCACTCGATTCACCAAGCCTACAATATACTGCCTTTTTTGATCAATATTTTCAATATTCCAAAAAGATGAAAAGATTTCTAATCTGTCTTCTTCACTAAATTTGCCCGTGCATTTTTCTCTGCACATCCCCATACACTTCGGTTCTCCCAAAGATTTGCCTGGATTTAGAAAACCTTTACTTGAGAGGTAAGGTTCACCCTTTTGTCTTTTATTTTTTCTCACATTCTTCTTCCATTCATTTGGTTCCGCTTGACCTCTGCGTTTGCGTTTACGATTTTGATGACCAGGAATAAGCGATTCAATGCCAGCAACATCAGTAGTATTACATTCTATGTTTATGTCAACAGTTTCTGTAGTATCTGAATGAGCAACGTTTTGTGTTAATACATCATTAATTTGAACATTGTCTCCGAGTTCCGAAGTTGTAAAGTCACTTGATGATAAGATGCATTCATCTGGTGCAGGCACGCCATCATTGCTTGAATTGGATAAATATAAATCTTCATTTAATAAATCGACTAAGTCTAACGATATATTATTATTTTCCAAAGTTGAAAACAGTATGCTAGGTGACTGCTCAGGTTCATCAAAATCAGATAGTGTTACATTCTCTAAAATTGTTAACGTTGGTTCCTGAAAAAAAAAGAAGTATATTAAAAAAGTATTATAATAGATTACTTACACCTTATCCCGTAGCAATAGCACAATTAAAATTATATACTATTAGTAGGTATAGGGCAAACTTATTGCAATTCATCATGCTTAAAATTCAGTATGGTACACTTAAGTCTGCTTGGGAATCGAACTCCAAATAGTATGTTCAATGTAACATAATAACAGCAAAGATCCAAACATAATAATAATATGAAAGATGACTCACCTGATTGAAAATCTCATTAATTTCATTGTTCTGATCCTGAGATGGTTCTTTCGGTTCCAGGGACGCTAAAATCTTCCAATTTCGACTGTTTTTATTCATTTTATTGAATTTTAATATCACTTTCACTTAAAAATGCTATAACTACAAAGTAAAAAACGAAACGGTATTCTCCAAACTTCAAATTAGGGGCTCCCCGCACTACAAGTTTCAACTTGCTTAGACCTTACATCAACTTTTTGGTGCTATACTAACGTATGTTGTGAGACAGTAATATTTAACAAAGAAAACAGTACTGCCACACTGATGTAAATCGTATTACGTTGTTTTGGTTATTCATTCAAGCTATTTGTTTTATAAAAATGTTTGTGCCAATAAAACGTAACTAGATAAACGTTGTTTTGGCTCTTTGAACTTAGCGTCAAAACACAATGTCGTAAATCCTAAAACGACGTATAAGCTTTTACGTTCAAATGGTTCTTAAGATATTGTGAAATAAACAATTTTCTATGATTAAAAATATTGTTTTTGCAAATACGTTCTTATAGCGCTAGCAGATAGCAAAATAATTAAAACTAAATTAACGCTACTCATAATACGTTTTTCTGGTTCAATCAAAAGTGGTTCTTATGTTATTTCGTTATTTTGGAACTTGTGAAATATTGATTATAGCGTTACGTCGTTTTGGCATTTCATAAAGGACTACATTGTGATACGTTTTCTAAAAAAAAACGGTTTTTGATTTTTTTGTAGTTACGCTCATCTGGTTCTTATACCGCGATATGAAAAAACAGTTTGTATCATAGGTAATTTTGAGGCGTATGGTTATTCTAGAGCTACTATATATTAGTGAAAATATAGTTTTTATTGTCATTGTATGTAAATAAAATAAATTAATTACAGACCTTTGCAAAGCATTGTTGGGTTAAAAAGTTTTTGAGGTAATGTATAATTAAGCATCGGACCCGATGCTTAATTATACATTACTTAGTAGTAGCTCTATTTAGTACTCTCTATTAATAGCCCTAGAATACCCACACGGCTTAAAATTATCTATAATAAAAACTTTTTTTTTCATATTATCCTTTTGATGCTTACAAATGAAAGTTAGATTGCACCATCCATATCGGAGTATTTTGTACACGAACTAAAGTTCGATATTTTTTATATTAAATCCTTTAGTCCATACATTTATATTAAAACCAGCATCAGTATTAAGTCCTCGTGCTTATTCATTCGAAAACATAATATAAAAACACAAAAAAAAGAAATATTATTAACCAAAAAAAATCATCTCAAAATGTTTCTTAGGACTCGCAGAAGTCAACCCTAAGAGGTTGTTAGCATGTTACCTAATATAAATATGACCCTGAATACCTAAATTGAACCAGAGCGCAGCCTCACACGGTACCTGAGCGCACTTCCACGGCAGCGCGTTTCAGTTTCATAAAACAGAGGCTGAATACCATGTGTTGCATTGATAAAAAACAACTGTCACAATATACCCAATATTAGTCAATTACTTGTTCTGCTCATTAGACACACGTTATCAGCCAGAACGTACTACGATAGAAACTAATTGTGACAGGCATGTCTCCCACAATTTTATTCTTTGCTATTATCGCCACAATTGGGCATTCAATACGAGTAGATGAACACACTTACAGCCTCTTTTACTTTATATACAATAGATTAGTAGTTGATACACTTCTCTCAATTATTTTATGTTTTTATTTTTTTTGTTTTATGCTATTGGGACGGAACAAGCTCGAGGCCCACCTGATGTTAAGTGGACTAACCTCTGCCTATGACAGCTGCAATTCATGACAACTCACGAATTGCACTGTGCCCGTCACATTGAGACATAGTTGTTAAGTATCATTGTGCCTGTAATTTCACTGGCTCTCAAGGACTACTGCCGGAACACAAATTTCGGTGCATGGTGACAGATTTTCTACTTGAGGGTGGTAGCTAGCCAGGCGGGCAATCGCAAAATGCCCTTCCACCATTCTTTGAAGCTCAAGCCAGCGGTGGGGATCGAACCAGGGTACTGCGGCACGGCAGTCCATAGCTATTACCGCTCGGCCATCATTGCTTCAAAATAAAATTAAATATATTACTATCAGCAATAATAATAGCCAATCACACTAAGCCAGCCATATAACTGAAATACTTTTTTTAAACATGTGCTGAGTCTTCGTAGTGCGTACCATACAAAAGTAGTTTTGTCATATTTTATATATAAAGTGGTTGAACTCGGTTGAATGTTGTATGCATATCTTCAGTCTAATCATCATCATCATCATCATCAACCGACAGATCACTGTTGACCACTGTCCACTGTTGAACGAAGGCCTCCCCAATAGAATGCCACAATGAACGCCATCTGCTACCTGCGACTTTTCCGATTTCGTCAGTCCAACTAGTAGGGGGCCTACCAACTCCACGTCTTTCAGTGTAACGTGGTAACCACTCGAAAACGTTTCTTCTTCATCGGTTGAATCTAATACGTGGCAGGTATTAGACGCACGTATATATACGTGTACACTGAATGGTTTACGTTACTACCAAATAAATCAATTGACGGGTAAAATAATATATATACTGCTTTACGAAGTATTCTTTATAACACTAAAAAACTTTTAATTCAATCAAACCATATTTTTAAATATGACCTATGAGTGCATGTTTTTCGTGTGCTGGTTGAAGGCTATCACGATCTCTTCTGTCCCCGTAAATGTTAAACCTCTCATCAAATCGAAATTACATAAATGGCATGGTCATATGTCTTGACTAGGAGATGGAGATGATGTGGTGACAAGCTGTACCATTTCAGAAACCAAATATGACTTTGTGTTGTTCACGTTGTGTGCCGCAGCATTGTCGTGATGCAACCGGATTAAACTTCATAGTCGTTTTCCCTTAACTGGGCAAAAAATGGTGACGTACCACTTAGCACTATCTACTGTCTTTTGTTTAAGTGGGATCGGGGAGCGGACCCGTCAGGGAGAAAATAACGCAATCTTTTTTGCCAACGCCTGCCGCCTGCACCAATTTTGTTGGTTTGCTGTCCGTTTTGAACACCCATACAGAAAATGTTGCTTTCTCCCCAACAATATATTATCCATGTTTTATCTCCTGTTACAATCCAATACACAGCATTTGAACGTCCGTGACTGTAATTTACAAACAATTTCAACTCGATCCCGGGTTTGTTGTGAGGTAAATTTATGACCAACAAAAATTTTTCCTAACTTTTAAATTGCGGAGAAAATTTTGTTTTACATGCAAATGAAAAGCATTGCTCATTATTTGTGAAAACGATTCATCGGCATATATCTCAAATGTCAAAATCTGAACCATCTTATTCCAATCCCTTGTGCTAATGTAATCAAGACGAAACTAGTTTAAAAACAAGTCTTTCTTTTAATTGAAATAAATATTTGTTGTTTATTTGCTTTCCATTTCAAAGGCAGACAATAAATTTATACAAACCGTACGTGATATACGGTAGCTTTTCTGTGAATTATGTTTTCATTTTAATCTGATTTCTAGCTAGGACGCGCACTTCCACAGTATCTGCATAGCTTTAAAACTGAGTCATAAAGTTGACTGGAATCCAGGTTGTAACAAGCAGTGTAATTAATATTTCAATGAAGTATGCGATGCAATTACTTTCCAAAAGCGTACAGTTTAATAAAGGAACGTAGCGCAGATTTTAATATTTCAGGCAGTAGATTATGCTTCCGTCTGTTTAAAATGTTTTAGTTGCCATTATACTCTAAGTTTTCTTTTTATATTATTCATTTTTATAATACAATGAATTGCACTATTGTATGTGATTACTGATTACAATATATTATAGATTCTTACACCCTGACCGCTATCTTACCTGATGTTGAAAACTGATGATTAGGATAGGGTATTAGGTACTCGTAGATCTAGGTGTGAGAGGGTCAGTCAGTATACAATAGTAAGGTACAAACACTTTCACACACACGTTCAAGTGCATGTAGGATACATGCACTAAGGGTTTATGATTGTAACTAGATATATTTTTTATATTTTTTAAGTGTTTTATTAAAATATTAATTTGATCTTTTCTTAAAATATTTTTAAAATATTTGTTATTATTAAATATGGCTTTCCGCAAAGTAACGCCTGAATCTAATCATTAACTTAGAAAGCCTTTTTAGTAGTAACTAACTCTGAAACTGTCATCACAATTATAAGAAAGTAAGAATCTTCTGGTTTGCTTCTTCACTCAAGCTTTTTGCATTTAAATGTATTTTAAACACCATTTTGCTGGTTGTAAATTTGTGGGCATGTGAAATAAATTCAAACTTGATTGCGTCAGATATATATAACATAATATTTCTGCCACTTCACGATTTCACTTTTTGCACTATCTTCGGCATCTACAAGAACATGGCAGCTATCATTGAGAGCTACTTTCAACTTTACAAGCCTAGATCGCTAATCATTGCTTGTCAAAAGGTGGTGTGTCTATAAAAACAAATGTTTTTTTTGTTGGAAATAAAGAGAATTAATGAACCTAGCATATGCAGAAACCCGTACGCTTCCTGTCCCGATAATGGGTTGCCGGCCTCCATTCTATTCCTTCTATCGGGAGTTCGATTTGCAATTCATGAACCACTTTCATATTCCAATACAGAGAATTATAATGTTTGGCGTAGGAGATAAAGTTAATGTGTTCTACAGTTCATTTCCGATATGATTGGAAACGGTGCAACGGCTACTTGGTCGTTAAGTAAGGCACCGAACAGGTGGTTGGAGTTTTAAATGATTTCTCGCGCTTGAATTTTACAACTAGCTGGTGCTTTGTATTCTCGCCTAATTAGGTAATATACTCAGGTAGGATATCTAAGGGTTCTCGCCAAAAATTACAGCCTCCAGGTTTTCACTAGAGTATCGAATTCTATTCCTAAGCTTACGGTGTACGAACCTTCCATCCGAATGTTCTTAAAAAGCAACCAAAAGACTTTTTCAAAATATTCTATAACCTATGTTTTTCAGGGCTAATGTAGGATTCTAATCATGAAAGAATCATGAATTTTTCGAATCGGTCAAGTAGTTTTTTTAAGTTTATTCGTTACATACAAAAATACAAATCTTTCCTCTTTATAATATTACTAGCTTTCTGGCCGCGGCTCCGCTCGCGCGTTTGTCGGTTATAGCGATAATTTTCGCAGTTGGATAAAAACTATCCTTTGTCCTTTCCCGGGTCTCAAACTATTTCCATACCAAATTTCATCCAAAACGGTCTAGTAGCTTTTAAGTTATTCGTTGCATACAAAAATAGAAATCATTCTTATTTGTATAGTATAAGTGTAGATATAAGTGTACGAGTATATGTAGAAAACGTAAAATAACAATCAAAAAATTATAAATACCAATGCAAAAGTTTAAAACTGCAAAAGGAACATAAAAACATTTTTAAAATGTATAGTATTCGCAGCGGGCCGAGCTTATAACATCGATAAGCTACCATTTGACCACTATCGCACCTGTTTCGTAAAGGATATTGAGGTCGACCGCCTGCTAACATTGGCGACCACTAAAGCTGTTCTTGAGAGTCATGTCCTAATTTAGATGAGATATTGGTCAAGGGTCTACATACAATACATTCATATTATGTGATATTTTCATATTAATGATATACCTAGTTATTTTTTCAACAAGTGAGCAAAGCTTTTTGAAGCGAGCCGACCTAAAATGAATAAGATTCTGTCATATTACCAGCGAGAAAATTTTGTTATCGCCATTTTATTTTATATTTATTTTTAAATGCGTTCTTAAATTTTACAGCACTTTACCAAAACAGAGTATTTTTAAAGTAATCGAGATTACTTATTACTATTATTTTTGATACTATTAGTCAGTACTTACGTTAAAGACAAAAAAATGCAATATATACTTTTAATCAAAGAAAAAAGTAAAGAATGCAAATGGGTTAAAGTATGAAATTGCCGATTTATACTGATTTTTTTTACTATACATATTTATTTCATCTTAATTACTATTGTTATCTATACATTGCTGCCATCTAACAGGAAGGTCATTCATACCTTTGCGATGGAACTCTGGGGATCTAGATTCGACAAACTGAAAGCATTTTGTATTGCCTCCTAGGAATAAAACTTTTAATCTCGTAGAAAATTATCCAAATCACGAAAAAAATTTTAGTAATGTCTTTCTTGAGGTCGAAATACTCGATGAGTAAGTCCACGTTAAGCATCTATCACAACGTTGATGAGACAAAATATTCAAAACTTATTGCATTCTTGAAACTAAGATCGGCTACAAGGCGAAACAGTCTAACACATTTTCACCAGCTCAGTTAAATAAATTCTTAAATGAAGCAACGATAAAAAATACAAAGCTATATCTTTTTACAAAGGTAAATACTGTGTGGAACGTGCGTAACTATTTAGTCATACTAAAAAGTTTGCTGTAGTATGTTGTATTTTGATTGTATTGTATAATGTTACATTACTTAATTACTCATAAACTGTTGCACATTGCAGTAATTTTTGGCATAATGGGTGCATGTAGACGACAAGAATTATATAATATATAATTTAAGGTTTGGGAATTACCTACTTAAAGAAATCGGAGACCAATGATAGTTATATTAATTAACAGCCTTACTTATAAACGCTACTTAAATTTTAAACATTACTTAGCCGCTGATTAGCAAAATTTCTTACTCATAAACGCTACATAACTCGTAGTTGATTTCCTTGACCAGTAGCGCCCTCGAAAGCTGCACAGTTAAGTTGGTGGTACGATACAAAGAAAAGTATTATATTTACTTTTTAATTTCAAGATATTTAGCACTAGATACATGCTATTTGGCCATTTAGGTCATTCATAATACTTTTTAGTACAATGTTGTCAGTTTAAAATACGATTGACCTCATTATCCATTGCTTAGCTAAACAGGTGCTATGTAGCGTTTATAAGTAAGAAATATTTAAGCATTACTTAAACACTGTTTAGTTATGCATTACTTAGCAACTACATAGCGATGTTTTTATAAGTAAGGGGGTTAATGTCGGAAACTGACAGAGTTGTCAGTTGTAGATAAATTTTGTTACGGGGTCGAAGTATCTCAATAAATTTAATTACAACTACTTAGTTCAGAATCTGTAATATGTGACAGTAATATATACATACAACAAATACTGAAATTGCTGAAACATTTTGTAAGCAGTAAAGAATAAATAACATTTATTCTACCTGGAGTTGTTGCTATGCGACGGGGGAGCACCGTAATGGAGAGTGAGGCTGGCTCAACTTTCACTTGCACTCTACGAATAAATATTTATTCGTAGCTTGCACTTGAACTTGACTTCGTGTTTTGCGAACGGGTATATACGTGCCTACCTATTAACATTTATGTTATTTATGTTCTAGAGTATGTATGTGGAAATTCACAACACCAAAATCAAAGTCAATCGCTACTTCACTCTTACGGGAACGACGTCCGAATCCTATACAGATTTTTTCATAATAACGTAGCTGGCAAAAGTAGTAAACAGAAAATCGACCTTAATAAATTTGGTATAAGGAAAAATAGTTGATAAATACCTAAACCTTCCTAACTCGGATTCATATACTGGACACTTTTTCCGAAACACATCGGCCACATTTCTAGTGGATTGCGGTGAAGATAGTGCAGCGCTCAAAAGACACGGTGGGTGGAAGATGCAAGTATTCACAATCATTAATACTATAGAAAACAAGCAAAAGAAGTCAACATCAATATTCCAGCCCCAACTTTGAGTAACAATAATACCTCTGCCAGCTCCATAATTCATATTAAATTTCATAATTGCTACATTCATGATTTGAATAATTATTATAGTAAATTAAAACTTAACACATGTTTCACTTTGGTATTATTGCAAGTATGAGTGAGGATAAAATAGTGTATGCAAATACATATAATTAAGTATTAGAACACTCGTGTAATACTGTTATCGCACTCGGCTTTACCTCATGGAATAAACCTACACTCGTGTTTTAATAACCCCTATTATATAACCGTTGCATAAACTATTATCACAGAACACTTGAATAACAGCGTCAGTTCCATAAATAAAAACTGTAACTTTACAGGCATTCTTCTTATATAACTGAATTAGACTTTATGGCTGAAGAGATATCTATTAGTAATTATTTTCATAACATTTCTTGTATTTGTCATAACTGAAGCAACAAACGCACAGTCATAGTTAAGGTGTTCAGCGCTGGGTCAAAATATACTAGTATTTCAATAACCTTTTCACCTTTACTTAAGCAATCGAATATAATGCATTTTTAGAGCTCTGCCATAATACACATCAGTTTAATGTACACACGACTGGAGCAACGTAAATGCCCTTTATTGACAAAAAACTGTTTCGACATAAAACTCTTGTACTAACAATAAATTGGAGCATCAGATATTTCTTGTGGAGCGGAAATTGAAGATAAAAGATAGCTGTATTGGGATTTCAGACTCCAAATATGTCCGATTAAGAAATGTTGAGGACCGGAGTTATCTAAAGTATAAATACATATCTTCTATTCACTTAAATGGGTACCAACACATGTGTTCTTGACCCTACATTCGCCATTGTTTGTGTGTTATCGTTACACACACACTATTTAGATGAAATCTCTACCTTACCTTTAAATAAAAGTCAGTTATATTTACTGTAACAGCCAGATTGTCCACTGCTGAACAGAGCCTCCCTCATTAAGTAGCGTGCTTGCCACAATCTCTAAGCTTGGCAGGCGTTTTGGTGATCGCAGTATACGAAACAGTTCCTCAGAAGGTGGTGCCTATGTTCATCAGGGATAGTGTAGAATTCGAATGGTGAAAGAATTTTTCAAATCGGACCAGTGTTTTTTAAGTTTATTCGTTACATACAAAAACATAAAAATACAAATATTTCCGCTTTATAATATTGGTACAAATACAAAGTACAAATAGTACAAGTACAATATATATGCGTCAATCTGCCGTTGTCTTACTCTATATAAATAAAAATATTATACAGAGGAATGATTTGTATTTTTGTACGCAGCGAATAAACTGAAAAACTGCTCGACAGATTTGATAAATTCTGTCACCATTGGAATCTTACACTATCCCCGATGAACATAGGCTATAGAATAGTTTCAAAAGCTTAGTTATCCGTATTAAAACTTCAATGACGTAACCCAACGTGTAAAAAATCGTTATACCACGTACTTTGCGGAAATTGTTGACAATAGAGCAAAGTGATGTACTACAATTTTATAGAGGACATCAATAACTACTAAAAAGTTCGGAATACCATATGTCTAACTATTATAGTTATGACACAATATATAACTACTCTTTATGATTTTTTTTCTAACCGGCTGTATGCAATTATTAACAAAAATACCACGAAACATACAAAACACTACAGCTACTACAATAAAAGCATTTAGACAACCTATAGGTTATTGCAGACTCACAAGCAGTCTAAATGTTCCAGCCTACTACCAGTTGGCAACGTGCCCAGCATGCCTGCAGCATTGCCTCGTTGAATTGCAATGCTTATTCGTTGAGCCAAATAGGTGCCAGCATATTGATCACGCGTCTTCAACGCGTCGTTCTTTTGATCATTTCTGTTTCTGAGATGACAACATTTCTGTATTTTTGTATGTTGTTATTATTAGTTCTTACTGTAATATTTAATGAAAGAAAAAACTGTTAAACGTTTTAGAACAAATATGTAAGCTATTTATAACGAGAGTGTATATAATTTAGGGTAAGCCAAAGGAACATAGTATACACCTAATATCAATTAGCGGATAAAAACACTTGTAAAGAGAGAATAAACATTTTCTATAATCATTCAGCTTTCACTGAAGTACGCCAATATACTCCGTCGAGTGTCACCTATGAATACAATTTTCTGAACATTTTCCTTATTTTTTTCATATTTGCTGGATATACAGGAAAATCTATTCAATGAAATTCGTTTTATAATGGAATCCTCTTACGATCGTACTTTATACATTTTGTGATACTTACATATATATTTTGTATGTTGGTATTCATTACCTAAATAGATATAGTTATATATAATAACACGTCCTGGTTGATAAATAAAAGAGAGCCATAATAAAGTAAACATACTTAAAATATTTAAGGTATGTTCCTTTTGTAAAATGTACGTAGGCCAAATGAAGGGATTTTCGGAACTCAACCCCCAATGGGTGACATTTAGTTTCAATGTTTGTGTATGAAATCTCACTAGTTTGGCACATTAGAGGGACATAAAGTAATTTAAATAAATATGAATTATGTATAACAGCGACAATAAGTATGCACAGGAAAATAAATGATTGTAATATATGCAATATATTATATATATATATATATATATAAACAGACCATTACAGCTTTAATCACGGGTCGTCAAATCTTGATGTTTAGTTATTCAATCTCAATATATATATATATATACAATATATAACTTTATAAAAAAGCTTTGTCCTTTATAAAGTTATATATGAGTGACTGACAACAGACCATTACAGCTTTAATCACGGGTCGTCAAATCTTGATGTTTAGTTATTGTCTTTATAAAATAGTATAACAAGAGAAGATAATAAATGCACCACAACTTCTTTTATAAATTAAATGGGTTCAAACTTAGGGCTCAAATTTATCACGAAACACCTCCATTTTATTGGCACCGTTTACCGGTTGTCAGTATAAATGTTGAACGTAGATTCTAGGAACAAAATAAGATACAAATGTATTTTAAGATTCTCCGAATAACTGAATAGTCAATTTTGCAAAATCTAGAAAGATTTCTTGTATCGGTGTATTTAAAATGCTCAAATTTGGGCAACTAGGTATATCTCGTTGAGTCTCATGTAATAAAGGACGAGCACATTGCTATTTGCCGTATAGTTTTTCCAAATTATCGATTGCGCTATAAAATGAAATTGTAAGAAACACAAGAAACATATTATCTGTCGCGTTTTTTTGAATGAATATAAAACAAAAAACGCATCGACTATGTTGAATTTAGTTATATTTGAATTTAGATCTCTTTCATATTGGCACAACTTACGTTCACATGTAAAGCCACAGTAATACCATAGAACGTAATAATACAACGTTTGGAATGAACATTCCTGTCCCTTCTATGTTCACCGGTTTTGAACCGATTTCGATGATTCTTTTTTAATTTGTTAAGTTAGTTTTGTGTATTTCGTCCCCCAGCAATCATCCATTCATTATAGACTCATAAGAATTGATTCGCGGACGTAAATAGATAATATCTACAAATTAAAGTTAGCTCCAAATATCTTCGGCTTAGCTGATTTGGTCGAATATCGATTAAAATAGATTTTCAAAAGTTTGACGACTAGGTCAGCGTAACCAAATATATTCGGATAGTAATTATAGCTTTAATTTCTCGATACAATCTAATTACGTCCGCGACAATCAGTTTTCATGGATCTACAATGAATGATTGAGTTGAACTTAGCAAACGACGAAAAATATATGAATTTCGCGCGCTGTTCTTGGATTACGTTTTTATTATCTCATGTTTTTGTTAAAGTTCTATAAACAAATGAATATATAATACATCCTGTCTAATTAAATTAATATCATATCGCATACTAAAAATCGCGCGAACGCAAATAGAATAACAATGAAACGGTTATACTAATTTTGTATTAAAAAAAACATAGTCAATGTATTAAATCTAGGTCCCTGCGACTCGTCACTTTAAACGTATCTTTTCTCGAATGCCGCTCACACAAAAACGTGTCGTTTGTTGGTGGACCTGGGTTTTTGGTCTGTGGTGGATAAGTACCATAGAGAAAAGTAATACACATACAAACATGTAATACACATAATATATACCTCCGCCACTGTTGACACGCGGCACACTTCATGATTGTTTATTAAACGAGAAAAACATAAATTATTATTGTTATTGTAATTATTATTAAAATGTCACTTGCTGAGTGATTACTATCAAAATTTGTATAAGATGTGAACTTAGAATGATACGTTTTGTATAGTGTAGGTATCCATTGTTGTATAAGTAATGGAGTGAAATGTTAAGTAATGTTATCTACTTGTGTGTGTGTTGGATATTCTTACGTCCTACGTGGATTTGGATAGTTGTGCAGGTAGGTACGCATAATATAAGAAATCGAATACGACTAATAACCGTATCAAAATATTGTTAGGTAGGTAAGTACAATCATTATTATTCATACGGTGACAACCTGTGTGTGGTAGTTATAACGCGGTTTTTGTATAGAGAGTCCAGTGTCCAGGGTGTGATTATGCCTTACGCCACAGGAGGTAAAACATAAAGTTGGCGGTAAAGCAAAGAGTTTGTTTTGATTCTGTGGAATTACTTATTGTGTAGTGGAGTACTTATAATAAAACTGTAACCGGTCCAATTCTGTACATTGAAGATATTTAGAAAAAACATTTTTGAGAGTAGTAGTACACTCTATAGCTGATACTGATGCTAAAACTGTTTTTTTTTGTCTGTCTGTCTGTATCTTGGCCTCGCATCATGTTAAAACTGCTGAATGAATTTCAATGTAATTAATCATGATTTCAGTTTACACTACGAGATAGGACATTATATACTTTTTATAGAGTAATTCAGCACGGTTCCCTTGGAAGAGGGCATGGAAGTCAAAATGTACACTGAGTTGTAATTTGTTGACGCGTAGTCCGATTACATACATGCTTTTTTTGTTAGAATAATGGTACATTATAGATTGCCCGATAAATATTTCGTTCCAAATAAATTGAAACCCGGATTGTACAGGAACCTTTGAACGTACGGCTCATCTTAAGCTGGTTCGCATTTTATTGTAGAGACATAATAGATAGGTCTATTGTCATAGTAGGATCACTCCAAAAGCTGTAAATAAAGGTAACACTACCACAATATATTGACACATTACTGAAATTGCATACTTATACAGGGTTATAAATTTTTTGATCTGTGGTTATTAAGAACAGGTATATTATAAACAACATTAACTACGAGGGTAACCTTAAAATCGTGAAAAATAATCAGCTGTTCTAAACTTAATGTCAGCTAGACTATTGGCTTAACTAAGAGGCAAGAGGCTCAAGAGGGTAAAGCTTTCCTAGCTAACATAAAACTCTAAAATCTGGAATATTCGCCGCAGTCAGTTTTTCTTCTTCTTACTTAATATTTACTTCTTACTTAATACTTACGGATACATTTCGGAGACTGCGCAACGAAAGAGCACAATCTAATATATCTTCGTTCTACCGCCAAACAAGAAGAGCATCAGCGAAAATACGCCGTTTTACAATTCCAAAGACACGCACAAAGTTTAACATTTTTTGTGCGAACCGCGAAGGAACTCTCTGAGTTACCTACTGTCTTCTGGAAAATACAACCAGGGAGTTTTCAAATCCAAAGTCAAAAGCTCTTTTCTGAGCTATGTTTTACTAAGAGTGCTCCACCGCAGACCACAGCGTTGTTTAATATGAGATAAACAGTAGTCAAATGTGAATAATGCGTATGCAGGGATGGCAATCGCGAATAAAGTCGCAGGTACAGCTAGTTTGAAAATAAGCACAAAAAAAATGTATTCCGGCGGTTCCAACAGTAAAATGGATGTTGATTGCACTCCACCAGATCTAAATTGGAAGCCAAATTAGCTATTGAAAATCGGTTACTACCGCAGTTAAAAGAAAAATACCTACGTAATAATAATATATAAACGTTTTGACAGATGAAAACATAAAACATTTTGACTTGAAGATCCAGATGATATATATTTAGCGACAAAGGTAAATGTTATTGTATTTTTATTCTCCTCGGTGGAAATGGCAATTGCCTGTCTCGTGTAATTGAATTCATCGCCTACGGCTCGGCCTTCAAACTCATACTCGACCTGCAATTGCCTATTTTGCGGTCTTTGCACTAATATACTATTTTGGTAGTCAAGTTACCGTGTTACCAGATATGTAATAGAGTGTCAGACTAAAATATACCGTGCTCCCATTTCCGGACAGGATTGTCTTCATTAATTTCCCCTAGTTGGCAACCCTGTCTCACGTCGCTCAAGCTAATGCAATGTGCAACACCGATTATAAAATTGTATGAAATGTATTCTTAAATTCATGGCTTCACGGAAAAGTATTTTAACCAACTTATAAATTCTGATAAGTTTTGCGATATCGTAAGAATTATTTGCAGAAAAAATAATACTGCACTCTACTTTATATCTATTGTTTATACTGTGCACTAAATTATCACTATCTCACCTGAAGGTTAGTGATGATATGATCAAAGATATTGTCATGACCGCAGCAGACGTTGCTTTACGTAGCTGATCGATTAATAATGACTAAGCAAACTATTCTACGGGCACTTCTAGTCAAATCTGACTAAAGCATGTTGATGTGTATAGTTTGCTGTTCTAAAACTTTGCGCTAAGTACTGTTAAAGCGACCATGAACACTGAAAGTTTTGTCCAATATTATTATTTATTTTAGTAGCAAGAACTCGCACAATATTTACTAGAAATATGTCCAACTAGTTTCAAACTTATTTCATGCAGACTAAGAACTTCAAATAAGTTCCAGACTGGACAGAGGTTTGTTCCAGTTAAATTACACGAGTTTGCAGTGTAATATATCTTGTGACAAAGTTTTGTGCATTGCCACGCAGGATGTTTGTTACCCTACTTGTTTATACTTGTTCTGGTCTTCACCAGGTCATTTCTAAACTTGTTAGTGGTTTGTGTGACCAAGATCAAAGCTCATCTCATCACTGCTTAATCACTGTTAACACTCTCTCTTTTAACAGTGTCCATCACACATACTATTTGGTACTCAGTCTTTTAAGCCGGTGATGAGTGGGAGGCCGTCTTTATATCTAGGTTGGGGTGTAAGCAGATAGTTTATTTTTATGTTATTGTGAATATTGTGGCGCGTGGCCCACCTGATGTTAAGCGATATCCTCTGCCTATAACAGATGCATTTCATCACAAGTGACGAACTGCAGTGCGCCCATCACCTTGAGACATAGTTGTTAAGCCTCATGTGCCTGTAATTTCACTGGCTCTCAAGGACTGCTGCCGGAACACACCATTAGGTGCTTGGCGACAGATTTTCTACTTGAGGGTGGTCGCTAGCCAGGCGGGCATTCGCAAAATGCCCTTCCACCATGCGGTGAAGCTCATACTCTGGGCAGGATTCGAACCATGGACCTGCTGCGCGGCAGTCCATAGCCAATGCCACTGAGCCATCACTGCTTCTGAATAATAGAATAATAGACATTAGGAAAGATACTGGTAAAATTTGGGACAGGCTTTTTTGTTATTCCTCTAGCTTGCTTACTTTATGTAGGCAGCGTATCTACCAGAGATCTACGAGGAGGCTGAGCGGTGTATGAGAGAAACATTCACAAATAGGAATGTTTTATTTTCTTAGCCTCGCTGAACAGAGCGAAAATGCGGATTGTTCGTATATAATTCTGATCGTTTTAATGAATTGAGATAAGATCTCAGTCGGAAACTAAAAATCCGCATTTATAACCATTATGTAAATAAAAATTTACAAGGGCCACAAATATATGGTGCTTAATAATTGCACGCATATTTTTACCTGAAATTTTAATGAACCATGAATTTATTAATCAATATGTTTTGGATATTCCATGGAAAAGACAAATTTGTGATAATCGACTTTTGTTTTTTCTATCCAAAAAGAATTATCATTCCATTTATGAAGAGTATAATACCGTTTCTGAAGAGGATGTCTGGAAATTAATCCTTAGCAGTCAAACAAGTGCGATTGGTCATGACGAACTAATTGCGGATATGATCAAACTTACATTGCCTTTGCCAATTATTACGAACATCAATTACATTTGACAAGAATCTTTTCTGATAATTGGAAGCAACCTATTGTAAAGCCAATCCTTAAAACGATCAGAATAATATACTTATACTGTAATATAATATTATTTCTGTGCTGTTTAAAGTGCTAGAGAAAGCAGTATATGGTAAGCAGTGTATATCAAATGGATAAATTTATATACAAAAATAATTAACATAAAAATATCAATCTGGTTTCTGAAAATGTCATAGTATGGTAACCGAGCTTTTTAAGGCAAACGATCTACTATCAGCCATTATAAAAATATTTAATTAATGTACTTTTATAATATTACTAAGTAAAGGCTTAGTAGTATTTCAATTTTGTTAGACTTTTCTAGAGCATTCGATTGTCTGGATCTTCACCTACTGATTGCCAAGCTCTCATATTATGGATTCTCTCCAGAAACGTGTAAATGATTAGAACAATATATAGAAATTGTCACTCAGAACGTAAGCAAAAATGTGTCTGATGTTGCTAGCGTACCCTCATCGATTGCCTCAAGGTTCAATTTTAAGTCCTACCCTCTTTTCAATTTTAACAGAAGATATATATATATTTAAACCTGTAACTATTATACGCTGATGATACTCAAAGTTACCATAGTTTTCAGGCAGAGGACACAGCAGATGCATCATAGCTGAAGAACCGCGATTTAGCTGCAAGTTTTAATTGGGCAGTACTTAATTCTTTGGTACACAATCCGGCTGAATAATAATTATATCTGGGTACTAAAGCACAAATGAGCAAAGTCCGTTTACATAATCCGCATCAAACAATATATGCAATAGAAATACCTCTACAAATAGATGCTAAAAATCTAGACTGGATATTTGACAGTAAGGTGAGATGAAACATATAAATGATAAAATCAGGAATTCTTTCAACAAATTAAAGGTTATACATATATTCCATAAAAAATACCTTTCAGAAAAGGTACATATATTGCTCTGTCGCCTGTTAATTCTATATCCTTTTAACTATTGTAGTGCTTTGTACGGCCCTAGAATATGTACCAAAACTGAAAATGCTATCCAAAAAGTGTAAAACGTATGCGCTCGTTTCCGTTTTGCCATACCAAGAAGAGAGCGTGTAAAGCGTGTAATCTGGTCAAATATGGCACAATTAATATTTTTTAATATTTACAACATATTCCTTTAATTATACTTTTATAGCTGTCTTGTTTGTGTTTGTAAAAATAATTAACGTATAATTTTTTCACGACTGCCCAAAAGGGGAGAGTTATGTTTTCAGGGTTCATGTATGTATGTATGTTTATGACTTTTTTATACCACCATGACTTCTAAACTGTCTAACCGATGTCAATGTAAGAGATATCGTTAGATTCGTCTTGACAGCGCAAGTGTAACTAGGTACATTAAAATAAATAAAAAACAAAATGACGGATTTTAGACGCTATATTATGAGTAAAAATTAAATTTTCTTGCAAACCCATCGAGTGTGGTATCAAAAATAAAGGCTTTAAAACATGTTTCCATAAATATATATAACCTGCAGTATAATGTTCCATAGAACGATAAAAAGTTTAGGAAAATAAATAATTACAGTCTAGATATACACATAGTTTACACTTGTTTACAAAATCAACTCAATTCGGTCATAACTCGATGTTCCTAGCTCGTCGAACACCTGTTCAAACACAGGGGATTACTGGAAAACTGCACATGTGCATAAGTGTACGAACTTTATGCTGAGTTTTCGGCTTTTGCTCACATTATTTATTGATATCAAATCATGTTTTCCTTTTCTCTCTATGTTAGTTATATTTTTTATATTAGTTTTATTTTACTCGTATTTTAAAATGATTTTTCTTGTATATTCATTTTCATCGTTGTATCTTTCTATATACTTTTTGGGTGACAATGAACGAATTGTGATTAAATTTTCATTTGACTTATTGGTGGTAACACAACTCATATAAATAACAAATAAAAAATGTACCCATTATAATTCTTTGCATGCTTATTATTCTTGGATAAAATAAAAGTTATGTAATATAAGTTCATAAAATATAAATAAATTAGAGTTATGTAATTAATTAATTAATTAAGGTAACAGATTTTTTAGCAATTTTTTTACATAATTTGCTCATTAACCATATGTAACATACCATTCGTGAAGTTTAATTTCACTGCTTCGTACTCGATACTTTCAATTCATTTTTTATTCAGATCAATTCCTTTGATCTTAGGATGATGCAGCTTTAATAAGCGATATACCTACGAAGCAGGTTCCGAAGAAAAATTAATAAGGAATATGTAATTTCAGGCAAAAAAATAGTGTAGGTATGTGTTAATTTCTAACTCGTAAAATACTCGTATGTCCTTCCTACTATCAGCTTCCGCATCACTTCGATAAATTTTCAAGAATGTTACTACAAAAGAAGACCCAGGTCATTGCACCCCATTACCTTCGTCTTAGACTCACTATGAAGAAGTTCCAAGGTAACAAATCGTCCGAGCTCGCTACACCGAGTCTGGCGAAAAACTAATGGGCTCTACGAGTATAACGAGCTCCGTATAGTATACTATAAATATATATATATATACTATATATATTATAAGTAACTATGTCATATTGACGGTTATAATTTTCTTCGAACGAGTCTTGGTGGGTATCACATCGGATATAGTTTATCGCTGAGGGATTTGAGTAGTTTTTTTATGACTTGGGTTACTTCGTTATAGGTTTTTATTTATTTTACATGCTTAATATACAACGATGAATTAAACTAAATATCTAGGTATTAGGTATGGATAATGTTGTCTTAGGTTTTCGCGATTATTACACATAGTAATTAAACAACTTTAAACGGTTTAAATCGCGTATATTTATCATTATTTTTGTCCCGACGTTTCAAACACTTTGCAGTGATCGTGGTCACGGGGTGACTGCAAAGTGTTTGAAACGTCGGGACAAAAATAATGATAAATATACGCGATTTAAACCGTTTAAAGTTGTTTAATTACTATTAGGTATGGATCCCTAATTGGTAAATTATATCGATAACAACGTATGCAGTATTTATTAAAATATATCAACACCATAGTAAATCCCGTAGGGTGTTGTAAGAGGCGACTAAGGTAAGGACACCGCAGAAGGTGGGCAGCTGATAAATGACAATGACAAATGCGGCTTGTATGTGTTCACGACCTTACGCACCCGCCATACTATGCCCAATATAGCAAAACGCTAGATGCATTTCTAGAGTGCGTTGGTTTATATATAAATAACATAATTATTATTTATTATAAAAGTCGTGTCTGTAGGTAGCAGCAAATTAATTTTATATATTTGATTTAATTTTAAAACAATGATGGCTGAGCGTTCATAGCTATGGACTGCCGTGCCGCAGGTCCCTGGTTCGATCTCCACCGCCGGCTTGAGTTTCACCGCATGGTGGAAGGGCATTTTGCGATTTCCCACTGGATTCCACTGGATAGCTACCATCCTCAAGTAGAAAATCTGTCGCCAAGCACCTAACGGTGTGTTCCGGCAGCACAGTCCTTGAGAGCCAGTGAAATTACAGGCACATGAGACTTAACAACGATACCATACGGGAGCAATGCAATTCCTTACTTGTGAAGAAATGTATATGTTCTAGGCAAAGGTTAGTACGGTTAACAACAAATAAGCCTCAATCTTGTTCCGCCACAATTACATAAAAAAACATATAACAAAAATACCCATAAAAGTTTAAGATGTAGACAACCTGCGTATCCAACTAGTTTGGTTATGTCAACACTTTGAATGCTTACGCAAGTTGTAAGGATGAAGAAGCAAGTGAAGTGTACTTCCACTTGCCTAGGCAAGTGGAAGTTACGAATTAAAGGAGTTAAAACAAGCAAAAGTTTGCGAGGTAAGTAAAAGAGTGCAGGACAGACTTGGAAGCATAGTTTCATAAGCCGTTTTACAAAGTTGTTTGACCCTATTCTAGATATTTATTTTACAATGTGCACCTTTTCAACTATTTTTAAACGGTAGATGCATTTGCTTTACTATTAAGTACTTATTCATTTAATATAGGGCACAACTTTATTAGTTATATATATTAGAAACTGCTAAATAAAAAAGAAACACCTGATGTTTTAAACTTCAATGATACTAACGTAAAACATCCAATTTTATTATTTGACGCCACATGTGACAACAGCTTGACAAATGACAACGCAGTTGGTAGTTTAGCCGTTGAATATATCTACAGTGGTTAAGTGATGATTTAGTTGGGGGTGATAATATAATAACCATTTTCTTATAAACCTATCCACAATGTTTCTTTTTAAATGGATCGTCATTACATATTAAGTGGACACACAAAGATACTTGTATATGGGACAGCGGAGGCT
Organism: Plagodis pulveraria; assembly: GCA_963890685.1. Classification (NCBI taxonomy): domain Eukaryota; kingdom Metazoa; phylum Arthropoda; class Insecta; order Lepidoptera; family Geometridae; genus Plagodis; species Plagodis pulveraria. The sequence goes on along the minus strand of OY982949.1, from coordinate 9,969,841 downwards.
TCTACTACAGGCATTTTATGCGAATGCCCGCCTGGCTAGCAACCACCCTCAAGTAGAAAATCTGTCGCCAAGCACCTAACGGTGTGTACCGGCAGCAGTCCTTGAGAGCCAGTGAAATTACAGGCACATGAGAACTATGTCTCAAGGTGACGGGCGCAGTGCAATTCGTGTCTTGTGAGGAAATGCATCTGTTATAGGCAGAGGTTAGTCCGCTTAACATTAGGTGGGCATCGAGGTTGTTCCGTCACAAAAAATAAGTCCTGAAGGTTTCGTGAGTTTTTTTGTTTAGTTAAATAATATTAGTAGTTAACTCCTTTTCCAAAGTAGTTAACTCAACTTAACAAAAATCACAAATCAACGTATATAATTACTCACTTTATTTCTTTACAAAAAGGACTACGTTTGTTCCTTGCTCATCATAACTACTGATAACAATTGCATTTCATTCATAAATACCTAGATTCTGATGCGTGTGATGTTAACAGGTTAAGGCTAACAGTAAACAGGTCACCATTAGTAAATTCTAAAATAGGCCCAGAAAATTCAAAGAAAAATATGTAAGTACACAAATAAACATATGTTATGAATGGAAAAACTATTGTTTTTTTTTTTTTAGTCTTCATAGTTATATAGTTACTATAAATATTATATAACCGCAGTCGGCTGTATTAACACAAAATTCCATACGGAGAAATCTTACATTTATTTTTCGTAAAGACTAATATACAATATCCACCTACGCAACGACGACGGCCGCGGGGGAATGTGTAATTTGAGTGAACAAGTAAAATAAAATATTACTTCGTCGTTCCACGTGTTATTTGTTCAACAAGTGAGCAAAGTTGTTTTCTTTGTGCCGACTTTAAATAGTCGTTAAATAGACCTTGCAAAGTACCAAGGCAATAAATCTTAAATCAACTACAGATCACAGTGAGGGAATTAAAGGTATAATACCTAAAAACAACACAAATAACTATTCTACACACAACGCTCTAGAGTTTTAACAATTTGTGTTTGCTCCTCATGCGGTCATCGCTGTTTATGAAACAGCTAGTCCCATCCTAATTTTGTAGAGAGAAAATGTTATAAATTTTCCTCTAAATATAGTTACAAACTAATCGAAACTACCCGATGCGGCTTCAGCGGTGTAGTGTTTTCGAGGCTAAATCTACTGTTGCTTTGTTGACCACTATCTCGCCAGGTGCTGACATTTGAGTGGATTTTCCATTTAAATATTATTTAACCTTAAAATGTAGTGGCATTGTTCGCTGTTGGAAACAAATGTTTAAAATTGTTGTACTGTTGCTGAATCATACTAATAATATAATCGCTAAAGTGGATTTACTTGATAGCCTCATATCTTAAAAATGACTGAATGTATTTTGATATCTTATCATGATGATTGAAACTTTTTCCATTATTTTTTTTAAGTCATGCTTTAAGACAGGAGAATCATTTTATCCAGAATTAATGAAGAGTTCCAAAGGGAGCGCAATACAACATCAATCATGTGTGCGATGCTACAGCATGAGGAAAGCAAATATTGATTAAGGCAGCGGTATTATTGTGGATAATAAAATTACACCCTTCAATCTTATCACGTAGATGTCATTAAACTACTAAAAAAATCAGAACTAGAACTAGGAAAATTTCTAGTTTTGATTCAAGAATTACTAGTTTGGGAATGATGGCTACCACAATACATCCTATCATATAAAATACTCGATACACTGAAATCTTTCAATGACACGTTGATTGTTGTTTGAAGTGCTCGTAGCGAAGTTTACTTAGCTGTTCTCAACCGATCAGCAAAGTAAAGCAACGTCGCCCGCGGTCGTGAGGTGGATGGGTGACCGTTAGTGACATTACTACTGAGCTTTTCCGTATACTTCGGAGGGCACGTTAAGCCGTCGGTCCCGGTTGTTGTCTTAGGATGGCAGTCGATATAGCGTGTTGGTAGGGCATTTTGTGAATGCCCGCCTGGCTAGCTACCGCCCTCAAGTAGAAAATCTGTCGCCAAGCACCTAATGGTGTATTCCGGCATCTGTCCTTGAGAGCCAATGACATAACAGGCAAAAAATGAGACTTAACAGGTATGTCTCAGTGTGATGGGCGCAGTACAGTTCGTCGCTTGTGATGAAATGCATCTGTTATAGGCATAGGATACCACTTAACATCAGGTGGGCCTCGCGCTTGTTCCTTCATAATAACATAAAAAATATATATATATCTTCGACCATATCATCACTTACCATCAGGTGAGATAGTGGTCAACGGCTAAACTATCAAGAATAAAAAAAATATATATAAGAAAATTGTCACATATTGAATCACAAATCCATATAAAGCATAGAAAAAATGGGTAATTTTTAAATCGTTTTGCCATCGTCATAGCCCAAGTATGAACTGAAGCCACGATGTTTCTTCTAATAAGGGGAGTATGTGCGTGTGGCAAATTTAAAAGGATGGTAAAATAAATAAAACGTTCCACTTACATGTTCCACTTGCTTTATGTAACTCATGGGGTTACAGTTAGCTTGGACAAGCGGCTTCCCTTGATTGAACACCGAACAAACCACCAGGCCCAAAGAGAACATGTCAGACAGGATGTTGCATTGTCCGGTGATCTGTGCTTCAGGAGCTGTAACAAATATTTCAATATAAAATTATAAATTGTGCTTTTCAGTGCACTTATTGAAGATATTATTGATACTGTATTACAAGTTGCATATTAATTGAAATATTTTTAATAAGTGAGGCAAACAGCATGTAATAAATCTGATCATCTCGCTTAGTGCGCACGTGACTCAACTGTATAAGTTACAACCGTTGCCATAGGAAGACGAAGAAATGCTTATGTTTTTTTTTTATTGTTTATGGTTGGTATTGACCAATCATAACACTGGCCTACACTCATTTTGGTGCCTAAGATTTTAGACCTGCTTTGGGTATATTTTGTGAGCCAACACGAGAAAACTAGTCACATTTTTCATATCAGCTCTTTTTGATGAGAAAGAAGCTTGCTAATTTCAATACCGAAGTATACAGAATACAAGCGAATTACCGTGTCATTAATCGGTTTCCGTTGATCTTTCATTATATACTCACCGCATATGTAACAAAACATATAAGGATCGTTAATGCAACTTTTTGACTTACTTGCCATCATAAATTTATACGATTAATGTCATAAAAGTAGTTATAACATGGAATGATTTTGAATAAAACCATAAAAAAGTTAAAACAAGAATTGTAGGTAAACCAGAGCTGTCAGCTGACATCTAGTAGCAGCAATGTAGTTCATACTACCTACTTTACCGACTAGTGATGCAAACAGAGCTGCACCAACACAAAAGTTTTTTTTTGTAGGGCTGTGAAGCAATTTTACGTCTTCATATCCTTGTCTCACATTAAATGGGGTTTGCAAAGATTTAATTTTCCGTACACTCTATTCTGTTGCTCGTCATCTCACTACTAACCTTTTTGGCACACATATCCTTCTTCACTTAGTACATCCATACAGTTCTTTGTCTTACCCGTATATCCGTCCACATTCATACCCACGCAAAAAAATCTGCATCCCTCTTCATGAGATGCCCACACTATGATTGCTGGTTCAACTTCCATGCTCCTTCCGATATACCTATACTGTACTGTATCAGCCGAAATCGTCCATTGCTGTATACAGCCTCCCATTTTAAGTAGGGTTTGCCATAATCTTCACGCTTGGCAGGCGTCTTGGGGATCACAGTGTAAGATGGCAGTTATTCAGAAAACGACCACCTTCTGGTATTTTTCCTTTCGTCACCTCTTTCATCTCCCACAAGAAGATATGAGAGGGTGCAATTTTAGAAAAATACACCACAACTATTATGATATACCAAATTATTCCTTATCTTGGCCATTCTAGTAACGTCACAAATTCATTTTAACATTCACATCTCTGTCACATAAACTCATCGTTCATCCACCCTTTTTGTTGTTCAAAATTCATCCGTCAATTACGACAGGTCATAGTATGATCTTATAAATTTATCCCATGAGCTTGGTGGACGTACGCGGAACACTTGTCGTCCATTGGATGTTCTTTTATACATCCTGAATACATTCAGAATTTTAAATATTGCGACATAATGAATTTGCCTTTGCCACACGAGATGTTGATATTATATCTTGCTTATATCTGATAACCATACACTGGCTGTGATTATAAGAGCAAATTTAATGGAAAGGCAAGCTACCCTCATCGAATATCCGATTCTAATTCACTACGGCATTAGGGTGTAAATTAATTTTAAGACCGGCTCAAGTGACCTAGTTAGTTTCAGGCTTTCTATAACAAATTCGTTATCTTTATGGTCTAGAAACCTAGTCTCGTATAACCTCTTAGCATTCAGGTGTAGGATGGTAGAAATCTGCTCAGGAACCGACATTATAATGTTTTAGTAGCAGTGATTTCTCAGCGGCATTGGCTATGGACCAGCGGCAGGTCCATGGTTCGAATCCCACCGCCGGGCTTGAATGGTGGTCACGCTTGGCAGGCGTATTGGGGATCACAGTGTAAGATGGCAGTTTTTCAGAAAACGAACACCTTCTGGCATTTTTCCTTTCGTCACCTCTTTCAACTCCCAAAAGAAGATATGAGAGGGTGCAATTTTAGAACAATACACCACAACAATTATGATATACCAAATTATTCCTTATCTTGGCCATTCTAGTTACGTCACACATTCATTTTAACATTCACATCTCTGTCACATAAACTCATCGTTCATCCACCCTTTTTGTTGTTCAAAATTCATCCGTCAAATACGACAGGTTATAGTATGATCTTATAAATTTATCCCATGAGCTTGGTGGGCATACGCGGAACACTTGTCGTCCATTGGATGTTCTTTTATACATCCTGAATACATTCAGAATTTTAAATATTGCGACATAATGAATTTGCCTTTGCCACACGAGATGTTGATATTATATCTTGCTTATATCTGATAACCATACACTGGCTGTGATTATAAGAGCAAATTTAATGGAAAGGCAAGCTACCCTCATCGAATATCCGATTCTAATTCACTACGGCATTAGGGTGTAAATTAATTTTAAGACCGGCTCAAGTGACCTAGTTAGTTTCAGGCTTTCAATACCAAATTTGTTATCTTGATGGTCTAGAAACCTAGTCTCGAATAACCTCTTAGCATTCAGGTGTTGGATGGTACAAATCTGCTCAGGAACCGGCATTATAATGTTTTAGTAGCAGTGATTTCTCAGCGGCATTGGCTATGAACCAGCAGACCAGCGGCTATGGTTCCAATCCCGCCGCCGGGCATGAGCTTCATCGCATGGTGGTAGGGCATTTTTGCGAATGCCCGCCTGGCTAACGACCACCCTCAAGTAGAAAATCTGTCGCTAAGCACCTAACGGTGTGTACTGGCAGCTCAAGGCAGCTGCCAGTACACACCGTTAGGTGCTTAGCGACAGGGCCAGACAGGGCGGCGGGCCAGTAAATCTAGGTTAGAACTGTTAACATCATCGACCGCATCATCACTTATCACCAGGTGAGATTGCGGTCAAAGGCTTACTTAGACTAAAAGTATAACTCTTTGTGCGAGTTCATCCGGGGAAATACAGCCACCATACAATTTCTACCGCCAAGGAGTAACTACTGTGTTCTGGTTTGAAGGGTTTAGACGCTGGAGAAATTTCAGACACATGAGACTTAAAAACCTTCAGATTGACGGGCGTATGTAGTTCAGTAATTTGTTACAAACTGCAACTGTTATAGGCAGACGTTTCCGCTAAACACCTGATGGGCCTCGCTTAACAACTTTTTTTACACTGACGTGCTTGTTCCGTCACGTCAGCGTAAAACAAGCTTAGAAGTCATTGACAATGTTTGCTATAATCATGAATACAATACTTATAATACGAAACTACCATTTACTAGAGTAAATGGTAGTTTCGTAGTAATTAACTACGAAAGTTTTGTGTAAGTCACATATGGGCTTAAAGATATTTATACAGTCACTTACTTGAGAGTAGTGCTAAAACATAAATTAAAACTCTACATTAGTCATGCCGTGTATCACAATTAATAACGTAGTAGTAGTAAAAGTAAATTATCAGTAAAGACATGTTGAGCTACTTGGGTCTTAAATGCATTAAATGAGTTATCACTTTTAAAGTTTGAGGGCATCTTTTTGTTTGGTTGTACCGTCAAAAGCGAGCATGTTTTTTTTGGTGTAATTAGTTCGATACTATGATGAGACTAAGTAACTAACACATCGTTTACTTCGCTTGATTATTTGTTTAATTAAAGTGAACTTAAAATTTGAGTGCCGAGTTTTGTTTACACATTTTCGGATAAAGATACAGACAGGAAACTCATAAAGCGTTCTGATGTTCATTATTTTGATGGCTTTATATTGTTTTGTGGTTTTAGTAAGATATGGGTGTTTGAATAGCATTTAAATTGTTTAATTTTTTAAAATTTTAAGTACTGCTCGTATTGTTTTTGTAGCATTGTCCCAAATTTATATATTATATAATGTAAAAGATGTGGCTTTACTAAAGGATTGTACATAGTATATCTCAGCTTATGTGGGATACATCTATCATATTACCGAGAAATGATAAAAGTTTACTTTTAAGTCTTCTATGTGTGTATTCCATGTTAGAGCGAGAGTAGATAACTCTCAGACCAAGATATTTTATTACAAGATTATTGCTGTAAATTTAAATTGTTAAATGTTAGGGAGTGGTATATTGAGTTTTTTGGATTATGTCATGTATAGTAGACCCATAATAGCACGAGCAAGTATCGTCTACATAAAGCGTTAGGTAACCATGCAGTCTATTTGTATCGATCTGATTAATATATATTAAAAAACAAATGACCCAAGATAGATCCTTGTGGAACTCCACACATTATAAGTAATGAGTAACTTTTGTTATCTATGCTTTCCATTTTAACTACTTGAGTTTATTTTTTATGAATAAAACCATTTACTTGTATAGTAATGTATTTGCTACTTTCAAAGCATTCTCCATTCCATTTCAATAACTTTTTTATTCATGTTTTTTACATGCTGGTTGAAGTTCCTATCTCACGGGCTTTACTGGTCTTATGAATTTCAAACTTTCATTAAGCCCTTGGTTTTGTGAAAAATAAAGAAATTGCTCGGTGCGAGGTCTAGTCTAAATGTGGAGTCGCTCACGAGTGTTACGTTTTCAAAAGCTAAAAATGACTTCGTAATTTTTTGTTCGTGGTGTGCGCCGAAACATGGTATAGGCGCAACAGGTGGTGATTTCGTGGTCATTTTTCAAAGTTTCCTTTGCCAAATATGATTGTGCTGACAAGATCTTTCAGGCAAAAAAGGCATGCTTTTTTGCCTAAGCTTCTTGCCTGTGTCTACTTTGTTGGTTTGCTGTCACCTTCTAATACCCCTAGAGAAGACTGTTGCTTTCTCTTGGGCATTTATATGTGATTTTCGCTTATCACGCGATAGTACTTGTAATATTTAGAAATATAGAAGGGTAGCGATATCAATACGAGAGTGTTTCATTATGAGAGTGAAGTGCTTGAAATACCACGTCTTTCGATCAGATGAAGTCCAGTAGTCTGTTTGATAACCACGCAGCGTCCCCTATGTTGGTTAAAGTAATACAATTAGAGTACAAATTGCTCAGCCGAGCGATCCTCTATGGTCTAGTGGTTAAGGCATGCGGTGCATAAATTCGGGGGACGTGGGTTCAATTCCCACTGGAAGTGAGACATTGTACACTTTAATAAAATGTGATTTTCGATTAGCACGCGACTCTTAATCATATTTAGATATATAGAAGGTTAGCGACATCATTACGAGGATTAATTGTATGAAGAAGCACTTCTTTCTATGAAATGAAGTTTAGTTGTCTGGTTGATGACCGCTCACCGTCCCCTATGACGGTTGAAGTAATAGATATATGAATTAGACTACAGAAATTCAGTTCAGCCGAGAGCGGCCCAATTGATAAGGCACCCAGTGTGAATAATCGCGGGACGTAGGTTCGGTTTCCAATAGAGGTGAAAAATTTTGTCCTCTAAAAAATTTTTTATGAACCATTTTCATAATTATATCCATATTTTATCTTCAGTAAAAATCCAAATACGTGATCCCAGATACCGCATGTTCTATGATTATTTTGCATTATGTATTAAACCCCCTCGTATAAATTACAGGCACATGAGACTTAACAACTACGTTTCATGGTGACGAGCGCAGTGGAATTCGTCAGTTGTGATGATATGCATCTGTTCTAGGTAGAGGTTAGTCCGCTTAACATCAGGAGGGCATCGAGCTTGTTCCGTCACAATAACATAAAAAATATCTTCATGTGGAAGTTGTAAGAGCCGTCAAAGAGAAAAATACCAGGAGGAGGGTAGCAACGCCTTCTGAAGAACTCGCATATTGTGCAGCAATCCACAAGACGCCTGCCAAATCTGGGGATAGTGGCAATCCGTAATGGGGGAAGTATTTTTACAATGGTAGATGTTATGGTTATTGATGTGACTAGGACCACTATTGTTTTAGTCGAATTCTAGTAGAGAATGTGTATTTATACCAAATCTTCTTGATATTATACAACCGACATAAATAATAAATCATGTTTGTTTCTCGGAGGGGTGGACAGGCACTATGGGATTCCATCGGCCAAAATTTTGGTGATTCGAGAGACAGAAATCAGGTATTCATATAACTACCACTTTAAGTCGCAATTTATTTTAATTATATGGAATGCTCACTTAATAACCTAAAATATACTCGCTTTCAAAGACAGCTGCCAGAATACTCAATTAGGTGCTTGGCGACATAATTTATACTTGATGGTAGATGGTAGCTATCCAGGCGGGCATTGACAAAATTCTCTACCATGATGTTTATAATTTATTGTTAAAATGAATGTTTTGACATAACATAATATAAGGGTAGTAATCACTGTACTTTCCTTTCTCACTTCTTCTACTTTCAATGTTTAGTTAATAATAAAAACAGCGTGAGATTCTCCAGACTTTATATTCTCGATATGACCCACATCAAACTGTGGAAACGGTATGTCGATGACGTGGAAGATGGAAAACAAGTACAATCGGGTGTGGCATTTGTACGGAAATACGGAATTTGTGTCAAAATAAAGTTTACCTATGAAATGGAAACGGAGAGGAAAATAGCATTCGACATCAATGTACAAATCCTTACTGAAGCTTCTATAGGCCACGCAGTGTACAGAAAACCTGACTGATATCTACATGCAGTCTCCCACTAACAGTTCCAATCTCTGGACGTTAACAAATGTCTGGCTAAAAACGGTTACAAAGTACACATTGGTGTGTGCTTCATGATTTTAACAAGGACCCAGAAATAAACGGTTGAAAGAAAACCCGCTTTTTTGGCATATGTAAAGGAGAGACTGGTAAGGTTGCAAATACTCTGAAAAAGTACTGTATACGAACTATTTTTACTCGATTCAAAAAAGGAACTCATATGCTGCGTTCACCGAAGGATAACTCCTTTGAAAAAGCCTGGAGTGTAAATTTAATTGTAGCTGTGGTATATCGGTCTTACAAAACGAACAGTATCATACCGAATCAAACAGAATATTTTTTATATGCATGATAGGTTTGCCTATCATGCATAAAAAAATCCTTATCTCACCTGATGGTAAGTGATGATGTGATCGAAGATGTTGTTCAGGCTAACCTAGAAGTACTGGCTCTCAAGGACAGCTGTCAAAACACACCGTTAGGTGCTTGGCAACAGATTTTCTACTTGAGAGTGGTAGCTAGCCAGGCGGGCATTCGCAAAATGCCCTACCAACACGCCATATCGACTGCCATCCTAAGACAACAACCGGGGCCGACGGCTTAACGTGCTCTCCGGAGCACAGAAACGCTCAGTAGTAATGTCACTAACGGTCAACCATCCACCTCACGACAGCTAAGTAAACTGCGCTACGAGCGCTTCAAAAAATAAAAGCAGTCAAACGTTATGATAGCCAGAAATCTGCTATAGATCTACACCTTCTGGAGTCTGATCCAACAGAACCCACTACATACCGCAAGTGGTAAGAGAAGCGATCGAAATAATAAAAATTTAAAATTCATTAGTGAAAATGGTTTGCAACTATGGAGATCTCAGAATCCAGTAGTTAACCTATGGAGGAGTGAAATGTCACAAATAGTAAACGATCTGATATCGTCAGTTTTGTTTGTCAAAATATATATAGTGTTGTAACTTACAGTTGTGATCTTTTTGGCAAGGGATGATAGTAACGAAAAACGCGTAGGAAAGAGAGTTGACTGATTCCTCTGCACTTAGTGCCGACCCGCATAGACTGCAGTTTACTCGTGATCACGGTACGTGTAACATTTTCGAACTATCGAGAGCTCAAACACAATCAAATGCAGGTAAATATCCCGTTTCTAATAACTAAATTATCCGTCCTTAAATCTATTTCCTTTATAGTAATTTTGCAAGAACAATTTAAAAATAAGTACCTAGATATACTTAAATGCACAATATATACAAAAAATACACACTATAGTGACTTTATGTTATCATTTCGATAGGTACTGATAATACCAAGAACTTCCATTCGCTATGAAAGTTCAGACTTTAATCAGGAGAGAGCGAGATGGAACGACTATTTTAAAATTAGAATTTCTTATGTGGAATGTAAGCGGGCAGTGGCCAATTATATATGAGGTGATAATGTGGTAGTAGGATGCGTTTGACACAAGCTGAGGGTTATCGCGAGAGAGTTGGTGACCTGTAGGTAGTTGCGGGTTCGAATCCCGCTTCTAAGCGAAGATGATTATTTCACATAATTTTGGAAGTTGTGAATTACTTACCCATGTAGTCGAGGTGAGGCTGTGCGACCTTCGACGTCTTGATGTTGTACGGAGGCACGTTTATCATGTCCGTTGGATCCACGCTCACGATGTTTTCTGTACAATAAAAAAAACATATCATTTTCTGATTATCCATTAAGTAATTTGTATGTTACCGGTATTGCGATAGAGTGAAAAAAAAAAACCAAACTAGTTTTCTGTTTGGGTACCCCTTTTTTATAATTGTTGTATGTTTGTAAGGATAATTTATCTTAAGTATATTTGTATATAATGAGCACATATATGTATTTATATTCCGTATGTATGAGTTTTTGTATATATATATATATATTTACATATAGCTATTTATTTAATTGTTCACATAATTTTAATATTATTTTCTTTATATAACACAAATAATTTAATTTCACATTTAAGGATTAACTTGTTTATTAAAGAGACCTAACGTGTCAATATATTATATTTGTCAAACGTTGTTAGGTCCTCACGATACAGGCATTGCCTGGTGTGAGGAGCATGGCAGTTCTCCACATGTATAATATACTATTATAATATGTATTTATACGAGATCAGCAAAGTGCACCATAAGGATATAATTATCTCCAATTTGTTATTAGTTTTTTTTGGTTTAATTAAAAACGGTATTCTAGCCCTACTTTCTAGTGAAAACTTCAAATGTTTATCACTTACGGTTCCAAAGAAACCACACTTTTTGGAGTGGAGGTTGGACACGTGGACGGACGGCTAATAGGACATAATAATAGGATTCCATTTTTCTATTCCTATTCCTAAAACTGTTTATAGGCAGTTCCGAAACAATAGTTTTACCAAATGAGCGTGCAATTCACATATTCATTCATAAAACAAGATATGACACTAAATGTATTAGCAAGCAGCAAAATAACTTGTTTTAATTAAAAAGTTGTAGGTATCCAATATATCCAATGGACAGTAGTAGTATGTTAGAAAATTAAACAAAAACAGTGTCAGTACAAAATTTGTTATAATAACACGTTACTAAAGGTGTTAACATAACTGGGTCGGCTTTATAACTTTGGTTCTGAAATAGCACTTCATATTATACATATTTATTGTCATTATTTAGTAACCGGCTAGGACTCGCGTTATATTTACCGGATATTGCTCCGACCAGTTTCGAACTTATTTGAAGTTCTTCGTCTGGGAGTCACGATTGTGCACAGCGGCGAGCGCGGGCCTCAGCACGTAACGCGAGTCCTAGCCGGTTACTAAATAATAATTATGGACAAAACTCGCGAAAGTTTTTTAGCTCAATATTTATTGTCGTTAAATATTTTGGTAGATGTTTGACCAAGCTTCCAAACAACTCTTAGATAAGATTTTATTACACTGCATAATTCTTAACTTATATGTTCCACGACATTATATATTTAAATGTAATTAAAATTTTAAAATTTACTACTGCTTGTCACACCAAGTAAACACATATTAGAAATTATCAAGAAAATAAGTATTGACATTAAATTAATGCTACCGGTCATAAATTGGAACCATCTCAGCAGTTCCTAGTGATAAACCAGCGCTGGTCTTCCGATGGACCCAGTGTGTGACGTCACCGAAGCATAACGTCTACAACAGTGATAAAAATAAAATGGATTTCAATACATACCTATTATAAATTATAAATTTAAAATACTGCAAAAAAAAACCTCACTAAAATGATACATAATTAAATGCGAAATTAATAATGATTACACATAATTCTATAAATAATACCACTTTATTTTATTTTTCACTTTTAAGAATGACGTAAAGATCTTTAGAATTGAAAAAAATATGTAAAATCTACGAATGAATTCGCAGTGTAAAATAATGGCGATATAAATAATGTATCCTGATATTTTTGAAGCAAACTTAGTTTTAATTTTAATTGAAGTGTTAAACTATTTAAACTAGTAGGTTCCTCATTGACGGTGGTATATTGTTCCAATAATTATTCGCCGCGTAGCGAAAACTACCTTTGAAAGCCATTGTTTTCAGAGTTGCATAGCTAATTGAATAGAGGAACTAATTGAACAGAGGAAATAATTGAACTTTGGCTAGAAACCCACGACCTTTTTCCCCGAAGAAAATATTCAACACTTGCGAGAAAATTAAATGTAAAACTACTAGGAGCACAGCATTCCAAAACAAAATTAAAAAAAATGATTTGGTTTTTCTTTTTCGTCCACATTCGTTCTTTTGATATTGGTTCTGTACACATTTTCCCGTGGGTCGCCGCGCTAAAACAGCTCCCTCCCATAATTATATTCCTGTGTGAATGCTAAGAGCCGACAAAGTGTAACCTACCGGCGAACCGGAACAAATCCGCACTATGCAAGAACTGTGAAGAAGCGCACCTTTGTATGTGAAAAGTCTTTACGCGTCCCTGTATCATTAAAAAATAAAAAGTGTCGTAGTAGAGATGCCGATAAAAACTTTTACAATATTTTATGTTTGTCTCATATAATACTTGTTGGTTATTTTTTTATTTGCTGTATATACCACCTAGCACTCACGGTGTTTGGTCGTAATCTCCGACCGGTGTTCGAGCAGTAAAGATGCCCATTTCTCAGGTATTTTTTTTTAAATAATGTTAGGTTTGCAATAACTCCTGCTATGCGGATTACATTACAAAACCACAAATAAGACTTCAATTTTTCCTATTGTATATATGTGATTCTGTAATGTAATCCGCATAGCAGGCGTTATTGCAAACCTAACAATGATGGACGCGGGTTCGAATCCCGCATATGACTTAAACTTTTCCTATTGTATATTTGTGTTATTGTAATTTGTTGGTTATGTTCACAGTTTTAAAACTACAATATCGGCGTTTTTACTGTTTATTGGATATAGATAATATACGAAATGTCAGTTTTCTAACTAGTTAGTTTGAAATCCTCTGTGAAAAAATGGTCGGCAAGGCTCACTCCGTGTTCTAGGTACATCGGCATATCCGTCTAGACGGGATTATCTACAGTGCGTACCGCGTCAGAAGAGATCAGAGCTATGTGTGTTTATGCGACAGAAAGAGAGACATCTTGTCGGTGAATATAAATATTAGGTACCGTGAAAAGGCAATTTTTCCCGCTTTTTCGAAAAATAATTAAATATCTATTTTTATTTTTTTGTGACTGGTAGATTAGCCTTTGACCACTATCTCACCTGATGATAAGTGATGATGTGGTCGAAGAAGTTGTTCAGGCTAACCTAGAAGTACTGGCTCTCAAGGACAGCTGCCGAAACACACCGTTAGGTGCTTGGCGACATATTTTCTACTTGAGGGTGGTAGCTAGCCAGGTGGGCATTCGCAAAATGCCCTACCACCATGCAAAATTTCTACAGGTACACATACATTTATATATTATGTGTTAGGTACACATTTTCTACAGGTGCAAAGGTTTTGTTTTGATTTTTTCATTATCTGGGATCATTTGCATGGATAAGCGTAGTAAATTTATGGAACGTTAACTTTAATTACAAAATTTCATTGATTTTCATGGCGGGCAAAGTTATCTTGACTTTTAACAAACATTACCTCACATCGATTTTTGACAAAAAATGAGTATTTATATTAATTAGCAAGGAACTAGAAAAATGATAAGGGCAATAAAGGCGTGTAATAAAAAAAATCCTACAGATACTCGTACCGATAAATCTTTTAACTTGCAATGAATTATTTAAACTTTTTATCTGTTTTCCATACTAGTCATTCTTAGGTCGAAACATTACGTGGTAACTTTGCCCAGCATCATATTTTTTGTTTGCTACATAACCTTCATATCAAAACTATGATATGAAGGTTATGTAGCTGTTATGGAGTAATACGTTCCCTATAGCATGAAATAATTCAAACTATCCTTTGTTTTCACCATTGTGTGTGTGTGAGCAATAGCTAAAACTTAATTCAACTTTAAATCTCTCGAAAAAACCGCGAAAATATGCATCATACTCAACAAGTTGCAACACTACACTGAACGAAGCATACAACAAATATGATACTCAGTAATTCGTAAAACCTACTTTCCACCAAAATTGTAACTTCTGCCCTAACACAATATAATTTTCCTACATAAACGGATTCAGTTGTGAATTATGTTTTGGGCAAAAATACCCCTGGAGGCTAAGTAGGCATATACGTTACTCCGTGCTTTGCGAGCTGAAGTGCACTTTATTGCTTCGTAGCTAGGGTCACTTATTTATTGCAACGGCTTTGCAGAGTGAACTTTCCAGTCCTTTTTATTCTATGATAATGGTCCTGACAACTTTGACGGACCCCATTTATTAAATATATAAGACTTATACAGATAGTAGGATGAAAAAAAAAATTGTTTGGCTACCTTCTCAAATATACACCTAAAAATAATTTCAAGGAATGTCTAGCCCAAAATTCTTTTTTGGTCAACATTCTACACACATATCAAATTTCGGTGCAGGTTTATAACACATTTCGTTTACGAAAAAGTGACCTTTGAATACCAAAAGATGAAAAATACTTACTACTAAAAAAAAACAAATACTACTACTAGTACTCGAAAAACACCTTCATTTGAGAAAAGGAGTATGCTGAAAATTTGCCTCGCATAGACTTTAGTGTTTATGCTGTCCAGTGCAGATCATACCAAATTATCTTTAAAGGTATATATGTTATGTATATAGGTATATATGTATGTTAATTGTAGTTATTGTTTTATTCTTTGTAGCAATAAAATACTTTTATTTCTTTCTTTCAACAGACAGACAGTGAAGTCTCAGGCTTCGGTATGCCCTTTGGGAATTGCGGATAGAAGCCGAAAACAATATTCATATGAATTATAACACAACTTACAAAATACGATTACAATTTATTATATCTAACTATGGTATTAAAATACGTAAACATAATTTGAATAATTATCGATACTTAAAATTAAACAAATAAAATCGACTTCAAACAGAAAACTTAAACAAACCAAAACATTTTAATATTGTTAGGTTTGCAATAACGCCTGCTATGCGGATTACATTACAAAATCACAAATATACGATAGGAAAAATGTAAGTCATGTGCAAAACATCATGGTGGTAGGGCATTTTGCAAATGCCCGCCTGGCTAGCTGCCACCCTCAAGTAGAAAATCTGTCGACAATCACCTAACGGTGTGTTCCGGCAGCTGTCCTTGAGAGCCAGTACTTCGAGATTAGCCTGAACAACATCTTCGACCACATCATCACTTACTATCAGGTGAGATAGTGGTCAAAGGCTAAACTATCAGGTATAAAAAAAAAAAAAAAAAAAAAAAAAACATCGGCAACTGAAAATGAGAAAAACATCATTGGAGTTGAAGCCAATTAAATACGCATTATTAGGGAAAACTCTAATACTACTCGTCAGAACTCATTAAAATTTAGTTGGTACTACATGACAAGCACCAGCTTTTGAATAAAAAAAACATTAAATTCGGTACACCCTGTAAAAAGTTATGACGTAACACAAACAAAAACAAAAAAAATGCGGTAGAATAGATAACTTTCTCTTTTTTATGAAGTTGGTTAAAAATAACTATGTACTTAGGTACTATTTGCCAATTGTATAGGACATTATTTTTCGCAATTTCGTAAAGAGCTCTCCAGTAAGCGCTACATAAAGAGACCTGTCGGATAAAATCTGGCTCCTAGACCGTAATATTGATAAATGGTATTAAAATCGTTAATTTATATTAATACTAGCTACGATTTGCGACCAGGCTCACATGTTATTAGATTTTTTGGCAACCATCTCTTATACATATATATTAAAATATCCGTTACCATGGGTTCGAGGATGTTATTAGTTATTTTTTCTTTTTGGTCTGTCGTAAAAATGGTATACGTTGCGTACCTTAATCTTGGTACGATTATATAATATAGTATGTCTAATATGTAACTTCCAACAACAAATTTGAGAGTTCATCGTATTTTCCAAAACCTATCAGAGCGCTTGGTCCATGCGACGCGTGATCAAAATGCTGGCACCTATTTAGCTCAACGAATAAGCAATGAAATTCAACGTGACAATACTGCGAGCATGCTGGGCAAGCTGCCAACTGGTAGTGGGCTGGGGCTTTTAGACTGCCTGTGAGTCTGCAATGACTTGTAGGTTCTCTAAATGCTTTTATTGTAGTAAATGTAGTGTCGTGTATAATTCGTAGTATTAGGTCAATAAAGGCATAGCATCGGAAAAAATCTTTAAATACTATTAAGTAAAGTACAGATCGAGCTCTCAATAAGGATCTCGATTTGTACTAAACAAATACCGACTGTTAAACTATATACTATATTGGTACGGAATCATCGTTCTCTTGCACTTTACCGGTCTACGCTAACAATCATACCATGTTTTATAACTTGTATATACCAGTGTTCACGATATAGACAAAAAATCATGAAGCAGTGATGGCTCAGTGGCATTGGCTATGGACTGCCGTGCAGCAGGTCCATGGTTCGAATCCCGCCCAGAGCTTGAGCTTCACCGCGTGGTGGAAGGGCATTTTGCGAATGCCCGCCTGGCTAGCGACCACCCTCAAGTAGAAAACCTGTCGCCAAGGACCTAACGGTGTGTTCCGGCAGCAGTCCTTGAGAGCCAGTGAAATAACAGGCAAAATGAGACTTACAGGTATGTCTCAAGGTGAGGGGCGCAGTGCAGTTCGTCACTTGTGATGAAATGCATCTGTTATAGGCAGATGATACCGCTTAACATAAGGTGGGCCTCGCGCTTGTTCCTTCACAATAACATTGAAAAAAAAAAAGTTTTTCGTATGTATACCCCTTGTTCTTTTCGGCTACCTATTACGGTTCCAAAGAAACAATCGAAACTTACAAATAAGGTCCCGTTTTATAGTACGGAGTCCTAAAAGTAGGTACTTATTAAGCCTGCACCGAGGCAATTGTGAAATACTTACTTTCGTTTGATCCCTTGCTGTCTTTTATTTCTCAATTTTGAGTTTTGCAATTAATATATATGATATTTAAAGATTCATTACATAACTCATACAAATTAGAAACACGTATACTTAAAGTTTCTCGATAGAAAAAAAATCCAAAGTTATATCTAAACAATTAAATAAACCCTTAGTATTGCGTAAATACTTCATGGAAAGTCATCAGTTATTGAAGAATAAAAAAACAACGTTTTTTTTACAACGTATACACATTACATTTTTCAAATAGGTATTTGTTTTTATTATACGAAGGAAATAGCTAAATTCACGCACGTACCGCCCATTTTAGCCAGAGCCGCGATGTTTTGTCCCTGTCCCCTTTTTGTACAGCTTCAGCCGTCGGACGGTGACGGATGCTGGCGGCGTGCCTTACTCACGCACACATTCGCGAAAAAGCTCGGTGCGCTCTTAAGTAGCTCTATCGTAAAAACGGTAAAACATACGAGCCTAAACATTTGTTTGACTTATAATCCGAAATTTGACGTACAACAAAAATATATTTAAACAAGACATATTTAGCGATCCCTTGTAGCGTCCAACCCACGTTGTTGGACGCTACAAGGGATCTCTAAATATGTGATATAGAAACTTTTACCCTTGCTGCGCAACTCCAACTCGCAATTGACTACTAAAATACTACATACATCAAAGAGGCAGTCTATTATACATTAATCCGTTAGCACGCTTGAGAAATCCAAATAATTAACTCAGTCTACTTGATGGTGTTAGGCATACTTATCTCTTAATAAGGGCTCATTATTCGCAATGGAAATCTCGCCTTCAACATTTCCGAAGTTTGTTCTTTCACCGAAAATTCTTCCAATAACCGTTTTATTCCTTTCCGGAGCTATTCACTCCGAGCTCCGTCTCTCCTTATCAAAATTGCTGGGGATTCTACTTAATTTGACATTGCAATGTTAAAATGAACTTTGAGTAGCAGGATTTATGGTAGCTTTTTGTGCTGCGAGCGAAAGTGACATTCTATTCCGTTAATCTTTGGCGTTTCCGTTTTTCTTTCATCGTCATAATATTTGGGTAAAATAACAGACGCTCGACTAACTTTAGTCTAAAGAAAGTCCTTCGTCCATTTTTGTAAGTTCAAATGCCATCGTATTTTTTTATTCTCACTACTTTTCTTTCATGCTTTATGGGATAGAACAGGCAGTTTTAAAATACACTTTCTTTTTTTAGGCGATCCTTTGACCATGATTTCACCTGAGGGTAAGTGATGATGGTCGAAGATGTTGTTCAGACTAACCTTGATTTTCTGGCTCTCAAGGACAGCTGCCGGAACACACTATTAGGTGCTTGACGATAGATTTTCTGCTTGAGGGTGGTAGTTAGCCGGACGGGTATTTGCAAAAGCTCTACCACCATGCTCGTACGACTGTCATCCTAAGACAACATCCGGGACCGACGGCCTAACGTGCCTTTCAAAGCAAAGAAACGCTCAGTAGTAATGTCACTAGCGGTCACCCATCCAAGTCTAGATCGCGGAGGACGTTGCTTAACTTAGCTGATCGGTTAAGAACAGCTAAGCACACTTCGCTGGGGCGCTTTAAAACATAAAACAACATTCACACATTGGAGCACAATTTTTCTTTTCCGGACAGGAATTGAACTTACGTCCTTTAATTTTGCGCTGGCCGTTCTGGTTCCGGTGGCCGAGTGGTTCCGGCATCCGCGAAGTCGGAGGAAGCAAGTTCGATTCACGACCGACACAAAAATATGTGTGCTCTAATAATTTGTAAATCTAATTCAATTAAGCATAAATTGTCATACAAAACCCAAGTTAACCCGACTTTAACTCTCTAATTAACGTTGGCGCAATAAGCACTAAGAGGAACTTTTTGATAATTGTATGTACTTGTACTGTATCAGCCGGATTGTCCACTGCTCAACACAGCCTCCCAAAGTTAGGGAGGATTTGCCATAATCCCCACGCTGGACAGGCGTCTTGGGGATCGCAGTATAAGATATCAGTCCCTCAGAAGGCGCTGCTGCCCACTTTCCGGTATTTTACCTATTATCCGGTATATACCCTTAGCCGCCTCTTACGACACCCACAGGTAGCAATGGGGCGTGACATGCCCGGCACTCCACCACCACCTATTATATGTATATGCCATATATTATCTACTTTTATCTCTAATTCAATTTGATTGAGAATTTTCCTATGGATTCTAAGCAGATTGACTTGGCTTTGTGGAATAGTTGTTCAGTACATATCTATGTATCTTCATAACGGGCCATCTCTTCTTTCTATTCTTTATCCACTCATGTCATATTTTAAAGTTTACGCCTTTATTCACATAGCTTGGTCACCGTCTTATACACATTTTTATTTTTTTACACATATATCTTTACACATTTTTATTTAGGTCAAAACGAAAATTACAAAATTACAAATATACCATAGCGTAAGTTACAAATATACAAGCGTAGTTAATAATATTAAGAACACTTGTTAACGTGACCCAAACTAGGCCTTACCTAACTAAGGCCTGTGTCTTGGGGCTAAGAGTACAGACACTGTACACGTGATTATATTTTATAATGAATTTTAAGGACTATGAGAGTGTTAGTTTATTTCACAGATGTTTAACAATAAGAGTAAAACTTAGTGGTTTTACGTTCCAATGTTTATAGTTAACAGAGAGAGAGCGCTTCCGTGCTTCGGAGGGCATGTTAAGCCGTCGAACCCGTTGTTGTCTAAGGATAGTCGTTACTGCATGGCGGTAGGGCATTTAGCGAATTCCCGCCTAGCTAGCTACCACCCTCAAATAGAAAATCTGTCACCAAGCACCTAACGGTGTTTTCCGGGAGCTGTCCTTGAGAGCCAGTACTTCTAGATTAGCCTGATCAACATCTTCGACCACATCAACACTTACCATCAGGTGAGATAGTGGTCAAAGGCTAACAACATGCATAAAAAAAAAGATTAATTGTCACGCTGATACTAAGGGATAAGTGGTGTGTGCGTGAATTACGTAGAGTGGGTATGTAAAACTAATATAAAGTGTGTGTATGTGTAAGGGTAAGGTAGTTTCGTCATATTTTAAATACCAAGTGTTCGAACTCGGTGAAATTTTGTGTTCATATTGCTGAGTATAATAGATGTGGTTCTAGTTTGCCAGTTTTTCGATTTAATATTTATTATATCCCTAAACCCCAAAGTAACAATTCCCATACAAAACTATGTTTTGAATAATTTTAAAAAATACTTAGTTTTACGGAAATCTGGCAAACCAGAAGCATAGATATTAGGCTCAAGGATATACATACAAAGTTTCACCGTGTTTGAACACTTAGTATTTAAAATATGACGACACTACGTTTGTATGGAAAGAACTCCGTGAAACTCATAAGAGCCCCAAAACAAACATAAGACCGTCAAAAAGTTTTCGTTGAGAACGTACAGGAAAACATAATGACATTTATTGTAGAAAGCTTTGGCTTTTATTTTATGCCCAGTCGCCTATCGATCGCCGAATATTTTATTTCTAATTTTTAGCTGATTGTCTACCTTATGATTGCGTTCCATTTGATGGTAAGTGATGATGTGGTCAATAAGGTTGTGCAGGATAATCTAGAATTATCATCTTTCAAGGACAGCTACCGGAACACACCGATGGGCACTTGGTGATAGATTTTCTACTTTAGGATGATGGCTGTCCAAGCGACCAATCGCTAAAACCTAACCACCATGCAATAAAGACTCAACACAACAACCGTGGTCGAAGGCTTAACGTGTCCTTCAAAGCACGGAAATTAGAAACGCGTTAAACCGTCACCCAACCAAGATATGACCGCAGCAGGCGTTCTTAACCGATAAACTATGGTAGTTTATCCGTTAAGAACGTCTAAGCAAGCCATGATATGAGCGCTTCAAACTCCTTTGGGAAAGTTTTTATACCCGCTATTATTCAGTCGAGGATCCTTCTCCATGCTTTTGCCAGATGTGCGTCTAATGTGCAGTAAGACCCTACCTACTCATATTGACGGGAGTAGTGGCATTCTTCTTAGCTGGCATATTACTCCTATAGTTGCTTTTCAGGGATTTGTACTAGAAAACCAGGATCCTATTGTCTCTTTTCCTTGACATTTAGGCTGTACCTTTGGAACCGTAATAGGTAGCCGATTGTCAATTTTACAGAATATGTGTTAATATAGCGATTTGAAGCAGTGATGGTTCAGTGGCATAGGCTATGGACAGCCACGCATCAGGACCATGGTTCGAATCCAACCGCGAGCTTGAGCTTCGCCTCATGGTGGAAGGGCATTTTGCAAAGACCGCCTGGCTTGCGACCACCCTCAAGTAGATAATCTGTCGCCGAGCACTTAACGATGTTACCGGCAGCTGTCCTCGAGAGCCAGTAATTCTAGGTAACCTGTCAGAAATAAAAAACAAAAATATACCTATCTGAATAATAATAAAAACCAATAATTAAAAATAATAGAGCGTCCCTCATAAAACGAGTTTGATTAACTTTTCTAGTTAGTGCTCTATCGTAATAACAGTAATGTAACCGTTAATATTGGTATAATTTTAGTTAATTATGTAACGTATGACAACATGTAATAAAACCGGCCGAGTCGGATTTCTGCTAAAGATCTCGAATATCTAAAATAAATAACGTTGGAACATGCACTTTGGTACGGGCCCTTTTTTATAACAAAAAGTCGATTTTTATTACAAAATTCAACAGGGAGATCAACAGTACTCAATCCAGGAACTGTGTGGCAATAACTGGTATTACGACTATACCTCTATCGACCCAAATACGTCCACTGAAATGGTGGATGAGATTAATTCAGTTACCCGGAGAGGATTTACTTGAATTGTGATCCTCGCGATGAAACGAAAGGTTGAATTGAGTTAAAAATAACCTCGTATTCTTGTGCCAAATGACATTAATTTTTAGGTTTAATATGTTGTTTTTGCGTGTAACGTGGCTCCACTACATTAATCGTAATATTCAGAGTTATTCGTAAAATGCTAACAACCTCTTAGGATTGACTTCTGCTAGTCCTAACAACATTTTGTAATGTTTTTTTTGTGTTTGTTTATGTGTATTTGACGGAAAAAACACGAGGACCACCTACTTTTAAAAGTCTCTTGTGCCAGTAATTAAATATTACATATTTGTTATTACTTTGCTCAATGTAAATATTCAAAACTCTATTCAAAGGGCGCGCCGCGGTTAAATAACACTTAAAAAATCGGCAATAGACGAAAGTCGGCAAACGCCTAATAGACCATTTTTATACTACTATAAGTATTAACAGCCATGAGATCCACGATTAAACAAACACATATCTAAATTATACTTCTAATGTTTGTCATAAAATACTGTTTAAATGTTTGCTGATATCTAATACGGATTTCTGAAAAGTAATGCTGGGATCTATTAATAAATAATTTAGAACTTTACAGGCTGAAATACAATAAAAATCTGAGAATGTAAAGGTCAACGCAAACGTATCTCTTCGGCACCTTATCGACGTCATTGCCTCGTCTTATGTATTACATTCGAGTATTCTAAGTGAGCTTCTCGTGAGTCCAGCCGGGGCTGTTCGCCACTGCAATGTTACTCCAATAGTAGTGGGTAACAATATACATATATATATATATATTTATGTATATATTATATTATTTATATATATATATATATATATATATATATATATATATATATATATATATATATATAATGACTCTTCTATCTATATATTTAATAAATTAATCAGTTTTTCGCTTGAATATTTACATATGTCACGGAAATTTATACCTATCATACTAGATATTTCATACATAACAAAACAGGAAACATTTTGTACAAGACAAGAAATTGGTACAACACGAATATATGCCTACCCTTTAATATTAGGTCCTTACATATGAAATTGGCGTTTTGTATGGGAGGAACAAAAAGTCGAATATTTTTTAATATAATATATTTAATTAATCAAAGTATGAACCATTATTTTCTATGCACTTTTGCCATCTCATAGGTAGTTCATTGATCCCTTTACTAAAAAAACCAGTCGGACGGGAATCAATAAAATCTTTGAAGGCGATTTGGACTGCCCCATCGGAGTTGAATTTTTTCCCTTGCAAGAAGTTATCCAAATTTCGAAAAAAATGGTAATCTGTTGGAGCAAGGTCCGGGGAGTACGGAGGATGTCTTAGACTTTCCAATTGAAGCTCTTCTAATTTAGTAGCCGTCTGTAGCGCAGTGTGTGGTCTAGCGTTGTCGTGAAGCAGCAGTGGCGTGGAGCGATTGACCAGCCTAGGTTGTTTAGCCGCTAGCTTTTCCATCATGGTTTGCAATTCCTGACAATAGACATCAGCCGTAATAGTCTGGCCAGATTTGAAAAAACTGTAATGAACAATACCGGCACTAGTCCACCAAACGCTTACAAGTAACTTTTTTGGGGTTAATTTTCGCTTGGGGCAGGATTTGGCTGGCTGGCCAGGATCTAACCATTGCGCTGAGCGCTTCCGATTATCGTAAAGAACCCATTTTTCATCACAGGTAATGATTCGGTTTAAAATACCTTCATTATTGTGCCGGTTTAGTAATGTAACGCAGCAGTCGACGCGCGTTTGCCGGTTTGTTTCAGTCAATTCGTGAGGTACCCACCTTTCAAGCTTTTTAATCTTCCCAATTTGCTTCAAGTGAATTAAAACAGTTTTATCACTAACATCGCAGCCTGCAGCTAACTCGGACGTGGTTTGCGATGGATCCGCTTCCACAATAGCCTTCAACTCTTCATTATCAACTTGAGTCTCAGGCCGTCCACGGGGCTTGTTCTGCAGGTCGAAATTTCCAGAACGAAAACGTTGGAACCAAAAACGAACTGTGTTTTCTTTTGCAACACGACCGCCATACACATCATTCACCCTTCGAGTTGTTTCCGCAGCACTAGTGCCACGGCGGAACTCGTACTCGTAAATAATGCGATATTTAAGGTTTTCCATTTTGTAAAATGAGTGACGCAAACAGAAAAAAACAGAAGAAAAAAAACAAATGAATGACGATCATCGAAGCACAAATACATGAGTCTATAGCTGTACAAATTTGAATTTGGAATTCCTTACCAAAGAGGAGAAATTCGTGATTAAAGTGGCCAGTACGAAAAACGCCAATTTCATATGTAAGGACCTAATATAAATAATGAATACCGTATTATTAACTACTAGATTATTAAATTTTTTACATAACTGTACTGTAAAAAAATTAGTACTGTGTACCATAGGTGTTATTTATTGGATCTGACAACAGATTTTAATTCCCGTCAAATAACAAACCCCGCGTTTTTACATCAGAGCCTAAGAGAATTAGCCGATATAACGACAAAACTATCCCGACGACTTTCTCGGACATTCAACTGGACATACTGATGCCATAGTCGGGTATTGCCAGTCCTCTTTTCGAAATAACATTCTGATATATACTTGCTGTTATCTCTAGTACACTAGGCCTGCAAACTTACGAGAAATCCTAACTAATTAGGATTCACAGGTTGTCTGTTTTGGGCGTCATCGGACGATGTTGGTAAGTGTAAGTACACCCTTAGGCTTTTACAGTGAGTTTCACTTAGCCTGATGAAAAATACATTTTGTCTCGTCATCTGAGTCAGAGATCAATATCTATGATTACATCGTTTCGGTGCCTACTCGTAACGTCAACTTTTTGCTTTATCATATGATGTGTCAAACTTTGACGAAATTAATAATTCATTGACAAATTTTGTTCATAGAATATGTAGAGAATACACAATATTGAGTTCAGCAATGTACTTATTGTACTATTTAAGACGCAGATTTAGGATAGGGCAAAGTTGTGGCACTTAGGAACTAAAGTACCTTGCTTTAAAAATGACTGCTTAAAATTAAAAAAAAAAAAAACTGTACTATGCTCTAGGATAATTTTCATTGGAGGAATATTAATAAACTGGTAAGAAACTTCTAATGATTAGGATGCCACCACTTACGGCTGTTGAATATTACTGCCCATTAGATGTCCGTCACCAGGGTCTAGACTGCCTCTCCGATTTGGCATAAAATTTCCAAAAAGTTAGTGCTTCATTAGTGCTCTTTAGTCCTTAAAACCTGGAATCAGAGTCTCCATGGTTTAAAAAATATTTCAATAAAAAGGTGGCACCACCAGGGTGAAGTTTAGTTCAACTTGGATACTGCAGCAAGCCGAATCAAAGCCGATTCTAGTTTTTGGGCACTATAAAGCACTAACTTTTTGAAAATTTGGTGCCAAATTGGGGAGGTGGTTCTGCCTTCTTGACTGACTTGCACTTTAGACGCTTGTGGGTAACAAGAAAGGTGGCGGAGCGGTGGCGAGTACATACTACCAACGCAATCAACAAGTGTTGGCGTACAGAGTGCCCACGGCCATGAAAATGAAAAAGGTACTCAATTCGTCTGTATTTTTTTTGTAATTATATTTTTATGTTCGTCAACAAACATACATGTTCTAGAGACGTTGGGGCCGTGGGGACCGGGAGCTCATCGTATTTTCCAAAATCTATCAGAGCGCTTGGTCGATGCGACGCGTGATCAAAATGCTGGCACCTATTTGGCTCAAAGAATAAGCATTGCAATTCAACGGGGCAATGCTGCCAGCATGCTGGGCACGCTGCCAACTGACAGTGGGCTAGAGCATTTGGACTCCCTATGAGTCCAAATGTTTTACTGTAGTAGCTGTAGTATTGTAGTAGCTGTACTGTTGTATGTAGTTTGTAGTATTTGTTTAATAAAGGCATATCGCCTATTTACATGTTCTTGTGTTATTCTTTCTTACTGATAGACATGTTGTACAAGTCTCACATCGGTGGGATTAGCTGTATTTTTTTGGGTTAAAGTATGACAAATGACAAATCAGACAAGATTATCTGGTTGTTATCTACCCTTTGAAGTCTCATCCCAACATTTTGTTTTCTTAAGTCAACCAATTTCCTCGTAAATTCCTATACTTCCAAAAAAGTTACGTAATATTATATTTTGTTATGATTAGAGATATTATTCTTGACATTTCGGTGGAAAGTACTGAGATACAGTAGAAGAATATAATATGTTGTGTCGAACCCACCTAGCGTGAATCGAGGACCGCAAAAATAACGAAGAAGAGATTGAAAATACTCGTACCTTGTTAGATTTTCTTACAAATATAAATATTATTATAGATTGTTATAGATAAATATGTAACATTATTTTAATGGTTTATATTACTCAAATTAGCAGCTCTTTGTCGGCGACTTATCAGCGTGACGGCTACAGTAAAGTTTAGCCAGGAAATTTAAAAAAAAGATTTTACATTAAGCCGTTCTTCGATTTCAAACCCGTATGTGCAGATCAACGATATTAAGTTTACCTCTTTTAAAAATAATTGGAGAACCATGAGGCGGGTTCGTTACCGCCCGAAACAAAATAAAACACAAACAATTTGTGCATTTTTTTTGTAAATATAATTTTCGTTTAGCACGCGATGTGCTTGTTATCATATTTAGAAATATAGAAAGGCGACATCTTTGCCAGAGTTGTGTTTGAAAAAGCACTTCTTTCGATCAGATTAAGTTATAGTAGTCTAGTTGATGACCACGCACCGTCTCCTATGAAGGTATAATACAATTAGAGTACAAATTATTGGCTCAGCCAAGCGATCCTCGACGGTCTAGTGCTTAATATCATGCGGTGCGTAAATTCGGGGGACGTGGATTCAATTCCCACTGGAAGTGAGACATTTTGTAAACTTTAATAAGATGCGATTTACAATTAGCATGCGACAGTACTTTTACTCATATTATATATAAGTAATATAAAAGGGTAGCGACATCACTATGACGGTTAAAGTAATAGAATTCAGTTCAGCTGAGTGATTCTCGACGGCCCAATGGTGAAGGCACTCAGTGCGAGAGTTTGGGGGACGTGGGTTCGGTTTCCAATCGTGGTGATAACTTTGTACTTACTTAAAAAAGCATTGTAAATTTGATGTTCGCTTAGCACGCGATGGTGCTTGCAATAATTTATACATATATATCCATGTTTTACCTTCTGTAATAATCTAGACACATAGAGCACAAAGTATTGGCTCGAAAGAGTAAGTGGTTAAGTCATACGATACGAAATCGGAGGAAGAGGGTTCGAGTGCCGTCCGGAAAAAAAAATGTGCTTGGAGCACTTTTTTTTTAATGTGATTTTCGCTTAGCACACGATATGCGTTTTAATTATATTTGGAAATATTAAGTTTATTCATTGATTGACTATAGGATTTCACGAAAATATCCAATGTTATTAATCGGAGATTTGAAAGTTTCCGTAAATTTTTTCACAAACAAATTTTTATCTTGATTGTTTTTGGCGATGTCGTCACAGTGTCTGTTGGCAATGTAATTAAGAATCAGGAATAAGCATTGCAACCCAACGAGCCCATTGTGCCAGCACGCTGGGATCGCTGGCAACTTTTAGTCGGTGTAGCAAAAAAAAGAAGAAGAGAAATAACTAAAAAAAACGGCTAAGTGCGAGAGGGACTCGCGCGCGAAGGGTTCCGTAACTAAATAATCTGTGAATAGTTAAAGCATCTTCCTGTAACCATTATTAGTATCCAGCAAGAAACGGTAAAAAAATCTAGTTTGTTGTATGGGAGCTCCCCTTAAATATTTATTTTAATTTATTTTTAGTATTTGTTGTTATAGCGGCAATAGAAATACATCATCTGCGAAAATTTCAACTGTCTAGCTATCACCGTTCTTGAGATACAGTCTGTCGACAGATGGACGGACGGACAGCAAAGTCTCAGTAATAGGGTCCCGTTTTTACCCTTTGGGTTCGGAACCCTAAAAAATAATCAGGCGATTATAAGGACATCTTGTTAAAATTATGCGAAATTAGATCGCTTCAAGTCAAGTCTGCTTCTAATTTGGGGACAGTAAAGGCCTTACTGACAGAACACTCACCGACAAAGTCCAGTCCGAAGAGCTTCCAAGTGCCTTTCTTGCAGACCAGAATGACGTGCGGAGATATGTTGCGGTGCACCAATCTCGCCGTGTAGTGCAGATAGTTGAGGGCGTCGATAATCTAATAAACAAAGATAAGAACGAAAGTATTAGCTCGTCTAAAAATATTAAAGCATATTTAGCGTTACCAGTAAAACGAGTTCATGGCATGCAAAAAAAATTTACCACAAAATGGAACAAACTTCCACACTCAAATGTGTGAAATAATTTATTGAAGTCGGTACTATGATGAGTATGACAAATTATTTCATTGATTCAAAGGCAATGATTTGGTGTTAGGGCATTAGAACATCTGTTGCCAAGTACCTAATAGTGTGCTCCAGCAGGTTTCCTTATGAGCTAGTTGCCATTCCTGATTATAGGTAAGATCTAAACCATCAGCAATGAAAACAGTCTCGGTTATAAAAAAAGATTTGCACAAAGAGATTGCATATAAAACTAATATTATGATTGCATTTTGGTGTTGTTTTTGTATTCATAGTTCATATAGCCTAAGATTGTGATATATTGAAATAGATATGCGGGACAAATAGACATTCTAATTGTGGGTAAAATAATCCCCAATTAAAACATAACGTCAGCCCTGAATTTCCCAAGCGGAGCTTAACAGATTATAAATTCACGAGGCCAACAATCCTCTATGCTGCGTGGACCACTCAAATCAATACGGTCTGATTTCACAATAAAGAGCAAGGCTTCAATTATTTTAAGTGTCTTCATATAGCGCCTTTCACATAAACGTCGTTTCACGTATTTTTTAATGGATCGGTCAAAAAAAGAAACGATACTTGTGAAAATACAAACGTAGTTTCGTCATATTTTAAAAGCCAAATGTTCAAAATCGTTGTATTTTTGCATGCATATCCTGGAGTATAAATTCCTTCTGGTTTGTCAGTCTTCCATAAAGTCTGTTTTTTTTTTTCAAAATAATTTGTAAATATCGTATTGGAATTAGTATTCATTTAGAGATATAATAAATAACGAAATGAAACTCGTGCAAACCTAAACACCAAAGAAGCATACATTTTTGGGCTCAAGGACATACACGCAAAATTTCAACGAGTTTGAACTCTTGGTAAATAAAATACGAAACTACGTTTGAATGGAAAGAGACATCAATCCAGCACTTACAGAAATTGTTTCACGATTTTCACAAGTTTCGTTTCTATTTGTGACAAATCCATTAAAAAAATACGCAAAATAATCAAATAGAGTGCTGTAAGATATCAACACAATTGTATAGAAAAGACAAGCATCCTCTACTCGTCTCTGTACACACTTTTGTTACAGAAAAGTAGGATCCGATAAGCTCATGATTACAGTATTGATCCTATAAGAAACGAATTACTATCAGTAACTGTGCCTAATCTATCTTTGCTTCGAGTTTCTCCCAAAGTTTTATTATTTTCTCGTTGGGACTATAAACCTGAATGGGGCGAAGTGCACGTTCAGACTAAGTAGAAAACAATCATATGGTCATAGATTTGGAGCGATCGATTGCTTATGGAACTCGGTAAATTTTTTAGAGCAACTCGAATATATTTCTCCAAGTGGTGGTAGTTATGGTCTATTAGTCGTTGAAGTCCTAATGAATTATTCAATTATGGCGTCAATATCGTTAAATGTAAATTTTAAATGGGTCCACAGCTGCTCTTTGTTAGTATAGGTAAAAAGTGGACGATTTTTTATTGAAATGGCCGCTTTATTATATTTATAGGTACATATGGTGTTCATTTTGAAAACGTTTTAAGAACTTCTATCAATTTATTCTCCAATCAGCTTATTTTTAGAGTTTTTACTAAAAAGCGGGAATTGGTTTAGCAAGACGTAAGCTATCACAGAAATTTCCCTTTGTTTTTCCCTTTTTAGTTCTCCAAAACTGAACCAAATCATTTATTTACTGGCATTACAATTTAATAACAGAGCATATTTAGGCTTATCATTTGCTATTGTTTCAAAATCATTTTTCAGGGTCATATATCTTCTGGAATAATCTGTTGAGGCAAATTGTATTTATAATTATTACATACAACTATTTCATTTAGTGCTAATCTGAAAGATTATATCCGTTTTAAAACCTCATATTGATAAAAAATTATAAAAAAACGCTTCCTCTATTTATGTGATGCAGCTTTGATTCGCTCATTTGCATGCGAAACAAGGTCTTTCTGTCATATGCCCTCAGTCTGTAAATTTTCATAGATGACTTCACCTAAAGATCTTGATTTTAAAAGGCAGGCGTGATACCAGAAATGCATATATCTTCTAAATCTATACAGCCTGGAGGTTCTTTTAGGAGTTTAATTATGTACCCAAAATAAACAGTTGATTAATGTTGTTAATAATCTTATGTTTGCAATAACGCCTGCTATGCGGATTATATTACAAAATAACAAATATACGAGAGGAAAAATTTAAGTACAGGCTCCATCCCAATACGATGGTTAAAGAACGATAGGAAAAATTGTATTTATGACGACATTGTCATGTTAGCTCAATTGGTTAGAGCATACCGCGGCTAAAGGGGTGGATGGACGCGGGTTCGAATCCCGCACATGACTTAAATTTTTCCTCTTGTAAAACTGATTAATACTTTCATAATCTGAGGATAATGGTAATGTCGTGCACATATTCTCCTAAAGAATAGTACATTATAACTTGAGTGCGGAAAATTAATCATTCCAATCGATGCTACGAGTACTATGTTTTAAGCCCAAACCATTGGCGAAGGATTATAAGGCTTTTATTCCCGAGCTTTAGGCGAGTGCTGTACTAGATCTAGCCGATAACCGTCATCTGACTATTTTCATTATACAATAAACAGGTTTTAATTAATGTAAAACCCAGCTACATGTGGCATTAAAGAGTTACTATATGGTAAAATAGTTCATAAATAAACAGAGTGGAAAGTGATTTCTTGGAAAACACGAGTTCAACAAGTAGTCTGGGCATTAGCTGTTTTCAGGGCGGGATGCGCAATATTATTTCCTTCAACTGCAGCGTTAAAATATAATGTATTATTCAATGATATTAAACACGTTATAAATATCAACACACGTCTGACCTAAAAACAAAACCACGGTAAAATGAAAACTTAGAACAATCTGCAAAGCGTTAAGAAAAATGATGAATTTTGTCTCAATATTTCTGTTGACAGAGTGAACAAAACAGACAAATATTTTAGTTACGTACGGGATTCAAACCCGCGCCATCCACCCATTTCCATGCCACACATGACCATATATATTTTCCTCTCGTAATTTTGAAATGTAATCCGCAGAGCATGCAAAAATAAAAATATTTATAGTTTCATACTATTTCACAGAAACAAACAAAGGTGAATTAATAAACCATTTTTTGCTTGGTAGATGACCAGTTTGCCTTAATAGCCTCTAAAACATAAAAAACACATATGAGCTTTTATATACATTTGTCTCAATCTTTTCGAGGATATACCCGTTGTATAAAATGCGCTTATACTGTTTCATCTCGATTAAATTACGTTTCGAGCAAAATAATTACCGGCTCCGGGTAATTTTAATTAAAAATTGTGAAGGTTTATATAAAGATAAACGTGGTGTAGATTTCATTTGTTTATTTTCCAATTAACTCAAAAAGGTATAGAGACGGCTATCAATGACTTGAAGACACGCTTTTCGATGTTTTGTAAATGCCAATATCTTTTGGCACCAAATAATAATATTTTTAGCCTCTCAAGTACCGGAGGAATAAGTTAGTTTTATTTTTGTGTTTGAAGTTACAAAGAAAATCTTACAGTTCATCGCTTGGATTGGTGACCGCTAGTGGCATTTACGTCATCAACCTCGTTTGCTGTCTTAACATAGATAATGCATGGTGTAAGGGCATTTTGCGAATACTCACTTGGCTAGCTACCACCCTCACCCTCAAGTAGTAATCGTTGTCTAAATTGTCTTCGAGACTTATTCCATTCTAGGTAAGGCCTCTTTACTTACAACCTTCGAGCGCATAATCTTATCATCAGGTGAAATGCTGGTCGAAGGCATCAGCAAAAAGATAAATAAACCCAGAATTTCCAGGTCTTTTGATGATATTAACAAACTTGGGACCGAATTTTCACAAGCTGGGCAAGTTTTTTTAATATTATTCGGTGGGCCTGCACAAATTGCTTATTTATGCAAACGATGAAGAAAATTTTAGTTTACAATTAATTGAATTGTAACAGGGTTTGTCTGAACCCATCCACAAACAACATAAATCAATGGCCTGATTGCTAAACTAATTGAGGAAAATTGGCAGGTTGATATTCTACACCACCTTTATTCGTGGATTACTAAAATAAACAACTTTAATTAAATTATATTATTTATAGAAGATAACCTTAATTCTATAAATCCTCCTGTTGAATGTCGTAAAAGGCGACTAAATGAAATAATTCGTTGAATGAACAGCGCTACAATACTCACGTCGATGTGAATGGGGTCGGTAACATTGGGCACACAACAAGGCCCCTTACGATGGCCATGATTAAAAAAACAGCGGCAATAGTACCCACAATAGCATTTCCACGAAGGGTTAAAATCAGGCAGGAGCCCGGTATAAAACCTCAGCCAAATATTTGAACAATAAGCCCTCGTGTACACTACTGCTACTACAATTAAAGCATTTAGGTAACCTAATGATCATTGCAAGCACACATGTAATGCAAATGCTCCAACTCACTACCAATTGACAGCATTGCTAAGTTGGATAGCAATGCTTCGTTGAGCAATAACTCACAATACAGCACAGGGCTATGACTGGTACCTAACTAGTGAACTATTACTAAGCGCCTCTTTCACGACCTTTAAATAAAGTCTCGAGCAGGCTAATCGTGCATATGAATTTCACAATGCCTGAGTAGTACTAACCCACAGTTATAGTGACCAATTACTTCTTCGTTCATCTCTTTCATTAATATAGGTTTCAAAAAAAGGTTGGTATTGCAAATTCCATATAGGGTAAAAGCTTCTTGATTAAAATGATTTTCCACGTATGAATGAGTGACGTTGTTGGCAGATTTTGAAAGGATATTTGAATTTACTTCGAAGATCCTGCAAGTAAGCAACGAAGTTAATCAGAGGTCTATTTTGTAATGTGAAACTGAAAAATATATTTTTGTCATCTTTATGCTTGTTGTAACTAATTGATACTTTACTTTAAAGTTTCCTCCAGGTAAAGTATCAATTAGTATCATCCAAGTGTCAGTTGTCCGTTCGTCCATCCACCCAATCTGTAAAGGGTTGAACCTGTAGATCAGAACTGTAATAGGTAGCCAATTTAAATCTCCACAGAATATGAGTTGGTGTGGCGGGTTGCCTAACAAATATTAATATTAATTGAATAAATAAAGTAATAGTATAAATTTACAGGAACACATAAAAAAAACACGCATTTTATTTACAGTTTTTGCTCTATCGTAAAAAATATATACAAGTGTCACACTTGGTGCGCTTATAGTCCAGTATGTACCAAATAGCAACGAATAATAAAAGCCGTCAAATCGTGGTTGGACTTTGCAAAAGGTCTTGAATTGTACGAATAAAATAACAATTTTCTCGAATTGTACGAATAAATTAACAAGTTTCTGGAATTGTACGAATAAAACAATATATAAAACACGGATGAGAATGAAACCCTCGATGTGTGAGTGCAACTCGCTCTAGGCCGGTTTGATTAATTTCCCTTCATATTCTTACTGAAGCATAAAGTCCCAAATGCACACATGTAGTCTTGAAGCAGTGATTGCTCAGTCACACTAGCTATGGACTGCCGCGCAGCAGGTCCATGGTTCAAATCCCGCCGCGGGCTTGAGCTTTACCGCATGGTGTAAGGGTATTTTGCGAATACCCGCCTGGCTATCGACCACCCTCAAGTAGAAAATCTGTTGCCAAGCACCTAACGGTGTGTTCCGTCAGCTGTCCTTGAGAGCCAGTGAAATTACAGGCACATGAGAACTATGTCTCAAGGTGACGGGCGCAGTGCAATTCGTGACTTGTGACGAAATGCATCTGTTATAGGCAGAGATTAGTCCGCTTAACATCAGGTGGGCCTCGAGCTTGTTCCGTTACAATACCATAAAAAAAATAGTATGTTAGTAGGAGAATGAAAAACCTTTAGGGCAACAGTAATAGACGAATATACATATTTATTCGTAGGTGATAGCGTTATGTTTAGCTAAAATCGGCTTTGAAATTAAGCTTTCATTATCACGTCGATAATGAGCCGAATTCGAGGCCATCAGATCAAATCCTATTACGGGATTTACTTCCACATCGCCTGACTAGCTATCTCCAAATTTAATTTAAAACCATTGTTTTATCTCATGGTATGCTCCAGCCACAAAACAATAGCTAGCCATCTTCAATAAGACTTTCGCCAATTATCTGGTGGTGTGTTTGTTAGCTGTAAAATTCTGTTTCCTTTCTATTCGTGTTAACATTTTTACGACATCCATTACTCACAGGTGTGATAGTGATAAATTCACCTTCTTAACCTTAATCAACATATTATGGGGCAGAGCAAAGTCTATTCTATGCACATGAACATATTAAAGTGTAGATTGTTTTACATATTAAATTGTATATTGTTTTACAAGGGACGTCATTAATATTCATTCTTTTGTTTTTCAGTGATTTGTTTTTTAAATGCATCCGGCGCTTAATTCCATCTTTATAACCAGTTACTACGAGCCAGTTATTTCTTACAATATTAGTTAATCGGTAGGCAACATTATTTATTTTAGAAATACAACCTCATTGCTGCCCCCCTTAAAAGTATACTGGAGTGAAGAACAATGCTGCTCGCACTTATCTTCAAACAAAAATCCTTTTTTGAATAGGTAATATGAAACATAACTTTTCGATAACAACACACAGGACTATACAAGTACAGTATTATGACCTCTGTGTGAGATTTTCCTTCATACCCGTCACCATTCGTGTATTCAGGGCGTGAACATTAAATGCCAAATGCTAGCTTAAAAACTCATAACGAATGCCGGAAAAATATTCATTTTAAAAGATGTTACGAGAAATGAGAGCCTCGGTCAGATTAGAAGGGATAATACCTTGCCTTTGTAAGCACAATGTTACGGTTAGTGTAATAACTTGGGAACTCTAATTAATTACTGGTAAATAATTAATAATAACTTTAACGAATGGGAAAATGTAATAATGGAAACCATTTTCTTCGAATAGGAATCACTTTGTTGGAGCTCTTAGTGGAACGAATTTATTTTATACTTACCCGTAGCTTCGCTTGCGTGTGTTATATAAAAAGGAATGTATTTAAAATTTAAATGACTGATCCTCTTACTTTGAAACTTAAAATAAATTAAAACAATCGATATTTTAATCTTTTTAGAACTACGTAATTTTTTTTGAGATGTAGATATAACGTCTAGTTCGTACTTATTGGTATCCAAAACTAAGACGGATAAAATATGCAATTTTGTGATACTTTTAATGGAATTCAATTTACTACTTTATACTTTTACACTCTATTTTTGAACTAGGACATAATATTAACGCCAATGGATTATAATTGAATTTTTTTTCTGGTGCATCGAAGGCCGTCATGTTTGCATTGCTCGCTCGGCTCGCGCGTTATTGTGGTCACAAGTAACCAAACGCTCCTCCTCGCTCTGCTCATCGTCAGACCTCACTATGACTGTGCCCTAGCAATAACTAAAATAGAAGAAGAACTAAGAGTTGAAAGCTAAGTTTGAAGCGCTCGTAGCGAAGTTTACTTAGCTGTTCTCAACCGATCAGCAAAGTTAAGCAACGTCGCGCGCGGTCATGAGTTGGATGGGTGACCGCTAGTGACATTACTACTGAGCCCTTCCGTGCTTCGGAGGGCACGTTAAGCCGTCGGTCCCGGTTGTTTTCTTTGGATGGCAGTCGTTATAGCATGGTGGTAGGGCATTTTTCGAATGCCCGCCTGGCTAGCTACCACCCTCAAGTAGAAAATCTGTCGCCAAGCACCTAACGGTGTGTTCCGGCAGCTGTCATTGAGAGCCAGCACTTCTAGGTTAGCCTGAACAACATCTTCGACCACATCATCACTTATCATCAGGTGAGATAGTGGTCAAAGGCTAACCTATCAGGAATAAAATAAAAAAATAAAAAAAGAGTAATATACTTGTACAATTATTATGTAACCTTAAAAGCCGTTCATTTAAAATTTATCCTTAGATCAATAACTAACTTATACAATCACTTTTAAAATCTTTCCCAAAAAGAATTTATATTTGTATAATATTACGCTAACGCTTATGATCTCACACAAATGTTCAGTTCCGACATGATAACATTCCTTGTTGGAGCTTCTGCTTTTCAGCGACCACGGATAGCTATTCAGTATCGGTTAATATTTCCCTAGAATTACCGGACCATTGCATGATCCGGTGCTAAGCGTCCGCGTCGGTTATATCCTCACTCACCCACGTTTTGGAGGCTGCCGTCTCATATGGCACTACTGGTCAGCAGATTGGAACGTCATATGTTCTTTTTATGCATAAACCTTGAAGAAAATGGAAAATTCCCCCCTCAAATGCAAGCAACTCGACCTTGAGGCATCTGGGGTTAATGCTTTTATTCAGATCTTTACCGGCAGCTGACTTGTCGTGGACCAGATATTATTAATCGTCATTATATTTTAACATAACTATATCAAGCTTTACTTTTGTTTATTATATATTTTTTCTAAAAGGCCTTAAATAAAAATAAGGACACGAATAATGTATATGTTTATTATTTAGTTGTTTATTCACTTTAACAACATTGATTCTGTTTATTTTATGTTTTAGGCTATCTCCTAGTGTTTAAAAGATTCATCTCAATACAAGTAGGACGAGTATACATAGTATAGTTTATGAAAAGGGTTATCTTTTTTGGTATGGTGCCCTTATACAGAGTTTTAGTGATGATCCTCGGACTACGTTACTTGCGTAAGTATACAAAATTCTATCAAAATTGGTTTCGTAGTTTTCACGTTATGCGAGGTAGCTCTAGCTAGGTTGCCATTTGTAGGACACCTTACCACCTTGCAAAATATAGCAAGGTATTACACTTATAGTACCTAAAGTAAATTTTGATTGACATTGGACTTAATGTGGATTTTTCTTCTATCTATACTCTATACTTAGATATAATAACGGAGTAGAAGCAAAAAGTATGTACGTACATGCAATATAAGTTTAAATGTGTAGCTTAGGAGACATTAAATAATCTATTGAAAAGGAAGTAGCATCTTTGAGAAATAATTCCGTCTGTCTCTATGTCTGTCTGTATGAACCCACCCTGAAGTAGAAAATCTATCGCCACGTACAGTTAGTGGTTGGTCTGTCAGCTGTCCATGTAAAACAGTAGTTCTACGTTAGTTAGCCTGCACAACATCTTCGACTGCATCATAACTCACTATCAGCTGAGATAGTTATCAAAACCAGCCAGTAAGCTATAAAATAAATTCCCGTTGTTATGTTGATGTTTCAGTTCCCAAAAACATTAACATACTGCTTTTGGGAACTGGAGGTTCTGGACGTATGAATTAATTAAAAGTCGCGAAACGTCAGAGTCAGACGAGAGAGGGAGAGTCCCAAGATCGTGCCTTGGTTGTGAAACATGTTTGATGTATCTATAGGCTACTCTTGGACGTCAATCGCGTGTCAATGGCACCCGTGATGACGCAAAGAATGGGAGTGTGGGTATGAGTGGGTCTATTATTATTTTTCAATACATGCAGCATGTTTAGAACAAAAACGTCAGTCACAATACCTGTTTAATATAAATAACATGGATCTATTTGGCAGTTACAGGCAATTTGCATATATGACTGCCTCGATATTTGAATGTTTTTTTAGATATCATAATAGGGCAAACGAGTCGGTGGCTCAACTGGTG
Source organism: Plagodis pulveraria (assembly GCA_963890685.1). Lineage (NCBI taxonomy): Eukaryota > Metazoa > Arthropoda > Insecta > Lepidoptera > Geometridae > Plagodis > Plagodis pulveraria. The sequence goes on along the minus strand of OY982949.1, from coordinate 9,931,017 downwards.
GCAAGTGATCACCGCCGCCCACGGACATCTGTAACACTAGAGGTCTTAAGGATGCATTGCCGGCGTTTGAGGAGCGAATAAGTTCTCTTCTTGAAGGCTGCTAAGTCGTATCGGTTCCAAAATACATAGCAGATGTTCCCACATTATGAAGGTACGAGGCAGAAAATGCCGTGTAAATCGGACGGTAAACTTTCAGATGTCAACATGAAATAGATGAACATTCTCGAAATATGATGAAATTTAGTTTCAGGTATAACCAAATAATTCCTTGGAACACTTCCCGTGAGTGCTACGGTACTGGGTCTGATCCCCGGGCTTAGACAAAATAAAGACGTTCATACAGAGCATAGCGGGTAACACAATAGACAGAAACCAAAATAATCACGCTCATTTCAATTCTGTTTCGTTTACGCTTCTAGAGGAGCATGGATTTGTTACGCGGTTTATAAAAACTTAACTAAGGATTGGAAGATTGATAATAATCTGACTAGCAGTTCGGACTATTGAACTGTTCCTGTTAGACGGCTATGGGCTCGCTCTTTATTGCGTGATACCAACATATTCCAGCCAAAATGCGGGCATTTAAACACTTCTATCTATAGCGGGTATTTTTGTGTGGGCTCGCTGGTTGAGAAGTGTTTTATACACAACTGTAATATGTCTAGCAATTTTATTTTCGTATTATCCTTGAGGTATCGGGAGAAATATAGAGTTATTTGAGAGACCATTGCTCTAAATTGTTAAGCCTGAATACCAACTGCGACTTCATATCAGATATTATAAAAGTATGCCTTGTCAGTTATAAAATATGGTTAGCATTATGCAGGGCATGTTGTAAATGCCCGTTAGGATAAATATACCTGTCTCAAGTCAGAAAACACCTAACTTCAAGACGCTTAGAGAGAAGAACACTTGAGATTGAGAACGGGAGCTGATTTCAGAGTCATTTCCTGTTCTAGGATCAGCATGCTTAGGATTTTCAACTACATTATTATTTTATCTCAGATGAAGTGGTGATCAAAAGCTAGACTATACGGAAAATAAAGTTGCTCTTTGAAGTTTGTTCTCGGTGGTGGTGTGGGCTGTATATAAAAATTTAAATTATAATGTATTATGGTGTGATAATATTTAATTGACATGAGAATAATTAATTGTATACTATAAATAAAAAAACCTTGTTATAATATAATGGTAAAAATCAAAATCTAGTAATGACATTGAATTTTAATAATTATTGACATGGACATTTATTTTATATTAGTTAATAATAATATAAATTTGTTGATAATCGTAAAATTGTATAATTGTAAATTAAGCATGTTAAAAATATATGCACGCCATTTAGGCAAAGATTTGTTGGAACAGTATTTTTATGCTATTTTAACATTGCAATTATGTACCCAATACTTAAACAAATAAATATTCAGTCATTCATTCATTTTGCAGGGCCACCCCACGGGGTGCCGGGATAGATATGAACCTCCCCATATCATCCAACTCGTAAAATTTTACAATTTTACGAGTTGTTGTAAGAGGCGACTAAGAGAAAAATACTGGAAGGCGGGCAGCAGCGCCTTCTAAAGAACTGCCTTCTTACACTGCGATCCCCAAGCTGCCTGCCAAGCGTGGGGATTGTGGCAAATACCCCCTTAATAGGGGAGGTTGTGCTCAGCAGTGGACGATCCGGCTGATACAGTACAGTACAGTACATTCATTTTATGATAGTGTGTGTAAGGAATTATAGGGTTAAAATTTACCTGCAGGAGCCCGTATCGAATTTCGACTTCCATGAACCAGTAGTTCTTGATTTTTGGCGGTTCGTCCGGTTTGTCTTCTCCCACCAGCGGTGGAGGAGAATAGCAGGTTGCCATTGGTTGGATTGGCGGTGGATTCCCCGGTATAGGATTGTTTTCCTGTGAACAAGTGTCATAGTTATATTTTATTTGAATAATCATGTAACATGTTATAAAATATATTTTAAAGGAAAGATTTACATTGTACACTTGCTGTCTATCTAATATCGATAAACCACTTCTGCATGTCTGTGACAAAGTGGAATATCTCTCGCCAAGCACCTAACGGTGAGTTCCGGCAGTTATTCTAGCTAAGCCTGAACAACACAATTGACCACATGATCACTTACCATCAGGTGAGATAGTGCTCACAGGCTAGCCTAACGGTAATAAAAAAATATTTTTACTGCTTATAGTCCCGTTCTTATATGGGGCGCCGGGTTAGAATGTCACCCCCCCATTTCTACCCGAGGGTGTCGTAAGAAGCGACTAAGGGTGAGACACCAGAAGGTGGGCAGCAGCACTTTCTGAGGAACTGATATCCCACACCGCGATCCCCAAGTCGCCTGCCAAGCGTGGGGAAAATTGGAAACCCCCCATATTGGGGGAGGCTGTGTTCAGCAGTAGACTATCCGGCTGGTACAGTACTGCTTATGTATACCTTCATTTGACCGAAATCTAACCTGATGGTAAGTGATCTTGGGTATAAACGGATTAATCTAAAATAGTGCGAAAAAAGAATTGTGTGAAAATAAAATAAATTGTGAATGAGGATGTAGTAACAAAAATCGAGACGAGTATGATAATATGGTTCAGACATGTAGACAGTATGAATGAAATGAGAATGACAATGCAGATATACATAGGACAAGTGAACGAAAGTGTTGGAAGGGGAAGGCCTAGGCGAACGTTCCAAAATCAGATTGAACCGTTCTGAAAAAAGGCCAGGCGGGAGTACCCTGAACCAACGGTTATATAAGAAAGGATTGATGAGTGTAGATGAAGCTAAAGAGATAACTAAGGATCGTAGCAAGTGGATATAATGTGGTCTCCGCCTACACACACACACAAACACACGCGGTTTTGTCAGGAGACATATTTTTTTTGTAGTTATGTATATATTTTCATTTTTTTTACGAACAAAGTTAAGTGGACTAACCTCTTCCTATAACAGATGCATTTTATCACACACACAAATTGCACTGCGCCCGTCACTTTGAGACATAGCTGTTAAGTCTCATCTGCCTGTAATTTCACTAGCTCTCAAGGACAACTGCCGGGACACACCGTTAGGTACTTGGCTTCTACTTGATTGTGATCGGTAGCCATGCGGTAATTCACAAAATGCCCTTCCACCATGCTGTGAAGCTCAAGCCCGCGGTGGGATTCGAACCATGGACCTGCTGCGCGGCAGTCCACAGCCAAAACCACTAAGCTATCACTGTATTCAATATTTTTATTAAACTTTCTGTTGTACAAAGATGCCTGCGAACCGTCATCAAAACACCTACAAAATACAATTTTAATAAGGTGATGAAGTGGTCGAAAGTTGAAAGTCAGAACACACCATTAGGCGTTTTGCGATAGATTCTTTACTAACGGTTGGAAGGAGGCCAGACGATTACTAACAGTATTGTATCAGCTCACACAGTGAGGGAAAAGAATAAGTTATTTTATTTTAAACATCCAACTTTCACCAGTACCTGCAAATATAGTTAATATTTGAAGCCATCATTCATTTTCCAAGACGGTGAATTACTCGTAGATCAATTTCTCGGTATACCAGTTGTGCACGGTAAAATAAATCTCCCGTGAATAGAGTCAACGAAGGGACTCGAGACGTTTCCTTGCAATTGACCATCGTTGCCTGAGTAATGATTGTAGATTTTGGAATTGATCGTTTACTGATCCAATAGAAGCGATATATTTTATACAACGTTATTGGAAGCAATTAATGGAAAAACAATTGAAGCGCATTAATGAGAGCGATTGATGATAATCGCTGCTCGGTGCAATCGACAATTATTGGTTATTGGTGCCACAGTAACCAATCAGTATTATGTCTGTTTTTGTCTGATTAAAGTCCAAATAACCACCAGGATCAGATTTGTTATTTAAAACTGGTTTATTCTATTTTGCTACCTTCATATGATCACGCTTTTTTATCGCCAAAATATCTATTGTCTAAATACACCCAGATATGTTATGATTTCATAGGAGTCCAACTTATCGTGGATTGTCTCGAAGACTCTAATCAAATGAATAAACTGCTTCATAATTTAGTAAATACGACGTTGCATCTTTCACTACTCAAAAAGTCTATAAAAAGGTTCTGTCAAAAATGGAGGACCTTTTTTTCAAATATGTTAAATTTTATTTAAATCATTCTTGTCAGATAAATTGTAAATTGATGATTTATAAAACAGTAGCGGGCCGCGGTCAAATTTTTCAAATAGGTCCAGTAGTTTTAAGTTTATTCGTTACATAAAAAATACAAATCTTTCCTCTTTATAATATTAGTATAGATAATAATAATAATGATTGAATTGAAATATAAAGTGTTTTCGTGTGGGTAAAATATACAAAAATTTGTATAGAGTAGAAAATGTAATAATCTTATCTTTAGAGAGCCCAAAGAGCTCAAAAGTGAGCATATTACTAGCTCAGTCAGTCTGTATTGACTTGTATATTATGCGAGCATTCAACAGGTCGAGCTCGCGAGCCAGTGTTGTAAGCATTAGCGAAAAAATCCTAGGTCTGTGGTTGTAAGTAATCAAATTGGAAATGGTGTTCGACGTCTCAGTTCAAGCTACTACTGGAGAGTATTTTTTACATCTCAGACTGTTATCTAGTTAAACAACCGACAATAACGAAGGTATTTAGGAAAGAGATTCATCAAATTTACCACATTTTTCGATAGAATATTTCTAATTACCGCTACAGTACATTTTTATATGGGACTAAGAGTTTTTTATGGGTAGTCATTTGTTTTAGAGTTTATGATTATTTTCCTACTGTATATATTTACCTACTAAAGTATATTTGCAAGAAAATATATTATGCCTGCGTACAATTATTTTAAAATGCAATTTTGCTGCGGCAAGCTCCTTCGCTCGGTTGGATGAGCGATAATTGGCTATTTTACGGATATAAAGTGACCTAGAGACTACAGGTGGAGGTATATCAGGACTATAAAGAGATCAGTTTATCAAGAACCTCAACATTTGTAGGAGGGGGGGCGGTTGTTGTTGTAATAATCTAATAATAGAAGAAGAAGTATTCCTAAACCATCAAGTAGTCATAAGTTATAGATTCAAAATTATTTATTCAATTTAGACGTCTACGAAGCTCTTAATAGTCAGTTACAAATTGTAATATTGAAATATTCTACATTTTACTGCCACGTTCATCAAACTACTCCGAAAACACGGGCTAGAAACTCGGAGCTATTATTTTTAAACGTCTTTTAAAAATTCTATACATACATAAAATCACGGCTTTTTCCCGTAAGGGTAGACAGATACTACAGATTTCCACTTACTATGATCCTTACATATCTCTTTCGCTTCATCTACACTTATCAACCCTTTCATACATAAGCGTCGGATACTCCTGACCTAATTAATTAACCTACTTCACAATTCGAAATTGTTAAATCTATATTATTATTATATTATTACAATAATTGTTCAAAGTGCGTAGGTGACAGGCGATAGCTTGGCAGAGGCGGAATTTTCCAAGCATTTTTGTCTTTTAAGTAATCACAAACAGTGTAGGTAGTAGGATTTCTTAATCAAATGTTTTCACGTCCAAATTGAGTTTTATTTCTGTGAGCATAGTAATATCTTTGGTAACTTTACTGTAAAACCGCACGCAATTACCTAATAAGGACCTTTTATTTGTCTTTGTTAATCTAAAACCTGGTACCGCTATTTTACCCTAGTGTTGTAATCAAACCACAAACACACTTCTTTGATGATTTTATGACTGATATAATCAAAGCCTAAAAGTTGACACCGAAAACACCATTTGGTGATATTTTACCCCAACCACAATGTCATACAATAATTATCAAACATCCTACAGCTATCATAACAAAACACTGCTAAGTAGGTATATGATACTGCAATTTATTCATTTAGCCTATCAAACAGTCACGCCGTGACCACGATCACGGTAAAGTGTTTGAAACGTGTGGACAAAAATCATGATATATATACGCGATTTAAACCGTTAAAGTTGTAAAATTACCATTAAACTTATGAATGTATTGTATTAATAGATATATTCACAGACTAATCCCAAACATAGTTTCCAGTAATACACATCATAACATTATTAATTCCACCAGATCACTTAAAAAAATGCAATATTGGAGCCATTTTATTAAAAATGGAGGCAGTTACAGGAGCATTAATGTAATTTGATTGCATTCGAAACATTAATCGTTACATTTCCCTACTTGCTCATACCAAATATTTGTAGAATACTTACTACTTTACAGAGCAAGTCAAGTCAGAAGTTAACTTTGGTACATAATCGGCCGGCTACATGGCTACATCAGTAGTATAGTTGGAACTTTTCATGAGACAACTTGATTGAGACAACTTTTGCCGTAGGTATCCTATTTCTTGTGTACTAGCTGTACCTGCGACTTCGTTCGCGATTGCCGTGTCTGCAGACTAATTATTCACATTTGAGCACTGTTTATCTCATATTAAGCAACGCTGTGGTCTTTGGTGAAACACTCTTAGTAGAGCTTAGCTCAGAAAGAAGCTAATACATTTTTACTTTGGTTTTAAAAACTCGCGGGTTGTATTTTCCAGAAGACAGTAGTTAAGTTACTCAGAGAGTTCCTTCGCGGTTCGCGCAATAAATGTTGAAGCTAACTACTTTGTGCGCTTTGGAATTTCAATTTCAAAACGATGTCTTTTTGCAGAGGGTCTCTTTGTTTGGCTGTAGAAATATATTAGATTGTGCAGTTCTATTGCGCAGTCGCCAAAATGTATCCAGCAAAAGAAAGACAGTTACAAAAACAGACTGACGCGAATGTTCCAGATTTTAGAGTTTTATCGAACATGTACAGTATCTTCTACCGTGAAACTTACAATGTTCACACACTTCACTACATACATCTTGAGTCGTAATTATATACCAGCTATACTTTGAGGAGGCACTGCTCGGCGCTCATTACCAAATACGTTTGATGTTTAATTTCGTGTTGATAATTGGACCGGCAAGGTTAGTCATTAAAACCTGAACATGGCAACAAACCACATATCAAAGTGTGACAGTAAATTAACTCCAGTACAATTACTACAACCTTCTTGAAACAATTGAAGTACCTGACGATATGAACACGGGAACCTAATATTTTAAAATGTATTAGAGCACATAGTTATATGCCTATACCGCTCGGCATCCAGCGCGAATTCGGAGCCCGCGGGTTTGATTCCCGCCCGGGGCATAAAATGATGAAAATGATTTTCGCTTAGGACGCGATAGTGCTTGAAATCATATTTAGAAATCAGGGCAACTTCAATTTATTTGATGGTAGGTGTTTGATTCGATAGCTAAAAGAACTTATTGAAAATTGTAACACAAAAATGGCTTTGATAATGACGAAACTCACCGAAAATCCACAGCCTCACTTGGAGCATGTCCCGGGACGAAACAAAAGTTACTGAGGTTCACTAGCACTTTGTTTAGCGAATAAGTATAGTTTTCACGTCTCAAAATAAGTAATTAACAGTATTTTCATAAGTTTTCATGGACCGCGCACACACAGGCTTCTCAAGATGTCGAAGACAGTAGCGCCACCTCGGTATAACGGCGGCGCGCGGTAACTTCTCTCAACCATAAATAGGTTGGAGATATTGCTCATTTGGCGGGCAACGGTTCGTTATCAAAATCAAGCCATATGACAAATAAACCCAACAGTAGGTAAACATTACGCCTGCGCATTTCTTTGCCATTGTTATGCATTGTACAGTGTCACACACTCGTTGCTTCTGTAATTTCACAGTTGACCCTGTAATTTCACATATTACCAGTACCTTTTATAAATATATAGTATTAATATCTTGCATCGAGGCAGAATAACTGATAATGTGGTGGTACCCAACAAGAAGGACTGCAATGCCACTTCGTAATAGTAAACTTTATCTTTTATCACATTTTACAATCTTTTCGGAACATTAGTATGCATCTCAATTTTTTTGACGTCAGTACTATATTGCGTTTATGATTGAGATATAAGGTATGTGACGTATTATAGTAAATGTTTGAATTCTAAAGATGGGAGTCAAGTATTGTTATTACGTCCTTTGCTCAGCTGAGCATTACGTTACATAGTACTTTAATACTAGTATAACAAATTTATAGGCATATAGGTTTAAAATTAAAATTACAGCTTGAGATTTGAAATCCTAAACATGTCTCAGTCAAATTTTTGCATCTATAGTTCCATGGCAATGTTAGCATATTATAATATAATATATAGGTAATAATATAATAGAAGGGTAAGATTTGTATTTTTGTATGTAACGAATAATCTTAAAAACCACTGGACCGATTTGAAAAATTCTTTCAGCATTAGCATCCTACATTATTCCTGATGAACATAGGCTATAGAAGTTCTTTTTTACATATTACATTTTTGTTAAATGCCTCTGCTAAGCCGGGGCTGGTATAGGCATGCTAGTTTTTAATAAAAAATCAATCAATAATAATCAACGACAGCCGTGGCAGTCGTAGATGAGTATGATTGAAGATGATAGTTGGTATGTATGCACCACTGTGCAGGAGTTTCTATTTCAACTAAGAATAAATATATATATAGCCAGACGTATACCTAGGTTTAATGAAAGAAACGAATCGAAGGTAAAATTCTTTAAATTATGAACTAGATTATACATTAACTAGATTAGACATGTTGGTGTTTTGGAATATTTACAGAATATTCCATATTAATAGTTAATAGCCACATTATTTAATATAAATAAATAAATAAATTGTCTAAACGAGGGCTTTGTCAAGTTTAGTAGTAGTAAAACAAATAGAGAAATCAACAGTATCTTGAATTGAGTACCTAATGAAATATATTTAAATTTACTTGTTCCATTATTATTGAGATACAGAAACGAAATTTCTATAGAAAATTGTTGAAACGCATTCAATAGTCAATACTTATAGAGAATCGATAATTGCTTGGTCGAGTATTTATAGCATGGCAATTTCACAACACAAATAAATAAATTCAAAGAAGATATTCGACGACGTTGACGACGCTGGGTTTACATTTATTTTGTTTAATATACCACAAAATACATTCACCTCTACCTGCAGCTTCTAGGACCAAATATTTTGAGCTACTCAGGTTCTTTGCAGACCTCCACGTCCATGCAGCGTTCTGGCAGTATTGTCTTATTTTAGGGGTTAAAGAGATAATATTGTATGTAGGTTTTTATTTTGTTATTTCTATCTGCTAGTTATTATTTAGTAACCTGGCTCTCAAGAACAACTGCCGAAACACAATGATGCGACAGATTTTCTACTTGAAGGTGGTAGCTAGACAGGCGGGCATTCTCAATATGCCCTACTAATGACTGCAATCCTAAGACCACAACCGAGACCGACGGCTTAACGTATCCTCCGAAGCACGGAAACGCTCAGTAGTATTGTCACCACCAGTCACCCATCCAACTCATGACCGCTGCGGACGTTGCTTATCTTTGCTGATCAGTTCAGAACAGCTAAGCAAACTTCGCTTCGAGCGCTTCAAATAATAAATTCAATTCGAGGATGAAACCCAATACCTCAACTTTAATAAACGACGCTTGAATACACGTGCTAAAACCAAAAAAGCATAACACGCATATTAATAAGGAGAGAAGGACGTGAATATGAATAATATTCACCATAGTACCCGCTACAGATAATTAATAAAAATCAAACGAATTTATAGTTTATTCTGTGTGAATTCGAATTCCCTGAAGTACAGCAGGTTCACAATATGCTGAAACTGGTACAATTCCGGCACATCAATGATAGCCTTCATAAATACGATAGACTATGAATAAATAATGAAACGAATTAAGTTATTACGGAAATTGTCTGTACCGATGGAAAATCGTGTGCAAATGTAACGGCATACAGGTCATTATACAGTTTTGTTCGTTCATAAGCGATCAATAATTATGTTAAGTAATCGAGCCTGAGTAGTTCGAGTACCTACTTTATAACAATTAACAGGAAAACGGGAAATTCACTCCAACATAATTATTATCATCTGAGCTTGATTGCATCCAAACTATTAAATTTTGTTACCACTTTTTGATATTTAAGCAGCATAAACAATAATAATAGTGAGCATGATAATTCTACCTTTCAGCTTCTTGTCAATCGTATAAAATATTATAACATACAATAGCGCTCGTAGCGAAGCTTGCTTAGCTGTTCTCAACCGATCAGAAGTTAAGCAACGTCGCGCGCGGTCAGGAGTTGGATAGGTGACCTCTAGTGACATTACTACTGAGCGCTTCCGTGCTTCGGAGGGCACGTTAAGCCGTCGGTCCCGGTTGTCGTCTTAGGATGGCAGTCGTTATAGCATGGTGGTAGGGCATTTTGCGAATGCCCGCCTGGCTAGCTACCACCCTCAAGTAGAAAATCTGTCGCCAAGCACCTAACGGTGTGTTTCGGCAGCTGTGCTTGAGAGCCAGTACTTCTAGGTTAGCCTGAACAACATCTTCGACCACATCATCACTTACCATTAGGTGAGATAGTGGTCAAAAACTAACGTATTAGGCATAAAAAAAAAAAAAAAAAAAAAATTGAATATTCTACAATTCCCAATTAGAAAAGTCAAGAGCGTAGGCATTGGTTGATAGTGTGCTGGCTACCTTATGAATAACATTGTCATTTATCGTCATCCACACCAGCTCGGTGACGTCCATAGTTGAACAAAGCCAATCTTGCATTGGTGTTCAGCAGCTTTTAAAGATTATAAGAATTATGTTATTTAAGATCCTAGCGGATGGTCCTATCCAAGATCAAGTAGAATGACCCCCAACACCCGCGATATAACTGATTAAAATTTTAAATTTCTTAATATAGACGCGAGATTCAACTTCATTTTTTAGGTTAGTCTGAACAACATCTTCGACCACATCATCACTTACCATCAGGTGAGATAGTGATCAAAGGCTATCAAGCATAAAAAAAAATTACTCGTTACAGACGTGACTTAAGTAGATAACCAAACCCTTATGTATAGGTGCGCTCTGCGAAAGTAGTAGGGTGATATGAGCATCTATACATTTGCGCACATAAATACTAAGATTTATAATGTGTAGATTTTAAAATGTCATCTGTGGTACAAGGTTTTAAAATGTAATTTTATAGAGGAACGTCTCCTCAATAAACCATTGCTTTCTCATGTAAAAATCGATCTTGGCATATTCCGACGGCCTTGCCCTAGTTTCCATATTCTAGGCCCACTGCCATGCTAATGTCTGTGTTCATCATCACTTAGTTACTTAGGTGAGATAGCGGATTGCGGACTACAGAAAAGTAAGATTAGTTTTTATTACTATTATTAAAAGCCCAGTTCGAACCACTGCTGAGCAAAAGCACTCACTCCAGAGTTTTCAATGGAAGTCTAGGTATAATTCGTCACTCCACTTTTTGCCTACACTGACCGTGTCTACCTTCTATATCGGATGCAATTTGTTGTAAGGCTAGTGTTCTATAAAAAGGGCATTTATGTTGAGGATTGATGTTTTACAAGAGTCTGAATTTATTAAAAAACATGTAACAAATATTTTAAGAAAACATTAAATTAATATTTTAGTAATACTTTCAAAATTAAAAATATAAATGAGCGCACGATCTAGTTTTTTTTTTATGATCGTGTGAAGAGTCAAGACTTCCTGAGGATGCTGCGTGTAGAATAGAAAAGCATCGAGAATTCTTCTAATTTGGCTGCGTGGGGTTTGTGACGTCACGTCGGTATATCCTTTAGATTAGGCGGTATTTATTAAGCGTTTTATTAAAATATTTTTTTTATGTATTCTTCTTTTTAAAATATTTTATAATTAAATTTAAACGTGTTTGTGATTCCTGCTTGTATACTTATTTATTTATTTACTTAATTAACACAGATAAACCAGGTACGCTAATTAGATAATTACAATAACACATTATTAGTATAGAATGTAGTCAAAAGAAAATAAGACCACGGGCAAGGTCAAATCATAATATTATGTCACAAAGCAACTACAAAATAAATGTTACAATTAAATTTAACTCTACAGTACAGTCGTTGTCAAATATATTAGAAATAATAATAGTAATAATAATCAAAAGTAACATAATTAAAATTAAGTCAAAGAGAGTAATAAATAACAAACTAAGATCAATCATGAGTTCGTCTCACTATAGGCTCGACATTCCGACAGAATCTCCTTCTGATTAATCTTCTTCTCTTGTAGGTATTATGAATAAATAAGCCACAAATGAGTTGCATGCCACTACTCACGTCATTGTGAATAGGGTGTTGGTGCATATTAGGGACAAAGCAAGGCGTTTAACATCTTACCGCACTGTTTACTGAAACGAAACTGCCTCATTTCAATTTTGCCAATACTACCAACAACAGCATTCCCAAGGAGAGTTGGCATCAAACAGGTGGACAGCAATAAAACCGAAGCTAAAACTTCATAAAGTATGACAATTTTTTTTTCATCGTCATATCATACTATGTTAGAAAAAAAAAATTTAATTATGTTCTTGTGTTATTCTATTTGGGACGAGAAGAAAGCGGATAAGTGAAATTGCAGCAGCGGAGGCCAGACGCCGAAGATAAATCTAAAAGTGATAAACAAACTTCGTGCCGTGTTCCTTATCTACAAAGTATGGTCTACAACGAAGGTTCATATTACAATAATATAAATATTTCTTTAGCGGTAGATTTTGTTTAATCAGTTGTTATTACATCTTATATTTCTATATACCTTCAGCAACAATTTCGGCATGATTACATGTGATGATAGATCATTTCCTTCTTTGAGCCATTTTGCTCTCTTGAACCGCCAACAAGCTACACACAGTAGCTGTGATATCTATGAGTCTATCAAAAAAATTAACTAACGTACGTACGTTATTTGTCAGTGGTAGAAACGTCTCTGCCCTAGGAACTTCTTTTCTCGTTAGCCAACCTCACTTTAAAAGAAAGCTGTTAACACTTAGATCCAGAGCGGCTATCAAAATGTTACTTTTACGATTCCTACCATCCATTCAAAGGCTGGCCAATGTACAAAACTAAATTGTCTTTATACTAAAATCATACTGATGCCATGAATGACGTTTTAAAAAAATGTAATACGATACTGGATAGGTCCAAAAATGTTATCAAATCAATAGGATCGATTCAATGTATTACGATCCATTGCGATCCAGAATATCGATACAAAGCACCAGAATGTAACGTCCCTAGGTCCGCCAGTGGCTAATAGTTGAAATGCACTTCTAATGGGCGCCTGAGGGGAAGCCAACCGTTAGTCAACTGGGTCTTTGTATTTATCAAAACTTCATAAATGATAAATCCGCGTTGCGACTCGTTCATCACGCATTTCAAATAGAAAACAATGGCTCGACGCCTGAACCAAAGCCATTTTATTCCGTGCCAATGCATCACTGTGACATCCTATCGTTTAACTATTAATCTACTGCACTCTGCGAGTCAGACTTTTCGATTTATTATCTAACTTGACACACATGGTTCTACAGCTGCGGTGTGTGTGACCAAGGTGGTTCAACGTGCATACCGAAAAGTGTTTTAAACTTTTTTAATCCACTTCACTTTAATCCACACAGCTCGAGACACATGTCGTGTTTCGTCTACTACAAAAAAAACTAAATTTTTCCATACCTAAAATATAAACAAACTGGTAGTTTTTTATAAACTATTGTCTGGTAACATTTTACAATCATATCAATGCTAGATGTTAAACCTAAAAACAATATTGAGCTGCCGCCTTTTTTACGCCAACTACCTTGGGAATTATTATTTAGCAACCGACTAAGACTCGCGTAATATTTACTTGGGAATGCTTACATTTGTAGTGTACCATTTGGGTATTCAGGGCCCCAAAGCAGCAATACCCTGATCTCTTCGAAGCATTAGTAGTAGCGAGGATAGGCTCAATTTCTCTTACTTTGGTTTTTTAGTATTTTTGTACATCACGAGAAGCAAAAAAATCTGATCGGTAATCTACACTCGAGAGCAATGAATCCGGGTCACTTAAAGAATCCTAAAAATCTCGGAAACTAAAAATGCTAGGTTAATGCAATAAATTGTATTTAATAGACAATGTAATACTCCTTAAATGAAGGTATTAAAACTTCTTAGTTATTGTAAAGTTATATCATAAAAAAATCAAATTTGAAAAAGGGCCACTTTCGAAGATGGAACTACGAAATTACAGCATTTGGTTTTGCTTTTGTTTGTAATCTGTCATTTATGTGGGTACATAAACCATGTTGATAGTGCTCTATATTCATTATTCAAGCTGAAATTATGTCGCTTACGCCTGAAGATATGCACCAGAATACTTACAATGCTGGAAACCGGCCGGAGTCAGCGCGATACAGCCAGGACTGTCGGTGTGTCGCTGTCAACAGTACAAAGAGTTCTCCGACGTTACGAAGAAACTGGTTCTAACCTACGCAGACCAGGAACGGGCAGAACCAGGTGTACCACAGCACGAGAAGACCGATACTTGGTGAACACCATGCTTCGAAATCGCTTTCTCACAGGAACTGAACTCACCAATCAGTTTCGACGCCTCGGAGGAAGTAACCCAAGTGCATGGACAGTAAGACGTCGGCTTGCTGAATCTAACTTAAAACCCCTTAAACCTGCAAACGGCCCTAAACTGGAGCGTGGGCATCGTATTTCGAGACTAAGATATGCCCAGAGCCACGTAAATTGGAGTATTGAAGATTGGTCAAAAGTTATGTTCTCCGACGAATCAAAATTTGTGCTCTACAAGCACGATGGAAGACACAGAGTGTATCGAAGACCAGGGGAAAGATTCAAGCAAGCATGCATCGAAGAAAAAGTAGCCTACGGTGGTGGGTCTGTACTTGTGTGGGCCGGAATTTCTTCTGAAAGTCGCACAGAGCTGGTGATCATAGAAAACGGCTCTTTAACTAGCGTAAGATATGTGGAAGAAATCCTCAATGATCACGTTGGTCCATTTATGGTCAATTTAGGTGAGGATGCTATATTTATGCATGACAATGCCCGACCTCATACAGGTAGGATTGTGAATGACTACCTTCAAGAGATGAACATTACTCGTATGGAGTGGCCAGCGCGCAGCCCGGATATCAACCCGATCGAGCATGCTTGGGACGAGCTAGGCAGATGCGTAAAACAACGAAACCCTCCCCCAATCACGCTTCGTGAGCTCAAAATTGCTCTCACAGAGGAATGGGAGAATATTCCCCAAAATCGTATAAGGAACTTGGTGTACAGCATGCCAAACCGCGTAAACGCAGTAATGGAAGCACGAGGAGGCAATACGAAGTATTAAAATTCAAGAAAATCGTAATAAAGTTCAAAAATTTCATGTTTCCTATTTTTGTTTTAAGGAGAGATCAGCAGTTTTTTTCTTTATGTAATTTTGTGTTAATAAAATGTATGGTGACTCATATTTTTTTTACTTTCATTTAAGGAGTATTACATTGTCTATTAAATACAATTTATTGCATTAACCTATCATTTTTAGTTTCCGAGATTTTTAACATTCTTTAAGTGACCCGGATTCATTGCTCTCGAGTGTATTTAGAGTGTAATTTTGCTGGACACGTATTTCAGCACCGATATTGTTATTCAACAATAAAAAAATATGGAATTAAAGACCTTAACTCTAAATTATATGTTACCGGAAATAAAACGCACGGCAACTCTTTCCACGACTTTAGTAAGAGGAAACGAAATATACTAAAAGTTTTACGTTAACAATTTTAGGTCTTACCTTTATAATAAAATAAGCAAGGCTACGAAACTCTCTTCTGCGTAGACCAACTAGCTCATAGTCACTTTTCAACTGATGTAACCTTTGAACTAATCCACATTACAATACATAACATTTCTAACAGTTTGTTTTTCCACAGCAAAAACATCTTACTGCGAAAAAAAAGAAAATAAATACTTTTTCACAGATTTTTTTGTAAAGCAAGTATTGATAATATTTTTCCTTTTTCAATTAACCACGCCACAACAGAAGGGGAACTTTTTAGCCCACTGAGATAATATCCGCTTCTAAGGAAACCAGCGAGGTGGAAGATACGAGACACTCATAAAACCAAATAAATCGTAAAAGAAAGAAGTTTACTAGGCATCACGGAGAGCTTGGTATAGCTCAAAACAACGAGTTTTTTTTAATGTAATTGTGAAGGAACAAGCACGAGGCCCACCTGATGTTAAGCGGTATCCTCTGCCTATAACAGATGCATTTCATCCATCCATCAACCGCCCATCACCTTGAAACATACCTGTTAATTCTCATTTTGCCTGTTATTTCACTGGCTCTCAAGGACTGCTGCCGGAACACACCGTTAGGTGCTTGGTCACAGATTTTCTACTTGAGGGTGGTCGCTAGCCAAGCGGGCATTCGCAAAATGCCCTTCCACCATGATGTGAAGCTCAAGCTCTGGGCGGGATTCGAACCATGGACCTGCTGCGTGGCAGTCCATAGCCAATGCCACTGAGCCATCACTGCTTCATAAGGAGATTAAGGAGATTGAATTGTATTTCACACTTAAATAAACTAACGTTGTTTTGACACGATCAATTTGCTCGTCACCTTACCAACTATACAAGGAACCAAACTGTCTGAGAATTTGAACTTGATAGTAGGGCACGAAATTCAGTGACGTGATGTCTAGTGAAGTTTTCGGAGCAGACTACTTGTTTGCTAAAACTATGGTATCACTAGGAATAACAAGGAGCTGACTGAGAAAAAATAATGCAATAAGAATATACACGACTGTAGTGGGCCTCTAGATTTTGTTTTGGTCACATAGTTGGCACCACATGCACTTGATTTAAGTAAAAAGTCTCCATACCTATTATTTTATTTTCCATGAAACGTAAACTTCAAAATCAGAATTACTTTTTTAGTTATTTCTGTAATAACTTAGGGCTACAGTGCTTTCCATTCAAACGTAGTTTTATCATATTTTAAATACCAAGTGTTCAAACTCGATGAAAATTTGCATTCATGTTCATGACCCTAATATCTATACTTCTGCTTTGTACTTTTTTTTAATTTTTTATTTTTATTTTTGTGACTGGTCAATCATGAGGCCCACCTGATTTTAAGCGGTAACCTCTACGTATAAAAAATGCATTTCGTCAAGTGACGAACTGCACTGCGCCCGCCACCCTGAGACATACAGTTGTTGAGCCTCATGTGCTGTAATTTTACTGACTCTCAAGGACTGCTGCCGGAACACACTGTTATGTGCTTGGTGACAGATATTCTACTTGAGGGTGGTCACTAGCCAGGCGGGCATTTGCAAAATGCCCTTCCACCATGCGGTGAAGCTCAAGCCCGCGGCGGGATTCGTACCATGGACCTGCAAAAAGTTTTCCGTAAATTTGCTATGTTTATAAATATCCGGATATGATATTATTATGTGTTTTATACTAAAGAGAATTACTATTTTCACGTTCACAGTACGCATACTAAAGATCACGCTTGCTCGCACCCTTGCTCCAGAACTTGTTTGTAACCATCTGAGTTGCTTCTCCACGATTAGTTAGACTCCACCGTTTAGTACATTTTATATGGATTTTTAGCGACCCTCGTGCATATTTGTTTATTACACTAAGTTCTCCTTAATGATCGTTTTGATTTTTATTTTTAGGTGCTAGCTCTTTGCCTACGGCTTTGCTCTTGTTGATATTGAGGTATGTACTAACATTTTACATAATACTGGATAACTCACGTATAAGGTGACATATATTTTACTAAAGTCCCCTTTCTGATTTTAGTTAATAATAAAATGGGATGACTAACATACAAAGAAATATATTTTTGACCATAGTTTTTTTCTGATTTTAGTAAATAATACAGGATAATTCACTAAGTCAGATAAATCTGACAATAGTTCCCTTTCTGATTTTAGTAACTAATACGAGATAACTCACGTTTCAAAAAGTCAGTTAAACCTGACTAAAGTTCTAATTTTAGTAAATAAATAAATAAAAAGTAAATATGACAAACTCACGTGAATTATTCAGATAGTGGTGATTATAATCTTCTATTGGTTATAGTCAA
This sequence comes from Plagodis pulveraria, assembly GCA_963890685.1. NCBI lineage: Eukaryota > Metazoa > Arthropoda > Insecta > Lepidoptera > Geometridae > Plagodis > Plagodis pulveraria. Next base: position 9,912,872 of record OY982949.1, on the reverse strand, counting down.
TAATACGGGATTTCCCACTTGAATAATTCAGATACCTCTGACTATAGTTCCCTTTCTGGTTGTGAAATCAAATCTATTTTATGAGAAATCCTCATCGTAATACTAATTGACAAAAAAAATATACATTGGAAATTCTGACGAAAACAATATTATTAAATAATTTATTCAGAGTTTAAGTTCATAAGCCAGAAAATATCTTATAGGAATGTATTATCTTATCACTTTATTTTTCACCCAAAGCAAATAATATTTCGAGCTTTTAAACACAGTTTTATTAGCTAAATCCTTTGTATCGCTTAGCAAGTAACAGAGAAAAAGCATCTCCTATTAACCTTTGATGAAATTTTGTGCAATTTACTCTTAAATAAGCTCAAAGTGAATCACTACACAATCAGAATTACAAATTCCTATTTATTCAAAGCTTTCTGCTTTGGCAAATAATTAACGTAACTGTAGCGGCTCGTGACGCTAACGGCTGAGTATTCCAAATTATACTCATTTAAAAATGTAAGTATTTGTTTGTAGTCTTGAATACAAAACTTTAAATTGTTTTACGTGGTATCTTGAAATTTTTACCAAAAAAATAAAATCTATTGGTTGAAATTCGTTATAAGATCACTACGAAATATAGATTCGGTATTTATTCAAAATCCTACAAACAACTCCTTGTTAATCTATTTTGAATAAATACCGAATCTAGTAAACAAAATAAGTCATTGGAGCAGTTACTTGATTCCCGTACAAATAGTATGGTTCAGTATTAATTTAAATTTCTATCCGACGTTGGCTTTTGCTGCATTGGGCATTGACGTGATATGACGTGCTACCACATAACGAGCACAGTTGAAAATGGTAGAATGGCATTTATCAATCACGGCAAAGTCGGGACAAAAATCATGATAAATATACGCGATTTAAACCGTTTTAAGTTGTTTAATTACCATCAAACATATTAATGTCCTGTATTATTAGATATATTCACAGACTAATCCCAAACATAGTTTCCAGTAATACATATCATAACATTATTAATTCCACCAGATCACTTAAAAAAATGCAATATTAAAAATGTATTACAGGAGCATTAAGAGGCATTTTACATTTTAATGCGGTATACGAAGATTTTAAGCGCTTAATTTACTATCATAGGAAATATCTACAAGTTGTTTAATAATTGATAAAAATAGAATAATCTATTCTCTTTTCAGTTAATGTACCAGATTTACAAACATAACATTAATTATTTTGTAGTGACCAATCTCCCGCACCTTGTTTTACGAATTAAAGTACACATAGCCAACTTCAGAGTTCTATCTCTTGTATAAAGATTCATCAAATTAACTAAAAAAAAAACTGTGCATCAGGCATATAATCTTGTTGACACATAGTGTACTAGAATATCGATAATTAATCGTCATTGTAGAAAAAAAATAAAGATCTTGCGCCAATTTCCAAGAATTATATCAGCAGTTTACCACGATATATTGCGTTTAATAAAGTGTAATTCCAAACAGATATTAATATGAAAAGAAAGTTTATTCTTTAATTAATCTGATCTTTTATAAATTGTGCTATTAACTCTGTTTTGTTAGACAAGAAAAAATATTTAACATAACTCGAAATGCTCATAAATTGAAATGTACAAGCGCGAGGCGATCAGTACCGCGCGAGCGCTCATCGTGGTAGGACCTGCGTTCGTTTTGGCTTGCTCTGACGTCTCGTACGCGGAACGCTTAGACGCAAGTTTATAGTGCGACCACAGAGTTTTGATCATGTTTTTATTTTTTAAGTAACAAACTATACTTTATTTTTGTTGTCCATAATATGAAATGAAAATGAATGAAATGAAATGAAATGAAAATATTTTTATTCAACACATAATTCAAGATAAGATATAAATGTGAACGCAGTACAAAATAACATATTGAGATTTTCCTAAATAAGTCGTACATAGCAATGGTGTTGAAAGGGCTTCAGCTCAGCATTGTGCCAATTGGGTAACCAATCAGCCCTGGTTTTCAGCCGCAACCCGATAGGCGAAAGGACACCCTTAAAACAATGGGTTTTTTTTTATAAAGAACTCTAGGCAAAGAGATATATGTTAACATTTTAGCAAGAAAAATAAAAAAAAAAGATAATGTTTCTAAATATAACTAAATAGATACTACATATTATACTAGACATTATAATAAAACTTACACAACATATTATAATTGAATATATATACAATACTTAACAAGGCAATAATATAATTATTGTTGTCTTGTTAAGTAACTACATCTTTAGTTTCTGTTCATCATTGTGTTAAAAAAAGGAAACGTCACAATTATGCAGCCTTAAACAGCGTTATTGGAAAAATGCTAACAACCTCAGAGGGTTGACTTCGTTTTTATATTATTCTAAAAAGTTTTTATATTATTATATTATTCTATAGTTTTTATATTATTCTATTTTATATTAGTAACTCACTATAACTTTTGTTTTAGAAGAATAAGATGACAGGCGAATAATTGATTTCCAATATTTTTGGATTCAGTTAATGTCTATAAGTGAACACAGCGATAACTTCAGCAGGAAATTAAACTACCTTCCTAATTTGTACAAAACGGCCTCCAGGCTTTTCCATCATTTGTACAGACCGGGATACCAGTTAGCGGTCGATAGTCGTATTTACAAATTTACCATAAAATCTGCGTAAGCGTTTTCTGCGTAAGTTTAAGTTTTGAAGCAGTGATGGCTCAGTGGCATTGGCTATGGACTGCCGCGCAGCAGGTCCATGGTTCGAATCCCGCCCAGAGCTTGAGCTTCACCTCCTGGTGGAAGGGCATTTTGCGAATGCCCGCCTGGCTAGCGATCACCCTCTAGTAGAAAATCTGTCGCCAAGCACCTAACGGTGAGTTCCGGCAGCAGTCCTTGAGAGCCAGTGAAATAACAGGCAAAAATGAGACTTAACAGGTATGTCTCAAGGTGATGGGCGCAGTGCAGTTCGTCACTTGGGATTAAATGCATCTGTTATAGGCAGAGGATACCGCTTAACATCAGGTGGGCCTCGCGCTTGTTCCATCACAATGACATAAAAAAATGAATAAAAAAAAGTCCGACTTTCATAATCCAAATGGTTTTCAAAATGATGCATCCTTGCCCATACAAGAAAGAATCCATACTTTTCTGAGATAACGGAAGTATTTTGAATATTTTGATGAAATCTGAAACCAAAAACGTCATTTCATATTAATCTCGTAACTACGTCAACAGTTATAAACCTAGAAAAACGCAATTTTGCATATGTATAAGTCATTTTTCGCTTGATACATTTTGCAACGCAAACACTTACCAATGCAAATTAGCGTATTAAATAATCTCGTAACTAATTTTAAACTTCTTAACCAAAAAATCTGAAATAATACAAGTGTATAAATTATATGTAAATAATAATATCAAAGAAGGACCAAAGCTGTAGGTGGTATAGTTTTTCAGAAAAAAATATTGCTCTCCAATACAGTTTTCCCGCCAAAGTTCTTAACACAATTGGGTTGTTTTAATCTTGTTACTTTAAAATATTTGGCGTAAAAATCTGTAACAATTCATGGCTAAAGAACAATAGTAAATTATCATATTAAAAGAAGAATCGAAGTTCTACGTGAGTCTAGTTACGAAAAAATTAAAATAGCAATTAAATTACTATTTCCCACCATTTTTGTCGTGTGTTCAAACCCCATTTCCAGTATTTTTTCTATAAAAAGGTGTATTATCATTTATTTTCCATAGAGGAAATAGTGAGCATAAGAGTATATAGTGAGGATTGTATTGGTACCAAGAAGTATATATTTTGATTATAGATTGCATCAAAGATATTCGATTTAAAAACAAAAAAACCTCAAAATGTGTAAATATATATTTACATTTCGCTGTTTGGTCTACTCAAACTAAATGGATGAAAATGTTATTTTTTTCAAAGGTATAGGTGATATATTGTGGTATGGGAATATGAGGGTGACATGTTTAAGTAATGGAAAACCAAAAACGTCATGGGACGTTTGTGGTTGGTACTGAGTTGTTTTCCGGATGCACAGAAAAATAAACCTCAATCCTATGCATGGTCTTTATGGCAGACAGTGTTAACGACTGGATATAGATACTGTGTAGAGTGTGAACGAGGATAATAGCAATTTTTGGAAAATTTCAAAGAAAGAGCTTTTAGTCCGCAGCTTTTAATCAATGCCGTTACGTCAAATATTTATATAATTTTAAGCCGTATAATCATTTAAGTTTATTGTTACAATAAATGATTCAAACATATCTATTTTTTATTTATCAAGGATAAAATGTAAATATACGATTCACGATGTAGGTTGACTATTTAATGTACATGCCTACTTCTTTTCTATAACATTAGCAAGTAATCGACAAGAAATTGATTATATACTCATGCCAATCACACAATTTTTAAATTTGCAACTTACATTTCTTTATTAATGAGTGCTAGTATCAAAATATGTTACTCACAGTCACGCTATTCCGTCGTCACTTCTTTCGCTTGTGTATGCGATGCGCTGGCATTTACCTAAACTTCAGTAGCGTGATTTTGTGAAATGGCTCTTAATGTAATTTGATTGCATCCGAAACGTTAATCGTTACATTTCCCTACTTGCTCATACCAAATATTTGTAGAATACTTACTACTTTACAGAGCAAGTCAAGTCAGAAGTTAACTTTGGTACATAATCGGCCGGCTACATGGTAACATCAGTAGTATAGTTGGAACTTTTCATGAGACAACTATTGCCGTAGGTATCCTATTTCTTATGTACTAGCTGTACCTGCGACTTCGTTCGCGATTGTCGTACCTGCAGACTAATTATTCACACTTGAGCACTGTTTATCTCATATTAAGCAACGCTGTGGTCTTTGGCGAAACACTCTTAGTAGAGCTTAGCTCAGAAAGAAGCTCATACATTTTTACTTTGGTTTTAAAAACTCGCGGGTTGTATTTTCCAGAAGACAGTAGTTAAGTTACTCAGAGAGTTCCTTCGCGGTTCGCACAATAAATATTGAAGCAAACTACTTTGCGCTTCTTTGGAATTTCAATTTCAAAACGATGTCTTTTTGCGGAGGGTCTCTTTGTTTGGCTGTAGAAATATATTAGATTGTGCAGTTCTATTGCGCAGTCGCCAAAATGTATCCAGCAAAAGAAAGACAGTTACAAAAACAGACTGACGCGAATGTTCCAGATTTTAGAGTTTTATCGAACATGTACAGTATCTTCTACTGCGAAACTTACAATGTTCACACACTTCACTACATACATCTTGAGTCGTAATTATATACCAGCTATACTTTGAGGAGGCACTGCTCGGCGCTCATTACCAAATACGTTTGATGTTTAATCTCGTGTTGATAATTGGACCGGCAAGGTTAGTCATTAAAACCTGAACATGGCAACAAACCACATATCAAAGTGTGACAGTAAATTAACTCCAGTACAATTACTACAACCTTCTTGAAACAATTGAAGTACCTGGCGATATGAACACGGGAACCTAATATTTTAAAATTTATTAGAGCACATAGTTATATGCCTATACCGCTCGGCATCCAGCGCGAATTCAGAGCCCGCGGGTTCGATTCCCGCCCGGGGCATAAAATGATGAAAATGATTTTCGCTTAGGACGCGATAGTGCTTGAAATCATATTTAGAAATCAGGGCAACTTCAATTTATTTGATGGCAGGTGTTTGATTCGATAGCTAAAAGAACTTATTGAAAATTGTAACACAAAAATGGCTTTGATAATGACGAAACTCACCGAAAATCCACAGCCTCACTTGGAGCATGTCCCGGGACGAAACAAAAGTTACTGAGGTTCACTAGCACTTTGTTTAGCGAATAAGTATAGTTTTCACGTCTCAAAATAAGTAATTAACAGTATTTTCATAAGTTTTCATGGACCGCGCACACACTGGCTTCTCAAGATGTCGAAGACAGTAGCGCCACCTCGGTATAACGGCGGCGCGCGGTAACTTCTCTCAACCATAAATAGGTTGGAGATATTGCTCATTTGGCGGGAAACGGTTCGTTTTCAAAATCAAGCCATATGACAAATAAACCCAACAGTAGGTAAACATTACGCCTGCGCATTTCTTTGCCATTGTTATGCATTGTACAGTGTCACACACTCGTTGCTCCTGTAATTTCACAGTTGACCCTGTAATTTCACATATTACCAGTTCCTTTTATAAATATATACTGTAGTATTAATATCTTGCATCGAGGCAGAATAACTGACAATGTGGTGGTACCCAACAAGAAGGACTGCAATGCCACTTCGTAATAGTAAACTTTATCTTTTATCACATTTTACAATCTTTTCGGAACATTAGTATGCATCTCAATTTTTTTGACGTCAGTACCATATTGCGTTTATGATTGAGATATAAGGTATGTGACGTATTATAGTAAATGTTTGAATTCTAACGATGGGAGTCAAGTATTGTTATTACGTCCTTTGCTCAGCTGAGCATTACGTTACATACTACTTTAATACTAGTATAACAAATTTATAGGCATATAGGTTTAAAATTAAAATTACAGCTTGAGATTTGAAATCCTAAACATGTCTCAGTAAAATTTTTGGCATCTATAGTTCCATGGCAATGTTGGCATATTATGATATAATATATAGGTAGTAATATTAGAGAAGGGTAAGATTTGTATTTTTGTATGTAAGTAAGTAATAATCTTAAAAACAACTGGACCGATTTGAAAAATTCTTTCAGCATTAGCATCCTACATTATTCCTGATGAACATAGGCTATAGAAGTTCTTTTTTACATATTACATTTTTGTTAAATGCCTCTGCTAAGCCGGGGCTGGTACAGGCTGCAAGTTTTTAATAAAAAATCAATCAATAATAATCAACGACAGCCGTGGCAGTCGTAGATGAGTATGATTGAAGATGATAGTTGGTATGTATGCACCACTGTGCAGGAGTTTCTATTTCAACTAAGAATAAATATATATATATAGCCAGACGTATACCTAGGTTTAATGAAGAAACGAATCGAAGGTAAAATTCTTTAAATTATGAACTAGATTATACAATATCTAAACGAGGGCTTTGTCAAGTTTAGTAGTAGTAAAACCAAAAGAGAAATCAACCGTATCTTGAATTGAGTACCTAATGAAATATATTTAAATTTACTTGTTCCATTATTATTGAGATACAGAAACGAAATTTCTATAGAAAATTGTTGAAACGCATTCAATAGTCAATACTTATAGAGAATCGATAATTGCTTGGTCGAGTATTTATAGCATGGCAATTTCACAACACAAATAAATAAATTCAAAGAAGATATTCGACGACGTTGACGACGCTGGGTTTACATTTATTTTGTTTAATATACCACAAAATACATTCACCTCTACCTGCAGCTTCTAGGACCAAATATTTTGAGCTACTCAGGTTCTTTGCAGACCTCCACGTCCATGCAGCGTTCTGGCAGTATTGTCTTATTTTATAGGTTAAAGAGATAATATTGTATTTTGGTTATTATTTTGTTATTTTTATCCACTAGTTCTTATTTAGCTATCTGTGAGAGCAACCTGGCTCTCACGGACAGCTGCCGAAACACAATGTTAGATGCTTGGCGACAAATTTTCTACTTGAAGGTGGTAGTTAGACAGGCGGGCATTCGCGCATATTGCGAATGCCCGCCTGTCTTACTACCGTCTAATCTACCACCATGCTATAACGACTGCAATCCTAAGACAACAACCGGGACCGACGGCTTAACGTATCCTCCGAAGCACGGAAACGCTCAGTAGTATTGTCACCACCGGTCACCCATCCAACTCATGACCGCTGCGGACGTTGCTGATCAGTTCAGAACAGCTAAGCAAACTTCGCTTCGAGCGCTTCAAATAATAAATTCAATTCGAGGATGAAACCCAATACCTCAAGTTTAATAAACGACGCTTGAATACACGTGCTAAAACCAAAAAAGCATAACACGCATATTAATAAGGAGAGAAGGACGTGAATATGAATAATATTCACCATAGTACCCGCTACAGATAATTAATAAAAATCAAACGAATTTATAGTTTATTCTGTGCGAATTCGAATTCCCCGAAGTTCAGCAGGATCACAATATGCTGAAACTGGTACAATTCCGGCACATCAATGATAGCCTTCATAAATACGATAGACTATGAATAAATAATGGAACGAATTAAGTTATTACGGAAATTGTCTGTACCGATGGAAAAACGTGTGCAAATGTAACGGAATATAGGTCATTGTACAGTTTTGTTCGTTCATAAGCGATCAATAATTATGTTAAGTAATCGAGCCTGAGTAGTTCGAGTACCTACTTTATAACAATTAACAGGAAAACGGGAAATTCACTCCAACATAATTATTATCATCTGAGCTTGATTGCATCCAAACTATTAAATTTTGTTACCACTTTTTGATATTTAAGCAGCATAAACAATAATAATAGTGAGCATGATAATTCTACCTTTCAGCTTCTTATCAATCGTATAAAATATTATAACATACAATAGCGCTCGTAGCGAAGTTTGCTTAGCTGTTCTCAACCGATCAGAAGTTAAGCAACGTCGCGCGCGGTCAGGGGTTGGATGGGTGACCGCTAGTGACATTACTACTGAGCGTTTCCGTGCTTCGGAGGGCACGTTAAGCCGTCGGTCCCAGTTGTCATCTTAGGATGGTGGTAGGGCATTTTGCGAATGCCCGCCTGGCTAGCTACCACCCTCAAGTAGAAAATCTGTCGCCAAGCACCTAACGGTGTGTTTCGGCAGCTGTGCTTGAGAGCCAGTATTTCTAGGTTAGCCTGAACAACATCTTCGACCACATCATCACTTACCATCAGGTGAGATAGTGGTTAAAAACTAACGTATTAGGCATAAAAAAAAAAATAAAAAAAAAATGAATATTCTACAATTCCCAATTAGAAAAGTCAAGAGCGTAGGCATTGGTTGATAGTGTGCTGGCTACCTTACGATTAACATTGTCATTTGTCATCACCCACAACAGCCCGGTGACGTCCATAGTTGAACAAAACCAATCTTGTATTGGTGTTCAGCAGCTTTTCAAGATTATACGAATAATGTCATTTAACACCCTAGCGTAAGATCCTATCCAAGATCAAGTAGAGTGGCCACCAAACACGCGCGATATAACTGATTAAAATTTTAAATTTCTTAATATAGACGCGAGATTCAACTTTATTTTATATTTACTCGCTACAGACGTGACTTAAGCAGATAACCAAACTCTTATGTATAGGTGCGCTCCGCGAAAGTGGTAGGGTGATATGAGCATCTATACATTTGCGCAAATAAATACTAAGATTTATAATGTGTAGATTTTAAAATGTCATCTGTGGTACAAGGTTTTAAAATGTAATTTTATAGTAGCAACTGCACTTGAAAGTAAGTTCCTATTGAAGGTTTAGCTTGTCGACCACATATCAGCTTTTGTTAACGCTCAAAGGCAAACATTTAAGATTAAAGAGGAACGTCTCCTCAATAAACCATTGCTTTCTCATGTAAAAATCGATCTTGGCATATTCCGACGGCCTTGCCCTAGTTTCCATATTCTAGGCCCACTGCCATGCTAATGTCTGTGTTCATCATCACTTAGTTACTTAGGTGAGATAGCGGATTGCGGACTACAGAAAGGTAAGATTAGTTTTTATTACTATTATTACAAGCCTTGTTCGAACCACTGCTGAGCAAAAGCACTCACTCCAGAGTTATCAATGGAAGTCTAGGTATAATCGTCACTCCACCTTTTGCCTACACTGACCGTGTCTACCTTCATTATCGGATGCAATTTGCTGTAAAGCTAGTGTTCTATAAAAAGGGCATTTATAATAATAATAATTCTTCATTGCAGACACAAGATCCATAGACACACGATTAAACAAACACATAATTTATACTTAAATATTAAAATAAATATAAATAATAATAACAAAATATACAATAAGTACTTTTTTATTAGTCCAAGTTTTTTTTTTATATAGCTAAAATTTGTAGACATCGTCCATAAATCGGCGTCAAAAATATTCTATCTGAGAGACTCTTTATAATAGAATTTTTACACTTCTCAACTCTGGTCAGAAAAGTAGCAATTCGGTATTTTTGTGTGGCATTGAAGGAGTTCACACGTGCATTAACGAACATACCGGAGGCATTTATGTGGAGGATTAATGTTTTACAAGAGTCTGAACTTATTAAAAAACATGTAACAAATATTTTAAGAAAGCATTAATTTTTAGTAACACTTCAAAAAATTGAAATATATATAATGAGCGCACGATCCAGAAAAAAAATCTTGTTCGTGTGAAGTCAAGACCTCCCGAGGATGCTTCGTGTAGTATAGAAAACCGTCGAAAATTCTTCTAATTTGGCTGCGTGGGGTTTGTGACGTCACGTCGGCGTATCCTTTAGATTAGGTGGAACTGTCGCTAGATATATTTTTTAAGCTTTTAATTAAAATATTATTTTAATGTATTCTTAATTATATATATTTAGAATATTTAATTAATAAATATAAACGTGTTTGTGATTCCTGTTTGTATAAATATGAATAAATAAGCGACAAATGAGTTGCATGCAACTACTCACGTCATTGTGAATAGCTAAAACTTCATAAAGTATGGCAAATTAACATTTGTCATACTTTTTTCATAAATTATAATATGTTCATCGTCATAATGTACGTTGTTAGAGAAAATTTTATTAAATTATGTTCTTGTGTTATTCTATTTGGGACGAGAAGAAAGCGGATAAGTGAAATTGCAGCGGAGGCCAGACGCCGAAGATAAATCTAAAACTGATAAACAAACTTCGTGCCACGTTCCTTATCTACAAAGTGTGGTCTACAACGAAGGTTCATATTACAATAATATAAATATTAATGAATAGATTCAGGCGTTACTTTGCGGAAATCCATTTTTAATAATAACAAATATTTTAAAAATATTTTAAAAAACATCAAATTAATATTTTAATAAAACACTTAAAAATATAAAATATATCTAGTGACAATTCCGACTAATTTTAATCTGGTCTTGACTCTACGAGCGCACGATCGAGATTTCTCGCCAAGACTAAGCAAGACCTCCTGAGGATGCTTCGTGTAGAAGCGAACGCGTCGAAAATTCTTCCGGTCTGGCTGCGTGGTGTTTGTGACGTCACGTTGGCTTAGCAGGAAAATTAGGCGGAATTGTCACTTGATATATTTTTATATTTTTTAAGTGTTTTATTAAAATATTAATTTGATGTTTTCTTAAAATATTTTAAAAATATTTGTTGTTATTAATATTAATATTTCTTTGGCGATCGATTTTGTTGAATCAGTTGTTATTGCATCTTATATTTAACATACCTTCGGCAACAATTTCGGCAAGATTACATGTGATGATAGATCATTTCCTTCTTTGAGTATTAATTTTGCTCTCTTGAACCGCCAACAAGTTACACACAATAGCTGTGATATCTATGAGTCTATCAAAAAAATTAACTAATGTACTTACGTTAGTTGTCAGTGGTAGGAACGTCTGTGCCCTAGGAACTTCTTTTCTCGTTAGCCAACCTTACTTTAAAAGAAAGGTCCTAACACTTAGATCCAAAGCGGCTATGAAAATGTTACTTTTACGATTCCTACCATCCATTCAAAGACTGGTCAATGCACAAAACAAAATTGGCATCAACATGATTTAAGTATAAACTTAAATCATGTTGATGCCATGAATGATGTTTTGTTTAAAAAAAACTAATTCGATACTGGGTAAGTCCAAAAATCATATCAAATCAATAGGATCGAGTCAATGTATTACGATCCATTGCGATCCAGAATATCGATACAAAGCACCAGAAACGAACGTCCCTAGGTCCGCCAGTGGCTAATAGTTGAAATGCACTTCTAATGGGCGCCTGAGGGGAAGCCAAACCGTTAATCAACTGGGTCTTTGTATTTATCAAAACTTATGAAGTTTTGATAAATACAAAGACCGATGATAAATCCGCGTTGCGACTCGTTCATCACGCATTTCAAATAGAAAACAATGGCTCGACGCCTGAACCAAAGCCATTTTATTCCGTGCCAATGCATCACTGTGACATCCCACAGTTTAACTATTAATCTACTGCACTCTGCGAGTCAGACTTTTCGATTTATTATCTAACTTGACACACATGGTTCTACAGCTGCGGTGTGTGTGACCAAGGTGGTTCAACGTGCATACCGAAAAGTGTTTTAAACTTTTTTAATCCACTTCACAACACAGCTCGAGACACATGTCGTGTTTCGTCTTCTACACAAAAACTAAATTTTTCCATACCTAAAATATAAACAAACTGGTAGTTTTTTATAAACTATTGTCTGCTAACATTTTACAATCATATATAATGCTAGATGTTATACCTAAAAACAATATTGAGCTGCCGCCTTTTTTACGCCAACCTACCTTGGGAATTATTATTTAGCAACCGACTAGGACTCGTGTAATATTTACTATTTTTTTTACCTTGGGAATGCTTACATTTGAAGTGTACCATTTGGGTATTTAGGGCCCTAAAAACAGCAATACCCTGATCTCATCGAAGCCTTAGTTGTAGCGAGTTCATAGGCTCAATTTCTCTAACTTTGGTTTGTTAGTATTTTTGTACATCACGAGAAGCAAAAAAATCTGATCAGTAATCTATTTAAAGTGTAATTTTGCTGGACACGTATTTCACCACCGATATTGTTATTCAACAATAAAATAAAAATATGGAAATAAAGACCTTAACTCTAAATTATATGTTACCGGAAATAAAACGCACGTCAACACTTTACAACGACTTTAGTAAAAGAAAAACGAAATATACTAAAAGTTTTACGTTGACAATTTTAGGTCTTACTTTTACAATAAAATAACCAAGGCTACGAAACTCTCTTCCGCGTAGACCAATTAGCTCATAGTCACTATTCAACTGATGTAACCTTTGAACTAATCCAGAATCATACATAACATTACTAACAGTTTGTTTTTCCACAGCAAAAACATCTTACTGCAAAGAAAAAGAAAATAAATACTTTTTCACAGATTTTTTTGTAAAGCATGTTGTGATAATATTTTTCCCTTTTCAATTAACCACGCCACAACAGAAGGGGAACTTTTTAGCCCACTGAGATAATATCCGCTTCTAAGGAAACCAGCGAGGTAGAAGATACGAGACACTCATAAAACCAAATAAATCGTAAAAGAAAGAAGTTTACTAGGCATCACATAGTCGGAGAGCTTGGGGTATCTCAAAACAACGACCTTCGATTAAGGACATTGAATTATATTTCACACTTAAATATACTTACGTAGTTTTGACACGATCAATTTGTTCGTCACCTTACCAACTATACAAGGAACCAAACTGTCTGAGAATTTCAACTTGATAGTAGGGTACGAAATTCAGTGACGTGATGTCTAGTAAAATTTTCGGTGCAGGCTATTTGTTTGCTAAAACTGTGGTATCACTAGGAATAACAAGGAGCTGACTGACAAAAATAATGCAATAAGAATATACACGACTGTAGTGGGCCTCTAGATTTCATTTTGGTCACATGGTTGGCACCACATGCACTTGATTTAAGTTAAAAGTCTCCATACCTATTATTTTATTTTCCATGGAACGTAAACTTCAAAAACAGAATTACTTTTTCAATTATATCTGTAATAACTTAGGGCTACAGTGCTTTCCATACAAAAGTAGTTTTGTCATATTTTAAATACCAAGTGTTCAAACTCGATGAAACTTTGCATTCATGTCCATGACCCTAATATCTATACTTCTGCTTTGTAATTTTTTTTATTTTTATTTTATTTTTTTGTGACTGGTCAAGCATGAGGCCCACCTGATTTTAAGCGGTAACCTCTACATATAAAAAAAGCATTTCGTCAAGTGACGAACTGCACTGCACCAGCCACCCTGAGACAAACAGTTGTTTAGTCTCATGTGCCTGTAATCTTACTGGCTCTCAAGGACTGCTGGCGGAACACACTGTTAGGTGCTTGGCGACAGATTTTCTACTTGAGTGTGGTTGCTAGCTAGGCGGGCATTCCCTTGCCCTTCCACCATGCGGTGAAGCTCAAACCCGCGGCGGGATTCGAACCAAAGACCTTCAAAAAGTTTTCCGTAAATTTGGTATGTTTATAAATATTCGGATGCAATAATATTATAGCATACCTCACCAATATGCATACAAAATTTCACCGAGTTTGAACAATTGGTATTTAGAATGTGACGTAACTATTATTGTATGGAAAGCGCTACCTGCACTGTAGCCTTAAACTGCTTTGTAGTAAAAGCGCATGTGCAAAACTAATATCATGTAATAAAACTAGTGCATGCACGAACGTTTATTGAAGACTAAGTGAAACTACCGGTGAAATTATTTACACAAAACTAATTTTGCGCAACTATTTTCATTATATTAGTCTGGCTTTAGATAAAATACAGTACGCATACTAAAGATCGCGCTTGCTCGTAACCTTTGCTCCAGAACTTGTTTGTAACCATCCGAGTTGCTTCTCCACGATTAGTTAAACTCCACCGTTTAGTACATTTTATATGGATTTTTAGCGACCCTAGTGTGTATTTGTTTGTTACACAAAGTTATCCTTAATGATCGTTTTGTTTTTTATTTTTAGGTGCTAGCTCTTTGTCTACGGCTTTGCTCTTATTTATATTGAGGTATGTACTAACATTTTACATAATACAGGATAACTCACGTATAAGGTGACTTTACTAAAGTCCCCTTTCTGATTTTAGTAAATAATAATATGGGATGACTAACATACAAGGACAAGGAGTTTTTCGCAGAACTGCACTGAGCAGTAACGGCACATTTAAAATGAGAGGATTAATTTATAATAAGCTACCACATTGTTTAAGAGAAATAGACAATGAAGACATTTTTAAATTCAGACTGAAAAGAATTCTAATTGATAAGTCATATTATTCTATAGACGATTTTTTAAATGATAAGGACATTTAAATAGTAATATTGATATTAATAATGACTCAATGAGGAATGTAATTTTTATATATTTTTCTTATGATTGTAATTTTAGTTTAAACACAATTAAACAAAAATTCTGCATGCCAATTTGGTTAGAGCATTGTGATCCTTCCTATTGACATACCATTATTTTGTTCCTATGCTTTGCGATATAAATATTTTGAATTTGAATTTGAAAAAAATAGAAATATATTTTTGACCGGAGTTTTGTTTTTTCCAATTTTATTTAATAATACAGGATAACTCACCTACTAAGTCAGATAAATCTGACAATAGTTCCCTTTCTGATTTTAGTAACTAATACGAGATAACTCACGTTTCAAAAAGTCAGTTAAATCTGACTAAAACTCTGATTTTAGTAAATAAATAAATAAAAAGTAACTATGGGATAACGTGAATTATTCAGATAGAGGTGATTATAGTCTTCTATTGATTATAGTCAATAATACGGGTTTTCTTACTTGAATAATTCAGATACCTCTGACTATAGTTCCCTTTCTGGTTGTGAAATCAAATCTCTTTTATGAGAAATCCTCATCGTACTACTAAATCACAAAAAAATGTACATAGGATATTCTGACCAAAAAAAATTTTATTAAATAATTTATTCAGAGTTTAATAGTTTTTAGTTTTAAGTTCATAAGCCAAATACAGATCTTACAGGAATGTATTATCTTATCAATTTATTTTTCACCCAAAACAAATAATATTTTGTGCTTTAAAACACAGTTTCATTAGCTAAATCCTTTGTATCGCTTACAGAAACAAGTAACAGAGAAATAGGATCTCCTACTAAGCTTTGATGAAATTTTGTGCAATTTACTGTTACATAAGCTCAAAGTGAATCCCTACACAATCAGAATTACAAATTCCTATTTATTCAAAGCTTTCTGCTTTGGTAAATAATTAACGTAACTGTAGCGGCTCTACTCATTTAAAAATGTAAGCATTTGTTTGTAGTCTTGAATACAAAACTTTCAATTGTTAACCTTGGTATTTTTTACCAAAAAAATGTAATATTTCTATTGGCTGAAATTCGTTATAAGATCACTAAGATATATTTATTCAAAACCCTACAAACAACTCCTTGTTAATCTATTTTGAATAAATACCGAATCTAGTAATCAAAATAAGTCATTGGAGCAGTTACTTGATTCCCGTACAAATAGTATGGTTCAGTGTTAATTTAAATTTCTATCCGACGTTGGCTTTAGCTGCATTGGGCATTGACGTGATATGACGTGCTACCACATAACGAGCACAGTTGAAAATGGTAGAATGGCATTTATCAATATTTTTAGTTAGTGATATAACGAAAAAATATATTTACTGCGAAATTTTGATAAAGTGAATAAAATGTATACGTTACACTATTGTGACTTAGAGCAGACTTATTTTTATAAGCTTCTACCTCCTTTAGGATATTTTTTTGTGTGTTATTGTTAGGTTATACATGAGGCACACCTTATGTTAAGCGATAATCTCGGCCAACAACAAATGCATTTCTTCTTCAGTTAAAAACTGCCCTACGCCCATAATCCGGAGACATACAGATGTTAAGTCTCATTTGTGTCTGAAGTTGCATGAATTAGTTACTGATTCAAGGATTGCTGGGGAATCACACTGTTAGGTGCTTTGTGACAGATTTATGTACTTGAGTGTGGTTGCTAGCCAGGCGAGTATTTGCAATATGCCCTCCCACCATGCGGAGAAGCTCGAAGGTACTAACCATGGATCTGCGGCACTGCAGTCCATAGCTATTACTAAGCTGTAATCATTGCTTCTCCAGGATAAACAGATTATAAGCTTGTATCTTACAAAAGATGGCAGCCGTAGATCCGTGAAATTGAACCCATAATTATGGGTAATTATTGTGATACAGTATTATTTATCACAATTCTTGGTTCAATCTTTTGTACGGTCAGTTCTAATTTAGTACATTTTTGAACCATGCGCTCTTATATGTCATCAAATTCAAATTACTTAACCATTTATTTCTCGAATGTTCACGATGATAAATAAATACAGAATTTGGATATCTGTGACTGATCCAATTTTCGTATATTCTGTGGTCCACACTCGCAATAGTAAATTGATCGGATGCATTCCGGGTCGAAATGACAGTTATTGTCCAAACTCGCGCTAAATTTAGTTCGGACGTATCAACTGAAACAAATACTTACAAAAGGCCAACAGATATTGAAAACATTCACAATGTTTTTCTACGATTTCATATCTTGTGGAATTTCTTTTGTTTTTAGGCTAAGTTTATTCATACTAACGGTTTTAAATAGCGTATATTATCCATCTCTCTCCTGTGAAGGCCCGTGGCCCACTGTGGGAACGGGATGACATATTAAATGCAGTGATTATCCTGATCAGCTGATAAGGATAATCACTGTATTTTATATGACGCTAATAATTATTTTTTTAACCAAATTCGGCTGAACAAGCAAAAGGCCTCAAAAGACGCAAATATAGTAATCTCAGTAGTTGTTACATGTTTGTGCCTTTTGGGGTCGAAACGCTGGGACCGTGGGGACCGAGCGCCAAACTATTATTCCACGACGTCTCAAAACGTCTGGTCAACGCTACTTGTGACCAAAATGCTGGCATATACTTTGCAGAGAGGATAAGCATTGCCATACAACGTGGCAATGCGACCAGCATTTTGGGGACACTGCCGAATGGTAGCGGAATATTGGTTTATTTTTAATTATTTTTTTTGTTAATTTTAAGTTTTTTTATTTAAATATGTTAATCCGTAAAATTTAGTTATATTTAAATTTTTCATTGATAATCGCAATAAAACTTACAATATATATGACGCTATTTGGAGTCATCAATATGAGTCGTTCCTATTCAAAAGTTGTATTATACATCATCGTATGTATCTGTCATCTGTCATCTACGTCACACCGAGATTCAGGTCAATCACAAAATGTACCAAAGAATCGATTATTTTTATATAGATTGAGATCCTTAGTAGGAATCCAATCAGCCAGCTGGTTTTTAGTATTTGTTGTTGTATCTTAGATATTGGACTAAAATTCTACTTTGAAGCTTGTATGTGCTACCGTTTTAACGATAGAGTAAAAAGTAAAAGCCACTTTTATATTTACTTATAGTATGTTCTGTAATCCGCCATACAAACACATATTTTGTGAAAATTTCCACCTGCTACCTATTGCCCTTTACATGTCAACCTTTAAAGGTCGGACGCACTAATAAAGCAACAATTTTAGCTTATAACAAGCGGGAGAACACAGCAAAAATATTCAGTTTGGATCTATGTATTGTACTGTATTAGCCGGATTGTTGCAGCACACCGCCTACTCCCGTATCGCAGTTTGAAATATCAGTTCCCCAGAAGGCGCTGCTGCCCACCTTCCGGTATTTTACTTTTAGTCACCTCTTACTGTCGTAAGCCACTGTCAAACACACGTTGTTCCCACAGGTAGCAATTGGCATAATAAACAATAGCTCACCTGATGTTAAGCGGACTAACCTCTGCCTATAACAGATGCATTTCGTCACAAGTCACGAATTGCACTGCGCCCGTCCCCTTGAGACATAATAGTCAAGTCTCATGTGCCTGTAATTTCACTGGCTCTCAAGGACTATTGCCGGAACACACCGTTAGGTGCTTGGCGACAGATTTTCTACTTGAGGGTGGTGGCTAGCCAGGCGGGCAATCGCATAAAGCCCTTCCACCATGCGGTGAAGCTCAAGCCGGCGGTGGGGATCGAACCAGGGTACTGCGGCACGGCATTCCATAGTTATTACCGCTCGGCCATCATTGCTTCAGATGATATACAACCATAGTGTAGCAACACACACTCATAATCAATAATCAATTTATTGGAAAACACAACGAAAACACACAAGTCAAACAGGAAAATAATCAATACCAAGATATATATTTCAATAATGGCGTAAGTGATGGCATGCTGATCAGTACACGTATTTTCTCCCTTAGTCACCTCTTACAACGTCGAATACTAGTATACCTAATAATAATAATAAACTAACAAGTTGATGTATGTGTTATTTGGTACTTATTTGACTTTTAAAATATTCAAAACGTTATTAACAAAAAACTGTATACTAATTGAATATAATTTGTCAACATTCTTATGTATCTACCCTGCAACTAAGCGACCCTTTGTTTGAACCAGTGCGTGGCAGATCCCCAAAGGATCAAACACAATGTAGCTACAGTGATTGTTTTTCATGTACAAAAAGGTAATAACAATTTTCGTACACGCAGAGATGGGGTAATAAATAGGTCACACGTGAAGGGTTGGTTGAAAAGGGTACGAATTGGGTGGAAACGTCGATTTTTCCATGATTGCTTAGTGGAGGTAGTCGAGGAAAGGACTACAGAGATCTGAAGGTAGATATTGATATTTTATGGATACCTGGAAACTGGATAAAGGTTTTCTCAATTGTTTATATTGTAGCTTAGCTAAAAATCCTCTTTGAATTCGCATCCATGGTTTTCCAAATCAAGGGGATTTCGGGGACTAATTTTTCTTAAATAAATTCCTATAAAAGTGACCTTTTTATAATGGAATAAATGCCTTCACGTTAAACGGGATACTCAGTCGGGCTGCCGCGTTGTCGCGTTTGCCTATTTGTGCGTTCCGTAAGTATCATCTTGGAAACAAATCACAATGGTGTCAAGTTATTGTGGTTTGTTTGGTTGTACAAACAATTCAAAACGATGCCACAATTCAAGAAAGAAAATTTGTCTAAGCGTTAGTGTGTCTGAGATTTTTCCCTTACTACAATTAGCTATTCCCGATTTGTTAGATGTGTAAATAAATTGTATTGATTTAATTATCATTCCTAGATTTTTCACACAACCATGGTATGTCAAATACATTTTAGTTTCTTGTGATTACTTTGTGTGCTCTAACAGGTTTTGATGCAAAAAATCGATCACCAGTCAACATGTTTTTCTGATAAATACTGCCATTTTTTACCCAGAAATGTAGCTGAAGCATTAGCCATAATAAAGTAAATTTCATTTAATTTTACAAGATTTTATCCGCGACTTCGACCGCGGATCCAAAACTATTATAGAGTTTAGATCTCAAACTGTACCAAAACTCACTCAGCGCTGAATACACTTACTTACGTGAGCCTGTATTTTGAATTTTATTTGTAGGTTTTGCGTTGTGAAGATGGTACATAATAATAAGAAATACAATTTGTTTTGATACGATTTACTATATAGACACAAAACTTGATCAAGCGAAATTTTAGAGCTGAATACATGATTTATTTACATCAAGAAATATATGGAGTCGTGTTTTCGGAACAGACATAGTATTTTCATATCCTCGAGAATATTATAATCATATATGTGATTCGTACGCCCTATCTAAAAACATGTTCCAAGTTTGTATTTTTAAGACTCGCTTTCCCTAAAAACATATCTACTTTCGCCAAGTACAAGACATACTTTTAATATGAGCATACTCCTCCTCTCAATTAACGATACTAGGTATTTCCTCAGCTGCCTTCTAATTAACAACGTTGTCTCTCACTATGTCGTTTAAAGTTACACCACACAGCGTCTCAAAGCTGTTATCTCAGCCACATTTATTTGGCTTTGATCCTCCTTCTGCAATACTCAATTTTCACAGCCATATTTCGGCACACTTCAAGGTGAACTACATATTTAGATAGATTCCATAGGATCTGAATAGGAATGTGCTAAAGGAACACGATATTTAATTTTATAAAATATCAGAATGATAACATTTAAACCGGCCAAATATGAAACAACTTAGCTTTACTTTGGTTTTAAGGCAGCCTGAAAACTCGGATACTGAGCGTGGTCCTGCTGCTTTATATGCATAAACACATCGCTAATTTTATTTTTGGTTAGATTGGGTTAAATATTATGATATAAAAATAATTCTCTGTGAATCGTTCGTTTGGAAAAAATCTATTTCGACATATACGGTGCCCGTAGGGTGCCGGACTAGAATAATACCCCTTGTGTCTCCATGGGTGTCGTAAGATGCGACTAAGGGTAACTCACCAGAAGGTGGGCAGCAGCGGTTTCTGATGAACTATCTGCAATCCCCGAACGATATCTGCAATCCTCAAACCGCCTGCCAAGCGTGGGGGTTATGGCTAACCCATATTGGAGAAGGCTGTGTTCATCAGTTGACTGTCCGACTGATACAGTATATACGGTATGGCACCCCGTAATGGTATGTTCCAGCAACTATCCTTGAAAGTCAGTACCAATTTGTGTGCACGCAGCAAGTGTGGTCAAAGGCCAATAAAATTGCCAATAAAAAAAACCCCTAGCAGAAGCTTTTAACTTTCTGTCACCAAGCACCTAAAAGCGTGTTCCGGCAGAAGTCCTTGAGAGCCACTAAAATTTCAGGCACATGAGACTTAACAACTGCATATACCTCTGGGTGACGGGTGCAG
Organism: Plagodis pulveraria; assembly: GCA_963890685.1. Lineage (NCBI taxonomy): Eukaryota > Metazoa > Arthropoda > Insecta > Lepidoptera > Geometridae > Plagodis > Plagodis pulveraria. The sequence goes on along the minus strand of OY982949.1, from coordinate 9,891,323 downwards.
TATAGTTCGTCACTTGTGACGGAATGCAATTATAGGCAGAGGTTACCGCTTAAAATCAGGTGGGCCTCCTGCTCAGCCTCCTGTTTGCTCCGTAACAATAACATAAAAAGTAGTCGTGAGTTAAGTTTTTCTGGAGTTCATTGAGTCCAACCACATTTAGGGTTAAATACTAATTCTATTTAATAACCATACGTTGAATAGAGTTGTATAATTAGTAAGGCTTATTACACAATTCATGATGTGACAATTGCATCTTGTTTATACAGGGTTATCAGTAAAGTGCTAACAACCACTTAGGGTTGACTAGCCAAAAAGTTAAAAAAAAAGTTTAAAATGTCTCTCTCGTGGACTCTGCTAGTCCTAAGAAACATTTTAAACTTTTTTTATTAATAATAACAAATATTAATTTTAATTATTTATATAATATTTTTTTAAATTAAAATATATATATATATATATATATATATATATTATTATATAATTACATTGATTGTCTATGATCAAAAGAACTGACAGGTCAGTAAATTTCAGATTTGTTTACAAAAAATAATTAATTTTATTTTCAGATAGTAGATGGGCATTATCTGCCCATCAACCGCATTCTTCCAATTGGAATTTTGCGAGGTATTGTTTGTAGGGCTCCTGTGGGCCTCTGTAGTTAGTTTCATTAGCTTATTAATTTCTAATCGGTTATTTTTTGTTTCCATGGCAACGCTGCCTGCGACACCTGCGCACTACGGACTTCGACGACGTTGTTGACGCGAGACTTCATCCGGGTCGAGACGTCACCCTAGAGATTCTAAGATAAGCTTTGATCAATTTTGTAAACAATGCTTTGTACCCAAACAATGAATGCAGTAGTTGGGACTTTTGTATCGCAAGACAGCCAGATGTTGTGTCCGCAGTGCCCCCAGGCTCGATATTTTAAAGGTCAAAAAGGCCTCAAAATTCACCAAAAAAGGTGTCATAAAAATTTGGAAATTACCCTTTCGGCGCCAATAAATGATCAAACAATGAGTAGTAGTAGTGTTGCGAGCCCTGCTACCCCTGCCAAACCGTTTTGGGAGGTTTTAAGCTCGTACAAAAATAATATTCCTATTATAAAACGCATACCTCGGGGTGCGAGAATTTCTGTTGCCCAATCGTTATCTTGTTCGATTAAAAACGTTTTGGCTACTAATACTACGCAAGCCTGGGAGCATCTTCTAGCATTCCCGTACCACGTATTTCACGTAAATTTTGATCCTTCTAACAAAAAATCCCTTACAACTAGAGTAAAGGAAAACTGCGTGAAATACAGGGCACGGGAAGAGCAATCTTTTGGCTCAACTTTAATAATTCCGCCACTGCGGCGGAATACAAAAACAAATAATGTCGATTCAGCTACTATTAAAATAGTAGAAAACAAAATCAATGATGGTGACATCAAAAACGCGGCACGCATCTTGTTTTCGAGTGATACAATCGCCCCTTTCACATCTGACACGTTGAATTCCCTAATAGAAAAGTATCCGCCTGCAACTGCAGGTCTCCACGTTCCCGACTCTCCTGAACAAAATAATGACATTGTTGAGATGACCCCACAGGATGTTTCTGCAGCCGTGGCATCTTTTCTAAGTAGCTCAGCCGGTGGTCTAGATGGCCTGACGCCTCAGCACTTAAAAGATATTTTATCTTATAGTTCTGGTGAGGTAGGCGAGACACTTCTAAGAGATGTGACGGCTTTGGTTAATTTGATGTTGTTGGGTCAGGTCAACAATGAAATTACCGAAATTCTGTACGGTGCGAATTTATGTGCCCTCAATAAAAAAGATGGTGGTATTAGGCCTATAGCAGTAGGCACCACTTATCGTCGCCTCACAGCCAAATGTGGTTGTAGGAAAAAGGTTGCTTTTTTAAGTAATCTTTTTCAACCACTACAACTCGGTTTTGGTTCGCAGGGTGGTTGTGAGGCTGCTGTACATTCACTTCGCACATTTCTTGATCAAAATTGTGGAGATGTGCTTTTGAAGGTGGATGTTAAAAATGCATTCAACTCATTAGATAGAGGCACCCTTTTGACTGAAGTGAAAGATAAAATTCCGGAATTATACCCTTTTCTTTGGCAATGTTACGGCAAACCATCAAAATTAACATACCAAAACAATGTTATATTATCTTCCGTAGGATGCCAACAGGGTGATCCTCTGGGACCAGCCATCTTTAGCCTTGCCATCCACTCAATAATTCAACGTCTCCAATCAAAACTTAACGTTTGGTATTTGGATGACGGAACCTTAGGAGGCGATGCGAACACGGTATTGAATGACTTGCGAGTACTTATAGATGATTTTCGTCTTATTGGCCTTGAACTAAATTTTTCCAAATGTGAACTTTTTGTTTGTGACACTTGTCCGGATAAAATTTCGATTATTGAAAAATTCAACTTACTTGCGCCTGGTATAAAATTAGTAGAAAAAAGTTCGCTCCGTCTTTTGGGTTCACCGATTCTTGACGAATCTTTGTCACCATTTGTCGAAGAACAAATTCAAAAGTTTAGAAATGCTTCTAGCAGATTATTCAAAATTAACGCCCATATGGCTTTTACTATTGTTAGATTTTGCCTTTTCATTCCTAAATTTACATACTTTTTGAGGTGTTGTCAGCTGTGGAAACACAGTGAGCTTCTTTTAAGCTTAGACAATTTATTAAAAGATACGTTAATTTCGGTTTTGAATGTTGAGATGGATGATAGGGCTTGGGTGCAAGCTTCCCTCCCTGTGAGGTTGGGGGGCATAGGGATACGCAAAATTTCTAGTGTGGCATTACCAGCTTTTTTGTCTTCTGTACACAGTACACACAAATTAGTAGAAAAAATTCTTGCACCATCTTTAGGCTCTTTTGATGTAGCATATCTGGCTGAGGCCAAAACCACATGGGGACTGGCTTGTCCAAATACTGAGTTCCCAAAAATTTTGTCATCTCAGAAACAGTGGGATCGGCCCCTATGCGAGCTAGCACGGAAAGATCTTTTAAATACGTGTCCTAGCATCGCAGATCGTGCTCGTATTCTCGCTGTTTCTGTGTGGGAATCAGGTCTTTGGTTACAAGCCATTCCTTCTTACAAAACTGGTAGCCTTATAGATCCTTCCGCTTTTCGTCTCGCTATTAGCTTACGCTTGGGTGCAAGGTGTTGTGTTCCACATCACTGCCAGTGTGGTACTGCAGTTGACCAACTCGGTCACCATGGCCTCTCCTGCTCTCGAAGTGCTGGTCGAATTTCCCGCCACGCCAGCCTTAACGATATCATTCGCCGGGCTTTTACCAGCGCCAATGTTCCAGCTGTTCTCGAACCGAACGGTCTGATGCGTGACGATGGTAAAAGACCTGACGGCATGACTCTGGTTCCATGGAAGTTAGGACGGCCCTTAGTGTGGGACGCTACATGCGTAGACACTTTAGCGCCGTCACATCTTTCTGAAACCAACGTGAAGGCTGGCGCTGCGGCTACTTCGGCGGAGCAACTCAAGCGGCGCAAATATGCTAACCTCGGTATGGGTTACATATTTGAGCCGTTTGGTGTAGAGACGTTGGGTCCGTGGGGACCGGGAGCTCATCGTATTTTCCAAAATCTATCAGAGCGCTTGGTCGATGCGACGCGTGATCAAAATGCTGGCACCTATTTGGCTCAAAGAATAAGCATTGCAATTCAACGGGGCAATGCTGCCAGCATGCTGGGCACGCTGCCAACTGATAGTGGGCTAGAGCATTTGGACTCCCTATGAGTCCAAATGCTTTTATTGTAGTGTTGTATATAGTTTGTAGTATATAGTATATAGCAATAGCTGTAGTGTTGTATATAGTTTTGTAGTATTTGGTTAATATTACAATATATATTTTGTATTATATTGCCTACTCCAAGCCAAGAGCGCCCACTGCGGTAACACTGGACCGTGCTTTTGAATAGAGTTTTGAATATTTACATGGAACACAGTGATAAAAAATATTAAATAGTTAATACATTACCGGCACAAGATACTTTTGACATCAGGTGGTCATCGTGCTTATTCTGTCAAAAACATAAAAAAGCTCAAAAGATAGATGAAAAAAGAAAACAAAAAAAAACATCTCAAAATGTTTCTTAGGACTAGAAGTCAACTCTTAGAGGATGTTATATAGCATTTTATCAATAACCCTGTATATACGGTGACAACCTTATTATAAACCTTATAAGCACATGTTTGTATAACGTTTGACGGTTCAATGTAGGGGCATAATGTAGTTATAATTCGTTTTTTTTTTTTTTTTTTTTTTTTTATGTTATTGTGACGGAACAAGCCCGAGGCCCACCTGATGTTAAGTGGACTAACCTCTGCCTATAACAGACGCATTTCGTCAGCGACGAATTGCACTGTGCCCGTCACACTGAGACGTCCAGTTGTTAGGTCTCATTAGCCTGTAATTTTTCTGGCTCTCAAGGACTGCTGCCGGAACACACTGTTAGGTGCTTGGCGACAGATTTTCTACTTGAGGGTGGTCGCTAGCCAGGCGGGCATTCACAAAATGCCCTTCCACCATGCGGTGAAGCTCAAGCTCTGGGCGGGATTCGAACCATGGACCTGCTGCACGGCAGTCCATAGCCAATGCCACTGAGCCATCACTGCTTCAAAACTCACTGTTTAGTTCACATATAACAAAGTACACATAAATAGCTCTATTATTACCTACTGCTGTAATGTGGTATAACTATGATCTTTTATGTCTGTCTAGTGTTCTAATCTTGAGGTCCTAGGGACAATTTCATCTTTAATTTTAGCTCAGCAAAATACAATAACTATTTGACCCGGGCTACGAATAGATATATAAAGAAAAGTAACTCTGATACAGTTACTTTGATTTTAGGCGCATCAAGTTCACACAAAACACGCAGTATCTTCGAAATCTATCGCCAAGCACCTAACGGTGTGTTCCGGCAGCTGTCCTTGAGAGCCAGTACTTCTAGGTTAGCCTGAACAACATCTTCGACCGCATCATCACTTACCATCAGGTGAGATAGTGGTCAAAGATTGGTTAATTGATTAGACCATTAGAAATGATCGCGTCGAAATGACACTTTACAAACCACGCCCGCTGCGGTAAAGTTTGCAATCTGCCGTTTTAAGCTTGCCTTACATTTCTATACATATTTATTCGTGGGACGGTTTTTGTATTTTCCTAGATTCTGAGCACGCAGAGTTTTTTTTTATTCCTGTTAAGGAAGCTTTTGACCACTATCTCACCTGATGGTAAGTGATCGATGATGTTGTTCAGGCTAACCTAGAAACAGCTAGTGTAGAATTATTACATTGCCCCTTAGTACAGTGTCACACCCTTGTTGACCCCACGCAATAATCCATGCGGATCATAGATAATAAGAACAATATAATTGTATTTATAAAACTGACTATATCGTCCACGCAGATGCTAAGAGGCACGCGAAACCATACTAGACATAACTTCTTATCTATACAATTTCCCCTACATCAAAATAAGGGACCTAAAATCGATATTGATACATTTTGATCGCATATTGATATCTAACCATAAGGTCCATTAGCATATAGGATTAAAGCCCCGAATTTAAACAAAATTAATTAGACCTTTCATTATTTTCTCAATATTCCTTACAAAATAAATGAACACATCTTGGAAATAGATTAACAATGATTATTCAAATATGGTCATTAATATATATAGATAGTTACTTCGCTTACTTCACTCGCTTAACTCGATCTTTGTATGGTCACCAGTAACTTGACGCGCTTTCTCACTTCGCTCGTCATCGGAACTATCCCGACTGCTGTGATCAGGTCCTCCGCATTGAGGTTGAGGCTACGGTCGAGGATTCGTGAATCAGCAGGTATTGCTAATTATATAAACCTGAGATTAAACTAACCGATACTAAATTGATGTCTGTATAATCAAATTGGTATAAATTTAAATTACACATTTTGTTTTCGTCAAATATAAAAATGGAGTGATGTCAAAGCTGTAAGTTTTAGTTTTTGTTACGAAGTCTATCTAAAAAACTAAAGTAAGTAGTTTAATCTGGGAATCTAGAAAACTGAAATTTCGGTATAGGTATTTTGTTAATGTGTAACCCTCTACTAAACCAATAAATAATGAAAACGCCAATTAAAGCTGTAATGAGAACCAACTTGCCTGACTAGCACATGGATTGTTTTTATAATTGCCCCTTTTCGACGATACATTTGGGCAAATAAAATTTGCTAAATTATAATTAATTAAAATTAGTATTTACCTATTAGTAATTAGTAATATAAAGTATCCATCTTTGTACGCTTAGAAGTATTTGGATATATCCAAATACTTCTAAGCGTACAAAGATGGATACTAATAAACAAACAGTTCTAAAATCAGTTAAACAATATTCAACACGAGTACGTTGATTATATTACGAATTGATGAATATTTACTAAAGCGTGACAAAATTGAGAAGTCATTATAAATTGCTGTTCCATTTTTATTTATTACGATTAAGCTTGGATATTACAAGAACTATCCTTGCTAAGAACAAGAAAGCTATTTTATTATTTCTAATTTGTTGTAGAAGAGAGTATTTCAATTCAACGCGTTTATTTAGCTATATACTATAATTGTAAATACAGCCGCTTTTAAAAAGCATTCGAACAATAGCAGCATTTGAAAATTACAGTACAAACTATAATTGTAAAGTATACTTAGTTCTGCTGCATATGCAGTTCGTAAGATAAGACAGTTAACAGACGCAGCTACTGCTCGCCTAGTTTATTTCGCGTACTTCCACAGTATTATGTCGTATGGTGTATTGCTGTGGAGAGCTGCTAAGATAGAGACAATCTTTATCCTACAAAAACCTGCAATTCGATATATAAAATGGATCCTGGAATCTCTGAGGGATCTTTTTAAAGAAATTGATATTTTAACTTTGCCAAGTCTGTATTTATTTGAAAATATTATGTATGGACGTAAAAATTTTGTAACTTTAAATTAAACAGTGACAATCACGATTACAACACGATCAAAACTCTCTTTTGCACTATAAATAAAGATAAAATAGCGGTGCCAGGTTTCAGATTAGCAAAGACAAATAAAACATATTACAACGATCACAGAAGGGAAATTCAAGTTGCGCGTGAAAAACATATTGATTAAGAAACCCTAATACACTGTGTGTGTTTACCTAAACTACAAAAATGCCTGGACATTTCGCCTCTACCAAGCTATTGCCTGTCACCTACATAATTTAAACAAATATTGTAATAACTTTATTATATAGTAAGTATGTAATACATTGTTAATAGACGTTTAAAGGAATGGCCCCGAGTTTCTTGCCCGTTCTTCTCGCAGTAACTGTATATAATTTTTTTGCTGAACGTGGCAGTACAATGTAGAATATTTCAACACTAACATTTGTAATTGACCTTCATAAGAGCGTCGTAGACGCCTGAATTAACTTTGACTTTGTAACCATAAATAAATACAGCCGCGTTAAAAAAATGCAAACTACGTATATTAACCATTGAATACAACTCACAAGCTCTTGTCCACTGTCAGTTAGCAGCGTTCCCGATTTGTTAACAGTATTGTACACGTTGTCTTAGATGTTTTACGTCGTGGCCCGTAAATTTGGCAAACAATGTGGTCACTTTAAAGACACAGATACATTCAAGCTCTTTATGATTTACTGAAACAGTAGTGATAAATAACATTAGAACTAGTGGTAGTTATTATATCACGTAGCACCAAAAAGTAAACAGCTACTTGTAGAGTAATATTGCATATTGCAGCATGTGTTGCTATTTAAAGCACTGCTGTCAACGAATACATTTTTATTCATAGACTGCTGTTATTAGCATCGACCGTAGAATAGCAGCTGCAAGTAATATGTAGCATAGCAACTAGCAACGCGCTGTGGCGCCGGCCGCCCGCCCGCCGGCCTGACCAGTTGTCGCTTATCTCGTTAGTACCACTTATTTACATCCTCTTTGGTCGCTTGCTAGCGGTTTATAACGGATGAGTCAGTTGCTGCTCGAAAATATTTAAATACATATTGATTTTTGTACATACGATCTATGAACTTTTTAATATGCCTAAAATTGCGTAAATACATCTCATTATAACAATTAATCAAATGCAGATAGTCTGCCCTAATTGTGAATGAAAGTTCGGTAAATTTTCTTATAATTCAACATTTTATTATAATGTTAAATGGTTTGCACGTAATATTGTAGTACAACTCGATGTCAGTCCAAAGACAGGGTTAGTGCTGGGTAATAATATTTTCTTCTAAAATGGTATGTAATGTTGCCATAACATCTCTAAAAAGTATCCAGAAAATGAACTCTACCCGTTTATTCGCAACTGTCCAGTAAGAAGCGAGATTTATAATTTGTAATCTTTTACTGTCCAGTAAGTAAGTATGTAATTTACTTACTGGACAATAGGTCATCCTCACAAAATCACGTATATACGTTGGGAAAAATTTAAGTCATGTGCGGGATTCGAACCCGCGTCCATCCACCCCTTGAGCCGGGGTATGCTCTAACCAATTTGAGCTTACATGACAATGACGTCATAACTAAATTTTTTTATATCGTTCTTTAACCATCGTATTGGGATGTAATCCGCATAGCAGGCGTTATTGCAAACCTAACAATAATAAAATAGGTCACCCTCTTTAGGTCTGTTTAGAAAAAAATCATAGTACCAGACACAGATTAGAGTTTAGCCATTATAACATGGAGGAGGGAGGCTCCAAATATATATCTATCTTTCTTTGTGGTATGACACTTTATGAAGTTGATATATTTTTAGAGCCTTAAACAGCTATTTTATAATCTGTGACACTTATAGCGACGCAGAAAAAGTAAGCACGTTGCTTTTTGTACTTATAAATGATGTAGAACTATAGTGTGGGATTTTATGTTTGTATTAAGTAATTTCAGTTTAAAAATCATGTTGCATTAAAATTTTCCATTCTAAAATTAATATGGAGTTAAAACAATAATTTGTTATTAAATTCTCTTTCATTTTTAAGAAAAGCATAATACAAGGCTCAACCAGTAAGAAAGCCATCCTGGTCTCGTACCGGACCTCACCTGCGATTCGGTCCGGTTAACTCATACTTGGCCAGGAAGGCTTACTTACTGGATTCTGCAACTAATGTACTAATCATATAACACCAAAAACTGACTTGACTTACATTATATGTAGCATTATACATAATTCGTGTGGAACCTATGGTTAAAGTAAGTGTGTGTATGGTTAGAATTACGACCGGAGCGCTGTTTCAATAATGTAAACCTGCGTGTTTTTAATGTGACATCATTCTTACTTCGATATATTCTGTGGCACATTAATTACACCAAGTTGAAATGAAGCAACAGGTCCACAACAAGGTTTGTACCTGAAATGTTTTACCTTCTTGCATAATAAACTAGATTTATTTAACTAAAACCTTCACCAGGGTGTTTGGTACGATATTTAGAAATTGAAAGTTGTTTACTTTTAAACAAACATTCCAATACAGACCATTGATTATAAAAGTATATATTATATTTAAATATGTTTGTAATTATAAATATATTATTATCAAAGTCAAAGTCATAATCATTTATTCAATTTAGGCATCTACAACGCTCTTATGAAGGACAATTACAAATTTTGGTATAGAAATATTCTACATTTTACTGCCACGTTCAGCAAATAAATTGTATAGAGCCACTGCGAGAAGAACGGGCAAGAAACTCGGGGCCATTCTTTTAAACATCTTTTAACAATGTGTTTTTTTTAATTTTTTTATGCCTGATAGGTTAGCCTTTGACCACTATCTCACCTGATGGTAAGTGATGATGTGGTCGAAGATGTTGTTCAGGCTAATCTAGAAGTACTGGCTCTCAAGGACAGCTGCCGGAACACACCGTTAGGTGTTTGGCGACAGATTTTCTACTTGAGGGTGGTAGCTAGCCAGGCGGGCATTCGCAAAATGCCCTACCACCATGCTATAACGACTGCCATCCGAAGACGACAACCGGGACCGACGGCTTAACGTGCCCTCCGAAGCACGGAAACGCTCAGTAGTAATGTCACTAGCGGTCACCCATCCAACTCATGACCGCGGGCGACGTTGCTTAACTTTACTGATCGGTTGAGAACAGCTAAGTAAACTTCGCTACGAGCGCTTCATATGTATTATATACTTACTATATAATAAAGTTATTACAATACTTGTTTAAATCATGTAGGTGACAGGCAATAGCTTGGCAGAGGCGGAATTGTCCAGGAATTTTTGTCGTAATCAGAAACGGTGTAGTAGTTTATTATATTATAAAAATCAAGTCATTTATATGTATTTCACTCATTTGTAAGTATTAATGTGACCTAATTGCTAGCGCTTACCACCTCAAAGCATAAGCGTGGCCATTCGACGAGGCAACGTCGCTAGCTATTTGAGAACTTTCACTGCAGACGGCGACGCCCATTTATATGGAGGTAATTATTTTAAGTGAGTAAGTTAATAGGTAAGTTTTATTGTAATGTTGTTTGTATAAGTTTCAATAAACATATATAATGATACACATATAAACCAGGTTTTTTTTAATGTTTTTTGACGGAACAAGCCCTAGGCCCACCTGATGTTTAGTGGACTAACCTCTGCCTATAACAGATGCATTACGTCAACGACGAATTGCACTGGGCCCGTCACACTGAGACGTACAATTGTGCTCTCATGTGCCTGTAATTTTTCTGGCTCTCAAGGACTACTGCCGGAACATACTGTTAGGTACTTGGCGACAGATTTTCTACTTGAGGGTGGACATTAGTCAGGTGGGCATTCGCAAAATGCCATTCCACCATGTTGTGAAGCTATGATAATGTAAAACCACAATTTATGACTGAGGCGAGATATTTCCTTTATCATTATGCCTGTACCAGCTGATCACAGGCTACCCCATTTAAGAGGTGTTTGCTGAAATTCCCATGCTTGACAGGCGTCTTGGGGATCGCAGTAAAGATGTCAGTTCTTTAACAGGCGCTGCTGCCCGCCTTTCAGTATTTTTCCCTTAGTCGCCTCTTAGACACCCACGGGAAAATTTATGGGTTGCAATACTTAAATATATATTCACAAAATGTTTAACAATGGAACAACTAGACCATTCAACGTGGAATTAGTATTTCCTTTGACTTCATTGTAGGAAAGTTCACAATTAGTAGAACAAAGTCCATATTTTCTTTGAAGGGATATTTGCTATTCTTGTAACCATTCAGGGCCAGAGTTAAGCTCTCTTTAGTTCAAAGGAATTAAGTTAAACAAAGAAAGATAGGTTTTGCTGTCTGAGTGTATTTTTACACGAGTATTCAATTGTTTCAAAGGGGCATCAGTTGGGAACTACTGATAGGCTTATCGGTAGGATAAAAGAAATAGTCGCTCGTACTGCCTACCCAATGAATAATTTAAAATTGGGCCGAAGTGCAGCTTATTTCAATTTTCGCACGTTGATTTCACTTAATTACAAACTCTCAGTGTTTTTTTTTGCTTCTGTGGTATTTCTTACATTATTTTTTAAGCTTTATTAGTTAATATCAACAGGTATTCTAATATACCTGTTGATTTCTAAATGTGATAACAAACACTACCGCGTCCTAAGGGAAAATCATATTTTACAAATAATTTGAGCACCGTCCCCTATGACGGTTAAAGTAATACAATTAAAGCGCGAAATTTCGGCTAGAAATAGCGTGCCCAGGTGGCCGAGAGGTTTAGGCAATCGGTGCGATATCGGAGAACGCGGGTTCGAGTCATATATATACACCGTGTCCCAAAATTCAACGATAAGCCGGCATCGGTGCATGGACCTACTCATGACTACTCGGGAACAAAAAAAAAAAATTATAACTCTTTTTTTTTAATTACAGAGACTTTTATAAAGTTGCGCCAACTTTTAATAAAACTTGCCATGGTAGTGTCCATACTTTTTTTTTTAACCCTGACTATAGAAAGTGCATAGAATGTTAAAATCTATGAAAATTATAAGAAAAAAATTTTTTTTTACTGATTTTTGTAAAATAACTACAGACTTTCTGTAATTTTAAAGGATTGTGGTAGATAGCCGTCCTTCTTAGGTTGCTAATGCACAAAAAATATCAAAAATATGTCAAAAATTGTGGTCATGGTAGTTGAAAATAGCATAATGGGTATCGAATATCGATGAAATTTATAAAATTCTCTGTAATTAATAAAAAAAAAACAGTTATAATTTTTTTTTTCCGAGGAGTCATGAGTATATCCATGCACCGATGCCGGCTTATCGTTGAATTTTGGGACACGGTGTATATATATATATATAAGATTTTGTATATATATATATATAATACCTGTTGATATTTACTGATATAGCTACCAACGACTATTTCTGAAGGTTACCGCTAGGTTTATTTATTTATTTACAAAATCTTAGGAAAATTCACAGGTTTATTACTTTAGGTTTATAGACACATATATATATATATACATTCTGCTTAAGTTACACATACACGAAAGCCAATTAAAAGTTTTCACAGATAAGTATTATGAATAGTAGATTAGCAGTAAAAGTTAACGTCGATAATATTAGAGTGAATAAAATATTTATAGAAAAGTATCAAACATTCACGTGAGGACCAAATTTTATGCCTTATTTATGAACAAAATTACATATCATATTAACCAACTATTGAACCAATAACAACGTTTTTCAATATCTTATGTTAAAGGCTTTTTAGAAGGAGTCTACGCCTTACAGATATTAATAAAATATATAACCAATTTGTTGGACAGGGGAGAAGACTCGAGCGGTGAAGGGGAGCATTGATACATTATAAAGGGACCCCTTAACTTTACTCACTGGGTTGCAAGTCCCAGGCAATTTTGACTTGCTTCTTCCTCTGCAACGCTATGGACCCGCACGGTGAATCCATGGAATGCTAAGTAAATTCGTCGTCTAATATTCTAGAGGGTATGATAAATACTATGCCTTATTTGAAAACATGATTCTTTATATTTCTCTAGATAGATAAAATCATGAATACAGCACTAAAATTTCGCTAGAAGAAATTTCATGTAGAAGGGAAACGCGTCGAAAATTCTTCCGGTTTGGCTGCGTGGCGTTTGAGACGTCACGTCGGCTTGCAGGAAAATAAGACGGCATTGTCACTAGATATATTATTTATATTTTTTAAGTGTTTTATTAGAATATTAATTAGATTGTTTTATTAAAATATTAATTAGATGTTTTCTTAAATTATATTAAAAATATTTGTTATTGTTAAATATGGATTTCCGCAAAGCAACGCCTGAATCTATTCATTAACTAGTTCTGTTTTGCTTACTCGCATGTGAAACAAGATCTCTCCGTCCGAGTATGTTATAGTATCAAGTATGTCTAGTAAAGGTGGTGTCAATATCTTATGATCATTTATCTCTATTTCTCTATTTATTTGTTACACCAAGTAATTGGTCATCGCGAAGGCCAGGCACACGGGGATTTCCACTTTGATAGACGTCACATCCAAGACCAATCTATAGATGTTTTATATTATTTGATGCTTAAATATGAAACCTAAGCACCAACTCGCACTCGATAGCTTTCAGACTCAAGTCGAATTACTAGGTAATTTTCCAGTCAAATTTAACTCAAATATCATATCAAAACTGAAATATATGCCGTCACTCTGACATCAGTCACACCTAAGACTTATCTATGATTATGTTTTTATGTTATCATAGCATGTGAAATCAAAAGTGAAAAATCAACGTCCTGATAAATTACTCTGACAATTGTCATACCATTCCAGATACCATAAAATTATAAATCTCTGAGAGCGGCAATTGTATAATAAAATAGGACAATTGCCGACAAATAAATGTATGACGCTTATATTGAACGCAAATATAGGTGTGTCAATAGTGGAAGTAGTGTTTTTTCGGGATGGGAGACTGAGGTTGACATTCAAAAATACATCAGTTTAATAGAACTATCAAAGTCACCAACAATCTTTTTGTTACCAGTAAATTCTAAGGCATTAGTGAAGTTGAAAATTGCACATGCACAAAAAAGCGGATAATTAATGTGCGTTCAAAACTGAGCGCCATCTTGCACGCCCACTCTAACGCAGCTAAGCGCGTTGGATTAGGCGCATCTTATGTATTCGAATTTGAGTAACGATAGATGGGCGATGTGAAACCGCTATAAAACGACATATAGAAATTGATATTCCTCTAGCAGCCAATATATCAGTTAGTGATGAAGAACAACGTCATCAGCACTCCCTGGCGTTTCAATTCACGATGAAAGAATAAACAAAAGAAGCATACCTGCCAAGCCAAAATATCATGTAGACTCGCCAGGACAGGTTCAGTAGCAAATGCTAAAGTAGTAGCACCTTCTTCCACCGTATGAATAACTTTTAGCATCTTCGGATGACGCGCTTTCTCAAGCATGTGGACCGTGTTACGAATGCAGTCAATCATAAGCTCTTTCTCCTTTTTCTGTTTCGTTGGTCTGTATATCTTCTCTGCACAGCTTTTCTCGAGAACAAACACTGAGCATTCCTGTGAACAATAGAAATTAGGATATGTTAGAACATGAATGAATATTTCGAAAGTAATTTACATTATTAGGAAAGTTGGAAAATATGTAGTTTTTATCGTCCTAATTATATAGCATTAGCATGTAATACTATATATTTAAATAGTGGTTTATATTACTGAATCCATGCTGTTTTCGATTAAATGCATTATGAACATCATCGTTAGGTATTTTATTGCTTATGGAAATACATTAGTGCAGTAACTTGTTTGTTTAATAAATATGTTTTATGCTGCGAGTGCCGATAGTAAAGTAGTCTATAATTGAAATTAATCATGCGGTCTTATTGTATAATTGGAACGGGAATGACACTGATAGACATTTAAAATTTCGAACAATATAGTGAGTTAACATTTTCAAAGTAAAAAAATCAAAATTATGTCAAAATTAAGTTCATCATCATTACAATTTTGTTACACAACAAGGCCCCGGCTTATGTTTGATTTCAGCGTAAACCTTTTTTCACTCGAGAGAAAATATTTTTAATTAAAATACAAACGATATGAAAATGTATATGTTTTATGCTCAATAATTTTTACATTCAGCTTTTAACACGTTCAACGCCATGTCGGTCAATGCTGGGCGACACTTAACTTTCCCTATAAGCCACACAAAAATTTGAAATTGTCAAAAAAACGATTTTTCGTGTTATTTAATTATATTAATAAATATGCATTTTTAAATTACAAAACATTGACATAACCGCGAAAATCTTTATAAATGCGGAGATAACTCATGTCGCCCAACATTGTCCCCCATGGCCTGCTGCGTATGATTATTTGAACTTTCTTCCATTGAAGCCGCGCGGGTCACAGTGTCGCCCACTCCCGCCGAGCATCCCTTCCGCGCGCCCGCACTCTAACGCCGCGCGCCGCTAGCTATCTTTGAGCGCGCGCAATTCTCAGTGCCCCGCAGGTCGCTAGAGTGAACGCATACTGCGCATTTTTTTCCCCGCCAAACCATAAACACGCTACGACTACTAACAAACTAAACTAGCTTCTGCTTGTGATTTCATCCAATAGATTTATATATTTTTATTTCTTAAATGGGTGACTTTGATGATGCCTTTGAAATAACGGAGGAAGATCTGACACAGCTTCAAAACATTGAAATATCACTGCTGAACAGTAGTTTTCGTATTAGTTCAGATGAAGAAGACGAGCAAATAGCGCCTACAAGGCAAACACGACGAGTACGTATCATCAGATCGGATAGTGAAGACAGCAATTCAGGATATGGGGTCAGTACGCAAGAAACTTCAAGCGTTACACCTACCACGAATTCTTGGAGTGAACCAACAGGCAATCAACGCCAAATAATTCCTTTTACCGAGGTTTCTGGTGCTCCGCTGCATGTCAGATTATCTATGAATAACAAATCGCCCGTCGATTTTTATTCACTCTTTGTGACTGATGACGTGTTTAAACAAATAGTGCATAACACAAATCGATATGCTATTCATAACATTACCAATATGCCTGAAGCTACAAGAGGTGCACGTATTAATCAGTGGAGTCCGACTAATATAGAAGAAATAAAAAAAATGTTTGGCCTAATTTTATTCATGGGTTTAGTGAAATTACCCAGATTGGCACACTATTGGTCTAAAGATAAAATTATCGGGCATCCCTTTCCGAGAACAGTGATGTCCCGAAACCGATTTGAATTACTTTTGAAAATGCTACATTTTTCTGATAAAGATGATGAAAACAAAGAAGACCGACTACATCGAGTACGTCAACTGGTGGATAATTTAAATGAGAACTTCAAAAACAACTATACCCCTGGTGAAGATATTTGTATTGACGAGAGCATGGTTCCATTCCGTGGCAGAATAATATTTAGGCAGTATAATAAACAAAAAAGACACAAGTATGGAATCAAAGAGTTCAAATTATGCACGATTCCTGGGTATACTTATAAGATTAGCATTTACGCAGGAAAAAACGACGATATAAATACAACGCCTACAAACGTAGTCATGTCTTTATGCGAAGATTTGGTCAACAAAGGACACACTTTGTATACCGATAACTGGTACACAAGTCTAGATTTGGCACGGCAACTATTAGACAAAGAAACTCATTTAGTAGGCACCATTCGAAAAAATAGAAGACAGCTTCCCAAACATGTTGTTACTGCTAAGCTCAAAAAAGGCCAGTTTGCTGCAGCCGAAAGCACCGACGGAATAACCATGATGAAATGGAAGGACAAGCGCGATGTGTACGTTCTGTCCACGAAGCATTCGGTACGGTTTCATCATGTAAATAAACGAGGAAATATGGTATCAAAGCCAAAGATTGTTGTAGACTACAATAGAGTCAAAGGAGCCGTTGATTTGGCTGATCAATTAGCTGCTTACTCTACACCACTGCGAAAAACAATAAAGTGGTATAAAAAACTAGCTATTAATTTATTGCTTAATACTACGTTAGTAAATGCTATGATACTATATAAAAAAGTTACAAATAAACACATTTCTGTCGTAGACTTCAGAAAAGAAATATTACAAGAGTTTTGTTCAAATCCTATGACTGAGACGGATGAGATTCGTGAAAAAAGATCAAAAAGAGGGAAGCACAAACTAGTAAAGAAAGAAGGAAAAAGTAGTATTATTAGAAGAGGGTGCTCTGAATGTTACAGGGAAAAAGTAAAGATGCTAGGTAGAAACCAAGCGAAAAATAAAGTAAAAAAAGTAAACACATTCTGTGACGACTGCCCAAATAAACCGTTTCTTTGTTTAGACTGCTTTAATAAAGTACATCGTTCTTTTTAAAATATTTCTTTAATATGATTGTTATTTTGTTACTTTTAGTTATTTCTAAAACTAAAATACTGTTTAATTTATATTAATTTACGTAGTAAATATGATAAAAATGTAACACTTTCAATCTAATCAGTAATCAGTGATCTCAAATTATTTTTTAAGTTTCATTGTGACTATACTGTACCAATTTCATAAGTTTAACACAATAAAACCGAGTTTGATTAATACTATCATGATTTTTTATTTCATCTTTAAATCGGACACAAAATTTTTCCATAAAATCGTAAAAATAAATCAATAACGCATTACACAAAAAAATCGTAAGCTAATGCAAGACTATTATCAGAAAAACAAACATAACTTTTTAACAAATAAATATTTTTTGAGTGCTGATATGATTACATTATTCTAGGAGGCCGCGCGGGTCATGCTACGTACAATATTGCCTTGTATTGTTGCCCGACAGCTCAGAAGAGACGTTTAAACATAGCTTTGCCTGTCGGGCACCATTGTCCCCCACGGCCTGAACGGAACATACTGGTGTCGCCCAACATTGTCCGACATGGCCTGAATGGAAATATATCATTTTATTCCGTGGCGTTGAACGTGTTAACGTGCAAATGGATAGCTAAAATCAGAGTAATTAACGAATACTGGTTCCGATTTGGGACTTACACAGAAACTGCTCTTAATATCTATGCTGTGTGTGGACAGAATATGACAAACGAACGCACCGTGCGTTATTGGTTTAATTAAATCATATCTTAGTGGAAACTTCAACCTGAAGAAGGAATCACGAGAGAGACCACCAAAGAAGGTAAATAACGAAGAATTGGATGATGAAGAAAGACGATATGGCATGGTTTGACATTAGCATACCCACAATATTAATTGATTTTTGACAAAATAGTGAATTTAAAAATATATAATGGGGTCTTCTTGAATTGACTTTATTTTCAATTTACAAATCAAGGTATTTTGGACTGAGTTGTGACATGAGATAAAATAGATCTAGTCTAGATGGATGATGGAATACAACTTGACCCGCGATTTGACCAACTATTTCCACGGGAAAAAGAATATCAGGAAGCAGTACCATATTATTTCACACAGTTTGTAAAGTCCATGCTCGCGAGTTTTATCGGAAAAGTTAAAATGATATTCATATTACATAACACAAATGTATAGACATAGAGTGTATATACTAAGATTTAATTAATATATCAATCCTACAAAAATCATTATCCGTTTTCATTACGAAACGGCAATTTTACATTACAACCCTAATATAATAATTCACATTACCAGCGACCAATATTAGCTTTCAGGAAAGAAACACACTGAAGCCTGAAGCCAATATTAAACAATCAATTTGTGCCTACATGTCTTAATTACTTTCAGAAACTGACTGGTTCCGAATGCGTTGTTTTTGTTCAGCGTCCATTTACTCCAAATTGTTTATTTATCGAAATTTGACATCTTACCTCACGTACATAGCGAGAAACGACTGCACTGCGGGTTTTGGTCACAAAAAACCACTCTTTTCTCGTGCCGGAGAGGTAAAAATAATATATACATTAAACTAGATGTATCAGCAAAGGGGTCCTGTGCCCGTTGTAACTGTAAGGTATTTAGATAAAAATATGGTGATATAAATGTGGGTAGGCTCTTGCTCTGTTTTGCTTTGTGTGTCAGATATTATACGATAGAGACTAAGCGTTTGTTTTATTATGATTAATAGTGGAAAATATCACAGTAACGTCTGTGAACAATAAGTCAGGGTGGTGCCGCTGCCTTGTAAAATTATTCAGCTGCCTATCAACAATGTTAACTTGTTCCGGATTAAAGAAGACAATGCTTAAAAATTATGACAATACCATACGCTATCAGAATTATATCGGTAGTTTTTAAACGATGCATGATTATAAAAGCAGACAACATTCTAAAAAAATTTAATTTCTATGTATAACATTTTTAATTTATTCTACTATACTTAACTTAAGTCCATGATGCTCTAATTTTTCTTATGCCGACTAGCTTACTTTATTCGTTTACTGGTTTGCCGAATCAAAGTTAAAATTGGCTTTGATGAAAAATATAAATTAATTCGGCTTTGGAGAAATGAAGAGAGGCTAGGCTTCGGACACATCGACATCAATAAGATCGGACTTTCCTGAAGCCAGAAAATAGCCTTTATGACTGAGTACCTAACAGTCACTATGCAATACACAATAATTTGGAACATAAATATTAAAACTAGCTCTTTAAAAAAAATCGGTAACCATTTTTAAAAGAGCGAGTTTTACTACCTACAGGGGATGGTAGGACATTAATATTGAAGCATTGGAAAGAAAATAAATAAAAGAATAAAAACGCAGAACATTAAGCAGAAGTAATGTTGTTTGCTAAATAATGAACAATGGCTATTATTTTATTATACAAACTGACGTGGTTTTCACTCATTTTAGTAAATAATACGGGATAACTCACGTGAATAAGTCAAATAGCTCCGATTATAGTTTCAACAAAATTCTAAGGTGCTAGCGAGACGTCAACGCGGGCGTTCCGAGCTCTCCTTGAAAAAGATCACCGAATGTGGTTGAAACTATAGTTGGAGCTATCTGACTTATTCACGTGAGTTATCCCGTATTATTTACTAAAATGGCTGTTATACATTATTTTGACAAAATCTTGGTATTGTAGGTACAGTTCCCGGTTCAGTTAGGAATGACAGCATATTCTATACTATAGCAAAATATGCCGTATAAGTTCCATGCATCCAATCACTTCAATGTGAGTGGGGATCATGAGGGCCTGAAAGTATATTTGTCCCTGTGTTGTATTTTCTGTGGTTCAAAAAGACATATTTTCTGAAGAGTCAGAAAAGGGTACGAAAATGTTGATAAAGAAAGTGGTAAATAAATGTGTATCACATTGACGACGTGACACCAAGATGTAAGTCATTGAATGGGTGAAGAAAATAAAGGTTTTGTGCAGTTAAGTTGTAAGCGCCCATTTCCTAAAAACTGGTACACAGTACTGTGAAACTCACTGCTTAGCTGTAGAAATACAATTCAATAAAATGTAATCGAAAAGAATATGAATTAAATATAATATAAAATAAAAACTAATAAACACAATTAAAAACTTTTTTCACGAAAACTACAAATCCCGATACGATGGTTGAAGAACGAGAAAAAAAATTAGAGTTATGAGTCATTGTGTCACGTCATGTTGTCATGTTAGCTCAATTGGTTAGAGCATACCCCGGCTAAAGAAGTGGATGGGCGCGGGTTCGAATCCCGCACATGAGTATATTTTTTTCTATAAATTTGTAATGTGTAACTACTTTCACGTTAGAAAAGTATCAAATGCATATTTTTGTTTATTTGGTTTACTTATTTATCCAGTTATTTCAACAAATTTGAATTAATAAAATTCCATACCTAAAAACTTTCCAAATTGATTTAATATGGCAGAGTTTTGAGGTAATAAACGTTTTGAAAAATTAAACAGAATTGATAACCTCGCCCTATTTTGAGGCGGATAAAATTAGTTATATCTAGCATATTAGTTCCAACACAATTAGCAGTATACTGATAGTTTAGCATCGTCTTCCAAAGCTGAACTGTTCAGTTGAAAATGCCCTATGCGACCTATCCAAGAACGTGCACACTTTAGAAATCACGCTTACGGAATTCAAGCAATGATGGCCGAGCGGTAATAGCTATGGACTGCCGTGCCACAGGTCCTTGGTTCCATCCCCACCGCTGGCTTGAGCTTCACCTCGAGGTGGAAGGGCATTTTGCGAGAATGGTCGCTTGGCTAGCTACCACCCTCAAGTAGAAAATCTGTCACCAACCACCTAACAGTGTGTTCCGGCAGCAGTCCCTTAGAGTCAGTAAAATTACAGGCACATGAGACTTCAGAACTGTATGACTCAGTGTGACGGACGCAGTGCAATTTGTCACTTGTGACGAAATGCATCTATTATAGGCACAGGTTAGTCAATTTATCATCATCAGGTGGAACTCGGATTTGTTACGTCACAATAAAAAATAAAAAAAACTGCTCTAGTCATAATAGACGTACAGAACTCATATTTAAAGGCATAGAAAAATAAACGCAACTATAACTATTTTAACACCAAAGCCAATTTAATAGTCGCAGTGAGCCTCGGTTTATCCTGAACCGGGATCTCGTACTTCAAAGAATTTCTAATAGCGAAATTGTGTTCTTACTGAAGCGCACGACGGCACGCTACCTTTTTCTCATTCCGAAGATATAAATTCCAGCACACAATATGAAATGGACCGCACTCAATGCGGGTAGTCTTGCAATGAGTTCACGTTATTATTGCGTCGATGGAAGTTATTGAACTGATAACGAGACCAATTGCAATCGTTAACTTCGAACATTAAAATTGCACTAGTATTTGGGGCACTGAAAGCATAACACGTTCACACGTTCCACGATTGAACGGGCATAACATTAATTTATTTAAAATCGCGGCTTTTGTCGTGTGCCAAAGTTGGACTTAAGGTAAATTGAATCCTATATAGTATATGTGCCTACATAGTGTGTAATGTAGGCATAGATATTGTTTGTCCTTCCGTGACTTGCCGGGCTAGAATGTGTCCGCCCCTTTACTACAGCTAAACTAAAGGTAAAATACCCTGAAGGTGGGCAGCAACGCCTTTTGAGGAACTTATATCGTCTGCCAAGGAAGAAGGGCTTTGCAAGAATCCCCACGACAATGGGGGAGCCTGTGTTCAGCAGTGGACAATTCAGTTGATACAGTACAGTACACTCGTGTTTGTCAAAGTCTTTTAGAAGTACAAAGTTTAATACAATTATGTGTTAGATTTAGATGTTCCTAAACAATTTAGTTATATCAGTCAGTAGAGCAATGTGACTGAACAGGAACTAGCTTAGAGATAGCATTATAAGATGGCAAATCCTGTATTTTTTAGAATACACCTGGACGTGGAGGATACAACAGTAATCTAATCTGCATTTACATCCCTTTATATGTTTTACGAACGGGTATTAAACTTGCATTTTATTTAATTTACAAGACAAACATTTGAATCAATCTTTCAAAAAGAAAACAGGGCCTAAGATCATGAGGCAAGTATCTAAGTATTTTAATTAACATATGCAAGATTTCGTTCCTTTCCTTAACATAGGCCCCACCTAAAATACAAACAGATTTAACAAGGTTAAACAAATAGAAATGGCTTATTCACTAAGTAAATGTGGTTGTTCCAGATTAGCAACAGCGTAGACTAACTTGTTTAAAGTTGATATACCTGTGGGATAACCTGGTAGTGCTGTCATAATATAAACTGTGGTTTACTCAAAACTACTCACAAACCGACAAACCTCTCGAATGTTAGTTTTAACTTACTCCTGTATGAAATAGCGACAAAGTTTCTCCACATTTTGAAGGAAAATCACTCTTACTTCTAAGTTCACTATTAGCTTCACATCTGTCTTAAAATAAATTGAGGTAGTTTTCAAGATTAGAAGCGGACGACATGGAGTACTTCGATGTGAAAATGAATTCGTCTATATGTATGGTACTTCTTCAAGCTTTATTAAAGAATTGATTTTCGAACAAAGTACGAAGACAATACCAAAGAGGTAAATAACGGTAGAGTTTGCGTCATCTTTCGAGTCCCCGGTACAACAAACTTTGACAGCTTCCACAAAGATTTCCGGTTCCTGTTCCATACTGCTCCTGATATTTGTTTTTAATTTTAATGAAAGGAGAATAGCAGTGACTTCTTAACTACTTTATCATAAATAAATTAGACGGTATTCGATATTTGACGCCATTTATTAGCAGAGTGCCCAATAAATAACAATGATCCATGCTAAATATTTTCAAGGTGTTAACCCATGGAAGCTATTTTTGTATTTTTCGATAATTTCAGTCTCTAAAAAGGAACTTGCTGTTATATTTTTATATAATAACATATGTATTATATATTTATAAATGCAACAATAAAAAAGGGCTTTAAATATTTAATACTTATCCTATCACAACAGGCAGGGCAATCCCATATGGTTAATCTTGACCTTATTGAAAGTTCCCCTATCAAAGTTCACAGATTTCTACTTTTTATTGCTAGATTTGGACTTTGATGATATAAAACATGTTCGAAGGCTTTAGAGGATAAAAGGTCAATTCCACCAATCTAGTGCTAGTGATTTGCTATGCAGAACATAATTTGACTACCACTAAAATAAGATATGCTCCTGATATCATAGTACGTAAAATCTGTTGGCAGTTTTTTCATGTGTTGGATTTCTGTCGTGGTAAAGGAAAACTCATTGCTTAGACTTTTATGGCATGTTACAGCCGCTGAGGGCATAAAAATTGCACAATACTTGTAAATGGAAGTTAATTTGTGTACCGTAGAAATATAGCTACTTTGCTATAGAGCCTTAACTATCAGCTATAACAAAGTGGCCATATTTGTGTTTAAATTATGGGGCTATAACGCCAAGCTTGACGGTTATTATTAAATCATGCGATTTTACTGTACAGTTTTCTGAGTAGCTGTGCTCCATGGTATTCTCAAACTTAATTATTACAGTAGCTTGCTTACACTAACATATTTCGGATGCATAATTAGGAGAGGGGAAGATAGTCTAGAATTAAAAGTTGTAGTCAATTGGACGTGGCAGTATGTGGAGTATATCAGTATTAAATGACATGCATAAGAGCCTCGTTGATGTCTGAATTAAATAAACGAATTTGATTATTTTTACTTTGACATTGAAAGAAACAGATGACGTGAAAGTTCATCAATCATATGATCTCAACAGACCAGAGAGTACTGCACTATATAGCCGGATCGTCCACTGCTTAACACGGCCAGATCTTAGGGGTAGCAGTGTAAGATGGGAATTCTTCAGAAGGCGCTGCTGCCCATCTGTATTCTTATTCTATTTGGGGGCGATATGTCCTGCACTGACGTCCCGCTTGAGGTGTTTTGCTCACCTGTATTTTATTATAGCCTTCTATGACACAATCGGGAAGAGACAGTGACATTCTAGCTCGGCAAACACCGCATAGAGACACCACTCCTTCTAAATTATATGCGCCTATTAAGAAGGTCATAGATCAAAACGAATGCAGAGAGTTTGTCCAATCCCGCCACAAAAGTGACCATGGTCTTCAACATTGAAGAAACGATCGCAGAGAGCGATAAGCTTATAAATTTCAGAATGCACTGCATCAAAGAGACAGGTTATTACAATGTCTCGACCAAATTTCATTGGCCTGACAAACGGTGCTTTCGTAAAGCAAGTGTCGTCGTCGGTGTCATATGCATGTCTCATCTCAACTTAGATTTGTTGCAGATTATATAATACGACGTAAGTATACGTAGAACTCCAACAAGCATTTGCAAATTAAACGTCGGTACGATTCGCTGGATCCGATTAGACAGGGGTCTCAATTAGACGAAATTGAACGTATACAGAGTACATTTAAAATTCGTATAAATTTTAAATGTACTCGCTCGGCATCATCACGGTTTATACGGATAAAAATACAATCAATATAAATTTTAAAGTTTAAAGCATATATGTATAGGTTTACTTCTATTATTGGAAATTTAGTTTGTCTATGTTACATAATTCTTAACATTTTATAAAATATAATATATGTTAAAAATATAGAGCAAGTCACGTTCCCATTAAAGGCAGACTACACTCACTATGAACTAACAAATTTATTTTTGAAATAACATTTATATCACTGAAGAATTCTTCATAGTATTAATTATGTACAGGGTTATTGGTAAATGGCTAATAACTTCTTAGGGTACACTTCTGCTAGTCCTGACAATCATTTTGACATGCTTTTTTTTATAATTTTATTTTTTTGTGTTTTAATGCCTACTTCGAGCCAAAAGTGCCCGCCGTGGCAACACTGCAACACTGTGCTCCCTTTGAATAGAGTTTTAAATATTACATCGAGCAAAGTAATAAAAATATGGAATGCCTATATGCTTATTACGTCAAAAACACAAAAAAAAATTAAAAATACCAAAAAAAGCCCTTGTCAAAATGTTTATTAGGACTAGCAGAAGTCAACCCTTAGAGGTTTTAGCCATTTACTAATAACCCTGTATAACAGCTATTTTATTCCGTTATCCCGTAAAATCCTAAGAGTTCGCTTCCTTTTATGATATCAAAAGTTTAAGTCATGAAAGGTCCATTGCCTAGTAACGCCTGAAAATATAAGTGTATTCTATGGATTTTTTTTTTCTGGCAAAGCGGTCCACCCTTGGAACGAACAATAAGAAAGGCTCGTAAAGATTCATTTATTAGGTACCTGTCTCAGCAGGCGTTCTTTGGTAACGAAGTTCAATTATAGAAGATATTCCCTGACGTTTATTGTGTGATATGACTTACATATGGGTATATACATTATATGTATATACCCATATGTAATACTTATATGTATGAACATACATATTTCTGTCTATCCTGTGTTCTGAAATTTTGTTAATTTATCCTTCTTAGAGTGTAATAAAGTATTGTTGTATTGCTGTACAGTAAATAAAAATGTGGAACTGAAAGATCCAAAACGTCGAGGCTATATTATTTCCATTTGAAACAGGTAGGAGTAGGTAACTCATCCATTTGCGAGCGTGAATCTGAACGTATTTTTGCGATATAAATTAATTTTCCCTCTGCCCCCATCCCCGACGGTTGTTCCCCCGAGAACGGTGTTATATTGCGGCACAGAGCCCTAGAAATTTAATAAACGACATCCAACGATTTTTGTATACCTATAAAGCGCTTTAATTTTATGAAAACAACTAATTATTTAGTACTTACTACACAAAATCAAATGAAATTATGATTTTCGACGTTGATTTTAGGTTTATATACATGTATGTTTGTGGTATTGTAAAAAAAAACAATTGGTTTCATCTCGTTCCTCGGTCAGTTTGTTGTGATCGGTTGATTTCAGTTATTTATGCATTGATTTATTCTGTCATTAATTAATATATTTTAGGAAAAAAAATAAGAAAAAAGTCTCACCTCCCACATGAATTAGCCCCGAGGTTAGTTTTCTTAAAACATATATGCAAACTAAGTTTAACATCAACGGGTCCAAATTATTCCGTTTAGACTACGTAACTATTATATTTTTTTAATGTTTTCCTAAAATATATAAAATTAATATTTCCTTAAAATGCAACTAATTATTGATTATGGAGTTCGGCTACTAACTAACCAACACGGTCTAATTATAAGCATAATCTTTTCTACCTCAAGATTAGAAATGCATAGTACAGGACCAAACGCAATGGCCGCTAAAATATATAATAAATTACCGGTTCAAATCAAAAGTATAGAAAATGTACACAAATTCCTCCGAGTCCTAAAAAATATACTGCTTGAAAAGTGCTATTATACTCTTGAAGATTTTTTTAAGGATGCCTTGATTAATAGATCGTTCCCTTCCGCTACACATTGCTATACCCTATTAGGGTCATTATGTACCATTCCACCTAATTTTGGTTTGTTTATATAAGTCATGTAAACCGCAATTGTATGTACTAATTATTGCAATAAATGATTGAGTATTGAGTATTGAGTCTTCAACTTGAACCTACCTTATCTTCATCAACAGCCATTACGTTAAACTTTGTACAAAGGCCTCCCCCAGTAGAGGGAGTTCGCTAAAATATCAGCGCATGACAGGCGTTTTAGAGAACGCAGTGTTAGATGACTGCTCTTCAGACTCAAGACACTGCTGTCCTGGTATTTTCATTACATCTGATGACTCCCACAGGAAGATTATGATGGAGTCCAATTTCAGCCCAGCACCCCACGGTCAACAGATCTTATCTTATATCTTATCTATGTAATACTTAGACTGTATTGTCTATGCAAGACAAGGTATAAGTTTCTTATTAAACTTAGTAGATGCAAATGTGAACCCAAGCACTGGATATACGTGAAGGGAAAAAAATATTTGGGATACTATCAAAAAAATAACTCGAAGTGCTTAAATAACCCAACACTTAAACTAATAAAAAAAAACAAAAAAAAATACTTTTAGGGGTAAAATTAATGATAAATCGTAAAACTGGCAAACCAAGAACCATAGGCTCACGTACATGCAAAATTTCACTGAGTGTGAACACTTATTTTTAATAAGACGAAAGTACAATTAGTATAGAAAGCACTACGTCCACTCTAGCCTTAAAGTAAAAGAAATCCAAAAAAGGAACCTGAATGAATAAATGAATCGGCTCAGTTCGAGAGGAGCATAAAGGAAATACGAAACGTCGATCTCGTGATTTTTTTTCTTATTTCTCGCAGGCCTTAATTTGCCTTAACAATAACTATTTATTTAACTTAGTACGTAGGTTAAGACTACATAATCAATGAAAATAAATAGGTATCTAAGCCCTTACCGAAGTACAGGTGGAAAAAACTTAACAGGAAAACATTTTGTAGTGTTACAGTTTGTTCTATTACGTTTTGTTTTTTTTTCTATGAACTACTCATTACTTTAATGCTTACTATTGTTCTCGTCTGTTCGAGCGGAGGGGTTTGCGAAAACCAGCCCTGCGTTGATCTTCTAATTAAAAGCAGGTCTACGCAGTACGGTGCTGGGCCCACCCATGTTGACAGAACTTCATAAATTTTTATTTGGTTATTTTAAACAGTAAATGTGATTTTTTTAATGGAATTAAATATATTTTCTTTGTTTTAGTCCATCAGAATTTCTAGACATAATACGGCAGAAAGTAAACTGAAGGGAATGAGTTGGTAACATCCAACTCAAATCGATATAAGTAGTATCCCATTATTAATAATGGGAACCCAAGAATTTGAAATTAAAATTGGGGCCTACACTTAAGTGTAGGCCCCAATTTTAATAAATTATTCATTAATGCTTTTGATGAATTGATTAAGATAACTATAATAACTGTTTTCCACCGCCGCAAAGTATGATAAACGCTATTTCGTTTACTTGGATCACATATTTTATAGTTATTTCGATTTAAAAAGTTTTTATTCTGTTCAAATATAGACCAATCTGTTAGTAAATCCTTTCTAATGAAATATTTATTTGTGCAACAAGAGAGCAAAGTCGTTTTTTGCTTCGAGTGTTGATTTTGAGTCCTGAGTAAGTGAAGGATTCAATGTTTCAATCACTAGCGTAGCGAGTGATTCTAAAGTTGAATCCTGAGTGTGGTGAGGGATTCAAAGGCAGGAGATGCAAAAATCTTTGCTCTCTTGTTGCACCAATAACTATTGTCACACTCAGTGAGCAAAATGGAATTTTGGTCACTGATTTCAGGCAGCAAAACCTACATATTTGAGCTACTGAAGTGAAAAAGATATTTCCAAGTCAGTTTACAAATGACGGGAAGTAATAGCCCGGCATACACGGCCCCACGATTTATGATTACTCAATTCTTCAATAGAGTGTTTTGAAATATTCTCTTTTAGCATTACATGAGATACTTATGTAAGTATTTATCTGAGATCGACATAATCACAATGAATGAAATTTACCGGCTAACTTATTACTTGGCCTTATCAACGTATACGTCACAGGATTCGGTCTACGAAGCATGAGTTTCGGTGAGAAAATCGGAAATGTGCATGAATTTTCGAATAGCTTCTAGTAGTTTGCATAGTCATTCGAAACCGACAGCTTAGATAAATCAATGTTTGCTGTGGTCGTAATTTGTATAGGCGACCGATAGAGGCATTTGGGTATTGAGCGCTTACGTGTTTCGGAGGGCACGGTAAGGCGTGGTCATATCTTTGAGTTTCTAATCATCGAAGATTGCAGTTGTGTCTTAGGATGGCTGTTAGTATTGCATGATAGTAGGGCGTATTCCAAATGCCCGCCTTGCGATCTACCATCATCGAGTAGAATACCTGTTGCCGAGAATCTAGCGGTTTGATTGGGTCGAATATCATTTTGTCTATTTTAATTTTAATATCGTTTACTGGATATAATACACTAATTTGTATGTCATCACAAACTGTTAGAATAACTTTATTAAATATTTAATTTATTTCATGTTAAATTTAAAATCTATTCCTGCATATTATTTATTGGTATAGGTACAACTAATATGATATACTCTTCGATTTTTTTTAAATTATATATTTATGGTCTATATATACTTACTATTTTTTGTTAAAGTAACTATATTTGTTTATTGTAAGCTTAATGAAATGACTACGTAATTTAAGTATAAGTGCGACGACGAGCGAAGCTACGAGGAGTGTTTGGTTTCTGTCCACAAAAAATCGCCTGCGGGCGAGCGAAGCGAGCGTGTCGCTGAAGCAGAAGCGATGAGCCAGAAGAAATAGCATATTTTGTTGTAATTTTGTAAGTCTCTTCGCTTAGCAGGCGTTAATTCAAAATAACAAAGAGAAATTAGATTTAAGAAGCATTATTTTTATATTTTATAATACTTCCTGTAGTGCCATGGGAAAGTACAGAAAGATCTATGCCACTAACTGGTGGTCCAAGCAGTCATGTCACGGGAAACATAGCATAGGATGTATACACATGTTTTTTTCACATTGGTAGTTAGTGAAACGTTTTTCAGTGGTAGGTACTTACTCCTCGGATCCCAATTCCAATAATGATGAGAATACTAATAGCTTTTCAGTTATTATGTTTAAAATTTTAGTAATTTACATTATTATTAGGTATTTATAAGACAGCTGTCATGTAATAATGCTTACCTTAAAAAAAACTTAATTTAAGGTTAGACTTAATCCATTAGTCAATGAGAATTCTCTTGTGTTGTCGGCTGTAACGCGTACAATAAAAGATCGAATATAAACACGCTTCCATCTCAGGGTACACTCGGCCCTAAATTCGGAGATCGTTGGTGTGAGTAAGGGGCAAAGTAGGGTTACCTTACCTTCAAAGGACCGGTAGCGGGGAGTTTCCTACCACCCCGGGTGGGATGGGGGTCCCAAGAGACTCTAATAAATCGCACGAAACCACCAAACTAATGAACGTTAACTTGAATTTAGTTAAAACGGCAAGAGATGGTAAAGGAGCCGTAGGAGAGCCAAGCGTAGCGGGGTAGGGGGGCGGCTGCAAGGAACTCTTATTTTGGACAAAACAATTGCTTATTCGTTATTAATAGTTATTAAACGAATGATCGTAAATATCCGCGATAAAGGCTGTCTGATAATTTTGACTATCTCTTAGCTTTATTTAGTTGAGAAAATTATATTTTGTCCAAATTAATCGCTCAGTGTAGACCCTGGATTGTTTTATTAACTATTGATGGAAATATGTTGTACGAGAGGTGTAAGAGTAGGTGAGCATTGTTATGCGCAGTTATGCAGCCACACTCACAGTCGTGGGTCGTAGCATGCTGCTCTTTAGGCGCATTTTGAACTTAGTAGCATTTTACGACACCCTAGAGAATAATATGGAACGGTCATTTTATTCCCAAGCCACCTGGCTTGAGTGCAGTGCTCCTTATTATTTCCAAGTCTTAATTATATCCGAGGGGTATTACTTAAACTACCAATGCGAGCATTTCCAATGTGGGCTAGCATCAGGATATTGGCTGTAAAACCGAAACGAAAACTTGTGTGTCGTTAGCAAAACATTATTTCATGATAAAATATGTTCTTCTGTTGTTAGGGAAAATTTTACGCTTATATATTTTTACTACTGCCCAAGGGGTGCTGGGCTAGAATGTTATCCTCATCGCTCCCCGTGGGTGTCGTAAGAGACGAATAAGTGTAAAATACTAGAAGGTGGGCAGCAGCGCCTTTTGAAGAACTGTTATCTTACACTGCGACCCCCAAGACGCATGCCAAGCGTGAGAATTATGGCAAACCCTATTTAATTGAGGATGTTATGTTTAGCATTGGACTATCCAGCTATTATAGTAACCTACACTTTTACTTCGGGGAAACTAGGTTTTCATTAGTATCGAGCGTTGCTCGGTTCCCAGGTACTAGCAAAAACGCTAAACCCTGGACTCACACACTAGAAACATTTTTGTCCAATTCCCATTAACACAGTAGATCTATAGCTCTATCTATTGTGCCAGTATAGCTCGGTTTAATGAAGAAACGAATCAAAGATGGCGCTGCTTACCAACACTTAACACTATAAACTGTCTGTGCAATTAAGAAAGATAAAGAAACCTGAGTTTTAAGCTTGATAACCGATTCGTACAATTTATTTTTTATCGGTTAGTCTGGAACTGGTTTCATAGGGTTTTTATATATTATTATTTATTATGAAAATATCGTTTCGCAGGAATGTTTTTGAAAATTATTACTTTCGCAGGGATCATCATCAACCTTTATACAATAAATGTTCTTATTTATATTTTAATTTTATTTTTAAATATTATATGATGCATAAACCGCAATGATGCGATAATTTAAAAAATGAGCATAACTTAAATTGAAAAGCACTCATATTTTATGAGCTGCACCGTGAACCTATAGGGTTTTTCAGTAGGGACGCGTGAACTTTGACAGCGCATAGCAGCCATCTTGGTAAAGTGATAGCTGTAAAATTTTGGCATAAACACATATTTAGTTGTGACTAGTATTGTTCAAATCCGCTATACGGCACCAACGCGCTAGAGACTATAAACTATATTCGAATAACGCGGTATATTATACGCTATCGTTATAACGAAACAAGGCGCTCGCGCTAGATGCTACGTGCTAGGTGTTGTCACAATAGCGTCAGGCGCAACGTGCTATTTGTAGTATTCACTAGCGCAGCGTGGCTCTAATGAGTAACGACTTTATTCTAACACATACAAAATTAAATATTACATTCCTTCATTGTAATAAATAGAATTAACTTTTCTATATACTATTCAGGCTTAGGACTGTCTATAATTTTCTTGTATATTGATATGAAATGTGTGCATTTATAGGCGTATTTACAAGTTCATTTATGATAGGTATGTACAAATACAACGTTTTGTTTCTACTCTCCGAGTAGAATTTTTTAAAGTTTTTTTTTTACTTTATATTTATACATTGTTCCTTTTTGTTTGTTGTATGTATTAAACTTCACTACTTTTACTACTACTACTAGGTAAGCGCGAGTTAATAGATCGCGCGCGGTCACACAACACAAACGAGTAATAGGTATATAGCGCGTAGGCCCATAACGCGTACCTACATGCGAAAAGCGTGTTACCGCGATCGCAAGCACGCGAGACGTTATATTTATAGCGCGAAGAGAATATACACATAGCGTGTTGTATGCGCTACAAAGCAATAACGCTATACTGTGGCGCTATATGCTATATTATCCACCACTAGTTGTGACATTTCACCATAGAATGCTACACACTTCAACAACGCGTAAATATTTTAAAAAAATATTATCAAAATCCGTGCTCGATTCGCCTAACGTTCCGTATATTGCGTCCAATTTATGGCGTTCAAGGCCGTCCTGCAGAGTCCACAATCCGTCGTTTAAGAAGAAACTTTTAACTTTAAGGTTAAATGGTATGGATCTCACAAACATGTGGTCCCAACAGGACGGCGCCACTTGCCATACAGCACGGTAAACATTATGATTAATTCGAAGGCTTCGTCACCTCGCGTGCTGGTGAGATCAACTGGCCATCAAGATCGTGTGACTTAACACCGCTCGACTACCTTCTGTGGCGACTTCGAGCGCTCTTAATGAAAAACCTTTTCAAAGACTTTTTCCAAGCTATAATAGACACTTCACGAGTAAATAATAAAAAAAAATATTAAACAAGTTCTTGTAATTCAAATTCTACATTAAAAAACTATCTTTGTACAAACATTGTTGAAGGACGAGCTCGTTAAAATTGTATCGCTGCAAAATGTTTATTTTCAGTGTTTGAATTCACTGAATTGTAAACAATTTTCCTTTTCTTCAGGATACCTACTTTAGAGAAACAACTCTTCTGCAAATAAAGGTCATTGGCAACCCTTTCTCTGCAATAGTTTCCAATGCAAAATATACTTAAATAGAAAAGTATACTTTCATTGGAACGGAAAGCGGCTTACTCGTGCAAAATACTTCAGAATATTTTCATAGAATTGCAACAAACAGTATGCTTAACTATGGGCACATGATTTTGTACTTATAAAAGTCTTGCCAGACATTATAGAAGCAACTTGGCATTATTTCTATATTTTGTAATATATACACAATATATATATGACTGTTATTGTGACGGAACAAGCTCGAGGCCCACCTGATTTTATGCGGACTAACCTCTGCCTATAACAGATGCAATTCATCACAAGTGACGAATTGCACAGCGCCCGTCACCTTGAGACATATTTGTTAAGTCTCATGTGCCTGTAATTTCACTAGCGCTCAAGGACTGCTGTCGGAACACACCGCTAGGTGCTTGGCGATAGATTTTCTTCTTGAGGGTGGTCGCTAGCCAGGCGGGCATTCGCAAAATGCCCTTCCACCATGCGGTGAAGCTCAAGCCTGCGGCGGGATTCGAACCATGGACATGCGGGACGGCAGTCCATAGTCAATGCCACATAGCTATCACTGCTTCAGAATCTTGTAACAGTAAAAAGATTCATATTTTTTTATATTGAGATTGAGGTGAAACTAAAATACTTCATTTCACCGAAATCCATTCTTTTTCAATCACCTAGCTCTGGTAATGAAGACGCTACCCTGCTATATTTCTAAATATGAATACTGCTTGTATTCTTATTTAGAAATATAGCAGGGTCCTATCCTTATCCTATCGAGTACTAAGCAAAAATCACACTTACAAATTATCAGAACAGAAACTCTTATCAGTTATTTTTCAGTAGAAACTCAGTACAAAGAACCGTCTGTGAGCATCGTATATAAGAGCTCTTTGATTAGAGAATGAATATAGTTTTTTATCAATAAACTTAAGTGGGCAGTCATTATGTCTGTTTTAGACCATTTTGTTACGGGGTCCATATCAATTACTAAGGAATGTATATATAAGTTCAAGTCTAGTGGATCCTCCTGACATATTAACCCGTTTGGTCAAATATTAATTGCTCGAAAACGTTTACTCGATTATCTATAAGACCTAGTCATTCTGAGCAATGTAGTTCGGGGCGTCGATGCATCAAAATCCCCAAAAAACATGTATAATAGCTATAACGTCAAATTGACGGCCTTAGTGATGATCGCATATAACTACAATATGCCCGACATAAATCAAGTAGTGAACCTGTACAATATCCATATTATTATTTACAAAAATTTAAAAGAAACTAAAAGGAAATATTAAAATATATCCATTAATAACAACAATTGAAAACACCGATTTAAAATCTAGTTTTTAGTTGTGGGACAATCAAATAACTTTTATGTTTAAGACAGTAATTGTTATGTGATATGCAATAAAGATATTGGATTTGAAAAAAATAAAGAAATTTATCCTTTCGCAGATACCTGTGGAACCCTAATAAAACGGCCCGACTCCCACTTGGCTGGTTTTTTTAAGTATGGCAATGGCGTCCATTTTATTTAAATGTGTCAACTTCTCAACTGCGAAGAAACTTTTCAACCGTGGAATAAATGTATATACAGCTCTTTTTCTTAAAAAATAATATTTTTCCAGTCGCAAACCTAACCTGACTAGACTAAACAGACCTTAATAATTTTTTATGCGCGATGCATGTATAAGGCTTGAACTTAACTAAAACCCTACGTGCATTCCTCCACCACGGTGAGGGAATCTTCCCTAACGTTGTCTGCATACCCCACGGGTTCGCGTTATCATTTTCCATGTTGCTCCTGCCGTAGGTCTGAATTAATCGAACTTCTGCGGCTGTGGAAGGGTGGCCTTGCTTACCAAGATCTCCCCTCAGACGTGTGGGCCCGTGCAAGCCCATGGATAATCTATTTGGTGCAGTGACTTTCCGAAACATCCGTGTCCGGAAACCTGCACAAATGGGAAGGTCGGCGACCCGCTGGTTTACCCAGCTCCCATGGGCCGGCCTCCACCATTCACTGCCCGGAGCGCCATATTCCAGATACGCAAACTGATCTTCAATCTTATTTTGAAGCTCGAACCCCTGACAGAATTATGAAGCGCCGGCAGCCGAGCTTGTATAGTCATTCTTAAACGTTCTCTACGTTAAGCAATGGTCGCTGCGATCATAACTTGGATGGGTAACAGATAGTGGCATTCATTACTGAGGGTTTCATTCCAGTTGCAAATTATGTCATCGGTTTTGTTTATTGACTTAGGATGACATTCGTTAAAGCATCTTGGTAGAGCATTTTGAAAATGTGCGTCTAAATAGAAATTCAATAGAAAATTATCTGTTACCAAGCACGTACAATCAGGTTTGATTATGTCCAAAGGAGAAAAACAATATTTAGGACATAACGTTAGCTTCCTGAAATAATGAGAGCTATAATGTATAATGTGCTAAAATATGTAAATTGTATTGCAAAATCCTAAATCATTGGGTTCCCATTATAAATATTCACAAATAACACTTAACACAATGCACGTTATGAATTTCCTGAATGTTATGTTATTATTTACCAAAATGTTGAATTCTATAGTAAATATGCCCAATAAACTTGTTATTTAAGGTTGAACTGGCCGGTCAGTTCTCTATACAAACGGCGTAGGGTGATCACTCCCTTATTTGAGATTTAAGGTGCAGAATTAAGCATAATATTAATTGAACTCGTCATTATCTAGGCTTGTATCGAAACACAATTTTAAAAAGATAATTAAGTTGAAAGTTATGAGTCTCGAAAACTTTATATGAAAATGTTCCGAGGCTCATAACTCTCAAGTTAATTTTCTTATTAAAAAAAACTGTTACGATACTAGCCTAGATAATAAAGAGATCAATGGATGTCATGCTTTGATTTGGACCTAAATCCTCAAATAAGGGAGTGATCACCCTACGAGGTTTGTATGGAGAACGGACCGGCCAGTAATGGCCAACATGAGGAACCACCGGTAGTCAGTGCTTTAAATCCCCACGGATCTAGTAACATTTGTTTTTCATATTCATATAGTTCGTTTAAAGAATATCGTGTTGTTGTTATATTTTTTTTAAAACTTCTACCTCTGTCGAAGCGCTGCCAATCACCTTAGTAATGAATATTGTAATAATTTAGTAATATACTTACAAATGGTAAAAGAGTAGAGACAAAAAAAGAATAGCCCCGAGTTTCTTGCCCGTTCTTCTCGAAGTGACGCTATACTACTTTTGCTGAACGCGACAGTAAAATGATTTAAAAGTAAAATGTTGTGATTAACGTTCATAAGATGGAGAAAGAGGAAAATAGTCAAAGTGGGAGTGAAATAACCTATTTCATCTCTAACAAAGTCATGTTAAATAAATTTCCATAATACGTCATGTATTGTCAATATAACAGTTTTCTACAGCATCTTTATATTAAACTTCAATATTACCTGCGTTCAAAGCATCTTTTATCAAAGCTTACGTTTCTGTGTAGTTTTCAACCCTCCCGTGTATATATTTACTTTATACTCCAACCTTTGTGTAGAGTGACAGGGACCTTCCTAAGTATACTTGCTAAGGAAGTTATTAGCCTACCGGTTATTATAGCTTATTTTGTACCGAAAGACGCTAGATTTGTTTGATGTTATTGTTTAATGTGAAATTATCTTAACTGTTAATGTAAGATTTGAATCTCGTTGAAGCAGTTATGGCTCAGTGGCATTGGCTATGGACTGCCGTGCAGCAGGTCCATGGTTCGAATCCCGCCGCGGGCTTGAGCTTCACCGCATGGTGGATGGGCATTTTGCGAATGCCGGTTTAGCGACCACAAGTAGAAAATTACATTACACTCCTTGAGAGCCATTAAAATTACAGGCACATGAGACCTAACAACTGTACGTCTCAGCGTGACGGGCACGTCGTTGACGAAATGTTGTAGACAGAGGTTAGTCCACTTAACATCAAGTGG
This sequence comes from Plagodis pulveraria, assembly GCA_963890685.1. Lineage (NCBI taxonomy): Eukaryota > Metazoa > Arthropoda > Insecta > Lepidoptera > Geometridae > Plagodis > Plagodis pulveraria. Next base: position 9,853,939 of record OY982949.1, on the reverse strand, counting down.
GTCTCGGGCTTGTACCGTCCCAACAACATAAAAAAATTACTTCTCTATTGTAGTCATACTCGTACGTAAGCAATATGATTATTTCCCGTGGGAGTGCCTAGAAGCCACATGTTATAACTTGTGACGAACCTGACATAATTCATTTCCGTTAATATCACTCTTTTCACATTATTAAATATACGCTATACAAGATTATTTTGAAACCTTACTAACCAGTGCAATAGATTTTTTTATGTTTGTTACCTCTGAACTTTTTACTGGGTGAACCAATTTTGATGTTTATTTTTTATTAGTAATCTGATGCCTTTCGTGTAGTTCCATTTCAATTTCATCAAAATCGGTCTAGCCGTTGTTGAGTTACACTCTAATAGCTGAAAAGTATTTTCCTATCTTGATGTAGTCATTGACAATGAACAGTCGATCCCATAAGTACCAAGGGCCACTAAAAAGTGAGATAAAAATTGTTTTAATAAAAACAGTTTTTTTTTTATATTAGTAAAACAACATCTTACAGACTCGTGATCTGTACTCTTTTTTATTGCTGTATTTTATTACATTTATTTATTTTTATCAGTGAGAATATTCCGTCATCAATATTCTTCCTGAAGGAAATATTACTGTAACAGCAGACTCGTGCACTGCTGAACACAGCCTCCCCTATTAAGGGGGTATTTGCCATAATCCCCACGCTTGGCAGGCGGCTTGGGGATCGCAGTGTTAGATGGCAGTTTCCCAGAAGGCGCTGCTGCTCACCTTCCAGTATTTTTCCCTTCGTCGCCTCTTACGAAACCCACGGGATGATATGGGGAGGTGCAATTCTAACCCACGGGGTGGAATATACCATATAAATATTCAATACATAACAGAGATATATACATATATATTTCTGTAAAGCCATGGTTTTATGGTTTGCCTCCGTTGCCCACCTGATGATTCCTCCAAAGGTGTCCGAGCTGTCATTGGTATAGTAAATGAAGCGTTTTATAAGGCATGACACTGCTACTAACGCATAAGAAACGCTGTCTCGAAGCTTGGTGACTCTTTTCCTCATTTGTACGACGATTACCAAGTCGTTAATCCAACCCTGCCCTTCATGTACGGTTAAGGTGCAGGACTCGAAACTAAACCCATAACGTTTGCTGTCGTGTGTTTCTTTCTTCTGTGTCAGTACCGTTTTAGCTTCAGGTAATGAACTTGAGGTTGCGATGAATATATAGCCGAGTACACCTCGCTAAGGGCATATGCCACATCCATGGGGTTTTTGTGGGTGTAAACCAGTCAGCCTCCAGCATCCCTGCAACCATTATGATGGCCCCGAAGTTGTTCACGTGAGCTTCGTCTATTAAAAATCATTTTTCTCTACGCTCTATGAAAATCTCCATCTTCTACGCTCCAAAGTTTGTACCTTGACCTCCATTTTGGCCAATAAAGGCCAAACTACTTTTTTACTACGTTGTCTATGCATTGCCTTAGCTTGTCTCTCAAATCTTTGGATGCTTCGGTTGTGACGGTGACTTTGTCAACTATCCAAGTTGTTTTGCGACATCCTGGAATCCCATTTATCCATGTGATGCCTGGCAACGTCCGCAGCTCAAGTCCTGCTGCTGGATTTAGTCATGTGGGTTTAGCCTTTTCGAAGATTTTCTCCAGTAGTATTTATGTGCACTGGGCTGTTACGACAATGGGATCGATTGGTGGTGTATGGAAGAAGATTCGGTCAGTCCACTGCTTTTCGCTTTCGTTCAGTTTGACAAACTCACCACTGGAGCTGAACCCGGCCATACCGACCTGACATTTATCCCTTTATGACTCGGGAAGTGTCGTTATTATATATGCCGCCTCTGTCTCCCCAACCCTCACGTCCAACAAAACATCGCATTTCCAGCGATATGCTTGCATGACGTTTTTGCAAATGGCCAGGTTTACATTCCGCGCTTTTTCAATCGCTAGGAATTCAAGGAATGCTTTGATCGTTATCTACCTAGGTTACTTAATTAGAGCTTTGTACTATCTGTCCAGATCATAACGTAACCTTTTAACTATTAAATAAACTAAACAGGAAAAGGTTATTGATATTTTTCCTCAGTTATTACTAAAAATGTTGAATGGCTAAAGGTCAACTTGAATGCACCTGATGTTAAGTGGTAACCACCACTTAACATCAGGTGGACCTCAGGATTATCCGCCACAATTCCATAAAAAAAACTAAATTGTCAAAATAAAGAAAATTTTAACGAAACAAGTATTAATTATTTTTAAAGTAAAAAACCCGACTACACCTTATTTATTTTTGTTAAGCATTTTAGCTTTCCTCTAAAAATTAAAACTGCAAGTTACATATTTTTGTGGAATCGTTTCTTAAAGCCCATTTTGGTAGCCCATTCAATGAGTTTGGGGAAACACATATTTTTCTTGTCACTTTAATTTTCTTTAATTTTCAAATTTAATTTTAATATTAAATTTTAATTTTTAGTTTTTTTTAATTTTAAATGATACCTAGATACCTAGTGTCACGCTATCAAGATTATCTAATGATATTTGTTATTTATTTTTGCTAAACCGTTTATATGGTGGAATAAAGAAACTCACAAACATACATACATAAATGATCCCTGAAAATTGCTGATCGGAAATGGATCATTTGTTTAAGGTTTAAATTAAATTTTTCGTTATTTTATTGTTGTTATTAGATTGGCACAACTGTTTTCCGTTATGGCACGGTGTTTGCGTTGCAGCTGTTATTTAGATTAAATACATAGCTGTTTTACTCATATCATATCTTGTATGTATTGCGAATTTCATAACGGACAAAAACATCAAAGACTGAGTTTGTCTTAAATTTCGCATCGCCAATGAAATTTCGTGTTCGGAGTCACTGAAAATATTACAAAAGGCTTACGGTGAATCAACTTTATCGAAAACACGTTCTTTGGAGTGGCACAAAGTATTCAAAAGCGATCGAGATATGATGGAAGATTTGCCCCGCTTTGGCAGGCCGTCAACGTCTGCAAGTGGAATTAACCTCGCAATTGTGAAGGAAATAGTGACTGAAAATCTTCATAAAAAATTGAAAGAGATAGCTGCCAAACTTTCTGTATCTCACGAATCAATCCATTTTAAATAATCACTTAGGTATGAAACATGTTGCCGCTCGGTACTCCCAAAATAACAGATTTTTCTTCTCAAAAACTCAGTCGCATATGAGTCACTCAGTCAGAATTGACTGAGTGACGAGTTGACTTGATTAATTGAGTTGACAAGTGAACGAGTCAATTCTGACTCTACATTCATGAAACGGCTTGTTACTGGTGATAAAGCGTAGGTTTGACATGCAAACTAGTCAACAAACTTCGGAGTAACGCCTTCCAACTGAACTGAAACCGGAAAACCACGCCAAATTCGATCAAAAGTCAATGTCATGTTTTCTTTGACTGTCGCAGTGTTGTGCACTGGTAATTCTTTCCGAAAGGTCAAACGGTAAATTTAATATATTATTGGAGCATTATGCGGCGATCAAGAGAGCAAATTCAACGGAAAAGGCCAAATTTGTGTGAAGAAAATTCTTGGATTTTGCACCACGATAGGGCGCCGACGCACAAGGCCATAATTTCGAAGGAATTTTCAAACAAAAACTCAACAAATACCATCGCGCAAGCACCCACCTTATTCACCAAATATGGCTCCAGCCGACTTCTTTGCTTAACTCAATTTACCACTTTGTGGCACCCGTTTTCACTCGGTGGGTGACATAAAGAAGAATTCGCGATGAGAAATGAACTCAATCCCGGAAAAAGCATACAAAAAATGTTATAAATTTGGATTAATAACTAACATTTTGTGTATGATTAATCTTTTTCTGTTACTTTCTTGACAAAGTAGTATAGTGTGTTTGTTGTAGGAGATTGGATAAAATTGAGCGCTTACTTTCGTAGCCAATACAGCTCTGTTCAAATAAGTCAACAAGCAAAACGCCATTATATTGGCAACAAACAGTCAGACACAAACTATTTGCATGATGGTTTGATCAAAATATGACTTGCACAAAGATTTTCACCTGCAGCGGGAATCGAACCCGTGACCCCTAGTTATACGCGCCAGGTGCTTTAACCACTGGGCTATCGAGGATGGCTCGACTGAGCCAAATTTATGCTATAATATTACGTTAACTGTCAAAGGAGACGGCGCGATAAAAAGCCAAAACTTTCCAATGTGATTTTTGCTTTTAATAAAATTTCGAAATAATATACACAATACATGTTTACTGTAGGTATGTATCTTCGTAAATAACGTTATAAAAGCTCCAGTTCTCGTCATACACGCCTTTGTTAAATCATCCACACACAACAAAGGTGACATAATAATTGAACAGTGCATCTAAGAGCTTGCAGCAACCTACGCAGAGACCTGCGTAAGAAGCAAGGTGTTTTATTACATTCTTTCGAGTTATTCAGACGAATAGCTCCAAAGAATGTAATAAAACACCTTGCTTCGTATCCTCGGAAAATATTTTAAACTATTGATGTATGGAACACAGCTATTGAAGATGAAGAAATCGACTGAACACTGCTCTTATGCAATTTTCATCGTTATTTCTACAGCTGTCGATGCAATTTTTTGTAGTACGACTGTTTCTATGCGACATTCCCGAAGCGGTGCACATCTCTGGGGCGCAGGCTCCGAGCCAGCTCCAACACTGTCCGAAATGTATTTGCGAATAGGTTTGATTGTCACTACATCAACCATGATTGTTACATGGTTCATGCGCTGACGAACAAAGAAATGACGCAGAGGCAGGCGAATTTTTAATATTATGATATGTTAAATTTATTTATTTATATATTAATAGTGTTTTTAATTGTATTTATTTAAATTTTATGGTATTTATTTGATCTATATAATTTTAAAATGTAATCTATAATTTATATATTGTATATGACTTATGGTTGAAATAAATGATTATAAAATAATATTAAAAAATGGTTGCTATTCGTTGTAATTTTGCAAATATTCTGTAATCATTGTTCGTATATCATGCGGATTATTTCCTTACCATTATTACATGCGGGTTCATTAAAACATTGTTTTCTTTATCAACAATCGCTTCCGTGCTTTGGAAGACATGTTCTATAACATCAGTCCCAGTTAGAAAATTAGAAAATTATGAGAAAAAATTACGCATTGGTTATTGCAAAAATTAAAATATTTTAATTAGTTCCAGTTGTTTTCTTGGGGTGGCAGTCGTTATACAGCATGGGGACAGGGTTACAAATGCTTGCTAACTACCACTCTCAAGTAGAAAATCTGTCGCCAAGCACCTAATGGTGTATTCTGGCAGCTGTCATTGAGAGTCAGTAATTCAAGGTCATCCTGCATAACATTTTCGAACAAACTATCACTAACATTCAGGTGAGATAGTTGTCAAAGGCAAGCCGAACAGCTTTAGCCAAAATAAACACTAAGGACAACAAAATAATAAACGGAATATATATTTTTAGCTAAAAATAATACTTCGGACCACATAAAAATAATATTATATGGTTTGTTTTACAAAATTACAAAATATTATTTTTATGTGGTCCAATTGTTTGTTTTCAGTTTTAAGGCCAACCACCTTCATGTCGCCTTTCGTAATTGGGAATGCTTTTGTTTATAGTACCTATATTCCATACCTGTCAAGGCGTTTAGTTCTCATACTGATAGCTCTGTTATTTACCAAATCTGCACCAATACTCCTTTAACATTGAGTGTGTGTGAAGATTCTACAATGTTGATACTTAGGCATATATTTTCGTTGAAGTCGCATTATACGACATGCAACCGACAGATTCGCTCCATTACTTACTCGTACTGACTTATATTCTTAAAGTAAGCAGATTACGGCTGTCGAGTATTGAATTCACACCTAAGAAGCATGATAATTCGTTGACGTAGAAATAGTAATTGACGTAGGTACACATACTGATATTAAAAAATCATCCAGATAAGTTTCTTTTTTCTGAAAAAGGTACGTTATTGCAAAACAAACCCGTCTGGAGACTAATAACTAACCTTTGGACTTTTGTTTATTTTTCACAGAATCTTAAATGTACCATTAGCATTAAAGATACATTGCAAAGAAAACTCTTAGCCTGTTTTTTTTACAAGTACAACAAGAGGTAAAAGCTTCAAAGAAATCTCTAAGAGCATTTGTTGCTTGATTGACGGCACGAGACGGTACTTGTCGCAAATATAGAGCTGCAATTGATTTTCAGTACGAAACGAATCTCTATAGTCGTATAATTATGTACACACTTACTTTTATCCTTATCGAACGAAATCTGGAAAATCCTACTGCAATGACAATCCCTTTAAAGCCTCTCCGTCGTCTCCGCCGGGGGCCATAACGCTTAATAAGTATTTTATTAATTCAAACTGTCAAACAGATAGTGACATATATCACACACTATCCTGAGAAAGTCACATTAATACTGTTATAAACTAGTTATTTTAGGCTTTACATAAACACAAACGTAGTTCTTATTGTTTGTTTTAGTACAGCAGTATTTAATAACGAAAAAACTGAGACATCTAATTTTGTTTACAACAATGCTTACCATGGTTATAAGTTCGCTCCTTGAGAAGGAAGCACTTATTGAGAGGTTTTCCCGCCCTAAGGTGGGAAGCAGCGTCTTCCACCCGCTACAAAGGAGATCAACATGTTTGTTTAAACAAACACTTTCTGACTATGAGATATGAAATATTAGATTGTTATACAAGGGTCAAATCAGCCCGTGTTTAACACTTTACTTTTCATTTAGAATATAAAGAAAGTAAAAATAGTAGTTTTTCTAAAATATTAATAATAATATAATAACATGAGTAGTACCTATTTTAAATTAATTGACAGATTGGAACTATTTTTGAAATTTTAAGTTCAATTTTGTTTGGAATATTTTTACGTGCTGCTAAAGTCCGAATGAAAAGTTAAGTTATGGTGTTTGAACGAGATGATAGAGTGACTGATTGCAATATTGTAATTGAAGGTGAAAAAGTGGAACACGTGAAAGAGTTTGTATACTTGGGATCCATGTTTACTAAGGATGGAGAGTGTGAAAGTGATATAAAAAGGAGAGTTAACACTGGAAACATGGTAATTGCACGCGTTTATGAACAGTTTGAAGCGCTCGTAGCGAAGTTTACTTAGCTGTTCTCAACCGATCAGCAAAGTTAAGCAACGTCGCGCGCGGTCATGAGTTGGATGGGTGACCGCTAGTGACATTACTACTGAGCGCTTCCGTGCTTCGGAGGGCACGTTAAGCCGTCGGTCCCGGTTGTCGTCTTAGGATGGCAGTCGTTATAGCATGGTGGTAGGGCATTTTGCGAATGCCCGCTTGGCTAGCTACCACCCTCAAGTAGAAAATCTGTCGCCAAGCACCTAACGGTGTGTTCCGGCAGCTGTCCTTGAGAGCCAGTACTTCTAGGTTAGCCTGAACAACATCTTTGACCACATCATCACTTACCATCAGGTGCGATAGTGGTCAAAGGCTAACCTATCAGGCATTAAAAAAATGTTCATGGGGGAGTGTTGGTTCTGACTGTATGGTAGTGAAAGTTGGGCATGGCAGAAAAATCATGAAAGTAGAATAAATGCAGTGGAGATGAGAGCATTGAGGAGCATGATTGAAGTAAAACGAAGTGACAGGATAAGGAATAGTGTGATAAGGGAACGATGTGGTGTGAATGAGGATATAGTGTCAAAAATCGAGAAAGGTATAGTAAAATGGTTTGAACATGTGGAGAGAATGAATGAAATGAGAATGACTAAACAGGTATACATGGGACAAGTGAACAGAAGTGTTGGAAGGGGAAGACCTAGGCAAACGTTCCGAAATCAGATTGAAGACGTTCTGAAAAAATGGCCAGGTCAAGAGTACCCGAAAACGACGCTTATGTATGAAAGGATTGCTGAGTGTAGATGAAGCGAAAGAGATATGCTAGGATCGTAGTAAGTGGAAATCCGTGGTCTCTGCGCACCCCTACGGGAAAGAGATGATTATATATATGTATGTAGGATTTGATGACTTTCATCCGTGTTAAGATGATAGTAGTTGTTCTATATTTATAATTCATTCAGAGGTTAGAACAATTTGTGAAACTTCAGTACCTATATTATTTTTCCATACACTTACGTTTTAGTACATTTTCGTTTCGTAGTACATAAGTTTTAGCACTTTTTGATACATTATATTGGCATCAAAACCTACAGTACAACTTCTTTCCGGATAGTGGTTATTTACATATCATGCGTATTTATCACAAATAGATGATTTTGTGGTACTAAGCAGTTTCGAAGCAGTGATGGCTCAGTGGCATTGGCTATGGACTGCTGCAGGTCCATGGTTTGAATCCCACCCAGAGCTTGAGCTTCACCGCATGGTGGAAGGGCATTTTGCGAATGCCCGCCTGGCTAGCGACCACCCTCAAGTAGAAAATCTGTCGCCAAGCACGTAACGGTGTGTTCCGGCAGCAGTCCTTGAGAGCCAGTGAAATAACAGGCAAAATGAGACTTAACAGGAATGTCTCAAGGTGATGGGCGCAGTGCAGTTCGTCATTTATGATGAAATGCATCTGTTATAGGCAGGGGATACCGCTTAACATCAGGTGGGCCTCGCGCTTGTTCCAAAATAAACTACATTTTCCCCAAACGACCTTGTGGATAAGAAATCCTCCATCAGCTACTACGTCACGGTTACTAAATTGAACATCATTTTCGGTTCTTTAACGGAGACTACAAGTTAGCCTTATTAAATTTTCTCATTTCACTGCCCTTGAAGAAAGCAAAAGAGTATTAGTATGTTATAATTTAATAATAATTACAGACAACGAAGAATATTTTATAATTTATAAAAGCTAACCATACAAAATATATTTTTTCGCTACCTATAACGTCTGGTTAATTTTCTGTATTCCCATACATATTGTTTTGAAATCCAACATGGGTGAAATGTACTGAACCAAACCTATCCATGTATCCATGCTATATGAAAAATAGTTGGTACTAGAAAGAAGATTTAAAGTGTTAAGAGTAGAATATGGCGAAATGCGTGACCAAACACAAAGCCGACAACTCGAGAACAATTAAAGTTAAAAAAAAAGGTAAAAATTATAGAAAAGAATAGATTTTTTTTCAACTTTCATACATGTTAGATTTTTTTCTAGAACATGATATTGGCACAAATATATACTTTTGAATTGCATACAACTAATGACATTCTGGGTTTCACCTTTCTTTCAGATTACCTCTTACCTTCTCCCATTCTTCAATCAACGCTTCAGTTAGCTAAATCAGTGTTTGAGGTATAATAGGAAATTCTTCAAAATGCGCCTGTCAAATGCCCAAATGTCCCAAATGTGGTCAATCGGTTTAGGTGAGGGCTCATTGTATACTCCGTTAAAAGGATTTCATGATACCGTAAGTAATCTGGCTGCAGCTTGAGGCCTTAGCATTATCATGCATTAAAAAAAATCTGACTCGATACAACATGCAGCGGGCAAAACATGATCTTCGAGCACGTTGTCTATATAAACTTGAGCGCACAACCTCCCGCAAGCAACGACGAGATCTTTGCGCTCGTCCAAACTATCTCCGCCCCAAACCATCACAGGGCCACATCCAAATTTGTCATATTCTTGGACTGCCACTGCAATGTAGTGCTCGTTTACACGGAGAGCCTGTAAACACGGAGGCGACTATCACAACGTTTTCGGCGGGATTGTTATTGTCAGTAAAAAGCATTGGCCTTCGATGTTGAAGTTTCCAATTAGCGTGATTGTGCGCGAAACGCCGGCGAGCTTGTCTATGTTGAATAGTTAGACGCAGAGCCCGAAGTGGTTGTCGTGATCTCAAATTGGTTTTCTTCAACAGTTTCTTACCGTCTGGCCGATTTTTTACTACACTAATAGCCGTTCTTCGAAGATATCTTGCGTAAAGCACACTTGACGATGTAGCGATCTCACAAACGGGTTTTCATTTCTTTCGACCATGTCCAAGCTTACGTGAATATTCTCCCGTCTCACGGTATCGCTTCCAACGTCTGTAGTTATTAGAAGAGGCCATTCCTCATACATAATGCATAGTTCAACCCTCGTCAAGCAAAACAATAGCTAGGGAGACATGCAATTCAGTCAGATCTGGCTTTATCACCGAAACTCACTCGCTTCAGTAAATAACAATGCTTAAAAGACTCACTTCAATCTCTTTTAATACCCAAAACACTTGAAAACCACTTAAAATGTAATATTTGTGATAAGAAAGAAAAGAAAATTCAATGGCGTAACTTTGTTTTTCGGTGTTTAAAGACTCTTGGCCACTTTATTAAGAACTATGCTAACAAAACCGGCGATGCTCTTTTGTTTAGTAATTTCTTCAACAATGCCTCTACATTAAATAGTGGGTAGTTATAAATAAAACCTTAGCAAAAGTAAAGTTCTAATTTTAAACTTTGTTCCCTTAATTGTTTTGAGCAGTATAATTAATCAAGTAGGTTCGGAGAAAATAGGCCTACATATATTATGTGAACTGAGGGCACAAAGAGAATGGTTATGATTTTGAAAGTCTTTGCTTTTGTCTCTTGAATGTGTACATAATTAAGAGCATTTGTATAATATAAAATTTTATGCTTCTTAATCATTTATTTCGCTGGGGGTAATCTTTGAATACTTTTTGAACTTAACGGAGAGTGATTAAATGTAAATAGCTGGTTTCTTAATTTTAATAGAAGTGTATATGCATGAAGTTTTATACAATCGAATAAGAGATATCCGGTAAGGTTTTAATAAAATTAAAACCTTAACATACCATTTCACTCCTTTAGAGGTAGATTTTCATAAAACCTTTTCCTTTGTTGTCACACATTACAAGAAACACATTCTCCGAAAGGTCTCCATGACCAGTGGCTTAGCCTGTGCGTATCCGTCAGTTAAATTTTGTGTAATATATGACTCGTATATTTTTAAGACATATCTTTTTTGCCAAGTTAAGAGCTTAATTTGTTACGATTTAGTTAAAGAAAACAACATTGCATTTTCAAAACTTTTTTTTATATACACAAAGAAAGAAGAAAATAATCTCAATTAATTTAGCTATTATAAAGTTAAGGTGTAATTAAATATTTAACAAGTTTGCTAAGTAATCCCAGTGTTTCGAGCGATAGATACGACCTAAAGATTTCGAAAAGTTACCTTTGGAATAAGGACGGAAATAAAGACGATTATCTAGTGACATTGTTCTTGTTGTTATTGAACGATGATTTCTGACAATAAATTTAAAGAATAATGGCAGAAATTTACGGCTACATGAAAGATGAGAAAAAACAAATATTCTAATTGAGTAAGCGAATTTTGTGTTCCTAACTTGTGTATGTCAAAACGTGTCCCAGAAGAGATCAAAGGCAGTTTTTCTTCCTGAATTTACTCGTAGTCCCGAAGGATAGCGCAATTATTAAATTTCACATAGAAATTCGCTAGAGGTAAAGAATCATCGAAATTTGCTCTTTTGTTAGTGTTTATTTATAGAAATTTTATTTCCTAAACATATATATTTTCTCCAAAGGGTCTATAAGCACGTATATCCACGTACTCTAGCACTGTACCTACCGGGTACAGTGCTAGAGTCTATACTGCCATTAAAACTTACTTAGCTCAAAACTCCGCAGACCTCTGTTGAATCCTTCAACAGACAAAAGATGCTACGCCATGGTCCAATTTCTGTTTAAAAGTTTTCCAATTAAATATAATTAATTTGAAGAACACATTTATTTTCTACAACAATAAGCTTTAAGTCTTGATACCACTCAAATATAATTGGTGATATTTCTTGAACCGACCCACTTCAATTTCAAATATTGCGAAGATTTAACAGCGGTGAAATGATTCTGACATTTTACCTTTTTGATAAAAATTTAATTAATTTTACCTGAAACAATAATTACAAACATTTTGTAATCGCAATTATCGCTTTAAGGGCTTCCTTTGTGTAATATTAATTAATACAAATCAATAAAAAATAATAATGAAGAAGACGTTGGAAGGTTACGTAACTAGCTTTCAACGTCCAAGTAGAAAAACACCGCGTCAGAAAAACGGTAGAAAACACGGAGTAATTAATTTTTTTATTGCGATGGAATTTTCAAGGCTTCTGTTTCTGATAAACATCGAGGGTGTTTACGTAAAATTTGTAAAAAGAAATCTTTTGAACAACTGGAATTTCTCCCTGCATATTGAACTTTGAAGTTTGAATTTATGAAATGATGCAATTGACTTTGATAACAGTCAGAAACAAGTTTCGCTACAGTAGCAAAACCTCTATGTATACACATATAAGGAAACAAAACCTGTTGACAACAACACCTGTTGTCAAACACACAATATAATGTGTTTCGTCCTAAGCCGATACTGAATTGAACGAGAAAAAAAGCTAAGCAAAGTAACCAGATGAAAGTAAAAGCTATCTGGCTTACGTGAAATGGTTTTCTATTATATGTATGAAATGTATTGTATAAAATGTCAAGCAAGATAAAAAATTTGATCCTGATAGTTATATATTTATATTTGTACGCCTTTATATACATAAAGGGGTAGCCAGATATGTCTTTGCACTACTTTTAGACAATTAAATATGTTTTGTTCCCATGTTATAGGGTATGAACCTATGTACCTACCAAGCAAAGATAAAAACGCCGTACTGAGACAAAAAAATATTTGTGAGAAAATCTCAATTTGTATTCGATGAGGGCTCGCAGCCTGGACTAAGCGATGCTTTACAGTACTTGACCAATCATTCCATAATCCTTATTACATACATTTTATTGCTGAATATGAAGCGCGAATATGTATCTTGCCTTGAATTCATAACTCAAATACGTTTTTTTTATAATGCTGATAGGTAACCCTTTGACCACAATCTCACCAGGTGGTAAGCGATGATGTGGTCGAAGGTGTTAACCGGCTTAACCTAGAATTATTGGCTCTCAAGTACAGCTGCCGGAACACACCGTTAGATGCTTGGCGACAGATTTTCTTCTTGAGAGTGGACACTAGCCAGGCATGCATTCGCAAAATGCCCTTTCATCATGGGGTGAAGCTCAAGGCCGCGGCGGGATTTGAACCATGGACCTACTGCGCGGCAGTCTATAGCCAATGCCACTAAGCCATCACTGCTTCAAAGCAAAGACCGCTACGGTCATTACTGGCATATACATATATATACATTATTAGCCACGAGTGGCATTACTCTGAACTCTACCTTGTTTCAGTCGGCACGTAAGCCGTCGGTCCCGGTCGCTGTCTTAACCCGGGGTTAAAGTCACGCAAATATGCGCTATTTGCACTGTATTCGTGCAAACGTTTGGTTCATAACGTGCTAAACAGATAACACGATAGCATTAAGACGTCTATGACGTCATCTCCGGCTGCAAACAACGCTCACAGAAAAGTGGTAGTGCAGTGTGTGCTCAAACGTCAAACTCAAATTTTGACAGATAGTTGGGAGATTTTTGTTATTGTGCTTTGGATTTTAAATGCAACACTTCTAATGTCCATAATTGAAGTGAAGGTTATTTTGTTAAATGCGAAGAAGCAGATTGACAGTTAGCAGATGTTGTAAGCGCGGCTGCTAATAGGTTCACATCGTTTGCGCAAACAGTGCATATTCACATATTTCAGTTATGAACCGTGCGTTTGCATTGTATTCAGTGACAGCAGTGTTTGCGTGATTTAAACCGTAGTGTAAGAATAGCAGTCACTATAGAATGATGCTAACTTCAACCTGTAGTTGATAAAATCATGTCGCAAAGCACCTAAAGTTAAAAGTTAAAGTTCCGGCAGCCGTGTGAGATAGGGATCGAAGTTCTATCAGATATAAATAAAAAAGTGCTCTAACAGAAACTTTCATACTCGGGAATTTCAATAAATGCAACTTCTTGGTTTAAATTAATTGAGTTTCAAACGGAACAGAAATCTATTTTCACGTCAGCTAAAGTAATGTAACTTCCACTTAAAGCTCCAAGCCACAGTAAAAGCAATATTTTAAGAATGGTTACTTAGAACTTTCGTTATCGCAATCAAGACAAGTTGCTGTTAATATTTTAAGAATACTGGCGATTCAAACTCGTAAAAATAGCTCTTTGACTCACAAACAATACCAAATGGATATTGGATGATAATAAAAATCCGCGACAACTTTTTATTTTTGTCATATATTTTTATATTTATATTAACATATATTTTCATGATAAGTATATATACATTTTAATATAGAACAAGATACGCTGTATTGGATTCACCACTAAGCAAGTAATTGAGATTAACTTTTTATTTAATCCCTCAAGCCCTCAAGGAAGTTTTGTATTATAGAATTCAAGAGGCCAGGCTAAGTTTGCTACCGAGCTGGCAACATTTGCTTGACAATTTATGCAGTTGATACTAGATTCTTTTATAGATACTTTTGCCATCTAAGGTCTGCTACTACTTTTTACACGACTGCCCAAAAAAGGAGTGTTATGCTTTTAGTGTTCATATATGTATATATGTATGTTTGTGAGTTTCTTTATTCCACCATAACTTCTAAACGGCTTAACCGATTTTAATGTATGATATATCATTCGATTCTTCTAATAGCGCCTTTTACACTAGGTACATAAAAACAAACGAACTGGATTAATGACGCCATATTGTGAGATTTTTTTCTTCCATATTCATCGTGTGGGTATCAAAATAAAGGACTTAAAGAAACAATCTCATAAATATATATAGCTTGCGGTTTTAGTTTCAATAGAATAATAAAACGTTTAACGACAGTAAATTTGCAGTCGGGTTTTTTAATTTTTACCTAATTAGCTTATTACAAAATTACAAATGTACGATAGGAAAATTTTTAGTAATGACGTCATTGTCATTTTAGCTCAATTGGTTAGAGCATACTACGGCTAAAGGGTTGTTAGGACGTGGGGCGGAATCCCGCACATGACTCAAATTTTACCCATCGTATTTTTATAATGTAATCCGCATAGCAGGCGTTATTGTAAACATAAATATTAAAATTATAATTAGCTTATACTTGATTCATTTACTAGTCATAAACCCTAATAAGCTACCGAAGCGTGCACCTTGTACGCTAACTATGGGGCGTACGACTAGCGCATCCTCGGTCCGTTGTCCTCTCGTAAAATAAAAATAGAAACCAAAGAGATGACTACTTTTTTGTTGTAACTGGAACGTTTATTACGCCTGTAATTTCACCGGCAGCCGTACCCTTCAAACCGGAACACAATAATGCAAATATTACTTCTTGACAGTAGAAATAGGTAAGGAAAAGTGCACAGAGGACGCCCGGTAAGGATAGGTACTTTTACCGAAGTAACGCGCACCCTTAGCCACATCAGCGTTTAATTTAGTCGTTACGAGGGAATTCAAACAATTTTATAGAGCGCCCGAAATGCGGATTGGACGCGCACCTCGGGGGATTGTTAAGACCTTAGTGACTAGTAAGGTTAATAATTAATAACATTGACAGTTCAATTAAAGTTTACAAACATAGCACAGATGAGACAATTCGGTTTGAGGTATGGGATTGAGCTATTGATCATAAGCAGCGTTTGAGTGATTTGACAGTTGCCGAGAGCGAGGACCGCGATGCGAGCTAATCAGTGTCCATCAACGTCATAGAGTAACCATTTTATGATGAGAAGATATTAGCACAGGGTTCGAATAAAAAGCGATATCAATTCATGAATTGCTTCCTAGTTGTGACATAACCATGATCATGATGATGCAAAATGGCAGTTTCTGAAGCGGATGGTTTTGACTTCATGAAACTATTATTTTGTTTAGCTCGCTACATTATCGTACGACAATGATATTTTCATTGCGGAAGAGCCACTGACAATTAGTCAATCTTAACAAAGATATCTAAGACCATTGTAGTTACAAAATTACAAATATAAGATAGAATATTTTTTTTAAAGTCATGTGCGGGATTCGAACCCTAGTCCATCCACCTCTTTAGCCGGGGTAAGCTAACCAATTGAGCTAACATGACATGACGTCATAACTCAAATCTTTCCTATCGTTCTTTAACCATCGTATTGGTCATAATTTCCATCGTTTATTTGTAATTTTGTAATGTAATCCGCGTAGCAGGCGTAATTGCAATCATAACAATATTAAAACCATTAGTAGTGTTTAAATAGTTCTGCAAGAAAAAGTTTGCAGTAGCTACCATGGGAGGGTAGAGGCCACTGGGTGTGACCCCAACTCAGTTTGTGTCTTCTCATTTGCACGATGCCCACACGTTGTCACAAGGTTATGATGGTTATGTCCTAAACTATGACGAATACGCTATCATATCTTGTTTATATAATGGAAGTATAATACACGGCTTTTTGTTACTATATTTTGTCTGAGAAGTTACAATATAGCACTTGTCGACAAGCGTATAACTGTCGGGGAATAACCTTCTAGTATAGGATCACTCACACTAGAATATGAACGCAGTCTTAAGCTAATAGGCTTTCATTTCACAATGTTCTTAGCAAAATGAAATTAAACAGTTTTCCATGAATACAGCCTTTTGAGCTTGCTGCTGACGTAAGCAGCTTATATTTGACGAGCTGCCTGCAACACGCTCTTAGCCTTGATGGGCGGAGCTCTAATTAACAAAATATTAATATAAAGAAACAAAGCTTATATTAATGTAGACTTGGGAGAGAATAAATAATGACTATATGTAAACCTACCTATAATTTTGACTTAATTTGTCCCACTGAGAGGTAACGGGTGTTAGGTATTATTTTATTATGTATAAATAATTTGTAACAGCAATTTTGCGGTACAAAAACTTGTAAGATATGTGTAATGGGCTGCTAGAAAACAATTGAATTTCAGAAGCGATATTATTAAGACCATTAAGTATTTGAAAAATTACTTCTTTCGGTCAGATAAAGTCCGTTAGTCTTGTACTTGTCCGTACCTTCCCTTAAGACGGTTAAAAATAAATAAGAGCACCAAATCAAATGTCATTCTGTCGGCTCGGTGGCCAAGGAGCTTAAGGCAACCAGTGCGTTAAAACTTCGTGGAGACGGGATTCGATTTTCCACTCGGAGATGAACATTACTGGCTCCTGCCAAAGAGTTAAATGCATTATCTGTGACTGTGTTTCCTGACACATAATATAATCAGGATATTATCTTTATAAGGCAAGTGAGAATAGCGTCTTCGAGTCGAGCGAGTGACACAATCGACCGCATCAAGTCTTAACATCACGTGAGATTGCGTCAAACGTGGGCCTAGTATCAGTAGTCCGATAATTTAGTTCGATGATCGGACTTTTGTTATGTTACGATTTCGTCTCAGTAGTCCGGTGTTACAGACAATGAGACTACTGAGCTTTTTAGTCCGATGTTGATAACATTTACAATTCGATGATCGGAATTTTCGTCTCAGTAGTCCGATGTTACATAGGACCTATAATAGGATCATCGAACTGTAAATGTTATCGACATCGGACTAAAAAGCTCAGTAGTCCGTAACACCGGACTATTGAGCCGAATTAGTGACATTAGTCCTATCATCGAACTTTATTATCGGACTACTGACACTAGGACCAAACGCGAGCTTATGTTGTATCTAAAGTAGAGACTCTCGTATAAGTAAACACTTCTCAACAAAAAAGTATCTACATCTGATGATCCAATTAAAATTTATATATTTGTAGTTAATATACACGTCAATTTAAGAAAATTCCTCCTTTTTGGGCAGCTGTTACCAGATTAATATAAAAATTATCTCGTCCCGATAGGCAGCTTAATTAATTGGCATCGGATAATCCACAGGCAACTTAAGTAAGGGAGAGATTAAAGATACAATATTCGTGAACCTAATCAATTTCTTGATGAAGGAAAAATCTATTAGACCCAAGCTGCTTCTAAATTTTAATTAATGATGTTGTATAAATATAATTAAAATTAAACGGATCCAACTTTCAACATTGAAAATATGAATTCACTCGTAAAAGAAGTCGGTACCTACCTAACTAAAGGATACACTGCGTTTCTTTAATTTACCAACAATAATGTTCGATATTAACAAAAGTCGTAAACATTCACATTGTTGTTTCTACTTTTTTCAGTTAATGAAGATTTTAAGCGGGTACCTACCTAACTAAAGGATACACTGCGTTTCTTTAATTTACCAACAATAATGTTCGAAATTAACAAAAGTCGTAAACATTCACATTGTTGTTTCTACTTTTTTCAGTTAATTAAGACTTTAAGCGGGTACCTACCTAACTAAAAGATACACTGCGTTTTTTTAATTTACCAACAATAATGTTCGATATTAACAAAAGTCGTAAACATTCACATTGTTGTTTCTACTTTTTTCAGTTAATGAAGACTTTAAGCGGGTACCTACCTAACTAAAGGATACACTGCGTTTCTTTAATTTACCAACAATAATGTTCGATATTAACAAAAGTCGTAAACATTCACATTGTTGTTTCTACTTTTTTCAGTTAATTAAGACTTTAAGCGGGTACCTACCTAACTAAAGGATACACTGCGTTTCTTTAATTTACCAACAATAATGTTCGATATTAACAAAAGTCGTAAACATTCACATTGTTGTTTCTACTTTTTTCAGTTAATTAAGACTTTAAGCGGGTACCTACCTAACTAAAGGATACACTGCGTTTCTTTAATTTACCAACAATAATGTTCGATATTAACAAAAGTCGTAAACATTCACATTGTTGTTTCTACTTTTTTCAGTTAATGAAGACTTTAAGCGGGTACCTACCTAACTAAAGGATACACTGCGTTTCTTTAATTTACCAACAATAATGTTCGATATTAACAAAAGTCGTAAACATTCACATTGTTGTTTCTACTTTTTTCAGTTAATTAAGACTTTAAACGGGTACCTACCTAACTAAAGGATACACTGCGTTTCTTTAATTTACCAACAATAATGTTCGATATTAACAAAAGTCGTAAACATTCACATTGTTGTTTCTACTTTTTTCAGTTAATGAAGACTTTAAGCGGGTACCTACCTAACTAAAGGATACACTGCGTTTCTTTAATTTACCAACAATAATGTTCGATATTAACAAAAGTCGTAAACATTCACATTGTTGTTTCTACTTTTTTCAGTTAATTAAGACTTTAAGCGGGTACCTACCTAACTAAAGGATACACTGCGTTTCTTTAATTTACCAACAATAATGTTCGATATTAACAAAAGTCGTAAACATTCACATTGTTGTTTCTACTTTTTTCAGTTAATGAAGACTTTAAGCGGGTATACCGGTCCAATTCAAAGGTAACTAAATTCAACAATATACACATAATCGTCATGTGCTGATTTCAAGTAAGAAGTTATACGCGATCATATTTAAGAGGCATTTCACATTTTAATGCGGTATACGAAGATTTTAAGCGCTTAATTTACTATCATAGGAAATATCTACAAGTTGTTTAATAATTGATAAAAATAGAATAATCTGTTCTCTTTTCAGTTAATGTACCAGATTCACAAACATAACATTAATTATTTTGTAGTGACCAATCTCCCGCACCTTGTTTTACGAATTAAAGTACACATAGCCAACTTCAGAGTTATATCTCTTGTATAAAGACTCATCAAATTATCTAAAAAAAAAACTGTGCATCAGGCATATAATCTTGTTGACACATAGTGTACTAGAATATCGCTAATTAATCGTCATGTAGAAAAAAAAATAAAGATCTTGCGCCAATTTCCACGAATTATATCAGCAGTTTACCACCATATATTGCGTTTAATAAAGTGTAATTCCAAACAGATATTATATAAAAAGAAAGTTCATTCTTTAATTAATCTGATCTTTAATCAATTGTGATATTAACTTTGTTTTGTTAGACAAGAAAAAATATTTAACATAACTCGAAATGCACATAAATTGAAATGTACAAGCGCGAGGCGATCAGTACCGCGCGAGCGCCCATCGAGGTAGGACCTGTGTTCGTTTTCCTTGCTCTGACGTCTCGTACGCGGAACGCTTAGATGCAAGTTTATAGTGCGACCACAGAGTTTTGATCATGTCGATATTTTTTTTAAGTAACAGACTATACTTTATTTTTGTTGTCCATAATATAAGTATTCTTGTCTTGTTAAGTAACTACATCTTAAGTTTCTGTTCATCCATTGTGTTAAAAAAAGGAAACGTCACAATTATGCAGCCTTATACAGCGTTATTGGAAAAATGCTAACAACCTCACAGGGTTGACTTCTTCTTTTTGGTCTTCTAGTTTTTATATTATTCTAGTTTAAATTAGTAACTCACTATAACTTTTGTTTTAGGAGGATTAGATGACAGGCGAATAATTGATTTCCAATATTTTTGGATTCAGTTAATGTCTATAAGTGAACACAGCGATAACTTCAGCTGGAAATTAAACTACCTTCTATTGAAAATTTGTACAAATCGGCCTCCCGGCTTTTCCATCATTTGTACAAACCGGGATACCAGTTAGCGGTCGATAGTCATATTTACAAATTTACCATAAATCTGCGTAAGTCCGACTTTCATAATCCAAATGGTTTTCAAAAGGATGCATCCTTGCCCATACAAGAAAAAAACCATACTTTTTTTTTGAGATAACGTATGAAGTAGGAAGTATTTTGAATATTTTGATGAAATCTGAAACCAGCACAAATTACATTTTGGCCCCAAAATATTACGTCATTTCATATTAATATCGTAACTACTTCAACAGTTATCAATCTAGAAAACCGCAATTTTGCATATGTATAAGTCATTTTTCACTCGATATATTTTGCAACGCAAACACTTACCGATGCAAATTTGCGTATTAAATAATCTCGTAACTAATTTTAAACTTCTAAACCAAAAATCTGAAATAATACAGGTGTATAAATTACATGTAAATAATAATATAAAAGAAGGACCAAAGCCGTAGGTGGTATAGTTTTTCAGAAAAAATAATTGCTCTCCAATACAGTTTTCCCGCCAAAGTTCTTAAAACAATTGGGTTGTTTTAATTTTGTTACTTTAAAATATTTGGCGTAAAAATCTGTAACAATTCATGGCTAAAGAACAATAGTAAATTATCATATTAAAAGAAGATCGAAGTTCTAGGTGAGTTAGTTACGAAAAAATAGAAATAGCAATTAAATTACTATTTCCCACCATTTTTGTCGTGTGTTCAAACCCCATTTCCAGTATTTTTTTGTATAAAAAGGTGTATTATCATTTATTTTCTATAGAGGAAATAGTGAGCATAAGAGTATATAGTGAGGATTGCATTGGTACCAAGAAGTATATACATACATACATAAAATCACGCCTCTTTCCCGTAGGGGTAGGCAGAGACCACGGATTTCCACTTACTACGATCCTGACATATCTCTTTCGCTTCATCTATACTCATCAATCCTTTCATACATAAGCGTCGGTTTAGGCTACTTTTGACCTGGCCTTTTTCAGAACGTCTTCAATCTGATTTCGGAAGTATATATATGTTGATTATAGATAGCATCAAAGATATTCGATTTAAAAACAAAAAAACCTCAAAGTCTGTAAATATATATTTACATTTCGCTGTTTGGTCTACTCAAACTAAATGGATGAAAATGTAATTTTTTTAATGGTGTAGGTGATATATTATTGTATGGGAATATGAGGGTGACATGTTAAAGTAATGGAAAACCAAAAACGTCATGGGACGTTTGTGGTTGGTACTAAGTTGTTTTCCGGATGCACAGAAAAATAAATCTCAATCCTATGCATGGTCATTATGACAGACAGTGTTAACGACTGGATATAGATACTGAAGAGTGTGAACGAGGAAAACAGCAATTTTTGGAAAATTTAAAAGAAAGAGCTTTAAGTCCGCAGCTTTTAATCAATGCCGTTACATCAAATATTTATATAATTTTAAGCCGTATAATTTTTTAATTATTTAAGTTTTTGGTTACAATAAATGATTCAAACATATCTATTTTTTATTCATCAAGGATGAAATTTAAATAAAAGATTCACGATGCAGGTTGACTATTTAATGTACATGCCTACTTCTTTTCTATAACATTAGCAAGTAATCGACAAGAAATTGATTATTTACTCATGCCAATCACACAATTTTTAAATTCGCAACTTAGATTTCTTTATTAATGAGTGCTAGTATCAAAATATGTTACTCACAGTCACGCTATTCCGTCGTCACTTCTTTCGCTTGTGTAAGCGATGCGCTGGCATTTACCTAAACTTCAGTAGCGTGATTTTGTGAAATGGCTCTTAACAAAACCCGCCAATTACAGGCTAGTCTCAGACACGGATGGTTTCGTTATACACAACACAATACCTATACATATTTTTTGTATGTATATAACACCGTTACTTTTCATTCCAATCGGGATTCTTAGCGTGAGTTCATTGAGACCGCGATGGTCGGTTTCCAACATATGTAGTTTCAATTTAAAGTTTGTAATAATATTCACCGCTCTCTGAAACCTGCAGTCATGGAATTAATTTTTTTACAAAAACGTTGAACATACAACAAACACAAGAAAATCACGTGTCTGGTTAGGGACCCACTCAATTTTAAAATGTGATCTATATATTTATTTTCGTCGAAAATATTGTTTATTCGTAAATTTTTGAGTACATTTTTAAAATTAAATAGTGACAATCACGATTACAACACTAGAAATAAATATAAAATAGCGATGCTAGGTTTTATATTAGCAAAGACAAATAAAAGGTAATTTTTAGGTTA
Source organism: Plagodis pulveraria (assembly GCA_963890685.1). NCBI lineage: Eukaryota > Metazoa > Arthropoda > Insecta > Lepidoptera > Geometridae > Plagodis > Plagodis pulveraria. The sequence goes on along the minus strand of OY982949.1, from coordinate 9,831,125 downwards.
TTGTGTGCGGTTTTATAATAAAGTACCCCCCCCCCCCCCCCCCCCCCAACCTATTACAACTCTCACAAAATGTAAATTCAAGTTGCACGTGAAAAACATATTGATTAAGAAACCCAACTACACAGTTTGCGATTACTTAAACGATAAAAATGCTTGGACAATTCCGCCTCTATCAAGCTATCGCCTGTCACCTACGTAATTAAATTATCCAATGTACAATATTTCAATATTAAAATTTGCAATTGACCTGCCAAAGAGCGTCGTAGACGCCTAAATTGAGAAAAATATTTTGACTTTGACAGTTGCTGTCTAAACGTGTTTAGTACTAGGCACTAAAACTATACTAAACACTCATCAATGAGCAAGCAGGCGTTGAATCACTCTACTCTAAAACTAAAATAATGTAAATTAAGGTTTCAACTCCCGAAGAATACAGAAGTAAAGTGTATAATAATTGCTCACATGATTTCTGTGCACTATATTATAATCGAAATAAATGATATGCGTTTTGAATAATTATATTTGGCAGAATCAGAATCAGAATCAGAATATATTTATTGTCAACTGATAAAATTATACAAGTCTGCCAGATCTTACGGCAATAGAGTAATAATCAGTTTGCCCACATCGAGCATTCAATATTAATCATAATTGTATGAATACATTAATAATCTTATTGTTAAATGACTATTAATATTGTTAATATGTATATCAGAGAAGAATCTAATTTTAAATGTGTTATCAATCATTAATTCATTATTACATAATATTATATACATAAGATTAATATATAATATAATTTAAACATGTCAGTAAAGTAAATTAAAAAAATTAAAAAATAAAAATGTCAATAATTATAAATCAATAAATTGGCACATGTTACTGTTACACATATAATATTTGGTTGCGCCATCGGTGCTTTGCAAGTACTGTTTTATTTTTAACGCAAAACAATAATCTATTTCTTATAAACGTGCGTTTATGTATATATATATATGTACCTATCCCTATCTATCCTACCAACATCCTTCTTCTAACGAAACGCAAAGATGACGTCACACATGAACTTTGAACGAACATTGAGTGAAGAAGCATTCCAGAACCGTTCTTGCTTTCACTCGTATATTCACATTCTTCTATTGAAAGCCGCCCAAAAACGTCTTGTGTCTCTGTGATTGTGATAAATAATATATTACTGTGTGTTGAGCTAATACCGGTCAAATAATTAAAATTATAAACATTTCTACACAAAAACTTTGTGAACTGTGGTGGATTCATGAACCAGCAAACAGAAGAAATATAGGTAAGCGTTTCGTACCTAAGTCCCTTCTACAACCCTTTGAATTCCCAAAAGTTTCCACCATAAGTTCTGGTCCTTCTAAGCCATATCCTCAATTGTATTCCTTATATATCTATCTTATATCTTATTACATCATTTACACGCATAATTATCTGAATATTTAAAATTTTGTTACTTATTTATCTACCCTCGTCACCCCATTCAATCTTATAATTTTTCATTAGATATATCGCTATATTGAATATACTACGCTAAACGCATTACAAACGCATAATACGCTACTTTACATTAATTTACTATTAGTTATCTCATTAATTTCATCATTCAATTCAATTTCTTAACTACGTACACACAAGCACAAGATCGCGCAGCCATTATCTACTTCCCGCAGTCCCGTTAGTTTTATGCAACATATCGATTATTTATAGAAAGTACATCTTTTATGTGAATTACTTCGTGATATTTATTATTGTGAGTTTACTCTTCTGTCGCGAATTTTGTGATTTAAAATGCCAAAAGGAGCGCCATGTGCCGCCGAGGTCCCTTCGCCCTTGGAAAATCAAATTCTCATGCTTACCGCAAAACAACAAAGTCTTTTCACGTTAGTACAAAACGTTTACGATTTAAGCACAGGTTGCAGTGATGAATCTGTGAAACGTACATTCATCATTCGAGTGAAATCATTAGAAAAGATTCGCAGTGAGTACATTGAAGTGTCAGATCAGTTGAACCTCGCAATTTTAACGTCAAATCCAAAGGCCGTCCCCGACTTCGCAACATTGCTTTCATTTGATGAACTTTATTGTCATATAAAGGCTGTTGAATCAGATATAAATAATGCCGCCAGCCGTTCAGTCAAATCTGAAACTTTACATAGCTCAAAAAACTTTGATATTCTAAGTAGAAAACTGCCTGCTTTGGAGTTGGTTGCATTTGATGGCTCGCCACAGAAATGGGTCATGTTCTATGAGAATTTCACTACGCTTATTCACAACAACGCTAATTTAACTAACGCTGAAAAGGTTCAGTATCTTATAGGAAAGTTGTCCGGCAAAGCACTGAGTGTTTGTGCAGGAATCCCTCCCATAGCTAGTAATTACGCTATTTTATGGAATGCTCTCAAGGATAAGTACCAGGACAAACGGACGCTAGCCACAATGTACCTAGAACAAATGCTGAACTTTAAAGGTAGCTACTCACCCTCGAGTGCCTCGCTGGACTCGTTTTTAGAACAATTCTGTACCGCTCAATCCGCACTAAAACAATTAGATATTGCTGATCTTTCCGACTTTATCATGACTCACATTGCTTTATCAAAACTTGATAAAGAAACTGTTAATCTCTTCGAGCAAGCGCACCGCGACACAAAGGTACCAACCTTTGAACTTTTGTCTAAATTCATAAAGGAACAAAGTAAGATACATTTGCTCCGCAGTGGCTCCAATTTGAGTAAAGCCACGAACGCATACTCTAATGCTAAAACGCAAAACAAAACAAATACAGTGCCATACAACAAAACAAACATCAAATCTTCAGTGCAAACGTTTGTAGCTCAGACTAATAACAATAATTTCCCAAAGTGTGCTTACTGTAAAAATGACAATGTGCATCCATTATACAGATGTGATTATTTTCTTAAGCTTGATTCAGTCGCTAGAAATAATTTTGTGCGCAGTAACAATTTATGTCTGAATTGTTTAGGTTTTCATAATCTGAATTCATGCCGTTCGCAGAACAGATGCACTATTTGCAATAGAATGCATCATACGCAACTACATTTAAATTCGCCGCATCGATTCGAACCCGCACACGTTTCTTCTAGTGCACGCAATTCGACCACTGCGCCTCCGCAGCCTCTCGCGGCCGCCACCACCACGTGCGAGTCCAGTGGCGGAATCCACCGCACCGCGTCCGCCCCGATGACGGCGTATGCGGCCCGCGTGTCGCCCGGCCCGCGCGATAACGAGCCTTATCAAGCGGCTCAGCCGCCGCTGCCCGCGCCGCCGCATTCCACGACGCCGCATTTTACGCACGATAATGCTGCATTTACTTCAAGTACGGGTAGCTGCACTACGTCAACAGTACTTTTGCCTAGCGCCATTGTTTATGTGTATAACGATGCTGGTGAACGCTATAAAATGAGACTATTTTTAGATAGTGGCTCAATGAGTAATTTTATAACAAAGTCATGTTGTGATCGCTTAAAATTAAATATTTCGCACGCACCTTCTACGGTAAAAGGCATAGGCCTCGCTGAAAAGCCCATAATAGGCTTCGCTAAGTTCACAATACATTCACGCTTTGACGCGAGGTGTACGTATACGATAAGCGCACGAGTTATCGATACCATCACCGACAAAATACCTAACGCTTTTGTAGATACGACCGAGTTACAACATCTGCGTAACCTTCCGTTAGCTGATGAAGATTTTCACTCCCCCGCAGATATTGATTGCTTAATCAGCAGCGAGCTGTTCCCCTTTCTATTGGGATCGCAAAGGGTAACAGCTCCAGGATCTTCAGTAGTTGGGGTTGAAACCTCACTTGGTTTTGTAGTGATGGGAAAGGCGCACTGTATTCCGAATGCGCACCCAGATCGTACTAGTCGCGATCACTCGTTTCATGCGGTGATAGAACCCACGCTTGAAGATTTAACTCAGCGCTTTTGGGAACTTGACACTGTACCTAATAAAAGGCACTTGAGTCCGGACGATGCAGCTTGCGAACGCATCTTTCAAGAAACTTTTTCGCGTGATGGTACTGGACGGTACACGGTATCACTTCCCTTCAAAAACGAACCTACTGAACTCGGTCGTTCTGATCATATTGCCCGCAAACGCTTACTAAATTTAGAGAAACGCCTATACGCTAATCCTGATCTACGCAAAGATTATAATACTACGCTCCAAAGTTATATAGATCACGGGTATCTCAAAAGAGAAATAGAACCCGCACCCGGTCCTTGCTACTACATTCCGCATCATGCCATATATCGACCTGATAAGACTACCTCTAAAACCAGAATTGTTCTGGACGCCAGCTGCAAAACCAGCCCGCTCAATAAATCTTTAAATGACATTTTATATAAAGGACCTAACCTGCAGGTGAATATTTTTGACCTACTCATTAACCTACGCCTATTTAATATCGCCTTATCTGCAGACATTGAGAAAATGTATTTCCAAATAAAATTGGACCCAAGGCATCATAGCTTTCAACGCATTCTGTTCCGCTTCAACACGGATGACGAAATTTCAACCTATTCCTTTTCCCGCGTTGCCTTCGGAATTTCTAGTTCTGCGTACTTAGCAATGCGCGTCATACGCCAACTCGCTGAAGACGAACGCCAGCGCTTTCCGGCCGCTGCCTGGGCTGCTGAGCACTGCTTCTATATGGATGATTACGTAACATCAGTGCCATCAGTGGAGAAGGCTGAGCAGTTATTTCGTGAGCTTACGCAATTGTTTAAATCCGGAGGGTTCAATCTGGTAAAATGGGTTACAAATAGCGAAGAATTGTCAAAACGCATTCCAATAGATCAACTAGCTCCTAATATAATTCAATTCGATGAAGAAAATAATATAAAAATTATAGGCCTTTTATGGGATACAAAAGAAGACGCCTTTTATTTCAAGATTAACGCTAATCGCTCCGCATGCACTAAACGCACCATACTTTCAGTTACCGCGAGACTTTTCGATCCACTTTCATTGCTTGGTCCAGTCACAGCGCTATTAAAATTACTTATACAAGAATGCTGGAAACGCAACTTGGATTGGGACGAAGAAGTCCCCGATTGCATTAAAAACCAATGGGTTCAATTTCAAAACGAACTTCACTTGTTAGAAAACATTAAAATTTCGCGTCATATAGGTATTTTTGAAAACTGTATAACCCTGATAGGTTTCGCCGATGCAAGCGAGAAATGCTACGGCGCTGCCATCTACATTCGAGTTAGTCAAAGTAAGAGTGACGTTGGTCAAGTTAAGCTCCTTTGCTCAAAATCTAAAGTTGCTTCCGCAAGTAATGTTATCACTCTACCCCGCCTTGAGCTTTGTGCGGCACTCTTACTATCAAACCTTATAATTGCCGTACGAAACTCAATCGGTGAACGGGTTCAAATAAATGAAACCATCGCCTTTTCTGACTCTACTGTAACGCTTTCTTGGATTCGCGCTCCGCCATTTAGATTTCAAGCCTTCGTGGCTAACCGAATCTCCGCCATCAATGAAAACTTACCTGCTCGGCATTGGTATCACATATCAGGAAATGAAAATCCCGCGGACATAATTTCACGTCCTATCATGCCTAGCCAGCTCATACATAATGAGTTATGGTTTCACGGCCCTTCATGGCTGGCTCGCCCTCTTCATGAATGGCCCATTCAACAATCTTATTCCTTATCTCTTACTGACCTCCCTGAAATTAAGGCTTCTGCTTTTACTGTACCGGTTGTTGACGATGACAAATCTAGTGACGTATTACTTGAATTAGCCGGCCGCATGTCTAAATGGAATAAATACCTGCATGCAGTAGTATACGTACTCAGATTTTTAAAGGTTTTAAAATCACGTCAAGCAATTACCGTTCAAGATTTAGAAGTTGCAGAAAATTATGTAATTAGAAGCATTCAAAAACGTCATTTTGGCACAAATAATATCCCCGCATTGCAAAAATTAAATTCTTTTATTGATAGAAATCAAATAATACGAGTTGGTGGGCGATTAACCAATTCACAGCTGGACTTTTCACAAAGACACCCAATAGTGTTGCCTGCTAAAGACCCTGTTGTCTATTTATTAGTTGACCAAGCACATATTTTAAACGCTCACGCGGGTCCTAGCCTACTTCAAGCTTTACTTAGGCAGAATTATTGGATTCTGTCTGCTAGAAGCATGATACGTAAACGCGTTCAAAATTGCAACGCTTGTTTCAAAGTAAGGCCTAAAAATACTTTCCCCATTATGGGAGATTTACCTAGCTTTCGAGTTAGTGAAGTGAAAAGTTTTGTTTTCACCGCAGTTGACTATGGAGGTCCGTTCTTCGTTACTCCTTATCGCCGACGCGGAGTAAAGAGTGTCAAAGCTTATATTTGCTTATTTATTTGCTTAACGACAAAGGGATTGCACCTGGAATTGGTGTCTGATTTGACCTCTGAAATGTTCTTAGCTGCGTTCAAACGCTTTATTAGTAGACGTGGGCCAGTTTCAATGATTTTGAGTGATGGAGGCACTAATTTTGTTGGTGCAAAACGAAAACTAGACGAATTACATACGCATTTAATGTCTGACAGTCACAATAAATATCTTGATCAGAATTTGGCTGATTTACATATTCAATTCAAACGAAATCCTCCACTGGCTTCGCATTTTGGTGGTATATACGAAAGCCATATAAAGTCAGTAAAAACTCATTTGAAAAGAGTAATAGGTAATCAAATTTTAACTTATGAGGAACTAAACACCGTGTTAGTGCAAATTGAAGGTATTTTAAACAGTCGCCCTCTATCTGTTCTTTCTTCCGACCCTGCTGAATTAGAGGCTCTTACGCCTTCTCACTTTTTAAATGTTACTCCGCTTAAATATCTTCCGGCACAAGATGTTATCAATGTACCTGATAACAGACTTAGTCGCTATGAATTGCTAAACAAGCTTGTACAATCTTATTGGCATAGATGGAGATTGGAATATTTAACCACTCTCCAAAGCAGACAGAAATGGAATACTCCATCGAATCCTGTCAAAAAGGGACTCATTGTCATTATAAAAGATGATAATTTAGCCCCGCTCAGTTGGCCAATAGGAATTATTGAAGATTTATATCCTGGAAGGGATGGTGTAAGTAGGGTAGCCAAAATTAAAACAAAAACAGGACATTATATTCGAAGTGTTCATCGACTGTGTCCGCTTCCACTTCAATAGACTCTCAGCGTTTGCATAATATTTAACTTCAGTAGCATAACTTCATCTTATACTTTATTTATTTTTTATTCATATACATTATGCTAAGTTATATAGTTTTCTGAAGGGATTCCTTCAGCCCGGGGAATAATGGTTGCGCCATCGGTGCTTTGCAAGTACTGTTTTATTTTTAACGCAAAACAATAATCTATTTCTTATAAACGTGCGTTTATGTATATATATATATGTACCTATCCCTATCTATCCTACCAACATCCTTCTTCTAACGAAACGCAAAGATGACGTCACACATGAACTTTGAACGAACATTGAGTGAAGAAGCATTCCAGAACCGTTCTTGCTTTCACTCGTATATTCACATTCTTCTATTGAAAGCCGCCCAAAAACGTCTTGTGTCTCTGTGATTGTGATAAATAATATATTACTGTGTGTTGAGCTAATACCGGTCAAATAATTAAAATTATAAACATTTCTACACAAAAACTTTGTGAACTGTGGTGGATTCATGAACCAGCAAACAGAAGAAATATAGGTAAGCGTTTCGTACCTAAGTCCCTTCTACAACCTTTTGAATTCCCAAAAGTTTCCACCAATATTATTGTCATAAACTTATCAATCGTATATGTCAGCTGACTTATCCCTATTCAAAAACTCATTGTAATTATAAAAAATATGATTAATTAGCCACCGTTTTAGTGTTGTCTTAAATTTCTTATTATTTGTTATATCTGTAATGTGGCTTGGCAATGAGTTGTACACATTTATAGAGCTGATATACGTGCTTTTCTTATAAATCATACAATTGACTCTGGGTGCATACAAACAATCGGGCCCTCTTAATTTTGTGTTTCTTACTCTCATATCTGATTTATTTTTGTATAAGTGCATATTATTTTGGCAAGAACTTGATCAGCAACGTCAGATATAAAACGATTTTATACATTTTTAAAATTGGCCTTAAACGAAGCTTATCACAGATCTCGGTAAATACTTGAGCTATAAATGTTTCTCGTTCGGATTTATTTCATTCGTAATATTGAGAGGAACTCGGCAAAAGAATCGAATTTTAACGTCGAGGGTATTTTGTTTAATGTAAATTTTTACTTGTAGTATTAAACAAATAATTTCATCTTTAAATAGGGAAATCTTTCTCCTGGCATGGAGAATAAAATAATGTGATATTTATAAATATTTAACAGGGTGATTCCGGACCTGAGAAATATTTCCTAAAAACACGAAAATAATGCAAATAGCGTGATAGGTTATTTTATGCTCCTTAAGTGATTTTATAACTTAAGGCAAACGGTATCTTGTATCACGTCGGATGCTTATCGGTTTTATACATTTAATATAGTTAGAACTCAAGTTTTGTGTCGCAGTACGATCTGTCATGGCACCGAATGTTACTTATTCAAGTAATATTCCCCATTTTATTGGGCGCCCGGCCCACACAGCGTTTTTGAATTCTGAGTTTCAATTTTGTTCCTTGTGAAATATGCAATTGCTGTGATGAATGCACATAATAGCTGTCAGATCGCAGCGGTCAAAGTCAACGCGTGTTCTATTTGAGTTATAGGCTATAGGAGTAGTATCTGTCTTTCGTCTCTCTTGTTGTGTCAATGGAGAAAAAACTGAGGAACTCATCGGTCGCTGTGTTTACCACAGTGCAAGCAGAACTGTGAACTTTAGACCACTCGCGGTGGTTATGCTTCCAATGTATTTCCGACCAGAACACAGGCAGCCTAAGCAATCCGTTTCTCTGTCCGCCATGTCCCATTCTAAGGTTTTGTATGTTTGATACGCAATAAGTACCTACTTGAAATGTTTACACAATATGTGTTACTTTACAAAATCCTAGCTAATAACATAAGAGATGAAACATTCTAAATAATACAAAAAAATAAATTAATCGTGATTGTAGAACGCACTTTAAATTAAAACTATAAGTAATAAAAATTTACCACGGTTAAATTGAATTCGCAGTACGGCTAACTGCATAAAATAAACCCCATTTATGTTTGATAATTCATACTTGAAGAGTTTTATGGGTTGGTTCACAGTATTCTTCAGTATGCGTCCAACTCGTTCTTAACCAGTTTTCATACATAACCTTATAAGCTTTTAAAGCACTATTAAATAAACTTGAGATCAAAGATGATAAGGCAGAGTTAGACTGAAACATACGAGGCTAGTCGTGACAGTTCTTGTGATGGCAATATGATATTAATATGTAATAACATAGGACAACAAAGCTTTAGATTTACCAATATAGTTTTTTCCGACACGCGGTAAAAGTTCATAACTCAAGAATAACAAAACTATCACTGAAATAAGTCTGCAGAGTGAAACAACTTGTTGCACTGAAAACTTAGTATCTATATATATGTATCCACATTCTTTCAATCGCTGCTGTCAGAGAGATATCGAGTTCAGTGTAGCTTCTTGAAAAATACACCGAAGGACATTTATTTTGCCGTTTTATTTTTGTTATTTTGTAAGTACTGTGAACTTAATCATTACAATTTGACAAAGTACCGAAACCTTCCAGATTTAATTCTCAATATATACGAAGACCTAAGATAACCAATTCAAAGATCAAAGCAGTTTGTATAGAAAATACTCATTCATTTCGAAAGTAACGACAGCCTGTTATAAATAAGGAGATGTACTCATACTTTAGATGAGAAAACTCCAAATTGAAAATGGCGTAGAATAAATTGAGGTCTTATTAAATCTTAAGGTGGATTGGGGGAGGTGGTTTGAGTAAGCAGGGAAGGTGAAGGTGCTTTTTGTCGTTTCATGGGGATGCAATTTCGTAAGTATATGAGGAAACATTTAATAAACTTCTCAAATTAGGTGTTAGTCTGCTCTACTGTTTTTTAAGTGTTTATTACGTTTTGAAGAGCTGAGATGGACACGTCTCTCACTGGGTATAACCATCACGCGTTTCCATTACAGCTGCAATTGGTCACCGTTCTCGTTCTGCTCAACAATGCATTGTGATTCACACTCCGAGACAGTTGTTGTGTATTTCTCGTTCGAATATTTGGAAATACTTGATATTCTGATAGTTCAGTCCATCAAGACGGACACCTGCTAAAGAAACCAGTAACACCCTTCGCTTCGAGAATAGAGAACGTTATGATATTATCATATTAAATTTATTAAGACCAAATAATTTTCTTAATAACTCATGTGACAAATAAACCCGTGACCACGATCAGTGCAAAGTGATTGAAACGTCGGGACAAAAATAATGATAAATAAACGCTATTTAAGCAATTTAAAGTTGTTTAATGACTATGTGTAATAATCGTGAAAACCTAAGACAACAGTAACACCTTGTTGAATATTTTAGGCACTTATGGTCGCAAGAAAAATATCATAACCTACATCGGTAATAGGGAGGGTATATCTCCCTCTGTCGTAAATTTTCGTCGTTACGCTTTTATATACAGTTTATAGGTTAGCATTTGGCCGCTGTATCACTTGTTGGAAAGTGATGATGTGATCGAGTATAGTAAACCGACTGAACCTAGAATTATTAGCACTCAAAGGCAGCTCCCGGTACAATCTGTTTCTTTACACACAGTTAGGTGCTTGGAGGCAAATTTTATATTTGAGCGTAGAAGCTATCTAGAAAAGCATTCGCAATATGCCCTACCACCCTGCGGTGTATGTTTGGTACTTCGATCAACAAGACAGTCAAAAACAACAAAAACAAGATAAGGCTAAATTAGCCTTTAAAATGCTTGGTGTAGGCGAGACGGTACTTCACGTCGCCTGCAACTTTATAAGCTTCAGGTTCGGCCTCACATAGAGTACTGCTCTCACCTCTGGGCGGTAACTCCCCAGTACCAGCTTATTCCATTTGACCGCATTCAACAGAGCTACTCGAATCATCGACGATCAATTTCTCTCCGGTCGGCTCGACCCTTGGCACTTCGTAGAGATGTTGGATCACTCTGCATCTTTTACCGTATCTGTCACGGGGAGTGTTCCGAAAAAACTGTTCGATTTATTACCTGCAGCTCAATTACGCCATCGGACGTCCCGACAAAGCATGATGTTTTATCAATGTCGATGTCTGGAAGTCCACAACCTTGCGATTTTCGCGGCATTTCCTACTCTCAGAAGTCTCAGAGGCAATGATATAGCCGAGTAGCAATAGCTATGGATTGTCGTGGCGTAGGTGCATGGTTCGATCTGTACCGCTGCGCTGGCTTGAGCTCCATTGTCTGGTTGAAGGACCTTCGACCGGGTTAGCTACCAATCCAAACCGAATCGGGCTAGCTACCAACCATCAAAATTTTGCAGGCCATGGCCTCCAGCTGAACAAAGGAGGTTTTATATTAAAAAAACCCAAAACAGGTAAAGAGTCTCTCTTTATATCAAGAAAATAAAATAGAAATTGAAAAGCTGCGCATGCATATGTATACTCACAGAGAATCCTAGTGTGGAGAACAGAGTCCAAACATGTAAAACAAAATTATACTAACACTTGTATGTAGAAAAAATAGTTTTAAGATTGTAAAACAATTTGCTTGCTGAATACATTTATTATTATTATTATTAATATGTTTACTACATAACCATGCATCTAACTTATTTTCTATACATCGAGAATATTCGAAATATCTGTATTATTTGTACAAGCTCTTTCAAAGTACTTATGTCAAAACAAACACGCTCAATATATATAATATTATATATTTTTTTATTAATAAGTGTGTGTTGAGTGTGCGTGAGTTTCAAACTGTATCGTGATTGAAACGCACGAAATCAAACTTGTATGATTTCGTGAGTTTCAATCACGATATAAATTTAAATCAATAGTCAAACCCCTTTAACATTGCTCTTGGCATCTTTTATAAAAGTTGGCTTAACATGCCTAATGAAAAGCTTTAGACAATTTTGAGGAATGTAAAACTACAGAAAGGCACAATTCCGTAGCTTAAGACTTGATAATCGTACATTAGACATCATCTAAAGCAATGATGGCTCAGTGGCATTGGCTAGGGACTGCTGCGCAGCAGGTCCGTGGTTCGAATCCTGCCGCGGGCTTGAGCTTCCCCGCATGGTGGAAGGGCATTTTGCGAATGCCCGCTGGCTAGCTACCACCCTCAAGTAGAAAATCTGTCGCCAAGCACCCAACGGTGTGTTCCGCCAGCAGTCCTTGAGAGCCAGTGAAATCACAGGCGCATGAGACTTAACAAATATGTCTCAAGGTGACATGCACAGTGCAATTCGTGACTTGTGATGAAATGCATCCTTCATAGGCCAAGGTAAGTCTGCTTAACATTTGGTGGACCTCGTGCTTGTTTCGTAACAATAACATTAAAAAATACGACCCGATGTTTCATTTATACAGTGAATTATATAAATAGTGAAGTCAGTACCAGAATATGGATCAAACTCAACAATTTTACATCAACATTTAGGTCGTACGAGTTATGTAAGAAAATGTAATTGATTCTGTAACTTTTTTATTGAAAATTGGTCTCTATGTCAGTTTATTTGGGACATTACTTACTACACATTACAGTACATAAATGTTTAATTGTATTGTTTATGTGAACGAGACGTCTTTCAGAATGTTTTATAGCTCGGACGCAAGTAACAATGGGATATTCGGGATGAATTGATTTGTAATCAAATATGGGCGGGGAATGCAGGTTCAAGCGTTTGCCCTTGGACATACGCCCGCCTCAGACTTGCATGAGAGTATATTATTTGTTTAAAATTGATAAGCATGCATTGGTGAAAAATGACAACTTGGTGAACGGAGAACATGCCTGCTTAGTATATTCACTTTGCACGTGAAATCTTTCAAGCTATAAACATATTTTAGGAATCAACAAAGCTATTTTTTTATCTACCATTTGGGTATTCTGAACTTCAGCTATACGTACATTGTCAATGTAAATATAATTTATTGGCCTAAACTCGGACGCAACCATTTCTCAAAATAATAATAATAATACTTATTAGATTTATAGATTGATGGTAGGTACCCCAACCATCAATAGAAGCAGTGTTATTAATAAACAAGAAGAAATAAGTTCCCATAAAAACAGGGAAGTTTCCTTTTACAGCCGTATATTATATATCGACGTACTAATAAACATGTAAAAAAGTAAGTCAAGCTCAAAAACAGCAGAACGCAAACCTTACCGCGCCGAGCATGGTCTAAAAGTGTACCTTGCGGTACTATATTGCTTGACACGACCAATCGGATGTGATAATATCTAAGCGCCATATCAATTATCTAAGCCATTTGAATTTGGAGTAGAGCGTGTTTTATTAATTACTAGTCTCTAACTATTTCCATACCAAATTTCATCCAAAGCGGTCCAGTAGTTCTTAAGTTTCTTTCTTCGTAGCATACAAAACTACAGTAATCCCAAAATACAAATATCTAAAAATACAAATCTTTCCTCTTCATAAATACTAATAAATATAAAATAACTTGATAATATTAGTGTAGATGAACTTAAAGAGTTCGAAATCAAAGCGGTAAATGTACGAAAGTAACGTTTCCTTACATATTCATTCAGATATCGACCTGCATTGATGCAAACGTAAACAAATATAAAGTCAGGTTCAAGTTCACGCGTTCATACATATAGATTAAATTGATTGAAGGTACAGCGTATTGCAAAGGTATCTGAAGGTGAACAGATGGTTCCAATTTCCTAGTCTGGGATTCAAGTTCACTTGCAATTTATATTGACTGACTGGTCAGGGGAAATCCGATTCATCAATTTAATGGTCCATCACGCAGATTGCTTGCAGTCTCCACTGGCGAGACTATTTGTTGCCGTCATATTGATTATAACATAATATTGTTTCACAAGTAAACCGAGCAGGCGAGGTGTCGGCTGGCCATAATTGGGAAAGTTATAATTGCCATGCATGGAATTTGATATATCTCTTATCTCTTATTCAGAGCTTGCATTTTTTTTATCTGATTTGGTTGCGGGACAATCACGAGGCCTACCCGTGTAGGCCTCGTGATTGTTAAACGGAAGCCTTTGTCTGCAGAATGGAGTATACCCTCCCCATTGAATACTATCTATAGGTTAACCTAATTCTTAAGACTGGAAATAAATCAACAGTAGAAAATTGACTTCTACCTCGCTTTTTTTTGTTTTGGTCAGCTTCGAGGTCTGCTTATTTCAAAACAATAAGTGTATGTTTAACACTGTGTTGTTCTAATTTATCTAGTAGAATTTTTTACTGCATATAATGACCCTGTAAGATAAAGACAGTTAAGATGTTTAAAAATTTTAAGGGTACTATTAGAATCCCCCTGGGGATGCTGGATGACATGGGGAGCTGCAATTCTAATTGCAGCTCCCCATGTCATCCCGTGGCTGTCGTAAGAGGCGACTAAGGGAATTATACGGGAAGGTGGGTAGAAATGCCTTCTAAAGAATTACTTTCTTACACTGCGATCCCCAAGCTTAGTCCAAGATATTTTAAAAAGTAGGCAGATACTAGGTATATGGTAACAAGAGATCACTTCTTCAATTTAAAACACTTTCTAAGTTATACATGACCATTGCAGCTAGTTGATGATTATTTTTGCTAAATTAGTACTAACTTATATTGATTTACTAATTGATTACGGCTATTATATTTCAAGTCTAGTAAAAACTGCTACAGTCCTTTACAACTTACATATTATAGTGCAATACATCGAAGCATCAAAAACAACTTCGACTTGAAATTGCTAAGACTTAAAACGATTCCGAGTGAATCATTAATTGGGATAATTTCCTGTCGGAAGCTGCAGTTACGTCTCGCAGGTACTTGTATGTCACTGACGATGAACTTAATAGCTTTCCAAGCTTACAAATGTAAAATATGCAAATACTGCAGGAAATTGACAAATTAAAGTCTTGTACCAGGAAAACATGATGACATCAGGACATGGTGAGGTGTATGTAATGTTAAGGGCCTGTGCATTTGTATGCTAGTAAGTACTCGTATATAATATGTTTCTCATTTAATTTCCTAAGTCTAATCTGATCTTCGATAAATTATTGAGAAGGTAACTTATCAATATCGATCATAATTTCATATAATATTGTTACACTAAAAACAACTCTAAGTATTATTTATAAGAACATACGCGCATGCTAAGCGAAAACATAGAAATTATTACGGATTGAAAAAGAAAACTTCCAGTGGGACTTGAACCCGCAAGAATACTGTCCTGGTGTATTTCCAATTATGCTATGGAAGCGGGTGTTGAATCTATCTGGCTATCGTTGGTTATTGTAGTGCTCTTCAATCGTGAAAATCTTATCATCGGTTAAGGGGATATTTCTGTGCCCTTTACCTGCGTATTGCGACAGAAGGCGTTTTGATCGTTCCACTCTCTTTAATTGTAAATATTGATTTACGGCACCGTAAGGACCGAGCTTCAGGTCTTGTTTTATAATACGCGACAGAGTCCTAGCGAGAATCTTCATTTCTCGCGATAAGATTTTTGCTTCCTAATGGGATTTCGATGAATTCTGGCTTTAAAAGCATTAACAGCTTTTGTAGGTCTTACAGCACGCGGCCGCCCCTATATTTTATGGACTTCGACAGAGGAAGTGTTGTTGTATCTGTTGAAAGTACGTTATCCGAACAGAGGGCTGATACCAAGCTTTTTAAGTTTCTGGAATATGATCGACGGCTCCATACCCATCTTGTGCAAGCGATCACTGCAATCCTATTTTCTTTAACACCCCGCTCCATATTGTAATTTGATTATAAATACGAAAAAATATGTGAAATGGCGCGAAATCGAAAGAAGTTACAAATTGAAATAATTAACTAGTTGAAAAATAGAAAAGTTTTTATATAACAGTATTTATGGCGAGACTAGTTATATACATTTTAAATTGACGAACTTTCATCCTCTATTGCAAACAACGGGTTCAATAGAGGATGAAAGTTGTGTAAGAAACTTTAGTGAATAATTTGATGGTTTTTAATTGTTTCGCCATTGTCTATCAGTCTTAAGTTTTAATTAAAAGATAACACAGAGCTTCAGTGAGAAGCAATATATGTATTAATCGACTTAATTCGCGATTTAATTTTTTTTACAGATGTCAAGAGAATTTCTCCTGATTCTCTATGGCAGTACTTCAAACAACTCCCCATACATTTCTTACCGTTTCCAAATTCCATTCAGCTGTTTTATTTCACCTAAGATTAATACGAATTAAAATTGTTTTAAAGATACATGAACACGCATATAATCCTTTGAGTAATGTTCTATGAAATTACTTTTCCTGCACGAAAAGTACTTTTGTACACACATCATTCTTATCTTCTATCTGTTATATTTTGCTACCCTCATATTTACGAAACAACTTCTTATGCTGCTGTTATCCTCCTACTTAAATTTATATGTTTCTCGTCTTTCAATGTTCTATGAACATTACAAGAAAAAATATTTTCTCTATATTACTATTGGGACAAGGTTGCTTACAATAGTAAAATTTAAGGACGGTTTAATTTTATGTTAAGTAACAAGCATAAAATACAGTACGACATTTTGTGAAAGTATTTAGCAGTAAATTAAAACATCAATTGTTGGAACGATCTTGCAGTAAAAGCGAAAATATGTAAACAGTTGAAATATAAATACCTAGAGAGACAAGAGATATAAAAATATATATTAACATTACGAAAAAGAATGAAGTGAGCTCTGTAATTAAAATTCAAGCTGCATGATAAAATGTTTGGATGAGAAATGTAAATATAATATTATTAAAAATTTTGAAGATATATACACCGTGTCCCAAAATTCAACGATAAGCCTGCATCGGTGCATGGACCTACTCATGACTACTCGGGAAAAAATAAAAAACAAATTATAACTCTTTTTTTTTTTAATTACAGAGACTTTTATAAAGTTGCGCCAACTTTTAATAAAACTTGCCATGGTAGTGTCCATACTTTTTTTTTTAACCCAGACTATAGAAAGTGCATAGAATGTTAAAATCTATGAAAATTATAAGAAAAAAATTTTTTTTTACTGATTTTTGTAAAATAACTACAGACTTTCTGTAATTTTAAAGGATTGTGGTAGATAGCCGTCCTTCTTAGGTTGCTAATGCACAAAAAATATCAAAAATATGTCAAAAATTGTGGTCATGGTAGTTGAAAATAGCATAATGGGGATCGAATATCGATGAAATTTATAAAAGTCTCTGTAATTAATAAAAAAAAACAGTTATAATTTTTTTTTTTTTTTTCTTAGGAGTCATGAGTAGGTCCATGCACCGATGCCGGCTTATCGTTGAATTTTGGGACACGGTGTATATACTTGAAGAAATATAATTCAGTCATTTATGGTGAAGTATTGCTTCTTCTTCATATTTTTCTCGCCATTATCCAATCTGTTTTTCAGACATAAAGACACTCACGCTTATCGTGCACATAGTATGCTACCCTCCAATATGTAGAACAGCTAAATATATTATATTAGGTAACTTATGGTAAAAATTTGTTGAGTGTAAAATAACTTCTCAATTCTCCATGAGCCCATCAATTAAATTTATTTTGACTTCGGAATCATGTTGACATGTAAACATCTGAGACTTCCGAATGTATTATTCCCGAATATTATGTAGCTAAGGAGCTTACGATCGTTTTTTCGAGAAAGTACATATTAAAATACATATAGTTTAATAACGTTAAATGTCTATTTTGTGTTTCGTTTATGTTCAAAATTATCGTTGAAAACGATCTCAAGTATTTGGAGTGTAAAATTAATACTCCAACATAAATAATATGAGTAGCAGTTCCCAGAAAACAGTTTACAAAAAGCATGCCAGAAAATGTAACCTCTCTATTCACTCTTACTGGCTCCCAAGCACATGAACACAAAGTGAAGTTCATGGCTTTTCACTTCTTCAAAATGTTCTTCTTCTACAATACTTTAAAGCTCAAGCCCACGGCAGGATTCGAAACAAGAACCCCCTACACGGCAGTACACAGTTATTACCACTGGTCCTTCACTACTAGGAAGTATATCAGCTAGTAATAATGTAAAGTATTTATTTAACTAGATATAGATGTAGAAATGTTTATATGAACATAATATACACTGTTAATATATGCGTGAATGTTTATACATGATATGTGAAAATGTAATTCACATTATATTGTTACCAAGACAAGGGACTGTTCTATACTAGCATTATTGGGATAGTGCACGAATAAACCCGTTGTGAAGTAAAATTTCATTCGTGTACGTTTAAAAATCTTACATTCATAGTAAGCCAAACTACACGCAAGCAAAAGCTAGTAACAAAAATAAGTACCTACCTATAACATCATCTTATTGTACTCATATGACAGAAACAAACATATTTCATAAACTACAAACAAAAGGAGAGTCGAAATAATGACAGGAAATTAGCTGCGAAAAACTCGTTATTTTCTAACATTGGTGTCTTAAAATGTAGTAAGTACATAAATATAACAAAGAAATCACGAAAAGGATGTACAAGCAGGGATTCAATACGACGATGATTGCGTTAGATATGAAAGGATATACGGTGACCGAAATAAGGCAAAGGAATCTTCAAAATATGATATATAGTACGTAACTTTCATAGTAAGTTTTTTTATGTATTTGTGACGGAACAAGCTCGGGGCCCACCTGATGTTAAGCGGACTAACCTCTACCTATAACAGATGCATTTAATCACAAGTCACGAATTGTACTGCGCCCGTACCTTGAGACATAGTTGGCAAGTCCCATATGCCTGTAATATCACTGGGTCTCAAGGACTACCGCCGGAACACACCGTTAGGTGCTTGGCGACAGATTTTCTACTTGACGGTGGTAGCTAGCCAGGCGGGCAATCGCAAAATGCCCTTCCACCATGCGGTGTAGCTCAAGCCAGTGGCGGGGATCGAACCAAGGTACTGCGGCGCGGCAGTCCATAGCTATTACCGCTGGACCATCATTGCTTCAAAAAGTACAAGAAATAAAACAATTCATTTATTTTGTGTACTTACCTCCGAAGTTTCAAATCAAGTATAGCATTCCTTTAATATATATTTGTAGGTACATATGCTACATACTCAAATGTATGAACTCTACATCAAGGTACCTGCGGCACCTGCGGATAATTTAAACCTAAGCTAACATTAATTACGGTCCAACTAAGTTATCCTTAATCCACAGAATAATTGCAAAACTGGTATATATTCGTACCCGACATTTTATTTTTGCTTTTACGTAAAATAATGTTGGCTTTGTTTTATCTGGCTAACTAGTTAAAAGTCGGCTAAATGGAGAGTGAAGGCGGAGATAACTTGAGTGAAATTATTAAATACGGAGGAGCTACAGTGCGCTACATTTAACCTCATAGTTTTAATTCAGTATTAGATTTTAAAGTGACTGTACCAATTATGAGCTTTCTAAAGAATACTCTTTAAAATAGATTTTTCTAACTTTAATCTGCACAGTTTAGGATTGAATTTTCCGTAAACATGTTATTCAGTATTGTAATTAAACAACTTTAAACGGTTTAAATCGCGTATATTTATCATTATTTTGCCCCGACGTTTCAAACACTTTGCAGTGATCGTGGTCACGGGGTGACGATCACTGCAAAGTGTTTAAATATACGTGAGTTAAACCGTTTAAAGTTGTTTAATTACTATATGTAATAATCGCGAAAACCTAAGACAACAGTATGTTATTCAGTATTTTTGCTGAGTCAGTTATAGATGAACTTTCTCACCTGAATTTGCTATGAAATATTTTGATTTGTGTTAATGTGTTTTATGTTTTAAGAACAGAGCAATTAAATTCAAAGTGGTTTTACCAACAGATGCTATATATACAGGCGAAGTTGTCGTCAAAAGCACAAGTAAGCTAATTGGTACTAAAATGGACGTACATCCAATGCAATATTGGCATAGTGGCAATAACTACGGACTTCCGCGCAGCCGGTCTACGACTCGAATCCCAGCCTTTTAGTTTTTGTACATGAAATCACCAAATTTGCTCTTTTAGCTATTTTTGGTTCCTAATAGGCAATTCTCAAATGTAAAATATATAACAAAACACTTTAAAAAGTGTATTGCAATAGCTGACCCAAAAGCCAGTTTCCGTTCTATAGACTATAGAATGAAATAGTATCATTGCATTAATATTGCGATGGATATGGTAAGGTTATCACTGTTATTATACAATAGAACATAAGGATAACCCTACAAATTAGGGATTTTGCAATATAGTCGTAATCTTGAAATCCACGCCTGTATTTTTTAACCAAATCATTATTATTTTGGCTTCAATAGTACCTAACGTGATCGGTATCTATACCTAGTATTGTTTCAAATGAGAATTATCTAGAACTTGGAAGAACTTTGCGTGGTGTTCTCTGCATCAAAAAGGAAATAATTCATTAAATCAATCAAAACTGTTAATATGATGTTTATTCAAGTCACTTCTCGGCTAAAGAATATGTATTACTAGTTGTACCTGCGACTTTGTTCGCGATTACCGTACCTACAGACTAATTATTCACATTTGAGCACTGTTTATCTCATATTAAGCAACGAAAAGCGTTAATAATGTGGTCTGTGGTGAAGCACTCTTAGTAAAGCATAGCACAGTAAGGAGCTATTTACTTTGGGTTGGAAAACTCCCGGGTTGTATTTTCCAGAAGACAGTAGTTAAGTAACTCAGGGAGTTTCTTCGCGGTTCGCACAATAAATGTTGAAGCAAAGTACAAAGGTACTTTGTGCGTTTCTTTGGAAATTCGATTTTAAAATGGCGTCTTTTTGCCGAGGTTCTCATTGTTTGGCGGCAGAACTAAAATGTATTAGATTGTGCACTTTAATTGAGCAGTCTCCAAAATATATTCGGCAAAAGATTGATAGTTAAAAAACTGATTGTGTCGAATGTTCCAGATGTTAGAGTTTTATCTTGGAAAGCTTGCAAAATTGTACCTAAATATACATAAGGGTACCGGGCTGCCGTAGGGTGCCGAGCTGCCCGTGGGGTGCCAAGCTGCCCGTGTCGTGCCGGAATGCTCTTGGGATGCCGGGCTGCCCATGGGATGCCAGGCTGCCCGTGGGGTACCGGGCTTACACGTCACTATTCTAACCAAAAAAATAATAATCAAAATCGGACTACGCGTTAATAAATTACCACTAAGTGTATATTTAGATTTTCATTCCCTTTCCCGAAGGAACCGTGCTGCATTGCTGGATAAAAGTATACAAATACCCTTCTTCGTGGTATGAACTCAAATCGTGTTAAGTTTCACTGAATTCCATTCAGTAGTTTTGGAGTGATGCGCGGCTGGGATATAGACAGACAGACAGACAGACAAAAATAAAATAAAAAATAGTTTTGGCATCAGTGTCAGCTACAGAGTACTCTCAATTTATTTTTTCAAAATCTGTATTAAATGTTTTGATTTTTTTTAACCTTATTACGGATTTGCAATTCAACGGGGCAATGCTGCCAGCATGCTGGGCACGCTGCCAACTGGTAGTGGGCTAGAGCATTTGGACTGCCTATGAGTCTGCAATGGCTTATAGGGATCTAAATGCTAATATTGCAGTAGCTGTAGTGTTGTATATAGTTCCTAGTATTTTGTTAAGTAGATAACTGGTTTTATACAAAATAAACCATATAACTATATATCTGCCATGTACAGAATTGGATCTGTTACAGTTTTATTATACGTAAAGATAAGTATAGATTTACGGCTGGAAATAAATGTGCAAAGTTTACAACATTTTCAGTGACACTTGAAAATAAATTGGTTAGAAGTTGATGAAAACTTGATTACGTAATTGGAATACGAGAGAGGCAACTGAGATTTAACGTTAAAACATGTCCGTTAAACACGTGGTAAGTAAGGCCTACAAGTGAGAATATAAGTGGTGTTTGCAAGTTTGGTACAGGGGATCTTAATGAAAACATTCCGACCCGACAAACACAACAAAGTGGTGAAGCTTTTAGTACCTGCCCTAGTCCGTATTGTGCTATTAAATTAATTAACAAGTTAGTTAGCTTTTACACGTGTATGTAGCTTGGAGCTGCTTGCTGAAACTGAAGGTCCTTCATTGTTAACCCCGACGGCAACACAAGGATGCTATAACTTTAACGTGTGTGGTGTATATACCAGCTTCCAGAGAACTAATTTTGATTAATTTATTTTTTACTTCGACGGCAGGTTATATATAAATCTAAGCTAAGTTTGGCGAAAGTCTGATCACTCTTTTTTATGATATCAATATGCAAATAGCCAGCGCACCGTGTAGCTTCGGATCTCTGCATATTATAGCTAGGTGCAGTTTGGATTGACACCTAAATGTTGATTAAGCAAGCTGCAAGATTTGAACTTATATTATGGAGTTTTTTTTAATGGGATTGTGGCTTAGAAAGCTTCATTCCCACCGGATGTTAAGCTTTCCACTAAGAAAACTTGACTTATATATACTATATTCCCATTTGTTGCAAAACGCATGGACTCGAACCTCGAACTCGGTAGGCCCGAACTCAATCGGGCCTCTGCGCCTTTGGGGCGACCTGGCTCAACAAGGCCACCTCTCAAACGTGTGGGGCCGTGCAAGCTGGTGGAAAATTCCGCAAATCTCCACCAGTGACCCCACTACGGAGAAGGGAGGAGGCGGGCGAACTGCTCGTCCCCGTTCGTCTGCGCCGGAGCATATCAGCAAGGACATCGTTCGCCTTGACCCGCTTCGCGGCCTCCTTTTGCGCCATTACTGCTTAGCAGAAGGAGACCACCGCTTGCCACGGTCTCTCTCCAATGGCATGGCTGTAAGCGTGTACCGCTGCGGGTTCCATGCGGCACACACCTCCAGCATATGGAGCGCCGTATCCACCGGCGCCCCACACTCGTGGCAGGCCGGGGTCGCCTCCCGTCTCGCGATCTAGTGCAGGTACTTTCTGAAACATTCATGTCCGGAAAGCACCCGCAGCCTAAGCCTTAATTAGCTATATTAACCCATGAGTGATCTTTCGTAGATTATGAACAATATTCATCCAAGGACCATAGCCAGTGGAAAACGGCGGTCTGTACCAACCTGTTTGAAAAGAGGCGTGATGTTATATATGTATGTATCATGAAAAATCTCATTGTTGTTCAAAATTTCAAGTAAATCGTATTGGTACACTCGCTTTGTAATGTATATATAACCGCCGGTTAACTTCTAGGTAAGTTGGTTACTTAAACCATCATCGAGTGCATATAAAGAACGTATAAAGATATTTTCTTATCCCGCAAGTCAAAAATCAACCTTATCTCAAGCAATACATGGTTGCTTTCAAGCGAATTTTTAAAGAGCTATCAGAGTAACCAGCTCGGGCCAGCTGACCGGAGCAAGAACAATAGAAGCCCGCATTCCTGAGCGATAAGGATTTATAATTTAACGCGAAGTCTTCCTCAGCGAAAGTACTCAATTTATTAGAAAACACAGCAAGCTTCTTGCAAAAAACTCTAAATGTTATGTAGAAATTCGAACAAAAACTATCGAAAAATATTAGAAAACGTTCATAACTGCACATCAATATCAATGACAAAAAATAAACGAAGTTCTATGTCGTTCTTTACAAGTGATGAACATGATAACTGTAAAGAAGCCTATAATTGTATACTTGCTGACTTAAGGGACTTATTGGCGTGTTTGACAACAACGACGTTGACGAGCTACGACACAAATCAAATCAACTCGTACGCTTAGAAGAATTGAGTTAATCAAATTTAGCGGGAATTAAAAAGAATGTCCAAAGTACAGTGATGCGCAAAATCTATATTATTTAAACATCAGTGTGACCGGGGAGCCTCCGACTTCGTTAAAACACGTCCAGGTGACCCATCAAAATTATGAAATAGCGTGGCGTATTGTAAAAACAAAGCACGGTAATGAGATTAATTTTGAATGTATGAAAAAAATATACAATAAAAGAAAGTTAAGTAACCAAATAAAGTGTTTACTCGACATGACGGCAGACTGCTTGAATAATTTGTTCAATTTAAGTATTTCAATGGATATGGGATGGGATGCCATAGGGGTGCAAAAAATCAAATCAACACAATGAAAATAGATTCATTACTTATCTGGAGCGTGTTTTTTACTTTTGAGATATAACTTGCCATACTTTTGAGATATAACTTGCCCCGTGACATACCAGTAAGGGAACGTTCAATCGATGTAGCTACTACTGCGTCACCATCACCCACATCAACTTTGTCGTCACTACCAACAAAGAAGTGCTACAACCGCTTTTAAAAAGATTCTCCTTGTTCACAAAAATAAACCTTGGATGGATATTGATCGGAGAAATAAGTTCGGGTAACTTAGAAGAAAAATCATTTCTGGTCTTTTATAATCAAATAGACAAGGATACTATGCAAAAATAATTGTGGGAAATCGATACAGATTATGACAGATAACAAACAAGAGAAGAAAAATAATGCGATAAAATCTACGAAGATACACACATTTTAGTGTGAAAAGATAAAAGGAAAAATAAGAAAGGCAAATAATGAATTTACCATTTAAAATCTTAAATCAAAAGTCACCTGAACGAAATACAAAATATGCATAATAAAATGCATAATACAAAATGTTGCAAGAGATAGACTACCTACTACAACTAGAAAGAAGATTTAAAAGCACAACACAACTTAAATAAGACGACGTAAAGGTTATGAAAGAACATTAAAGACTAAGTCATATGGAAGAAGCACCTGAAACCAAAGCATAGAAGGAGAAATGGTATATTTAATCACCATGCCGTGATTCGCGAAGACAAAGAAACTTCCATGACACGTCTCTGTTCGGCGCTCTTGCGAAGGTCTCGAATCAAATAACACTTAATAGAGAATTGCTTGTTGGTCCGCAGCTCCAAAACGACCTAAGTAACTTAATTATTGACAGTACCTGGTATACGGATGGAAATGGGTGTAGTGCCCACTAACGGATGTTGTATCCACCAAGTTAGAAATCTGTTTCTTTACATGTTTCCGAAGCACGGAACCGCTCAATAATAAATGCAACTAACGCCCATCCAAGCATATAATGACCAAAGCTAACATTGCATTACCAACTTAATCAGTTGAGACAGACTTGACAAGATCCCTTGATAGCACTCAAAAAAAAGTTCACAGTAACGCATTGCTACCTCTATTGAAAAAATATGACACGTTCTTTTATGTTATTCTGACGGAGCAAGCCTGATGTTAAGTGGACTACCTATAACAGATGCGTTTCGTCAACAACGAATTGCACTGTGCCCGTCACACTGAGACGTACATGAAGTCTCATGTGCCTGTAATTTTACTGGCTCTCAAGGACAGCTGCCGTTAGGTGCTTTGCGACAAATTTTCTACTTAAAGGTGGTCGCTAGCCAGGCGGGCATTCGTAAAATGCCCTTCCACCATGCAATACGTATACCAAATATCCCAAACCGTTATCAATAAACGCAAGCAAGAAGTAATTGTACATACTGTAAAGTAAGCAGATTAATAACAATGTGGACCAGGATCGAAGATTCCGAAAGGCCGGCAGAATACAGTCGTTAACAAACTAAATGGCCATCGAGCGCTCCGACATAGCCTCGTTCCGGACCGTTTGCCTATCCCGGATACGTAATTGAAGTCGCGGAGATCCACTTCCGGGCTAAGTTCCGCCTCATCTCACTTTGTTAGTTTGTAATGTCACTGGGCAAATGTCTGTTGATTAATAAGGTTTGAATTTTATAGAGGTTTGGTTAGTGAGGCCTCGTTCCGGACCTTTCACTTACTTCTCACATGTTGTTATTTGTTTTTGTATAGGACTACCTGCCGCCAGCGTGGTTTGGTTTGGTTGATTATGTCGTGTTGGCCAAGCATACACTTATAAAAACGGGATAGTACATATTTTCTTTGTTGTTTTAAGGCCAAAAAATTAAAATCCTGTCAGAGCGTTTGGTCGATGCGACGCGTGATCAAAATGCTGGCACCTATTTGGCCCAAAGAATAAGCATTGCCATTTAACGGGGCTATGCTGCCAGCACGCTGGGCACGCTGCCAACTGGTAGTGGGCTGGAGAATTAGGACTGCCTGTGAGTTTGCAATTACTTATGGGTATCTAAATGCTTTTATTGTTGTAGCTGTAGTGTTGTATATAGTTCGTAGTATTTTGTTAATAAAGGCTAATTACCTAATGTACCAACTTTCATAAAAAGTGATTAAGCTGGTTCAAATGTGAGCGCTAACAAACACACTGATGAGAACATTTGTCTGTGCTTGTGTGTGTGAATATGTACAGACAAATCATTGCATTAATAATATTTGTGATTGTAATGTGACTCTTTGTATATATATTATTATTTTTGTCCTGACGTTTCAAACACTTTGCAGTGATCGTGGTCACGGGGTGACATTGCATTCACCCCACAGTCAGTCATCCCGTGACCACGATAGGTTTATATTTCGCTTGTACATACATTCCCACTTAGCCACTACACGTGACCCAAAACGCATGCTATATTCAATGATTACACCAAATAGCCCCGGAACTCCGTGTGGCTTATGTTAAACAGTGGCCGTTCCGTTCCCAGTTACTAACACCAAACACTGGCGTATAAATCTCACAATTCTAAATTTAACAATTTTGATAAAAACGGGAT
Organism: Plagodis pulveraria; assembly: GCA_963890685.1. Lineage (NCBI taxonomy): Eukaryota > Metazoa > Arthropoda > Insecta > Lepidoptera > Geometridae > Plagodis > Plagodis pulveraria. Next base: position 9,804,223 of record OY982949.1, on the reverse strand, counting down.
AGTACATATTTTCTTTGTTGTTTTAAGGCCAAAAAATTAAAATCCTGTCAGAGCGTTTGGTCGATGCGACGCGTGATCAAAATGCTGGCACCTATTTGGCCCAAAGAATAAGCATTGCCATTTAACGGGGCTATGCTGCCAGCACGCTGGGCACGCTGCCAACTGGTAGTGGGCTGGAGAATTAGGACTGCCTGTGAGTTTGCAATTACTTATGGGTATCTAAATGCTTTTATTGTTGTAGCTGTAGTGTTGTATATAGTTCGTAGTATTTTGTTAATAAAGGCTAATTACCTAATGTACCAACTTTCATAAAAAGTGATTAAGCTGGTTCAAATGTGAGCGCTAACAAACACACTGATGAGAACATTTGTCTGTGCTTGTGTGTGTGAATATGTACAGACAAATCATTGCATTAATAATATTTGTGATTGTAATGTGACTCTTTGTATATTTATTATTATTTTTGTCCTGACGTTTCAAACACTTTGCAGTGATCGTGGTCACGGGGTGACATTGCATTCACCCCACAGTCAGTCATCCCGTGACCACGATAGGTTTATATTTCGCTTGTACATACATTCCCACTTAGCCACTACACGTGACCCAAAACGCATGCTATATTCAATGATTACACCAAATAGCCCCGGAACTCCGTGTGGCTTATGTTAAACAGTGGCCGTTCCGTTCCCAGTTACTAACACCAAACACTGGCGTATAATTCTCACAATTCTAAATTTAACAATTTTGATAAAAACGGGATAGTACATATTTTCTTTGTTGTTTTAAGGCCAAAAAATTAAAATCCTGTCAGAGCGTTTGGTCGATGCGACGCGTGATCAAAATGCTGGCACCTATTTGGCCCAAAGAATAAGCATTGCCATTTAACGGGGCTATGCTGCCAGCACGCTGGGCACGCTGCCAACTGGTAGTGGGCTGGAGAATTAGGACTGCCTGTGAGTTTGCAATTACTTATGGGTATCTAAATGCTTTTATTGTTGTAGCTGTAGTGTTGTATATAGTTCGTAGTATTTTGTTAATAAAGGCTAATTACCTAATGTACCAACTTTCATAAAAAGTGATTAAGCTGGTTCAAATGTGAGCGCTAACAAACACACTGATGAGAACATTTGTCTGTGCTTGTGTGTGTGAATATGTACAGACAAATCATTGCATTAATAATATTTGTGATTGTAATGTGACTCTTTGTATATTTATTATTATTTTTGTCCTGACGTTTCAAACACTTTGCAGTGATCGTGGTCACGGGGTGACATTGCATTCACCCCACAGTCAGTCATCCCGTGACCACGATAGGTTTATATTTCGCTTGTACATACATTCCCACTTAGCCACTACACGTGACCCAAAACGCATGCTATATTCAATGATTACACCAAATAGCCCCGGAACTCCGTGTGGCTTATGTTAAACAGTGGCCGTTCCGTTCCCAGTTACTAACACCAAACACTGGCGTATAAATCTCACAATTCTAAATTTAACAATTTTGATCCTCATTCAACATACAGTTCTCGAGTTATACAACAAAATACTAAACAAACAAACCCACGACGGTGACTACCCAAATACTACTTAACTATTTTATTAGAACCCCAACATCCCCAACGCTCCACAGGTATTTTATTAGGTGCTTGGTTTTCTTACGTTCACGATTAATGTACACATTTAGCGCTCTCTACTACTTTCCGGTCCAACGTATCGTTTAATTATCTCAAATATTGCTACGTAGAGCTCTAATACCTCGAATATTGCGTTAAGTTCCTTGCTGAGAACGGTTTTTTTGTATGCTTGATATGAAGCCTTTGACCACTATCTCACCTGATGGAAAGTGATGATGTGGTCGAAGATGTTGTTCAAACTTAGTAGAATTACTGGCTCTCAAGGACAACTGCCGGAACACACCGTTAGGTGCTTGGCAACAGATTTTCTACTTGATGGTGGTAGCTAGTCAGGCGGGCATTCGCAAATTGCCCTACCAAGTGAGTGGCTTTTGTGGCAACACCACAAAAGCCACTCACAAAAGAAGTTGATGGTACAAACGTAAGAGTATATATCAATTCTTCATATTATATTATATAAATACTTACGAAATGTTTTAACTCAGCAAAATTTTCTATGCATAAAATGTTATGTCTTGAGCCTAGTTTAACAGTTTTCCGGTGTCTATATATAATGGTATAATTATAATCCCTTCATAGCACTTTGTAAACCATTTATTGCATCGAATTAAACAAAAAAAGGTATACAGGATACGCTCTAACATCACTACAATATAATGCGAAGAAAATTTTACACCAGCATATATTTTTTTTAATATTTTTTTATGCCTGATATTTTAGCCTTTGACCACTATCTCACCTGATGGTAAGTGATGATGTAGTCGAGATGTTATACAGGCTAACCTAGAAGTACTGGCTCTCAAGGACAGCTGCCGGAACACACCGTTAGGTGCTTGGCGACAGATTTTCTACTTGACTTGTAGGTAGCCAGGCGGGCATTCGCAAAATGCCCTACCACCATGCTGTAACGACTGCGATCCTAAGATATCAACCGGGACCGACGGCTTAACCTGCCCTCCGAAGCACGGAAGCGCTCTGTAGTAATGTCACTAGCGGTCACCCATCCAACTTATGACCGCGGGCGACGTTGCTTAACTTTGCTGATCGGTTAAGAACAGCTAAGTTAGCTTCGCTACGAGCGCTTCAAATAGAAGTATATAGTATTAGTAAGAATAAGTATATACTATATAAGTACATTATATAGCTCCACTTCCATTGTATATTATACGTCTCATTATACGGCGTATATAGAAACACAAACATGGTGTAGATACACATACGCAAAACTACTGAGACTCAATCAGGAGACATCGCTTGATTTGACATTGCCATCTTCGGAGGTACGGGTGCCATTTCTATCGATTTTTATGAGTTTATATTATATAAGTTCAATGATTTATTGGTAGTCCAGCAATAGAATAATTATACCATTGATTACACTATCAATAGTGCCGATATAGTCAATAGGAGTCAACCTGAGTACCATCTTTGTCCAGAACACCACCCGATAAAATTTTAATCAATAATTTCTAAATAGAGCATAGAGCAAACAGGTAACTTTTTAGCAAGCGGTCTATATGATCGACCGCATCATCACTTGACATAAATGAAAACCGTTTCCAATGAAATATTGAAAGATCTCCGTCTCAAGGACCAGAACCCTTCAATGTCTGCAAACAGAATTGCTGACAGAGTAAAAATAGATTCATATATATTTTTCATCACCGCAGTTTATTTACCAGTTACTTACCCCAAATATTTTTACATGAGTAAATATAAACTATTCAATCGGTCCTCTAACAATCTCTTAGCATCATGATTTTGTAGTAAATAAATACAATATTAAGAGAGTAACACGTAATCTTGGTGCCTGTCTATAAGGAGAACATTGAAGTAAAATCAACTAGAGTTAAATGTGTCGCTAACACGTGTTCGGTTTTAAGGCGTAATAGTACATTATGCAACAAGTGTGCGAACTTGTTTATTACAATTAAGACGGTTTTTAGGAACCTAAATGGAGTAGGGATTGTAATAAATGACGCGCACGAGTTTCATACGACGTTTTTCAACACACTTGCGTGGAACAAATACGAAAATTTCGATACGAAAATATTTTCTTGGTTTTTTGATAGCAATAATAATCTGATTAAGAAGGTTTATAATTAAATCTTCTAAAGTTCTACTTCAGTAGGTATAAAACTTATTTGTTTGTTTTTATATGAACACCACATTTCCAGAGCGTCTACTTTTTTTTCTCACTCTCTTAGTGTCCATGTCTCAGCACCGTAGTGAAATATAGGAAACACTAATGCCCTAACAAGCCGCATTTTTGTAGCTTTTGTGATGTTCTTGTTTGCCATATTTTCCTGAGCCTATCCATAGCCGACCTTGTGATAGCCATGCGTCGTTTAGTTTCTTCTGCGCATCCACCGTTGTTAGAAACCAACCAGTGCTCCAAGGTATATGTATGATTGAACGACGTCGCAATTCGCAGTTTTCGTAACTTTGGGCGAGTTTTCATTTGCTCGGTCGACAATCATCATCTTCGTCTTGCTGTGGTTGATTTGCAGGCCAAAATCATGGCTCGTTCGTTCCATTTTGCGAAGTTGATCTTCCATTTTGCTTATGCTTGTTGCGAAAAGGGTGTTATTATCAACGTACTGCAAATTAGAAATTTTATAGCCGATAGTGATATCCGATAGTGACCCCGTCAGTCCAGCCTTCAAGCGCTCCCAAAATAGGATAGATAAATCCTGACATAAAACTAATTGTTTTACCCAATACTTTTACGCATACGTAATTAAACGGAAGTCTAGCAAACTAGAGACCTACATTGCGTTACCTAACTAGTAATAACATCTAGGTACCAAGGTAGAGTCAACAAACTAATAGCAACGTCCGTAAAATTTCACCAATATTAAACACATGATATTATTTATAAAAAGACTAAACTCCGTTTAAATGGAAAGCACGCACTCTATATTTAATATGTCAAAAGACTATTTGATGTCACAGAAATTTCTAAATAGAAAAAAATATATGGTACTAGCATTATCTGTTTCCATGAACTCATAAAACAGAAAGCAAACCCACATATGAGCATGTTTTTACGAAAAATACACGAAAACTAACTTTTATTTTCATATGAAAAACATAAGACACTCTTCTTATTGTGATAAGAACATTCAGGATAGTGAATTGCAATCCCAATGAACCCATCCAATTCATGGCCGCAGTTGACGTTGCTTAATTTACATAGTTGATCAGTTAAGAACGTCTAAGCAAGCTACGGTGAGAAGTGCCTATAGATTTTTATATGAGTCGATATCAGGTAAGCACCTCGCATATTTCGGGTTCAATTATTCAGATGGGGCACTCACAATTTTTACATAAAAGTTACGAGTATTGCAAATTGATTCAAATTCATGGGAACCTAACACCACACCTACCTGTGGAATGGGCGATTTAGAAATTAACAGGGATTTGTCGAGGCTGCTCATAAAGTCATTACGTGGCCGAACCGTTGACCTGTTTGCCTTATTATATGACGGTACAATGCAGCCAGCTTTTCGGGTCTATTGTTCAGAACAAAATAACTGGATCATTAAAGTTTTTTAACCTTACATATTTAATCGTGTCCTTAACTACTGCTCTAGAATAATTATTATTATGGTGCGAGTAGTTTTTAAATTATTGCTCTTAAATGTAACAAGCCTCTACTCCTGCTAATGTCAACCTATATATATACCTATACATCATTCAACATATATATTTATATATATATATATTTGAAATATTAATACTGAAATCTTTAAAGTTTTCTTCTAAAACATTTCAAATAACCCCAGCCCAAACCTTCTCAAATCAAACACAAATGTTTTTTGAGATACAGAACAAAATTTGTTTCTCGATTCGATTTGGACGATTTTCTTTATAACCATGTCATGGTTATGTATATAAATCGTCCAAATATTTATAATCATACGTTTTCCTTAACTCTGTGTAATTATGAAATCCAGGGACGCATCCATTTTAATCGCTTTATTTTCTTATTTTATATTTTTAATGAAATAAGACGAACATCGTTACCACAACGTTACAGCGCGGGCTGTATCTTAATCTTATTTCAACGAAATTTAGTTTGTTTTCTTAAGAGCAGGTAAGGAGCTGCTAATGTTGATCAAGAGTGAGGCTTGAAGTTTTTACTACATGGTGAAGTTCCCTCAGTTCATAAATAGTATCACTTTTCTCATAATGATTTTTGTTAAATTTTCTCAGTTATACCCACCACCAATCAATCAATTGAATAAAAAAATAACATGATAAGGTTGACAGAAATGCGATGATCGATATTATTTTAAATAAATTCACTGTTTCTGTGAGTTTGAGTTTGAAAGTAATGTTGAAACGTAGGAATGATTATAACAAAAAAAAACAAATTTCTTTTAATGTATGGTCATGTTGATGGTGCGTGTATGTACCCTCGTTTTGAGGAAGTAATTAAAAGATTGCTTGTTAAGCTTGTGTATGTAATGGTTTCCAGATATCACCATTAAGTATTAAGAAAAATCGATGGAAAGATCAAGAAGGCTGAAAGAAAAAGTAGCGCTCATCAGTACCTAAGCAACGGCAGCAGACCTGCTCATTATTTTCCCTTATTTGACATTTCATTGAACTGACATGTCTTTTTTTCATAAGCAAACAATAAGTCTACGTTGTGTTCCCCAACTCCATTAAAACCCTTTTCTACGTCACTCATAGATAACTGAATGAAAATTGTAAAAGGAAATATTTATTCAAAGAATATTAAATATGCAAAAATCGTCCCATGCTCTATTCATGAGGGTAAATATGAGCATAAATTGATGGAACACCTGTCACTTTAGAACATAGCAGGTTGTGAACAGGCAAATGCTCAATTATGTAAGCGAAGGGCGACGGCTTGCTTCTTGCAACAGTATACTACTTCCACACGTACATAAGATGTTGTTGGTATATATGTTGTATGCATTCTTTTTGAATTGAAATAACTTCTTGTTTGATGGCCTCCCTCCATGCGGTAGGTTTGTAATTACAATTTTGTATGGGATCCGTATAGCCCCAAAAAGGGTTGAGCTTCTCAATGTTTAAAAATATATCAAGTGGGGTATGGATAGAGTTTTTTTTAACCGGCGGTGTGCCTTTATTAACAAAATACGAACTATATACAACACTACAGCTACTATAATAAAAGCATACAACAAAAGTCATTGCAGACTTACAGGCAGTCCAAATGCTCTAGCCCACTACCAGTTGGCAGCGTGCCCAGAATGCTGGCAGCATTGCCCCGTTGAATTGCAATGCTTATTCTTTGAGCCAAATAGGTGCCAGCATTTTGATCGACCAAGCGATAAGTTTTGGATAATACGATGATGAGTTTTAATATTATCAAAATATTTATTTAATTCGTTTTTAGAGTTTTATTTAGAATAAGGTAATTCCTATAAAACCGTCTTTCATACAAACGTAGTTTCATTATAAACACTAAGTGTTCAAACTCAGCCAAATTTTGCATTCATAACCTTGAGCCTAATACAATGCTTTGGGTTTGTCAGTATTTCGTAAATTTAAGTACTATCAAAAATACAATATACAAATACAATTTTTATATCAAATTTAGGGGTAAAATAAATGCTTAAATGATAAACTGGCAAACCACCAGCATAGATAATAGATAATCACATGCAAACATTCACAGAGTTTGAACACTTGGTATATACAATATGACGAAACTACATTACAAAATCACACATATACGATAGGAAACATCTAAGTCATGTGCGGGATTCGAACCCGCGTCCATCCACCCCTTGAGCCGGGGTATACCTAACTCTAACCAATTGAGCTAACATGACATGACATCATAACTCAAATCTTTCCTATCGTTCTTTAACCATCGTATTGGTATGATTTTGTAATGTAATCCGCATAGCAGGCTTTATTGCAAACCTAACAATATAAAAAACTACGAAAACACGTTTGTATGGAAAGCTATGTGCACTCCAACCTTAATACTGTTTTATATACTTTTAGAATGAAGGATGCCTTTCTTGTTCTATTCTACTATTTCCAAGTTGGCATTCGATGATGGGCTTCACGTCTTATACATTGAAAGTGTCACGTCTCGGGCTTCCTTATAATAATTCTTACAATCCAGCCAAACCATCTGGCGAAATATGAACAAAAATTCCAAAAAAAAATATTCCATATGGGTCTATATATGCCTCACAAAATGTCTTTTACGACGTAACTCTGTGGAGTGTACACGTTTTTGCACTCAAATGTCCCTGTAGATCTCCCATTATGAAGACGTGTTTGGTCTTCAGTGACGTGAAGCATGATCGTTTATCTCTAATTTCATTTCTTTAACTCTGAGTTATTTTATTATAATATATTCCTTTATGTAATTATACTTATATTTAATGAACACTCGTTGTCTATTTTATAAGGCAATGATAGCCGAACGGTAGCAGCTATGGACTTCCATGCCACAGGTGCATGGCGGTCCAATCCACCAGCGGCACGGTAGCTGCTCAAGTAAAATTTTTTTTATGGTATTATTGTAACGGGACAAGCTCGAGGCCCACCTGATGTTAAGCGGACTAACCTCTACCTATAACAGATGTATTTCGTCACAATTCACGAATTGCACTGCGCCTGTCACCTTGAGACATAGTTGTTAAGTCTCATGTACCTGTAATTTCAGTGGCTCTCAAGGACTGCTGCCGGAACACACCGTTAGGTGCTTGGCGACAGATTTTCTAATTGAGGGTGGTCGCTAGCCAGGCTGGCATTCCCAAAATGCCCTTCCACCATGCGGTAAAGCTCAAGCTCGCGGTGGGATTCAAACCATGGACCTGCTGCGCGGCAGTCTATAGCCAATGCCACTGAGCCATCACTGCTTCAAGATCAATAGCTTCACCAACGCCACTGCTTTGAGATTCACTGCATAATGGAAGAGATTGTGTGAATGCTAGGCTAGCTCAAGTAGAAAATCTGTCGTCAAGCACTTTAACAGTGAGTTACTTTTAGCAATCCTTGAGAGACAGTACAAATTACAGGCACGTGAGATGTGACAAGTGTATGCCTCAGGGGGATTTGGGGAGTGCAGTTCGTGACGAAATGCATGAAATGCACTTTACAGGCCGAGGTTACCGCTTCACATTAGGTGGACCTCGTGCGTGTTCCGTCACAATGATATATAAATACTGTACTGAACTACTTCGCTCGTAGCGATGTTTACTTAGCTGTTCTCAACCGATCAGTAAAATTAAGCAACGTCGCTTAAACGTCATGATATGGATGGGTGACCGCTAGTGACATTACTACTGAGCGTTTCCGTGCTTCGGAGGGCACGGTAAGCCGTCGGTCCTGGTTGTCGTCTTAGGATGGCAGTCGTTATAGCATGGTGGTAAGGCATTTTGCGAATGCCGCCTGGCTAGCTACCACCCACAAGTAGAAAATCTGTCGCCAAGCACCTAACGGTGTGTACCGGCAGCTGTCCTTGAGAGCCAGTACTTCTAGGTTAGCCTGAACAACATCTTCGACCACATCACCACTTACCACCAGGTGAGATAACGGTCAAAAGCTAACCTATCAACAAAAAAATAAATAAAAATGCATACTTTGCTGTTGCTATTATTTTACTTTATGCTCAAGTTTGTGGAATCATTTTACCTAATAACTAACTCACTACAAATAGATGACACATTTCATCTATTCCTATATCAAATTATTCAAAACTATAAAAAATCACTATAAAAAGTTCTTTCAAAATTGTTTAATGCCACATTTTACGTCCGAGCGAACAATCCATAGCATATTCATGAGTTCGTAGCTTTTAACCAACGAGAGTGGACAATATGAACAATTTTCATTGTACCTATTGAACCCGTCACTTTAATATATAAAACGTATAAATGGATTCTCTTTCATTTATTTAAGTAGTGTATTGTCTCTGAAATTGTATTCTGCCATCAGACGATTATGAATGCTAGAGTTACCAGTAATTGCGTAGCTGTTTAAATTTCTATGATTTCTCTGTTGTACAATTTTGTGTTTTAATTACAGCAGTTAAAGTTTAGAGTTCAAAACACGCACGGCCGAATCTATTCATGTTGTTGTAACAAAGCAAACCACCGTTGAAAGCAAATACCCTTATAAAAGTTTTTAGTAGCCAAGGTCCCTGGATATTAACCCTGTTCTTTACTTTGCGAAGGTTCTCATCATATTTTCATGAGGTTTGAAGCTATAATAAAAGGCACACTAGCTTACAGGAACGCATAATTAATTGAGTATTTTTTTATGGTAATCGGATTTTGTACCACCATATCGTGAATGTCAGAATACTCGTAAAACCAATTCCTTACGCGAAAGTTTAAAATTGTAGATCAACTAAAAAAACCGATAGATGGGAATCGGACTCACGATCCGAGGGTTCCGTTCAAACCTGTAGGTTATATAAGTAGAAGTTATAGTATTTTTATTGCTAAATGAAATCATTATTAAAAATATTTTTACTACATGATGTTACTAACAATGTATGCTTTTCGCAGTTGTTCCTTTATCTGTGCTATATGACGTTGCTTCTTACCAAATTTCAAGATTTTAAGTTCACGGGAAGTACCCTGTAGGCTTAGATTGTCTTGATTCTCTTGATTTCGAGTGTCGAAAATTTGCGACATAAGCGTCTGTATCTTTTGATTGCGTTAGCTTAGAAGTATGATTTTTTCACAGCTCTATGAGACAAGAGACTTGAGTATGGAATATGAATTTCAACTTGATATCTTCACGCGTTCCTGAGAAAAGGGACAACAAAATGACCTATAAGGGTTCCGTTTTTTCCTTTTGGGGTACGGAACCCTAAATACACAGCTTTCTTGAGTCTATCATCCAGAATGAGATTTAAACGAAATATTAGTAGAGTATAACGAATAGATAAATATTTAATTCAGGTACGCAGAAACTTTAATGGTTAAGCCATCTAAGGGCCCCGCGCACTAGGCAGTCTGGCTGCACAGCCAGGCTGCGACAGCCAGTAAAACATAATGACGTTGTATAGGAGCCCGCGCACTAGGCAATCATGAACCGGCTGGAGTGCGTTCAGAGGCTCAGAGTGTAGTTGTTTCGTTGTTTGGTTGTTTTGCAACTTACCCTGAGGTATGGAACGACCGGTTGTTTTATAACCTCAAATAAATTGTGACATTGACAGACTTACATCATTATCGTAATAATAATTGCTATTTAACACTATCACAAATTCGTTTTCCATTTTTATTTAAGTTTTATATTTTGAGAAATTATATTAGTATTTATATTTTTAGGAGATATATGGGTGAGCGCATCAGATAGAATGCGATATAAACGTCAAAGTCATTTCATGTCACGTGTTTTATGGTTAAAAAGTTGCAACCTTCAAAGGTTTGGAACGGTCCAGTTGTGACAACCGAACGCTCTACTCGAAGGTTGTGAACGACCGACGTTAGAGTGAAAAGTTGCACTCCGAGTGCGCTCTAACCAAGGTTCGGAACGCACCCCTGCGGCAGCCAATACAACGCGCCTGCTTGCACGGCAGCCGGCTAACTGCGCGCAGCCAGTACGTGTGTAGGCGAATGTATGTGGCTACGGTCAGTCTCTGCGCACTAGTTATAGCAGCCAGACGTATTTTGCGTTCCGCACTTTGATAAGATGACTATCGATACAGAGAAATTTATTCGAGAAATTGAGAGCCGTAAAGCGACTATTATAAGCATTTTATGTACTCACTTCAAAGTTATCACCAGTTTTTCTTCAGGACTTATACAAGCTCGCATAGGAGTATTGGAAAAAATACGAAATTCAATCAAGGGCATTGACCCTTGATTGAATTTCGTATTTTTTCCAAAAGCTTATCAAACGATTGCACTGACATCCGCGTGTAGTTAAAAAACCGGTCTGTGAATCCGCGAACATCTCTGAAATAGGTTTGGAATAAGCCTTTTGGGTGTCTTTCTAGAAAAAGATGATGAACCCAGTGCCTTTCCTTTGTTTTGCGTTTTTTACGAGATAGGTAAACAATACTTATAAGTTCTTCCACGTTCATATCGCGTCGTTGATTGGCTGCGCAAATATTCTGGCTGCCACAGCTTGGCTGCGGAGCCAGGCTGCCTAGTGCGCGGGGGCCCTTAGGTAATGATTTTTTAATCCAATAGGGGTAAAAACAACTAGTGGGCTAACAGAGTAACATTATTATTTATATATCCCTCGATGCCAGTTTTGATATAGTTTCCCATGGTTTTAATCCTAAGTCAACCTCAAGTTCCAAACATGACAAATTAATTCATCTGAACAAATTTTAATCTCTATTTGTGTACGATTAATACCGGTCTATATCGTATATTCCTTTCTTAATTAACCGATAGCATCGACGTATTTAGCTGTGAGATCAAATTCCCTCTAAACGACCGAGTAAGTTTTAACTAATTATCGAAATTCGGCTTTGGGACAGGGCAAGAGATAGTTGCTTTTAGTTTAACAATAACAGAATTAAAAATAAATGATACCTTTTTTTCATTTCATGTTATTGTGGCGGAACAAGCTCAAGGCACACCTGCTTATTTAAGCGGACTAACCTCTGCCCATAAAAGATGCATTTCGTCACAAGTCACGAGTTGCACTGCGCCCGTCACATTGAGCCGGAACACACCGTTAGGTGCTTGGCGACAGCTTTTCTCCTAGAGGGTGGTCGCTAGCCAGGCGGGCATTCGCAAAATGCCCTTCCACCATGCAAAATTGATATTATTTAGTTGTCACGTTCATATCAAAATTAGTAAAAGGCATATACATGTTCTAATTCCTGCCTTGAAGGTTAGTATGCTCATAATATGTTCCATTCAGACGTAGTTTCGTCATATTATATATGTTTATGTAGTGTTTAAACTTAGTGAAATTAAGAATTCATGTCTTAAAGGCTAAATCTATGCTTCTGGTTTGCCACTTTTTCGTAAAATATTCTTAATTTATTTGGAAAAATATTTTTAAAGGAAATATTATTATAGCATTTACAAATAAAATAAATAAACAATGTTTGTCGCCTTTCTGTATTGTAGTTTTAACGATAAAACAAAAACTGTTTTTGTATGGAGATATTTTCTCTTTTCTTTTCTTTCTCAATATTTTTATTTTTATTACTTCTTTATTTTATTGTTACGAAATGTGCTATAATAACACATTTTGAGAAAATAGCTAAATAAGCAACCAGCTTCCTGGTTCTGTTAAAAAAACACAGCATAAACATAGAGGTAAGACGTAGGCGGGAAACACAGAAAGCGGGTGGCGCTTTTTCAAAAATCTATGAAAATATAGACACTAACCTTTCCATCTGACTTCCTGTAGGCGCCATGGACTTTCCATGCCAGTCCCGGTCCCGCAGTAGTGACCTCGTTCCCGACCTCAAAATACTGCAATATAGGATTAGCCTCTAAGGGCGGGGGTTTTGGGGTACTCCCCACTTGAGCTTTGAGTTTTGATATTATGCCTGCCATTGGAAACTCAAGCGAAAATGATGGTACAGATGGAAGTGTCTGTAGCTGTAATTCTGAAAGGTAATCGGATACCCTAGAAGTTGCAGCCCTCGCGCTGGCAAGAAAGGAACCTGAAACAAAAGAAATACATATTCAGTAACTATTTCATTTTATTTGACTTTGCCACGATCTGCAGCATTATTATCTAACTAGAATGTAAATGGAGTTTAACTCCTTAGTATTTGAATTCCAAAGTGTGATAATTGCAATAGAGTTGCTGTGATTGCCATTACTACTATTGGAGTCACATTGAAGTTGCAGCGCCTGGCTAAGCAGCGGCTGGAAGTTTTACAGTATGTTTTACTTTATCTCTATCACTACAACGTATAATATAGGATAGGAAATCGAAAATGATACGTCAATAAAACGGCCGCTGACACTTCGATCGAAATCGAACCATAAGCTAAGTAGATATTATATTTATATTTGCTTTTTTTTACCGGCGGTATGCCTTTATTTACAAAATACTGCGAACTACATACAACACTACAGCTACTACAATAAAAGCATTTAGATCCCTATAAGTCATTTCAGACTCATAGGCAGTCTAAATGATCTAGCCCACTACCCGTTGAATTGCAATGCTTATTATTTGAGCCAAATAGATGCCAGCATTTTGACCACGCCAAGCGCTCTGATAAATTTTGGAAAATACGATGAGCTCGCGGTCCCCTCGGCCCCAACGTTTTTGATTTTATCAACAAGAATTTGATTTTCAATTTGACAATTCCTCAGGAAACAATGCTCATTCTGGAGTTCTTATATCAAATTGAAGTTCAACTTCATTACCGGAATTATTGTTAGACAATGGAATGATCATATAAAAAATTACGGGATGATATATTCGATCCCCAACGGGAGTATTGTCCGGTAACTAATAATATTTGTAAAACACGTACTAAATTGACTAGCGCTGCAATCAATGCGCACACACTTTTTATAAATATTCAATACCAAAACAATGAAAAAATCCCCACCCAGATGTGCAACAGTGTTTCAGTCCAATTAGCGGACCTGCCTTTGTAGATCACTGATAGGTACATTTAATATATGACCATGTAGCCACAAAAATAACCTATCATCATTATTAAATCAAAAAATCAAGTTTGTTTTTCACAGAAACTTCTCGTTACAGAAATCATCATGAATTAAACTTTGTAACACTTTGTTTTAAAAAGTTAAAAAGTATAATTAAATATAATGTTTTTTTTTTCAGCATTATAATATGTCGTAGTAAGTAGTTTCAATAATTTTAAAAAATATGATCGATGTGATTCCCAATATATATGTTTTCTGGTTAAATATAAGTATTTCTTTTCAAAGAAATAATACTAGGCTAACTACCAGGATAGCATAAATAGCACGGTATTCAGCTCCAGCTTATTTCTGGTTCAATCCAGGCTTCCTCACATTTAACAATTATTTTTCAAATGCATCATAGTTGTGTCCGTGGAAAACAAATATTACCATTTTGTATCCAACGATTTCTAATTGCGTAGTATATATGAAATCAAAGACAACACCCAATTCTAATACAAGATATGAAGCCAGACAAAGTACATTTTTAACTTTAAAATGCTAGTTAACAGTTATTTCTTGACCTTGTACCTCATTCTAATATCGAATGAAACATTATATTGGGCCACAGTAAGGCTTTTCAAGCGGGACACAGCATCACAACAAAAATTTGGGCCACAACGTAACTCTACTCAAAATGTCTTGGCATCGATTTTATGGGCCTAACGCGTTGCCAACCCTACTATCTTCCAGCTGAATAGCATTTTCAACTCTTGTGGGTAGTATAAATTAACATGAAGGTATAGAGCATTTTTTTAGCCTAAATTGCAGCAACAGTAATCGTTGTACTTAGTATAACTACAAGAACAAGGTATATATAAATTGCTACGTAACAAGAGTTTTTAACTTCCATTACAGAACGCTGTCTACAACACAAGCTTGGGGCAGCTGATATTTTTATACTATTTATTATTAGCTATCTAACGGATGTCTGTTTCGTTTGCGTAAGCATGTATCCGCCCACTTTACTTGAATATTACCGACATGCTACATCATAAAAGGGCAAAGTAATGTACACATAAATTTATAAAACGTCTGCCAATCAAGAAATTTCCGTTAGACATAAGTATATTTATAAGGTAAGTATTAACTAACAAAAGTAAATACATACGTATTTACTTATGTTAGTTATGCTCACGGGTCAAAGAGTTGGCTCGATCACGGCAACGTGCCCCGACTCGCGTGGTCATCCTTGTCTTATGTCTAGGTACGTTATTAAGGACGTGTTTTGGTGGGATCACCGGCCACTGGTTGTTGAGTTTGAATTTACAAAAATAGCCGTAAATATTATTAAACCACCCGTTTCCAGTGACGCGAGCCCATACCGGTGGGGCAAGAGAAACGGTGAGGATATACATTTATATATGTCTAGTTGTAGTAAAAATGTATCATCTCTGAATTGGGATTTATTGCTTCAATTAAGTACGTGCGAAAGTTGTGCAAGTGAATCACATAAACACCTACTATGCCGGTTTTATAGTGATTTTATTGCAATCTTGCAAAATGCCGCCACACGAAGAGGTAGGCTGCATATGTATCGTCCTAAAGCTGTGCCGGGCTGGAATCAGCACGTTAAGGCTGCTTATGAAGAAGCGAGAGTTAACTATCTTAATTGCATTGATGCTGGAGCTCCAACATCTGGACCAAATTTCGAGAAAATGAAAATTACGAGAACTAAATTTAAAGGGTGGCTTAAATGGTGCCAGAAAAATGAAAATCAGATTCTACTTGATAAAATCAGTAATGCATGCACAAACAAAAACTTTTAGCAATTTTGGTTAGAAAGTTCAAAATTATCTAAGACCAGACACGGAGTACCACCGTCAATTGATGGAGTAAGTGATAGTAAGATCATTGCTGAAAACTTTAAGCACAGAGTGTTGGTGGCTGCTTCCAGTCCAAGTTGTCAAAACCCCGTTATGAGTAAGGTTAAATCTTATACCCATAGTGATGAACGCATGATTTTTGAGATTATAAGAAAATTGCCTATGGGTAAAGCCGTGGGCCATGATCAGCTTGGCGTGGAACACCTGCGCTTTGGTGGCCCATGGGTAATAGTATTTATCTCAATTTTCTTGAATGCTTGTCTAAGACACTCGTTTCTACCCCCGGATCTCCTGCGGGTGGTGGTCTCACCAATTATAAAAAACAAAAAGATGAGTGCATCAGTAGGCTCTAATTACCGACCTATTTCAGTTTCCACCGCTTGTTCTAAATTTGTAGATTCTGTTTTACTTAATTTATTATCTGACCACATTGAAATAAATGACGCACAGTTTGGGTTTCAGAAACAGAGTTCTACTGATATGGCTATATTTAGTTTGAAACAGATTGTTAATTATTATGTATCCAGACAAACTAAAGTATACGCTTGCTTCCTGGATTTAAGCCAGGCATTCGATAGGGTAAACTATCTTATCCTGTGGGAGAAGCTTCGTGAGGTAGGCGTCTCTAATGATGTTATTAACCTTCTTCGAAGTTGGTACGGCTCACAAGGTAATGTGGTTCGCTGGCGTGATGCTCATTCGGACGAGTACCTTTTACCGTGTGGTGTAAGGCAGGGCGGCCTTACATCAACGTTGCTTTTTAATATTTATATTAATGCACACATCGAGGGGCTCAACAAGACGCGTGTTGGCTGTTCTATTGGTCAGAAATTTATAAATAACCTTAGTTACGCGGATGATATGGTCTTGTTGACCCCCTCGATTAGTGCGATGCGAATGTTATTGGCCACATGTGAAAAATATGCAAATGATCACAATTTAGTGTATAACGTTGATAAGTCGGTGGCAATGATATTTGGTACGTACCATAAAGATAATTCTTGCCTTCCCTTGTACTTGAACGGAAATATGCTATCTTTCGTGGCCACATTCAAGTATTTGGGCCACGTACTGACCCGTGACCTGAGAGACGACCTGGACGTCGACAGAGAAAGGCGGTCTCTTGCCGTTCGTGCCAATATGATTGGTAGAAGGTTTTATGGGTGCTCGCGGGAGGCTAAAATACTAATGTTTAAAATGTATTGTACGGCACTATACACTCCACAACTATGGTCGCGTTATAAATTTGAAAGCTACCGAACGTTTAAGGTGCAGTATAACGACGCTTTCCGTATATTGTGCTGCTTGCCTGCGCGCGTGCGCTGCGCGTCCGATATGTTTGCGGCGGCTCGTGTGCCGACGATCGATGCACTGATAAGACATCGCATTGCCAGATTTAGGACCTCACTCTTTAAATCGGTGAATGCGATCATACAGATCCTGGTAAGTCATTGCCACGAGTATTTGAAATTTTGTTAGAGTTTTTTATACCTATATCGATAAGTAAATGTTATATTGTCTAAGTATTCGCGGTCGATGTTTAAAGGTTAATTTAATATAAAATTGTAATTTAGTAGATTAAGTAGATATGTAGTAGATTATAGTAGATTATGTTGTAAGTGTGTATGATCCTAGTTGATTGAAATAAAGAATATTATTATTATTATTATTGACTACTTCTCGGAAATGAATATAAGTGGATAGATAGGTACTACTGCTTTTCCACTTAAATTGTCTCAAGTAGCTTTGACACCATTGCAGTGATCTGGATTAAATATCAATTTACATTAATTTACTTCCTTAAATCGTACCTGTCGCAAACTGATTTCTTAGCTGTGTGAGTTTTTCACAAGATAAGCTGCGAGCGACTTAACGCGATTTTGTATGACAAAATGCTAGAGTCACTAACGCTCCACAAGGGGCGCTTTGCTTTTTTCATACAAAATCGTGTTTACGAGCTCACGGCGTATAACGAGTAAACTCACACTAGACCCACTTATGCCTACTCTATTTACTTATTACCTTTTTAACTATCCCTACGTGATACTCTACAAACATGAAATGTTTTTAAGATGATATTCAGTTAGTAGGTGAATGCGTGTCCTTTGCCTGTATATCTTTGACATAACACATGAGAACTGATTTCTTAGTTATTAGACGCTTAGGACATTTTTCGATGCGAGACCTGTACATTATGTATGAGTACAGTGGCCACTGGCAGTTTCATTACGTGACTGTGCTGGCGCGCGGCACTCAACAGTTTGGAGGATTTTCCAAAAACCCGTCAAGATGGGTACTACCGCAGTATCAATTTTTCCAAGGTGGTATTTTCGGCGGGCATTTTGCGAATGCCCGTTTGGCTAGCTACCACCCTCAAGTAGAAAATCTGTCGCTAAGCACCTAACGGTGTAACCTAACGGTGTGTTCCGGCAGCTGTCCTTGCGAACCAGTAATTCTAGGTTAGCCTGAACAACATCTTCTACAACATCATCACCTACCATCAGGTGACATAGTGGTCAAAGGCTAACCATATCATAAATGAAAAAAAGCACATATTTCGCCTCAAACCATTAGTGTGCAAAACTTACTGTATTTAGGATAATGGGGCACTAAATCGAATAATATTACTGGGTGAACAAGGTAAATTTTCGTATTGACGTGCATCTCACGCAAAACAGTGGCACTGAAAATGTAATAGGCTGGCAGGACAATTACCATCAAGTATAGGAAGCAAGGATGCGTAAGAGCTCTTACACACGAACGGCATTTTCCAACGGCAGAGGCAACTGCAGCCGTCACCACCTGTCGGCGGCAGCCGTCGCCACCTGTCGGCGGCAGCCGTCAACGCGTCGGCAGCAGACGCTACAGCGTCGATGGCTTAATTTTCCACTACCTTTGTCAAATGCCGTTCGTCTATAAGGGCACTTAGAGGAACCAAAAGAAAATTCATGAAATCTACGTTTGACGGTCCCCTGCGGGACCAGTCCAAAACAGAGCCGATTCATTTATTTCGTAGCATTAACATTTTAAAACAGAGAACCTATATCTAGACTCGTAACATGTTCTTTAATATTAAAAAAAATTCAAATTTGTCTAGTGGACCTCTGTACTGTTCGGTAACAAATCGTTGCTGAAAAAAGGAAACGACAGAGGCACGTTTTGAGACGGTTTAGATTTTATGCAAAAAAATCAGCTCTACTCCGGAGCAAAAAGCAGAGAACGTGGATTTCGAGAATTTTCTTACTTTTTTTAGCTACCATTTCTGATCTTGACGATTAAAAAGCCCCATAAATGTATAAAAATATGAATGACGTTGTTGTCGTCTGTCCTCTACTAGATAATTTTCTTACTAGATAATCTACAGTATAATTTTATTAGTAAATACTTACCGATACCGGTAGGGCTAGGATAAATTTTATCTTAAACATATAAGTAGGTATGCGGTTTTCTCACCGAGTAGGTTTAATAGCACAAGTTTCTTTAATTTCAAAAAACATGATGAGAAGTTAATAAATAAAATTATGAAGTGTCAGGATCGATGTTGATTACACGTGTGGTCTATTAAGTTTGCACCTCGTGACTGTAATAACATTCTTCCGGTTCGGGCCGTTGGAAAATAACTTAATTTCCCTGATGTCTGCGATGGTAAACACCGCCTCGTGTAAAATCAAGGTAAAGCTACATACTTTTTTTCGCAGTCCTTCTCGATTTCCGTTACTGCGTGTTTGCTACTAAGAACACGTAGGATTTCATTACATTGGGATTCTAACGTTTCTTCTCTTAAATTGTTGTAAACGTTCCGATTTTAGGATGAATTTTTCAAGCCTACTATTGTTAGTATAAGTAAACTTGTAAGTGAAGTAGTAGTACCCCTTAGCACGATTTATCTAAATATAATATACTAAAATATAAAAACGTATTATTGCACTTTTCATCCTATTATATATGATATCTATCCTTATTCCTATTATTCCTATATCCTATCCTTTATGAAGCAATGATGGCCGAGCGGTAATAGGCTGGACTGAAGTGCCGCAGGTCGATGGTACGATCCCCACCGATGGCCTGTGCTTCACCGTTCTGTGGGAGGATACTTTCGAATGCTGGCTCAGGCCCGGTAGCTGAGCCAGGAATTACAGGCACCCGTGACCTAAGATCTATATGTCTCAGGGTGACGGGCGCAGTGCAGTTCATCAATTGTGACGAAATGCATCTGTTATAGACAAAGGTTACTGCTTAACATAACATGGGCCTTTTACATGTTATGTTCAGCAGTCCCTTACAATCCCAATTTTTTTTTTCCCAAAGTACGTTTCACTTTTGTTTTTTTATTATTATTATTATTATCTGGCCGGTATAACAGTAGCCGTATTTTCAAAAGGGAAATATTTTTATATCAATTCATTTTATTTACTTATGCTTTACATTTTGCGAAACGTTGTTGCTGTTAAATTAAATTCAAACTCATTGCTTCCACGGTTTTGTTTATCCAAGGTTTTTATTTTATCACATTTATTCACTGTTATTTATATCTCATAGGCTAGCACTTTCTCACTTGATTGTAAATGACGATGTGTTGACAGATATTTTTAAGAGCCTAGAATTACTATCTCTCAAGAACAGCTGCCGGAACACACGGTGCTTGGTTACATATTTTCTGCTTGAATATGGTAGCCAGCCAAGCAAAAAAACGTTGATTCATTTTACCTCGTTCTATGTTCTTGAACTGATTTGCGTAAAATAGTTCGTTATTGAAACGTTTCAGGAGTGGACCATTATCAACGAGTTTTAAATTGCTCGCTGACCATTATAAATAAAATTCAAAGGTTTTTCAAAGGTTATTCCCAAATTGGATAATACTGTGTAAGTAATAGTAGTCTCAAAGCAAAAGCTACGAGCATTATACGAGACAGTCAAAATAATCTACCGCAGTTTATTTTGGACCACTTTGCGGCGTAGACCACTCAAAGTATAAATGTGTAAGTGAACGGATTTGACAGCTACGCATTGAGCTTAGAAGGGTTTTAAGTTTAATATAGTCTGACATCTAATTTTGTAAAATTATGTTGGCTAGCTCCTTTTGGATCCGTGGACTAATCACACTATTATTTATTATAAATACGAAAGTTTGTGAGTAAGTGTGGTTGTGAAGGTGTATGAGGATGTGAGTGTGTATGTTGGTAGGAACTAACTTATCTTAAGAAGTATCCTTCACGCAGAAATGGCAAAATCGATTTGGATGAATCTTAGAATACAGATAAGTTCTGGATTAACACAAAAGATACTTTTCATCAGTTTTCATCATTGTTTACGGGAGAAACAGCGCGGCACAGCTGGTTTTATATATGTGTATCTTATTGTGAAGATATTAACTCACAACATAATAATCACATACCTACTCCATCAAGCCATAACATTTTATAAGGCGTAGGCAGTGGGGTCTATATATGTTTTGGTCAATCTGGAGTTTACATCTGTGCCCTACCAGAGTTTTACGCTCTTTATGGTCTAAAATTTTGCCCTACTACCCAGTAGGATCTAAATTTACGATTGTTACTGAAAATTTCATACTTCAGAAAACTCCTAACTGTTCAAAAAGTTATCTTGGATCGAAACCAGGACCTCACGTTTACAAAGCGATAATTTTGCCAATCTTTCAGTGTATATAACTAGCTGCGCCTCGCGCTATCACCCACTTAGACGTTGGTGGAAAGTGGTGATGATGAATGAAAATATTGCAAGTTTGATCCCAATCGTTTCAGCCGTCTCGATGGAGAAAATAATACTTTTCACATGGATTTAATTTAAAAATCTGACAAAATTAGTAAAATTTTGGCAAAATCTGATGTGAAACAGCTGTTCTTGAGATGGTTTTCCTATTAATCAAGCAGTTAAGAAAAATCCTTCAATACGGTTTGGTTGCCAAAATGTCCGTATAATACTAGGAATTAATATATACGTAGGTATAACATATATTTTATCTGAATCTGAATGAACAGAATGAAATGAACATGTGAAGAGGAGTTCATCTTCAAAGTGACCTAAAATCAGGGAATCACCTCCTTAATGGCAAGGGCGTTCTAAATTTAGTTCCATCAAAGCCTATTAGTATGACAAACTTCGCGTGTATAGGCAAGTTTGCCTAATGCATCTCATTTGAGACAACCTTGTACTTGATGGAAGTGCCATCAGCGTAAATGTTTGATAATAATTCAGAGAGGGAGGGAAATTAATAACTGAAACGAACGTTTCAATTATTAATTCACCCCCAATGAAACGAATTTTCAATGTAACACCAAAATTACTTTAAAGATATCATGCCTCTTTATAAATGCTTATCTACGATAGACGTTTAAAATTTGTCAATTGTAGTTTTTCAGTCAAATTATTTCATAATAAGACTGAAAAACTACAATTGACAAATTTTAAACGTCGAACGAATTATGAAATAATTTGACATACGTAAAGACAGACAGATCAAGGATGACTTAAGTGTTTTTTTTAATGGATAGTAAGGTTTAATCTTTTATTTTTCAAAATTGTCACAGCGCTTAGTCCATGCGACGCGTGATTAAAATGCACTTAGTTGGCTTGATTTTACTAGGAAAAGTAAATAAAATCGATTTAAATACACAGAGCAAAATTTTTGAGGTGTTGACAGTTAAACGCCTACCCGCGTTTATGGCACTCTGCCAACATAGTGGGCTGGAGCATTAAATTTGGACTGCTTCTAGGTCTGCAATGACCCGTTGCCTAGTGCTTTCGTTGTTGTAGCTGCAGTGTTGTATATAGTTATATTTGTTTTGTTAATAAAAGCCACCGTAGATTAACAATTTATACGTCGTTAAGCTGTTTTAGCATATGGCCACAATCTCCACCTATGGTACCTAAGTGATGATATAGTCGAAGGGGCTCAATTCTTATGTAATGTAGGATTCTCTGTATTCTAGAATGGAAAATGCCTCTGAAGTCGAACTACTGAAGCAGTCCATTAGATATTTGGCGACAAAATTTTCAAATATAGGGTGGATGTTAGGCAAGCAAGTATTCAGACAATGCCCTACCACCTTGCTAAAACTTGAGAGTAGTAGTAAGGCACGCGGTATAGTACATGTAACTAGCTTGCACGCTATATGTGATAAGATTCCCAATGAGGAAGTTGTCTGGCTAGGCACCGCTATTTATTAATTTAACTACGGCTGGTTTAAGGGTTCTCAATCACAAAATCATCTCAATTGACAAAAACACTGCATTTGCGTTATGAATATTCTGAGCGGCCCATTAATTCCATTATCTCTTTCACGAAACACCATTTACACAAATGAACAGGTAGTAGGTATCTTCAGTAAGAATTCGTCATGGTGGGTACCACCGCAGTGTTAGATATTCCAGCTCAAAGCAGAGTCATACGTCTCGAACAGAACTTACGTATCGGTTGCTCTGTGCAGTGATGGACAGGCATAACGGTTACTATCTGGCGGTTGACTTGTTGGTATCGTCAGTTCTTAACATAAAAAAAACATGATTTACTACATCATCAATTCATCACCAACCTACAGAGCAGATAGTGGTCAAAAGTGAACCCGTCAGCGTTAAATATGTTACCTTGCAACAACCACTCTCTAAACAACAGAACTCTACCTGCTTTACTTGTATTTTTTATTTATTTATTCCACGCAGAAAAAAAGCAATTAAAAAGAAATAATATAACAATGTAATGTATCAGACCTGAATTGCAGTTCAGATACCTGCGTGTTACAGCAAATGTATAAAGTAAACGTGTTTTGAGTAATGATATATGTTAATACAATTTAATATATTAGGCTATGGATGATACAAATATGATCATAATGATGATGACAAACATAATGATGATGATGAAGACAATAGAATTAAGACGCAGAATGCACCCACCTACGCAATACATTTCGAAGTTGAATGCATTCGGCGTCAACTGCACTTACTGGGACGTGTTTAGGACGGCCAGACTCAACACGGAGTTTAAATTTACTCTTTTTTTTTTAGTATTACTAATCATAATCAACAGCCGTTTACGTCCTCCGTTGAACAAAGGCCTGCCTCCCTAATTAGGATCAGGGAGGCGGGGCATAATCCCCACGGACATGTCTTGAGATAGTAGTTCTTCAAAAGGCCCTGCTGCCAGTAGGCAGGATCTGGTATATTTCCCATTATCGCCTCTTACGAAGCCTACACGAAGATGTGTAGTTCTAACCCGACACCCCACGGGATTTGCCAATAAAATGAAGGTTATTAAGGAACTTATTATTATGTCTTTAATTGTATTTATTCGTGATTTTTATTAATTGAAATGAGACAGTTCGGATTCTTTTATCAAATCTAAAAAAATTAAGACACTATTTTGAAATGTTCAAGAGTTGGAATCCACTGTGTAAAATAAAAACTCAGTCACCGAAACCCTTATTATTCCTTGTCCATACTAGGTTAGCTACAAATTTAGTTGCTGATAAGATTTATCGGTCAAAGATAAGTAGACTAGACCGACAAGAGGAATCCTAGAAGTTCAAAGAGATAAGCTCGCGCGGATAACAAGGGACACATTATTCCCTTTATCGGAGTTTTACTTTAAACCCTTGAGAAGTACTAAACTGTTATCGGATAGTAAAACGCCTGCCAGCCGATGTACAACTACTTTACTACTTCATTTTATAATCTTCATTGTTTAAAAGTTACTTAAAAGTTTCCAAGACTAACCTCGTAAATGTGTTAAAGCGTCACGTAAATTCGATTTGCAATCTCTGTCGAAGTTGCTGTGGTCTAAAAGACCTGTATAAAACTAATATTTAATACCAAATATTTTATAATAGCGCCTATATTTGACTGAATAGAAATGTATGTATGGGCTGTCGTGTGGGAAAAAATATACGTTTTTTTAAGATTACGTAAACGTAACCTCGTATTATTTGTGGTCTCGTCAACTATGAAAAGTTATGGGTACATGAAAAATATAATTGACTACACTTACCTTACTAAATTTTGAATTAGTAAGTGAACAAAGTACTTCCATTGTTTACATTTGCTGTTAAGAGAAATTTACTATATTAGAATTAATTTATTTTTTTCTATTATCTTAAACTAAATATAGTTTTCTAAAGTCTTATCATAGTCTTTTAGTCAAATATTTTTTTAATATAAATAATATTTTGAAACGAAAGTTCTCGCATTGCGATTTATGTATGTATGATAAGTAAGTTAATTAAACGAATCTAGTTTTAAAAAAACACTAAAAGAACAACACTACAGCAACTACAACAAAAGCAATTAGGCAACCAAAAGGCTATTGCAGGCCCACAGGTTGTCCAAATGTTTCAGCTCACTACCGGTTGGCAGCGTGCCCAGCATGCTGGTAGCATTGCCCTGTTGGATTGCAATGCTTATGCTCGTTGAGCCAAATAGTGCCAGCCTTTTGATCTTGCGTCGCATTGACCAAGCGCGCTAATAATCTTTGGAAAATAAGATAAGCATCCGGGCCTTACAGGTCCAATATCTCTACACCAAACGCCGCAAATATCTAATGACTAATAAGTCTAGTTAGTTTTGATTTTGATTGAGTAAAATTTTTTTTGAATAGGTATTTAACTACTTTACCAAGAGCGCTTTTAGTAGAGTGCTTTGCGCTCGGAGTTTTAAATAGCACTTGGACAGAATATAATGTTCCAGGCTTTAAAAGCATCCGCGTGCGACAGCAAATAGAAGAAGACATCATATTTTATTCCAAAAGTAAAATATAACCATAAATAAGTGAAACAGCGATAGTGCGAACACAGCCCGGTTTTCGATTAAAACACTTTACCTCAGTTACCTAGAATAACTCTAGCTGAGATGAGGACTGGATTAGTATATTTTTTTCTTAAAGTATTACATGTAAATTATAAATGACTTTATTAAGTTTTTAATTAATCTAATGCCAATTGTCTTTTAACGAAAAGACCGCTCGAAGTCTAGCAACGAAGTTAACAACGAAGTCAATCAACGAACTTCGTTTCCGAAGCTGACCCACTTAGGCAATTCCAACTGCAATTCTACGAAAGGCACTCTGAAATTAGTGGGATTCAATTTTCATCACACTTGCACGTCAACAGTATCTAAGCATACAGGTTAACTTGGCCGTAATGTCATGAAACCCAAGGTCGGTAAGTAATTTTTTTAAATTTATATCACAGCACACAGTTGATGCAAGTTTAAGCAAGGAATTTACACGCAATTGAAAAATTGACTTAAAATGTTATCTAAACAGGAATTTCGTTGCAATCTCGCTACATGTTACTTAAATACTCAACTAATGTTCTTATAAACGATTTTAATAGCTTATAAACCTAAACTTACGTAAGTATTTCCCCTTAAACTTTCTGAACGAAACATTTGTATAATCTGTGGTGTGGGAAAAAAACCCGCCATCCGCTAAAAAAAAGTTCACGTATTTCGTAATAATAGTTGTGCTGACTTGTGTATTAAAGCTATAATTCATATTTATTTATGTACTCGCAAATGTGATAAAAACCTTGTATGTTTCAAGGGCGGTACGGGAATTACAAACCTCGACTCAGAAATCCCTCAGTCTTCGACTTCGGGCTTCTACCAGCGATTTCGATTTTCAATCAATTCATATAACAATGATTTCAATCCGATGTTGACTTTGGAAAAATAGCTAAGACTATCAAAGGTATTATTTTGTTCCACACGCACAACTTTAGCTGGTTTGATATCATCTTCGAAATTTGTTTAAAACTAGTACCTACTAATTGGTTTGTTGTGGAAAGGTATTGAGTATTAATAGATTTCAAGTATAAGAGTCTAGAACTGTGCAAAGTAAATTAATTTACTTTGCACAGTTGGTTACAGGCTCGTTCCTGTTAGTGAAACATATTTGGCAAAACGTGAGTTAAAAGCGTAAAACCCAATATGCGATTTTGACACGGCTTGTTGCATGCCATACATATTAGATTAGTTACTCGTTACGTGCCTTCAATGCGTCACTAGTGCCAGACCGGGTGGTACATCAGATCATGTCTCGTCACGCCACTCGAATGGACATTTTGCGGTACATTTGCTTTGAACGTTGAGATGAGTGACAAGTTACGTGCCTCTTCAAATCAAAGTCATGCTACATAGGTGGGTTTTGCACCTAAACTTGCTCAATTATCTCCGTCGTGATGATATGGTTGTTTTGTGTCTTTGGCTATAGATACAACGACATCGAATGCCTGCCTGGCTGTGCTAGCCAGGCGCAAAATGCTCTTACACCATGCTATAAAAACTCGCCATGATGTCGTTGGATCTATAGCCAAAAACACAAAACAACCGTATCGAGAAGTAGAAAATCTATCGCCAAGCACCTAACGGTGTGTTCCGCCAACTGTCCTTGTGAGCCAGTAATTCTAGGTTAGCCTGAACAAGGTCTTCGACCACATCACCACTTACCATCGGGTGAAATCGTGGTCAAAGGCTAGCCTATTGGCTATAAAAAAAAGATACAAAGGCAGGCAATCATTATTGAAAACTTTTGGTGACTTTTTAATAGACTTCTAAACTTCTAACTTCTAAACGGAGGAGCAAGGAGTAGGTTCTGAATTCGAGGATATGTTTTTTTGTAAGTTCGTAACCCAAATTTTTGTTAAGCTTGATATTTCCGCCATTATGTTTAATTGTATGACATTTATTTTTTGTTGGGTAGATTAGTCTAATTTGGTTCCATATAAATTACATCGAAATCAGATAATTATTTATTTTTCAATATATATAACAATAATAATGGTTATTTCATTAAAAAAACGTAATAATATTACAAACCAAATTGATGGGTATCAAATAATCTTAAATGATATATAAAATATTTATAATAAGGTTAAGTACCTATATACAATATTAGTTAGTCTATTGTTATTATAATGTGCACTTACCCTCATACTAGGATTCCCTGTGTCATGAGGACTTGTTCTCCCTTTAAACAATCTATGAGATTTTGTTAAAAAAGATATAAAGTGATTTTACGTTCATTGAACATAATAAGAAGATCGCGTAAAGTATACCAAAAAGTCAAAGTTACTCATTGTGTATAAAGACTGCATTATTATATTATAGTAGTAGTACTATAATTTTAGTTAGAGCAACTTAGTAATCTAAGCGAGACGTCAACGCGGGCTCCTTGAGAATTACCACCGAATGTGGTTGAAACTATAGTCGGAGCTATCACACTTATTCACGTGAGTAATCCCGTATTATTTACTAAAATAAATGAAAAATTCATTGGCACACTTGAATTATTTACTGTAATTGCAACTCTTGTCTACGGATCACAGTAGTATAATCGAGTGAATAATAAGCAGTATGCTACACAAAAAATTAAATAAAAAGTATATACAAAACTGAACCTACTGAGTCATAGAACATATAAAAATACTACGACTGAGTATAAAATAACTTGTGGAAGTCCGACCGTGATAATGTGAGGACAGTGTTTAGAATCCGTACGGTAATGAATTCAACATGTTATATCATAGTTTTAGTCTGAAAGTCGCTTAATTTTTTTAATCCGATCATTCTGTTGGCATCATTCTGTTCTGTACTATAACGGCAATGTGTAAGTAATATAATTGGCCAATTACAAGAAACAGATTGTTATTTCATTAAAAAAAGCTATATATTTTTCTTATCTAAAAATGCTACGTATACTCGTACTTGCACGATCTCGGTCCCATTCGTCGCTTGATTTTCGGTCCCAGATTCCATCGGCCACTTACAACGGTACTGCGGAGTGCCTGCTCGGCCCCTAAATCCATTAGTGTTTTAATTTTCTATATGTTTTATTAAATTGGCGTTGCCCATACAAATACGAAATATTTCACTATTATTTCTAAAAAAGATACAGACAACTCCAAAAAGCACTTCAAGAAAAATGACAATTAATAATTACCTAACATGCCTTTCACCAAACCAACATAATTTTTTAATTCTTCTCTAATTTTATAAATACTTACGTTAAATTGTTATAAATTATCATGTAAATATTTTATTTTTCAATTGATACATTTTTCACTTTTTTATTACAAATTAGCTTTAATTTATCGCACAGTAGCTAATCGTTAAAGAACCTATTACTTGTTTTACTATAATACATATATATCTATATTCAAACCTATATAGCCATTCTTATTTTTGGTTTGCAGATACACATATAATTTATTAAGGTTAATTTTTATTGATTTTACATCGTCATATTAGTATTTGTGATTGTTAGTTAGAGAAGCAATTAATTACAAACTGTAATATATAACGATACTAAATTTGTTAATATTTTTTTATTTCCTTAAAAGTTCTCTAAAAATAATGTGAACATGCTAATTATAAAATCTTTAAGTCACTTTTTCCGTTAGAGTACTAACAAAACTATTCATTAGTGTTTCTTAGGTGTAGGGGCCAAATGGGTCCGAGACCACTTGTACCATTTGGGATGCAGCGCCGAAGTAGCCGCGGTGCCTTTGTTAACTTTTCATTCTTGTGCCTGTTATTTAATATTTCATATTTTTACTACTTAGCTCGATGTAAATATTCAAAACTCTATTCAAAGAAAGCGCGGCGGTCCAGAATAGCCGCGGATGGCGCTTTAAAAAAAGTTTTTTCTTCTCAATATGATTGGTAGGACTAGCAGAAGTCAACCTTAAGAAGTTGTTAGCATTTTACCAATAACCCTGTATATAATGAAACATTCAGAAAAGAATAAGGTTTGGTTTCTATAAGGCAAATTAAAAACAAATATAGGAAAGCTACCTTGTTCTACGTACTGAGAACAAAATCGCACATGAATGCCATAAAGAAAAAATTGAATTGGCAAACAGCAATGCGCATTACCAGCTTGCCAGGCGATATGCAGGTAGCGTGAGGTAATGTAAGCATAAAGCTTAAAACAAAACGTTTTCCAATATAATATCCGTTAGAATATTTTCTGTTATGGCCAATGTGTTGTTTTAGACAATATATTATACTGCTTGTTGTCTATGTTGCAAGCTTAAGGTAGCTTATTAGTCATTCATATGTCGACAAAACTATTCGTAGTTTTAAAAAATAGGATTGAAGCCGAGTTAAACTTTAGAGTCGGTTTTGGTCTGAGAGTGATAAGGGCACTATTAGGGTCTCGAATTCCGTTTTCCGAAGATTATTTTAACCAATGTGACTTAATATTGTACTAGCGGCCAGCCCCGGCAAAACACGTGTATTTACAAAAAATCAATAAAAAAACATATCTTTCATAGTATTCCATAGCCTTTGTTCATTGGGGATAATGTAAAATTCTAGTAGTGAAAGAATTTTTCAAATCGGTTTAGTAGTTTTTATGTTTCGCTACATACCTAATACGAAACTTAAATCTTTCCTCTTTGTAATATTAGTATATACATAGACATATAATTGTGAATATACATATATCTTTTAATTAACAAATCTAAACAACTTCTTCATAACAATTTGTTATATTCATCGGTTTCAATTTCCCGATCGATATACAAGTTGTTAAATACCCACAATTTAAAATTCAGGTTTAACCTAAACCTGTAATCTACTAACCTCCAACATTTCCAACAAAAGATGCATTTTCAAGTTTCACTATAAAAGTATAGATACAAATATACCTAATTAACTAAATGACGTAAAAATGGCGTTAACATTAGCTCCCACATATTTAGTTGATGTACCTTACGGTATCAGCGGGAACGTGATCCCACTTCTCAACACAACCTCCTCCGTTAATAACACCTCCCGGGTTTACCATAATCCCCACCGTTGACAAGCATTTTGGGGATCGTTTTAGGGGATCGATTTTGGGGAGTTTAAGATGGTAGTTTCTCTAAAGGCACTGTGGCCCACCTCCTAGTAGGTATTTTTCCTTTCGTTGTTTTATTTTCCTCTTATGGCTCCCATAGAAACATATGGGGGTAATTATAGTCTGGCACGCCAGGGGGTATATAGACACCATTTTTATTTATTATATTTTTCGTCGTCGAGATCCCAAAGCAACGATTTATACCGAACTCTTATAGGTTTTTTCATAAAGTTATTTTTATATGTACCTGACGGATGACGATAGGCTCGCCGCTTATTACATGATACCAACACGTATCAGTAAAACGAGGTCGTTGATACACCTATGTGTACCTATTTGTTTTTAAACAGGGGCGTGATGAAATGTATAAAGATATATGTTCTGATAATAAACACCAAATGAAAGCATAGTGTGACTACGTCTGGTTTTGATGAAAAACAGAACTCATTTAAACTTTTATTTATGTCACTTTTTATTGCGCGTGAAATATGTGATAAACATATATTTGATACTATCATATAGCAAATTATATTTTGAAAATAGATTTTTTTACATTACTAAAATACGTCTAATTTTTACTGTATAACTTCTTCAGAATCTTGCTTGTAACAAAGGTCTGATAGAAAGAGAACCCGATAGTTTTTGTAAAGAACTATAATAAAAGGTTCCAAAGTTCTTTACAAAATCTATCGGTTTCTCTTTCTATCGGACCTTTGTTACAAGCAAGATTCTTAATTAAACTTCTGAATTCCCATCGGTACATAACAATCAAAGCCAGCAACTGTAGTATTTCGTACTTTGTTTACTCCAAGCAAATTAAATCAAAGTAAAATTGATAGAGTGTGGTTAGAACTCCATTAAATTAAAAGAAAATTTCACAATTTCGTTGAAACTCTGAGTCTGGAAATCAGAGAACGGTGGGTTGAGTTTCTGGAGACTTTACTTCGACGGGAGTAGACTTCGCTTTTTGATATTCAAAGTTGAGAAGTAATGATTGTATCACTCGATAGAGATCGATGATATTAGAAAGAGACAATAACAGAAAACATAAAATTGGAATAGTTAAACGGTGCACTAGGTAGGTCGCTGTATAATATTTCTTCCTCCTCGCTACCTTTATGGCACTATTTATAAGATGTATTTTCTGTTCAAAGTTCCGTTCTGCTCAAAGTTTCGTAAAGATAATATCGTACCTTTTGAAAAGACCTATAATCATTTCAGCTTACACATAGATTGGAGCGTAAAAATGAAAAGTGTTTTCGATTTTTCAAGATAGGTGTATATTTTGAGTACTTATAACTTGATTTCAGTTTTAAGTTACATCCATCTAAACAATGAAAAGTTTTGGAATAATAAGAAAACACGAGGTGGGTACATTGGCAACATAGCAAAAATAAGTCATAAAATTCTATACAATATAAACACAACTTCTTTTCACCGCTTTGACGCGTTCGAGCACGGCTGGAATAGCCGATTTGGTGACTCAGTCTGTTCTCAGCTGAGCATTTACTTCTGCTCCATTAAACTGAATAGGACTGTCAGTATAAAACTATTAAGGGTTTGATCCTAGACTCAAATTTTCACATAATGATGGTTGAGACCTAGGCTGATATTCAGAGACAGTGGGTTGATTTTACTCCGACCGGTCTTACCGTAGTTATAAGTCATCGATAGGTGAGTTTACTTCGCCTTGTGTTATTTATAGTTGAGAACGAGTGAATACGTCATGTCTTCTCCATCAAGTTTGACTCGATGACACTAAAAAGAGAACAACAAAATATTGATAGTGGAGACTCTAGAACACCAAGCAGGTTGCAATAGAAAGAAGCAACCTACTTCACCTCGTCATACATGCTGGCCTTTGCAGTCAAGCGACTGCAACCAACCCTCAACGCCATGCCGGAATGGTTCGATAAATGGAAGATCACCGTCAACGTGGACCAGACACAGGCCATGCTCTCAGATAGCACTAAGCTACACACTCCTCGAGAAAGACATCCAATGGAGTCTAAACGTCGTCTGCCTGGGAGTTACTATAGGCAAGGTTAGCCCTTTGGCATGATAAAGTGAACAATAGAATTTCATTCTTAAATGGACGTTATCAATTTCGATATCGAAATTATAGAACCGCAACCTCTTTCCAGCGCTTTGACGGTTTCGATTATTGCTGGAGTAGCCAGTTTGGTGACTCGCCCGCCTCATTCTCTACTGCGAATGAGAAAATAAAACTCGTGCTCTGTTAAGTTGAAGTCGACTGTGAATATAGAAGTTTGAGTCTAAACTCGAACTGAATTTCAAGCTGAGAGCTAGTCCTGATTTTAATTAGCAGATTATTGTATACCAATACGAAAATCAAACTAAAGTGGAATTAATATATTTATCAGCACGCTATACAACGAGGCGGTCATTAAGAGATTAACAGAAAATACTTTTCATTAGTACGCCATTATTGTATTTCGAAATCGACTAAAGGATATTTTCATTTCAACCATTCATTTGAAATGCTTTTAGGTCAATTTAAATGTCAAGTCCAACTATTATTTTAGAGGCCTATATTATGTTTATTTAACATATGAACTTGCATAAGATGATTTCTCTAAATTTTCATAATTAAATTACAAACGGAATTTTCTAATCCGAATTTTTATTTAAAAAAGAACTCTACGTGCTTCTTTTACGATCTTCAAGTAAAGTGTCGAGTAGGCTAATTGCCGGTTTAAGTCACAAGTAACCGTGTAGGTATATGAATTTAACAATGGCTGAGTAGCACTAAGAGATAAAGTGACCACTAACTTACTTCTTGGTTCATCTGCCTATCTAAATGATACAGGTTTAAAAAAGAAGGTTGGTATTGCAAACTCCATAGTGGGTACAATAATCATGATTAAATTTATTTTCAACTTATGAATGAGTTACTTTGTTGGCGGATTATGAACGGATATTTGAATTTTCTTCGAAGATCTTTCAAGTAACCATCGAGTTGTTAACCAGAAGTATGTTTTCTATTCTGAAACTGAAAAACCATACAACCAACCATTGTAACTTTTATTAGGCGAGTAACTTTTACTAGGAAGTAAATAATTGACACTTTACTTGAAGGTCATGAAAGAGGCCTTTAATCTTTTATTAAACAAATGAAATCGTTTTATGAAAATATAACGTAATATATAAAATTGGTCTTGTTTGTAGTACAACGTAAGTGGTACTATAGATGTCGCTCCATCCCAATACGATGGTTAATGAACTATAGGAAAAAATCGAGTTATGACGTCATGTCATGTTTGCTCAATTGGTTAGAGCATGCCCCGGCTAAAGGGGCGGATGGACGCGGGTTCGAATCCCGCACATGACTAAAATTTTTCCTATCGTATATTTGTAATTTTGAAATGTAATCCGCATAGCAAGCGTTATTGCAATCATAACAATATAAAAAAAAAAAAACAACAATGTTATTATGCCATACACTTTTACCGACCTCTTCGAAGATATATATATATATATGTATATATTTATTTAAGCAAGAAGTTTATTAAAGCTAGACAATCTAGATAGATTAGGCAGATAAACAGGGTTTTTATATTTTTTGTGTTTTAATGCCTACTGCGAGCTAAGAACGCCCGCCGCGGCAACACTGGACTGCGCCATGGTCCCTTTGAATAGGGTTTTGAATATTTACATAGAGCAAAGTAGTGAAAAATATGAAATAATAAATGTATTATTTCATATTTTTTATTATTTTGGCAGGCACAAGAGACTTTTGACATCAGGTGGTCCTCAAAGACAATACAAAAACAATATCTCAAAATGTTTCTTAGGCCTAGCAGAAGTAAACCCTAAGAGGTTGTTAGCGTTTTACCAATAACCCTGTATATATCTATACAAATTATAAAATTTTAAGCAAGATCGTATCTGTACATAGCAGACACATAGCTGAAATATTTTTATGGTGTATGTGATAGCAGAAGTATCGTTTTACGTTATGCTACGCGTGCTTCATCTTTATGCAGTCAGAAAGGTGTATATCCTGTATATACTGCAGAATCGTGCATACATGGAAGAAGGAACACACCGTTAGGTGCTTGGCGACAGATTTTCTACTTGAGGTAGCTAGCCAGGCGGTCATTCGCAAAACTGCCCTACCATCATTCCTTAACGACTGCCATCCTAAGACAACAACCGAGACCGACGGCTTAACGTGCCTTCCGAAGCACGGAAGCGATCAGTAGTAATGTCACTAGCGGTCACCCATCCAATTCATGACCGTGGCGGCCGTTGCTTAACTTTGCTGATCGGTTAAGAACAGCTAAGCAAACTTCGCTACGAGCGCTTCTAGAAAGAACAAATTATCTTATATTTTTCAGTGATGGAAGTCGGCTCTGTTTTCTTTTTAAACATTTTGTAGAAATGATTCTCTTTATTAATTTACTAAATAAACAGTTGTACAACTTTTCAGCCGGCTGGGTTCATAGAAAGTTAATTTTATAGCAGTTCATAAAATGCAAAGCTTAATTTTTAGGTTGAAATATAGCGTTTCATTTCCGCGTCGCATCAACCAGCAAAAGCTTTGATACAGAAGAATAGCAAACTTTGTCGGGGTAGTTAAATCATAAACGGCTTGATGTCCACGTTGCTTGAATATATGAAAATGTTTTCTATTAGTAGAAATACGGGAATAAAAAGTCTGAAGTGTTTTTGTTGTTTTTTATCTTGTTTTTATTTATAATCGGTGCATTAATCATTTTTAGTTTCAAATAAAAAACATTATTTACTTTTACAGTGGTAATTTTCATATACATTATTTGCCATACTCTTGCTATATAGCTATTTTTACTAATGTATTAATGTAAGCTAACAAAAAAGCTATTATGGCCTAATGCTATGCCACCTACCCGTGCAATGGATTATATTATGTTTACTATAAATATCCTAGTAGGTCATATTTACAATTGTATAATAATAAATAATTTCTCGTGCTCAATGTTTCCTTTTCGTTTAAGCAATAATTTTGAGGGAAGCATTAATTCTTAATTCATGTATTACATACATTGTCGTGTTTTCATCTGTCTCACGACAAACTTATAATTTGTTGTGATCACAACACGTATACTCTCGTGTTACGAAATATTGAGAACACTATGTGTCATAAAGTTATAAACTCTTAGGGAACTATCGTATGATAACAGGTACAGATGAAAGTTATGTTACACCTGAGAATGTCGATTCGGAACCCGGCGCCGATGCATCATAGTCTCTCTCTGGAGTGCTTCAGAATAGCTCTTTGTTGTCAGCTCATTATGGTCTATACTCTACGATATCCCCGTCTGAATCCCAACGACTACAGACTGGGGAACGTGCCTTGTTGATTTTTATTTTGTTTCAGTTTAAGAAGATACTGTAGCTTGACCAGTACAAGGGCAATACTCACCAGCTAATGACGTCATATGTGTCATCACTATTAATTTCACGGTGATTTAGGATAGATGTTCATATTGTTGCCTGTGCATTCAATGACATGATATGTCAATTTCGTCTCAACGGGTGCACTTAGTATTATGAACAGTATTTCCTAGAACATAGGGGTCTTTTTTATATTGTTATGTTTGAAATAACGCCTGCTATGCGGATTACTTTACAAAATTACAAATATACGAGAGGGAAAATGTAAGTCGTGTGCGGGATTCGAACCCGCGTCTCTCCACCCCTTTAGCCGGGGTATGCTCTAACCAATTGAGCTAACATGACAATGACGTCATAACTCAAATTTTTCCTATCGTTCTGTAACCATCGTATTGGGATGGAGCGACATCTATAGTACAACTTACGTTGTACTACAAACAAGACCAATTTTGCTATTGTTTTTATACCTGTAAATGATGAGGCAACCTTATATTTTTAATATTGTTATGTTTGCAATAACGCCTGCTATACGGATTACATTACAAAATTACAAATATACGAGAGGAAAAATTAAAGTCATGTGCGGGATTCGAACCCGCGTCCTTTAGCCCCTCCCCTCCTTGCTCCAACCAACTGAGCTAACATTATTATTATATGTTTTATGCTAACACGACAATGACGTCATAACTCAAATTTTTTCCATCGTTCTATAACCATCGTGTTGGGATGGAGCCTGGCTAAAGGGGTGTATGGACGCGGGTTCGAATCCCGCAGATGACTTAAATTTATCCTCGTGTATATTTGTAATTTTGTAACATAGGAGTCCTTTATAATATAGGGTTACATTATTATAAACTTGGAAGTAGGTATTAAACTCGCAGCTGGTCAAACCGCATGTAACGCGATGCAAGTTGACTTTGGTAGTTGAGCAAAGTCTGATACACAAAGTTACTGTATGGTTTACTATACAGAAACTTTGTATATCAAACTTTGCTCTCAATTTCAGCCAAGTCGAACTTTCCTTAAATTTACCGAAGTCCAAACAAACCATGGCAACCCTCAAGGCAGCAGAGAAATACTTACTTGAGAATGATTGCCAACGAATTGATTTTCATTCGCTCTATTCAAATAATCAGAAATATCATGTTGATTAAAAATGTGCTGATGCAGGTGTACTTCAACTTCTATTGCTATGGTTCTATGCTAAGATTAGAATCACTATCGTGTGCTAAGTGAAAATAACGTTAACACATTTTTTACGTCTCTGGCTGGATTTGAATTAGCGGCCCCCATTTTTACGCACCGGGTACCTTAACCACAGCAGGCATTAGTGTGCTGAAGTTTTATGCTCTATTTTTTTTATATTTTTTTTTATTGGAAGGCCACAAAACTGGAAATACTTCGTGGCTCACATGGAATACGTACTTCCTTTACTACATTTTGATCATTATAGGAGACGGAACGACTATCAACCAGACTTCAAGACTTCTGTTAGAAAGAAGTGATTTCTTTCATAATAATGTCTCTACCCTTCAATATTTACAAATATGATTACAAGCACTATCGCGTGATAAGCGAAAATTACATTTACACGTTTTTAGAACTCATATTTTTTTCTTTTCCAAGGATAATCGTAATCTGCGTCCTCGGTGTTATGATCCGAGTTTAACGCACGTAGCCCAGTTATGGCGCCCGGGCGTGAAACCTGGGGATGAAGGTTTGATCCCGATCACTAAAAATTTGTAGATTATTTTTCGTTATTCCATTTTTTTATTTATGGTGATGATAGGCTAGCCTTTCAACACTATTTCACATAATGGTAAGGGATGATGTGGTCGAAGATGCCATTCAGGCTAACCTAGAATTACAGGCTCTCAAGGGTAGCTGCCGGAACACACCGATGGGTGCTTGGTGATCGATGTTCTACTCGAGGATGGTAGTTAGCCAGGCCGGCATTCGTAAAATGCTTTACCGACTGCCATTGTAAGACAGCAACCGGGAACGACGGCATAACGTGCCCTCCGAGGCACGGAAGCGCTCAGTAATAATGTCATTAGCGGTCACCCATCCACACTGAGAAAAACGACTTAAAGGCTTCAATCAAATTTGACCTTTTACCGTTGAATTGTAACTACGTAAGATGAATTCACAACTCTTAAGATGATTTTCACCAATCAATAAAAATGTACCATGTTTTATAATAAACACAACCGTCAAAAACGCCTTCCGTAAAGTATTTTCAGGATTGAACTTGTTATACGATAATAATTGCAGTATTGACCATAAAATATACCTTACTTTTACGGCGGTTTATATACGGTGATTATCACTATAACGTACGACTTCATCAGCCTCATCGAAAGTCAATATTTAAGAAAGACCACAAAATACACCTTAAATGAAGACGAAAAGAAACATTCGCCTTCACTGACCTCGTTTAACGCCTTCTAGTTGGAAGGCGTTTTTGTACGTATTTACGTTTGGTCGGTTTTTTGCCTTATACCATATAAATTGACCGTCATTAGGGCGCTTTTGACTTTAGATTTTTCTCAGTGCAAGTCAGTCCACGGCGGACGTTGCATAACTTAAGGCTTCTAAAGGGTTGGGTCATAACAGTATATAATTCATTAACATTTCTTATAATTACTAAAGTGTTGTGTCGAAATATTTTACCCGCCGCAAAAAAAATACCGATGGAACCGCTTGTATATGCCAAATGTGGATGGCAATGTAAATGTGAGCCTCAGAAAGAAAA
The DNA here is from genome assembly GCA_963890685.1 of Plagodis pulveraria. Taxonomy (NCBI): domain Eukaryota; kingdom Metazoa; phylum Arthropoda; class Insecta; order Lepidoptera; family Geometridae; genus Plagodis; species Plagodis pulveraria. The sequence goes on along the minus strand of OY982949.1, from coordinate 9,765,137 downwards.
TCTAATAACAAACAATTTTCAACTAAGTCGCAGATGATACTGATACGCTTATAGCCGGTGAAAACGCGGTGTCCAAAATTGGTGGACGTAGGATAGATACGGGGAATGGAACGAGACACCATATCACGGAGCTGTAGATTGATGTACTGACATAGCTATTGACTGGAAACTGATAGCTAAAGATGCAGCGTATGGCTCCAGAGCGAGACCGGCTGTTAGGAAGAAGTACATCTGCAAGTACAATTTCTGTGTCTCTCATAGAGGAGAATATGTTTAGTCGAACATCCAACCATCCAAAGCCTATATACGATGATAAAAAGTCGTCTAAGGCTTGCCATAATGCGTTAAAACTACATACTTTCTACTTTTAATGGTATCTAATAGCTATGGACTGCCGTGCCGCAGGCATTTTGCGAATAATCGCCTAGCTAGCTACCACCCTCACTCATTTAACAGTGTGTTCCAGCAGCAGTCCTTGAGAGCCAGTAAAATTACAGGCACATGAAAATTAACAGCTGTATGTCTCAGTGTGACGAGTGCAGTGCAATTCGTCAGTTATGATGAAATACATCTGTTATAGGCAGAGGTTAGGCCGCTCAACGGTGAGCCTCAAGCTTTTACCGTACAAACAAAAAAAAATACACTCGTAGTTCCGCGTGCAGATGACATGAAAAGAAGATTGCGCTCGTTAGCTGCAATTCTAGCTATTTTTACTGCACGGTACCGTTGAATTAAAAAAATGTGATTCATTACGAATGGCTCCGAGTTTCTTGCCCGTTCTACTCGCAGTGGCTCTATACATTTTTTTTTTGAAGAACAATCTATTTTATTATGTCAATTTAAAATAAAAGCGTGGTAGACGCATAATTGGATAAATTATTTTGACTTTGATAACCACCTAACTTTTAGAGTAGCAATCACATGAATATGGAAAAAGATCTTATGAAAAAGACTCATGTGCAAAAGTGGCTACAACTTCGTTTTATCGGCGATTTATTAGGTCCTTACATATGAAATTGGCGTTTTTCGTACTGGCCACTTTAATCACGAATTTCTCCTCTTTGGTAAGGAATTCCAAATTCAAATTTGTACAGCTATAGACTCATGTATTTGTGCTTCGATGATCGTCATTCATTTGTTTTTTTTCTTCTGTTTTTTTCTGTTTGCGTCACTCATTTTACAAAATGGAAAACCTTAAATATCGCATTATTTACGAGTACGAGTTCCGCCGTGGCACTAGTGCTGCGGAAACAACTCGAAGGGTCAATGATGTGTATGGCGGTCGTGTTGCAAAAGAAAACACAGTTCGTTTTTGGTTCCAACGTTTTCGTTCTGGAAATTTCGACCTGCAGAACAAGCCCCGTGGACGGCCTGAGACTCAAGTTGATAATGAAGAGTTGAAGGCTATTGTGGAAGCGGATCCATCGCAAACCACGTCCGAGTTAGCTGCAGGCTGCGATGTTAGTGATAAAACTGTTTTAATTCACTTGAAGCAAATTGGGAAGATTAAAAAGCTTGAAAGGTGGGTACCTCACGAATTGACTGAAACAAACCGGCAAACGCGCGTCGACTGCTGCGTTACATTACTAAACCGGCACAATAATGAAGGTATTTTAAACCGAATCATTACCTGTGATGAAAAATGGGTTCTTTACGATAATCGGAAGCGCTCAGCGCAATGGTTAGATCCTGGCCAGCCAGCCAAATCCTGCCCAAGCGAAAATTAACCCCAAAAAAGTTACTTGTAAGCGTTTGGTGGACTAGTGCCGGTATTGTTCATTACAGTTTTTTCAAATCTGGCCAGACTATTACGGCTGATGTCTATTGTCAGGAATTGCAAACCATGATGGAAAAGCTAGCGGCTAAACAACCTAGGCTGGTCAATCGCTCCACGCCACTGCTGCTTCACGACAACGCTAGACCACACACTGCGCTACAGACGGCTACTAAATTAGAAGAGCTTCAATTGGAAAGTCTAAGACATCCTCCGTACTCCCCGGACCTTGCTCCAACAGATTACCATTTTTTTCGAAATTTGGATAACTTCTTGCAAGGGAAAAAATTCAACTCCGATGGGGCAGTCCAAATCGCCTTCAAAGATTTTATTGATTCCCGTCCGACTGGTTTTTTTAGTAAAGGGATCAATGAACTACCTATGAGAGGGCAAAAGTGCATAGAAAATAATGGTTCATACTTTGATTAATTAAATATATTATATTAAAAAATATTCGACTTTTTGTTCCTCCCATACAAAACGCCAATTTCATATGTAAGGACCTAATATTATGTGTACGAAACAGCTTCTTATATTCTTTCCTTTAACAGGAATCTAGTCTGATGATAAAAAATAGCTCTTACAAAACTAAATATCTAAACCACATATTTCAATAACATGCATGATAGTTTTTTTTTCATAACTGTTTTCGTGTACACTTTCTACGTTAATAATTTTGTTTTTGTGGTATGTCAATAAAAACAAAATATTACTTGTTTACGTTGTGGTCAGGTAAGATTTAGCCAAAACATTTGTTGTAACATTATACTTATACTTTGTGACACTATGCTCCGACATAATTCGTAGGCTCCGGTAGATTATTTCACTAGATATGTCAAAATCTACCTAACAATAATGATAATTACCATGGTACGTCTTCAAGCCTATATGATAATTAATTAATAATAATAACCATATTTAAACCAGAGTTGTTTTTTTATGTTAAGTATTTGTATTTTTATGAATAAAGTAACTATAATAAATATTTTAACAACTTTATCAACATCATGCCATCAATTCAAATCATTCAATCATTTTGTTAACAAAGATCGATTGTTTGAAAATAATCCCCGATTTAACACATCACGTTTATTTAAGTACCTACTACCTTAAGACTGGAGGGAAGTCTCGAATTTTCATAAAAAAAGAGAAAACGTTTCTACCCCCCTAAACAATCACAAATTTTGATGATTTTTGGAAATGTTATAGATGTTATCAATAACCAGGTTTATAAGTTTTGATTTTTATCATTTAAAAGAATTTGATGTATGGGCATTTAAATACCGATATTTTCTCATAATTTGTGAATTATTTATAGCAAAAAACCTATAAGCCTAGTTTATTCTGTCAGTTATAAAATAAGACCAAAACTTTTAGATTTGTTTACTATAGGAGAAAGGTTTTCTCCTAGAATGCATTTTTTTATGTTATTGTTACGGAACAAGCCCGAGGCCCACCTGATGTTAAGTGGACTAAACTCTGCCTATAACAGATACATTTCGCCACAAGTGACGAGCTGCACTGCGCCCGTCACACTGAGACTATAGTTGTTAGGTCTCAAGTGCCTGTAATTTTACTGGCTCTCAAGGACTGCTGCCGGAACACACTGTTAGGTGCCTGGCGACAGATTTTCTACTTGAGGGTGGTAGCTAGCCAGGCGGGCAATCGCAAAAAGCCCTTCCACCATGCGGTGAAGCTCAAGCCGGCGGTGGAGATCGAACCAGGGTACTGCGGCGCGGCAGTCCATAGCTATTACCGCTCGCCCATCATTGCTTTTTCATTATGCGCAAATTCTAAGACAAAACTTGAAGAAGCTTCTATTGTCCTTATAGCACTATTCTGTTCGGGCGTTTAGCGGCGAGACAGCATCACTTTGTCAAAATACCAATTTTTCTGTAAGAGCTTCTCTTCCCGTCCCTCTCTATTTTTTATTAAATGTCTAGAATGGATCGCTTCCTTGTCAAAAGACTGCCCACAATAGATACAGTAAGTAGCACTCAGCATAACACTCGGCCGAAACCTATTCGTCACTAAACATCCTACTCATATTAGTTTATTCTTGTTTTATTTATTCTGTCCTTTACAGAGCCATTTCCACCCTTGGATTCTTTGTTGTAAATTGTTATTTTACCCACGCTAGCTGAAAGGTTATTCGTTAAATGCTTTCTTATGTCTGTCCGGATTCCCGGTTGTTCTCCTCTATAGGTCGCATAACTCAATAAATTTTCGTGAAGTTTGATGAGCAGGTTAGATAATTGTAAGGTTTTTTTTTTAATTTTTGTCATTGACTTTACGATTTTTTTCAAAAAGTTTGAGATTATGGAAAACGTAAAAAATATACTGTAACGCGAATCCCGTGTTCTTCAGCTCAAAGAATAACTGGTTTTGATATTGTTGAAAAAACGTGATATTCTTTTTTTTTGTTTTGATAAATATTAAAGTAAACTTACTACCTAAGGATTTAGTCACCCTGGATGCGTGCTTCCGCATGCGTGATCCGGTCAAATTAAACGCAGCCCGCATCCTGTGTAAACATCATTTGTGGCTTAGATATTTCCGAAATTCGATCTGACTGTGCGGTCGCAAGGCAAGAACACAGAAAAGGCATCGGTCAGGGACAAAGAACCTGCTCGGCTGCGTGCAGCGACTAGCGGGGAAGCAGCCGTTGATGAGCCCTGTAGTTTAACGCCTATACCAGCCACCAGATGCACGTGATTCCTTTAGTTAAATTGTCTTCTGAACTAATAGGAAAAAATATAGATGTAACTAACGTACGTTGTCATTTTAAAAAGGCCTAAGGCTGACATTTAAAATAGCAATTGGTGAACGGCCTACTCGTTAACTAATTGCTCTGCCCAGTTAGCTGACTGATTGTCATGACCGGCAAATCCGAGTTCACAAATTGCATTAAGTGACCTAACTGCAAGAGGCAGAAAGCATCCAGTATGAACAAATCTCTATATTATCACACATCAATGCAAAATAAGAAGAGATATGCATAAAAATCGTGCAAATCAGAAAAGTCTAATTATAAAGCCATCACTTTTTTATTAATGGGTACCAACGTTTTAAAACCGGGGAATCCAAAATTCATATCCGTGATATATTTTAATTTAAAAAACCTGTCATTCATCAAACAAAGTTTATTAAGTGCGAAAGCCACCATTAAAAGTTACTTTATCGATTTTCTAAATAACCTAAATAAAGTAACAGAGACAAAGAGGTAATAAAACATTTTCAAATTATCTTAAGCAATTTTATACTATTAATAAATTTTATAAAGACGAGAAAATTACGCAGAGAAGCTAGAAAAAAACAAGTACTAGCTTATTGCCGTCCATCAAAAATTTAAATTACTAAAAGTGGCTTTTGAATGTTTCTACCACGAAATTTTATCTATTTCTCTTTTAATAACTTGTCTATAAAAAACTCAGAAGAAAAATATATATAAAAACTGTGAATAAGTTAATTGTAAATCAAAACATACCCAAACCCATTCTGGATTCTTAATTTTGTATCACTATACCGTAAAGTTTATGAACGAAATTTCAATAAACGACATTTGAATCAAAGTCACGACGATTAGTTCACCAAGAGCGTGTACTGCAGTGTCCCAGAGGGACTACCGGCGCAAGAGGCGAATCAGAGCAGACTAAATCCTTGTACCAAAGCTTGACACTAGATGCGCCCTGCAACCCCTTGCATCCCACGCAAACTTCCAGATTAATTACATCACATTTACGTAGCTGACAATAGGTGTAGGTATTGACATGATGGCAATGCATTTGGAATTTGATACTTGTATCTATTGTTTACGACCTAAATGGAAGACAGTTTTGTTTTCAATTCATTAAGTTTATACTTTTATTTTTAATGCCTGGTTATATGCGAAATTATATATAAAAAATAGTCTTGCTTCCCCCGCATGGAGATTTACGCCTCGTTAGAAACTACTTAGAAAATGGGATTAAAAAAACGTCGTGTGTCAAGTTAGATGTTAGTCGTTCGCTTACATTGACTTTTAAAAATATTGCATGGAATAAACTTACATGTTTCATCGAAATCTGTTATGAGTGAATAATAAGATCGTCGAATGAACCCTTTCTTTCTGCAACTACATTTATTTATCAATTGTGAATATTAATTATCTAGATAGTAATTTGATAAATAGTAGAAATAAAGTGCAATGCTTCTAGTTTATTACCTGCTTAGGAGTAAAAGCTAGTCCTAAGATTTAATTCAGTGTCACGATTAATGACATAAAATGAATAAGTTCTGTACTAAGAATTCTACGCCAAGGATGAACTTAGAAGCAGTGACAACCGATCGGAAATAGCTATGGACTACTCTGCCGTTAGTCTACGGTTCAATCCTCACCATGGGCTCGAGCTTCAACGCATTATGAAAGGACATTATGAAAATCCTCACCTGGCTAGCTACCACCCTCAAGTAGAAAATCTGTCGCCATGAACCAAACAATGTGTTCAGGTAGTAGTTCTTGAGAGCCAATAAGTAATTCATGATATTGCAGGCACAAATTAAAACAGTCTATGAAAATCCTTTGCTTATGAAGTTGGAAGCATGAAATTTATTAGAAACTGTCGTTACATAAAATAAAAATGTACTGCCTCAAGATTTTTCAGATAAGGATCAATTAAGGGGCAAGTAAATATTATACTAAAAATGTTAAATTATACTATTATATATTATACTAAAAAGGTTAAAATGTTATACTAAAGAACGATGTTTAAGTTGAAACAGGGCATCTGTGTTTCATATAATAAGAGTTATAGTATGTAGACATAACCTAAGAATATAAAGAAATTACTTTTTAGGCAGGATGGGGGTAAGGAAGCGAGAAAAAATATGGGGATATATATAAAGGTAGGGGGTTATAAAGGTGAAATTAAGATTATGGATAGTGATAATGGGAACTTGAAGTCATGGTCATGGTAGACGTGGATATCGATTAAGGTCATTGATGAGATAAAAAAAAGTAAATTTAAATGTTAATATGAATGTGAATTCTTGAAGAATGGGAATGTTTCTATCAAATGAAGTATACAGTTTTGTGAAGACAAAAGTTATCGCATGCCAAGATGTGGGCAAAAGCTAGTTTATTATAGTGTGTTCCCAGTGACGACGGGCGCTGGGCAAACTAAAAGGGAAGTTAAGAAAGGACACGCGAACTCGCAAACAAAATAGAAGGCGCTGCTAAACACAGTCACTAAACACAAATATAAAGCACTAATAAATCAATACTAATCATTTGCTGTCTACACGTGATTAGTACTAAGCACCTGCACTAAACATCAATCAAAGTGTAAACGGCCCTTATAGAGTGAACATAATTATGTGAGTGTATAAAGTGATTTACCTTAATTAATGCCTTATCAGAACTTTTAGTTGAGGATGTCATGACAAACTATTTTCAGAAACTATCACATTAAAATCTGCATAAATAGTCCACGAGTATAACTTCTAAATTTCATAGGCCAAACATACAGTAAAAAATTTCATGAAATTCTACAGTTTAGCAAACTTAATATCCATTCAAACAAAACAGTAAACAGTAATATAACATTCTGTTTACTTGCACAGTTATACAAATCTCCTCTTTCTGAATAGTTTATGAAAATTCTAGAAATTTAATTTGCTTTCCTAAACAGGATTTCATTGTAAGGTTAATTTGGTCCACAAGATAATTGCATTTCTTTCTGTGGAAATACAGATAATAGTGTGCCTTTGTTGTAGAGACTAAATATCTTTCTATTTCATGGGCAAGGTCAATGTTATCAAATGGTATTAAACACTGAAGCGCTCTTATTTAGAAACAACGACTGTAAAAGAAAGTATAATGATATCTCAATAATATTTTTAAGCTTTAAGGCTAGTACGTATCGTTGGCATGCCTTTATTAACAGAATACTACGAACTATATACAACACTACAGCTACAACAGTTAAAGCAGTGATAGCTCAGTGGCATTGGCTATGGACTGCCGTGCCGCAGGTCCACGGTTCGAATCCCGACGCGGGCTTGAGCTTCAAAACATGGTGGAAGGGTATTTTGCGAATGCCCGCCTGGCTAGCGACCACCCTCAAGTAGAAAATCTGACGCCAAGCACCTAACGGTGTGTTCCGGCAGCAGTCCTTGAGAGCCAGTGAAATTACATGCACATGAGACTTAACAACTATGTCTCAAGGTGACGGGCGCAGTGCAATTCGTGACTTGTTATTCATTTATTTGAAGAAATGCATCTGTTATAGGCAAAGGTTAGTCCGCTTAACATCAGGTGGGCCTCGTGCTCGATCCGTCACAATTACATTTAAAAAAAGCATTTAGACAACCATAGGTCACAGGCAGTCCAAATGCCCACTACCAGTTGGCAGCATGCCCAGGATGCTGATTAGCTTTGCCTCGTTGAATTGCAATGCTTATTCGTTAAGCCAAATAGGTGGAGTGTATATAGTACATAGAAAGAGTATATATATCCTTGGGATATATGAGACCTATCTTAACCTCGGGTTTCTGAGACTGAATACATAGTTGAAAACATAGTCTACTTTTATAGGCGTGCTGTAAACTATTTGCAACAATAATAGCGATAAATGTTCATATAAACTTTCCAATTCTTTCGGGTACATTGAAGTTTGTACATCGACGGAATGGTTAAGAAAATCCATCTTTGATCTATCTGTCACTTTTGAAAAAGCATCAATAGGATAATATTGCTTCCATTTTCATAAGGAAAACAAATCTAACTCTACCGTTTGTGAATTTCAGATCGCTCACTACTTAGATCCATCTACTTATTTTTTCCACGCACTTTTCAAAACAGACATGAGTAACAAACATCCTACGACTTACTGTATCAGCCGGATCGTCCACTGCTGAACACGGCCTCCCCTATTAATGGGGCATTTGCCATAATCCCCACGCTTGGCAGGCGGCTTGGGAATCGCTGTGTAAGATAGCAGTTCTTTAGAAGGCGCTGCTGCCCATCTTCAAGTATTTTTCCCTTAGTCGCCTCTTACAACACCCACGGGATGATATGGGGAGATGCAATTCTAACCCGGCACCCCACGGGCAGTTCTATGACTTAGTTACGCAATATCTTCTCGTTAAACATCCCGCAGAGCCTGAAGACCAAAGTCTTCAACCAGTGTGTGTTGCCAATGACGACATGAGACGAGGTCCTTAACTGCGAAGAGCTATGCTCGGAGTTTCTGTGCGTGATAAAATGATCTTTCAGAATTTGCAAGATAGTAATGGGCATTGGGCAGGCAACAGTTCCTCAAGCACGATGTACTGATAACCGATGAAAAAGAAAGGTTTGAAAGTGGTTACCACATTACACCGGAAGACGTAGTTGATTGGCCTCTGACTGATGACTTCGTAAAGGTCGCGGTAGCTAGTGGTCACAGGCGGCTAGTGGCCGTTTCTTCGTGGCGTTATATGGCCTGGTGTGGCGTTCATGAAGGATTCCTTTGTTCAACAATGGATGAAGAAGATGATGATGAATTTCTTAACAATGTAAATTTATTCCTATAATATGTTATTGGTTCTGATTGTTTAAAAGCTCTAGTGGGACAGAAAGTGGAAGTAGCTTAAAGAATAAAACAATATAATGATTATATTGTACTGGTTTGAACGATACCTTAAAAAGAACGCGACTAACCGTTACAAATTACTCGTAGATGTTGATTTAGTTTTCAGTCATATTAATATATCAAATTGGAACAATAATATCAATGTGATAATTTATGCAAAAACCTCGCCAGTGATTTCATATTTAGTCCCAATGTCGTTTGCTGTTTGCATATAGAGCTTGCTGTCTGGCCTGGGTTGCGAAGTGCTATTTTGGCACGAAGAATAGCATTGAACTGTGTCCAGTATAAATCAATAAGAGCACGGTCCACTAGCTGGGACCTTTGTAACCAGTTTAGTGCTTATATACTTTTGTCTAACCTTTTTTGTTACTTTGGTTACTATACTTGTTAAATTGAGGATTTTTCATACTAGGATACGGAATCTTGTTGATAAGTCGACGTCCTGCAGTCCGTCCGTCACACCTTAATGGGCTATAATATCTATCATTTGAACCGTTATAAGTGCGCAGTCGTAACGTTAGTTTGCAGTCGAAACCTTCACAGATCTGTTATTGAAGCGAGTTGCTTACAATTAATGATGAATACGAAATAAGCTGTAGTCCCATACAATAAACTCTTTTTTAAATATTAATTTTGAATGTTTTTGATTAATTTACGCTTTAGAAAAAATTGGTAACACTTATGAGCATGAAAATACTTGCGATTAAAATACAATCTATAAAAATAAAGTAAGTAATAAGTATCCTGAACTGAATTTAAAAAGGCTGATTTTTGTTTGATATCACATAATGTGTGATGTTACGGAACCCACGCTGTGCAAGCTTTTGATTTTCATATAGGTATTTGGATGGTTTATATTTCTGATAGTACTATTTTACGTAATATTGTTATGAGCCTGTTTATTAAGAATCCTGATAGTTTCATACTCTCTCAATCAGATGTCGTTTATCCGTAAGAGTTAATATAGCAACACTCGGTTATATAGCAAGCTACCCCCCGCGTGTTCACCCGTATTGACAATGATATTAAAGCCAAATCCTTCTTCCAAATCAATTACACCGTTTCAGTGTGAAGGAGTAACAAACATACATACAAACTTTCGCATTCATTATATTGTGATAACCTACTTGTGCAATGGTGGTGACGCTGTCAGATTGCTAAAGTTGAATAAAATCCGTCTAAAGCGGAATTGCTTCCGTTATAGACTCATATTACACGAGCCATAGAGACACTTTCATTTGTGCTGTTAAAACAACCTGAGCGATGGAAATGGAAACTGCAGTTGCAACTTTGTGACTGAAATCGAAGAGTTCATATCCTTTACTGAAGCTCTGTGAACATTGCGAGTTTGTTTGACAGAAAGAATTAGATGTTGTGACAAAATAATAGATTTTGCGAAGACCGTCGCGCTGTCTCAAGATTCTACGAGGTTTCGTACTCAACTCAATAGGGAAAACAGAACTCTTGTAATGTCGCTCTGCCGTTTATCTATTACGGTATTTTATGGGTTCCTAGCCCATTAATATATTTGTAATTTTGTAATGTAATCCGCATAGCAGGCATTATTGCATAATAAAAATATTAAAATTAGGGTCATTATTCTAAACACATGGAACGCATGGAAAAATAAATATTTTAATTCCTCATATTTGGTGTCATCGTCATTTACGGTCATTATTCTAGACAATTGACTATACTATACATATATAAATATATATATATTGTCTAGAATAGTGACCGTAAATGTATAACTACCTGACCGTAATATGAATATTTTTTTTTACGATAAGAAAAATATGTGAACTTTTACACTTATTACGTTACAGGTTTTATCACTATCAATACGCGAACCGAACTGAACGGCTGATGAGGGATAAGATAATGGATTCATCATCATCATCCTCAAGAGTCACAACCTCCATGGCCGTTGAAAAATTGCCTTGCGTTTATCCTCACACTTGACAGGCGTCTTGATTGCAGTGTAAGATAACAAGTTCCTAAGTAGACAATGCTGCTTTAAATTAATTTTTATGTTTTCTACCTTCCTGTGTTCCTTATTTAACTCCCACTCGAAGATATGGGAGAGGCGATTCCAGCCCAGAAACCTACGGGGATACACATAGAAGACATTTTACCTCTATTTACTGAGAAGGTTTTGAGCGAGCATGAAATGAGAAATGTCATGTCTCAAATTAAACCACCATTGTTACTGTCGTACAATAAAAGTACTTAAATACAAAGTATGAGTCAAATCACAAAAGGAAATATCACAAAAGGATTTTAAAACTTTAAAACCACATCACGGCATAATACGGTATACTTGTAGACATACAGTATACTTATCGCGTTAGCTACATATATAGGTATTAGCTGAAATATACTCTATTCGTCACAAATGTATTTACTATAAAAATATTATTTTCTAGCTGTACCTGCGACTTCTTTCGCGATTGCCGTATATGATAGTCTGTCGCAAAGTACCTAATAGTGTATTTTGGAAACTGTACTTGAGAGCCAGCAATTCAAGGTAAGCCTGAGTAATAAAATGCTTAATCATAGCATGTAGTGTTCACTTATAAAAGGTCGTGCACTTATCAATTGTATGTTTTTTTGTCTTATTGCCTACATTTGTATAATAGCATAGTGGCCAATTCAGGAAATGTACTAAAAATACCCTCAGAAGGAGACTACATACATCCACAGCTACGTGTTTCTAGCTGTTCTACTAATGCGTAGACAGAAAACGTAGCAATTGCTCCGTAGCCATCATTCACTACGTATGAGTATTATACTGTAGAATAGCTACGCTTCTGTAGCTGTTCTACAGTAACTCGTAGACCATAAACAGGTAGTAATGGCCACAGAGAAATTACTAGGCAAACTAATTTTAGGAACTTATCTTTTGGAATAACTCGTCGCATCGACCAAGCGCTCTGAAAAGTTTTGGAAAATACGTTGAGCTGCCGGCCCCATGGACCCAACGTCTCTAATCTTTTGGAGAGGTATACACGGTGCAGTGTTATGCAGAACAGTGGTACTGTACCTGTAATGGGCAGGGGTAACGCTTACTATATGGCAGGTGAGTAGACTATCTCAACATTTCAATAAATAAAGTAATATACAATGTTTTCATTTGAGGCGATTGTATGAAACGTTGGGTCCGTGGGGACCGGCTCAACTTTTTATAAATAAAACTATTTAAACTTTATGCTTTCAATATTCTCATTTTTCATTTCCATCCATGTATTTTCTGTGGTGAGAAATTTAATCGCATCATTCTCTCGTGGAAATGTCTTCTGAATAGGGATAAAATGCAGATTAACCTCTCAAGTTTCGGAATCTCGTTCGGGCTGAAGCTTCATTGTTGTTTCATTCATAAATTTTTCACGACCGTTGAAAGCTTGACACTGTCTACATATGTTTACCAAATTCTATCTTCATTTATTCAGATTATTTACACGTCTCGACAAATTCTCATGGCGCAAAAGGACATACTGTTGTTTATATAAAATCAAATAAAATAAAACATGTAACAAAAGATAAAGTAACAGGGGAGCATAACTAATCTAAAGCTGGTAGCATGGGTAGCGTACCGGTCTTCGTTGTTCTTGACCAATCATCTATGTAAAGCAACGTCCGCGAATGACTTGTGGGTGTCGGCAGGTGGCATTACTACAGGAGGGCACGTTAGGCTGTTGGTCCCAGAAGTTGTCTTAGGATGGCAGTCGTTATATCATTTTGATTGGGCGTTATATGAATGCCCGCCTGGATAGATAACACCCTCAAGTATACAATTTATCTCTAAGCATGTAACAGTGTATTACGGCAACTGTCCTAGAGAGCCAGTTAGTCTAGGTTGGTCTGAACAACATCTTCGACTACATTATCGCTTACTATCAGGTGAGATATTGTACAAAGTCTAGACTATCAGCTATACAAAAAATAATAATTTCAAACAATATTGCTCTAAACCCAATGTAACCGATATTGTTGCGATGGCGAATCCGAAAAGAACGAGGCTTGATCCCACGGGGCCATTTTTTTTATTTTAAATTTTCTTATTTGTTTCACAAACAAGTAGACTTGATTGAAAAATCTTTATTAGGCCTCCGGAATGGCAAGGCTTTCCTCTTCATTGGCTATTAAATTTCTTGATAGGTCGTTCTGTTTTAATGGTTATGTTGTTATCGGTCTATTTGAATTCCATTACTGGGTACACGGAGACCAGTAAAATACTAAGCAAGTGTTTGAATGGCCTAAATGTACATGTGCATCAGAACCAATTCTATTTTAGATAGTATATAAAAAAGGATAAAAAGTAAAGTTCGATATTCTAAAAACAGATTTTCCAAATTGATCATACGGATACGAAATAATGAGTTGACTGCGTAAAACTGCGTAAAACATTGCTTTGAGGGCCGAGATTTTGGGTTTGATTATTATATAATTTCGTAGCTTTTGACCACTATCTAACCTGACGATCGAAGGAGATGTTTAAGCTGACATAAAAGGACTGCATCCCAATGACAGCTGCATGAACGCACCTTTATGTGCTTGGTAACAGATTTTCAAGGCATTTGGAAAATACCCCTATGCTATAGGATTGCCATTCTAAGACATCAAACGGTACCAGCCGACTGCTTGACAGTTATAGGGTTTTTCTGACTTATATAATGTTCAATAGCTGTCGGGTGTCTGTAATTGTTGCTGGTAAATGGCAATAGACTTATCCGTTAATACATGACTAAACGTAGGTATTTATATTCTTCTTACTCCTTTAAGTAAACAAAGGCGTAGGTTTGTTATGTAAATAGGCTATTTTGGTCACGTACGTCGTCATATGCCTTCATTATAATGAAATTTGAAACTTTACAGGGTGGTATGAGTGTTCAAAGTTTTAACAAACATGGGGCCAAAATAATTTAAATTTAGCACATAAAGGGTGTTTTCTGGCTGCTTTCCGCAAAGCATCAATTTTCAATGTTAGTATAAGCTTAACTCGCTACACGTTTCGAAATCGAGATAGTGTTTCGAGCATAACCTGTCACACACACAAGTAAAATGTAGAAAAAAAAGCTCGGTACCTTGAGCCGGGACTTCGAGTCGAAATTTTGTTCTCGAACGTTAATAAAATGTTTTGGGATAGTGCAAAGTGCGAGTATTATTTTTTACGTTGGATTATATCATGTATTAATTTTGTTTTTGGTCAAAACAGAACAACATGTGGCAGTATAGAAATGAACAAGTGTAAGGTATAAATAAAAACTGACTACAAAACATATAAACCAAATTAATTGAAGTTGGATGCATGAACGTGTACGGTTTTACTTCGGATGGCACTGACTTCTACTGCAGAAGAAGCGCTCGTAGCGAAGTTTGCTTAGTTGTTCTTAACCGATCAGCAAAGTTAAGCAACGTCCACCGCTGTCATGACTTGGATGGGTGACCGCTAGTGACATTACTACTGAGCGCTTCCGTGCTTCGGAGGGCACGTTAAGCAGTCGATCCCGGTTGTCGTCTTAGGATAAATCAGTAATCTTGAATTATTGGCTTAGCCTGAACAACACCTTCGACCACATCATCAATTACCATCAGGTAAGATAGTGGTCAAAGGCTAACCTATCGTCAAACAAAAAAAATCTGGTTTAGAGTTTTTTTTTTTAATTGCGTGCACATACATGATGATATATTTTATTTAAAAGATATTTGATTTTGTGTCAATCAAACGAATACATCTTACCGAAATCATTTCTGATTCACGCGCAAATGGCCAGATATCTAACCTCATAATATTAGCATATAATATGTGTCCTATTTCCACATCATCG
This sequence comes from Plagodis pulveraria, assembly GCA_963890685.1. NCBI lineage: Eukaryota > Metazoa > Arthropoda > Insecta > Lepidoptera > Geometridae > Plagodis > Plagodis pulveraria. The sequence continues at coordinate 9,749,922 of OY982949.1, read as the reverse complement.
TACTAAGGCCGCGTATGTGGGGTCGGTACAATATATTTCCTCAAACAACAAGAAAAATAATTATAAAAAATGTTTACTCTGTCAATACGAGAACATATTATACTGGTATAAAGTTTTGCCTTAACTTAGTCAGCCGCCTGACGCTAACCATACCTAGAAATCCTTATTTTTTATAAAAAATGGGTTATTTATCAACCACGATCGCACCTGATGGTATGTGATGATGTGGTTAAAGAAGTTAACAGGCTCCATGAATTACTAGGTCTAGGACTGGTGCTGGAATGCACCGTTATGTGCTTGACGACAGATTATCTACTTGAGGGGAATCCCCTACCACTACTCAATTCCGTGACGGGGTTGGAGTCATGGATTTTCTGCGTCCATAACCATTGCCACGTTTGGTATACACTCCATATTTCGGGTAATTAGGGCGCTATAACCACAATAAAGAGCCCTGGTGCACAGTGCACATAATGTGCAACAACACGCTGCTTATTTGGCGCATTTTATCTTTGTCACCTTTTACGATCATAAAATGGAAGAAATATTTACGTCAAGAACTAATGGACACCTTTTACGTAATAAACTAATTGAAATCTATTTATTCCTAGTTTTTTATTGCTCTGGAATTCTATTATTTTTTCTGGGCTGTTATTTTTTTAATTCTTATTTAATAGACACGACTGGTGTTAAAGGGCTCAAAATATGTACTACAAAATACGTATATGTTTTTCTTATCTCTTGGCTTAAATTGGGGACTCGGACAAATAGGTAGAATAAGGGTATGTGAATTATTGACACTAGAACTGCAAAACCAATTTCAGTGATATTTGATATGGAAAAATCGTACTTAAAAGCAAAATACATGTAACATAGTTCAGACCACATGAATAAAGAACCGTATATTTATTCATGTGGTTTATTTTTTCATGTGGTTCAGACATACTTTACTGTGTAAACGGAGTAAAATAGCTAAATACGGTGCGTTTTAATAGCCTCCTTCTGATTCTGATTCAGTGAACAAGCTGTTTAAACGTTTTGAAATAATATTTAGAGCAATCTTAACATTTAAAATAGCTGGCTCATATAATTAAATGCACTGCAACAAATGTTTAATTGAATAATTACATGATATTATCGTATTCAAAGACCTAGGATTTTTCGCTACGTATATCCTAAGCCTATGATCGTATTAATCAAACGGCCTTGAACCATTTTTATTTAATCTTTTTGTCACTGACAAACAAATTAAAGCATAATAAATCTTCCTGTCAAAAGTGCACTTTAACATTGACAAGACTACAAGTATCAAATTCGTGATAAGATGCGGTTGGTATTGACCATTGTATTGAATTTGTACTTTAATAAACAATTTTCGTAAAAGGATAGGTATGTAAAAAGACGTCGACATTGAAAATGAATGAAACAAATAGTGCCACAGTTCTATTTTATCTTTCATAGCAAACACACTTTCATGATAGTGTACTAAGTGAAACTTAGATTTTCAAGTATTGAATGTGGACTGAAGTATCACCGTTATTTCTATCTTATTGTTCTCATACTTTTATCTACTATTATTCTTGGTTTTCGGAGAAGAAAAAGTTCTTTATTTTAAGGTTTCTATAAAGTTATTTTTTTCGGCGGTATGATTTTATTATCAATATACTACGAACTATATACAACAGTACTTCTACAATAAAAGCATGTAGACAGCCTATAAGGCAGTCCAAATGCTCCAGCCCACTCCACCAATTGGCAGCGTGCCGAGCATGCTGGCAGCATTGCCCCGAAGAATTTCAAATATGAAATTGTAAATATTTGTAGCTATTACAATGAACTTTGTGTTCACTGAGTTTGAAATAATTTTCACGGTTATGACCGACAAAATTTAAGCGTGAGCAGTAGGTGAGACACAAGATATCGAACCTCTATAGTATTGAATTCGAAAGCATTGCTTGATATAATTAAATGCATATGTATACTCGTTATGCTTCTTTGATATTCGTTATAATTCTATGGTATGTTACACGCCTACTAATACCTAAACTTATACATCAAAACTTTCATGAAAATATCGGCAGGGCAAATATTAAGACGGCAGTTATAGGCAAATAACATTTATTAGGAAAGTATCCAAATTACAGATACTAAAAGACACCAACAGGTTTAAGCAAAAGTAAGAAAGTTTCATCATTTAAAATAAAAACATAATAAGTTTGAGTTGTCAGTCAGTATAAGTATGGACGGTGGCGAAGCTTATAGTCATCTCATCATCATCATCAGCCGGAAGACATCCACTGCTGTAAAAAGTCCTCCCCCGAAGAATGCTACAAAGATCGGCCATTAGCCACTTATAACCACTGGCTACCCGGGACTCAAGATTTCGTCAGTCCACCTGGTGGGGGGTCTGCCAACTCTACGTCTTCCGGTGTAGTGTGGTAACCACTCGAGAACCTTTCTTCCCCATCGGTTATCAGTTCGTCGAGCAATGCTTGCTTCAATTGCCATCGCCACGTTAACTTGTTAATTCTGAGAGCTATGTCGGTGACTTTGGTTCTTTGGCGAATATCCACGTTCCGGATTTTATGGCGCAAAGAAACACCAAGCATAGCTCTCTCCATAGCTCGTTGAGCGACGCTGAGCTTGTCATATAGTGTTTAGTTATAGTCATCTTGTGTTCGATAATTCAGTGGACTGACAATTTTTTTTTATACTTTTAATGTATAGAATAGTAATCTTTGCTTTTGACTATTATTATGAGTAATGAACTAGCAACGCCTTGCACTAACATTTTTTTGTATAATATGATGTTAACATAATAGACTAGTCGTACAATGGTTCGGTTGAATGGTTCACCGTATACACTGTTTGAGTTTTGAATGTTTTATTATAATTTATAACTCAAACGCATATTTCGACAGACAAAATTGTTTGCTTCAAAAGTTTCGAAGCTACGTAACTTGTTGCATCGCTAGTAAGACGATTATCTCCACTGCACGTTTCGTGCCAACAAAGGAAGAAGAAATAGAGAAGCCACAAAGTGTTTAACAAGTTATAGTAAAGGTATGTGAGATATTCTTTTTTGATATATATATTGATGTATAAATGTACGATTCGCTCGCATGGCACGTGTATATTAAACTTATATTATATCAAGTTATGCCTTTAAAGTTTAATTATAATCTACTTCCGAGTTTTAGTAAACAAAATACTATTCATAAGTATATATAATAGTCATAAGAAATACACATTCTGTGAATTCAAAAGCTCTGGAAGCCTTGTATTATTGAAATATTATGTGTTCATAAATTAGTGAATTTAAAATAAAGATAAATGTATTTTCTCAACAAATTTAAATGCAGTAAATTTCAAACCAGGGCGTTAGGAATCGAACCACGTGCGATAGTCGATAGATAATACCGCCCAGCTATTATTGCTTCAAAATTTAAATTACGATAGTAGTTTTTATGGAATACTATAGAAAACTCCCAGACTTCAGTACAGAAGGCCTAATGTAATAAATGTATAAACATTAGTTAAATCTGTAAATGCTGCTGCGTCTTACTCTACTCTGCGAGTAGTTTTATAGATGTTATAAGCAAATTTACCAAACATGCGTCGACTTCAAGAAACAATTTTGCCACGTTCCCAAATGCCAAATGCTTAAACAGCCAAACATCGCAACAAATCCACGAGTGCGAGCATCGTCTTGAAAAATCGATAATCATTTTATACCTCACCCAAACCACTTGGAAACATTCCTGCCCCAAACCGTGAGCTTGTAAATAACTGTTTATGGGCTACCGTAAACCGAATACTAACCATTTACTTTATTGCTTTTATACAGGATACTTTGAGTGAGTCAATTGAAAATATCTTCACTTTCTATTCTATTATTTTAAAGTGATAGTTTGATAGATTACTTTAGTACAGAGGACATAAGATATCTAATAATATCTAAATACAGCGAAACGAAGGTGTGATAGAAAAGGCATTCGGTTTTTATGTTTGGTTACGCTCGAAAGAAACTATTTGTGACTCCATGATTTCTAAAATTGCTAAATAAATATTGTTTTAATACAATATTTGAGCTCGGACATATGGAATGGGCCAAAGTGTCATTTTTGTCACTTGGCTCTATATTTTAAGCTTTGTGAGATGGTTAAAGATATGTCAAGAAAATTGTTGTTTTTTCAATTTTCCTTCTGCTGTTATTCATTTTCGATAATTTATCATGCTTAAAACATAGTTTGTCCTCGCTTAAAAATAGGTATCGTGGTGCAAAGCTGTAAGGTGAAGACTATAAAGAAAGGAACATTTTTTTGTGATATTATATAATGTTTACTTATATTTTATAATTAATTTAAATAAAAATTATATAATATAAGTAATTATTTTATTATGTAATACCTTATTTTCGATACAACGCGTGATCATAATGCTGGCAAATATATGGTTCAACGGAAAAGCTTTGTAATAAATAATTTACGCATTCATCAGAAATTATAAGGCTAAGTACCTTGTTCATATTTATGAGACCATAGACCGATATCAGTACAATAATCGCCCAGTCACGGCTTACTGGCTACAATCTTAATTGAAAGGAAATTATTTGCTTCATCAATACAATGTCTTCACGTCAAGTGGACGCTGACGTCTATGGAAGGAAATTCAAACTATTTTTTTTAAGTACGTGTAATCACAAAATTTTCTATATAAGGAGAACTTTTGTTTACTTTACCTCATGTGTTCTTTTAACACTTATTGAACTGATTACACTTTTTACGGGTAAACGTAACGTTTTTTGACGAATTTAAGTCACTGAAATAATTTGCGTTACTGTTCCATACTTTTTCATAATAACAAAGCATTGTTACATCAAGTCGAATAGCCACTAAACATTGCTTGTGTTATTTTGACAAGGTGAATTGTAACACCAAAAAATCTACACAAAATCTTGAGTTACTTGCCACAGACTTGAGTTGTCCCCTTCATACTAGTATAAAACATTATGCTAGATTTATTTTATTTATGCCTGATAGATAAGCCTTTGACCAATTTTTCACCTGATGATAAGTAATGATGTTGTCGAGATGTTGTTCAGGCTAACCTAGAATTACTGGCTCTCGAGGGCAGCGGACGAAATACGCAGTTAGGTGCTTGGCGACATTTTTTTTACTTCAGGGTGGTAGCTAGCTAGGCGGGTATTCGCAAAATGCCCTACCACCATGCTATAACGACTGCCATCCTGAGGTAGCGACCGGGATCGACAGCTTACGTGCCCTCCCAAGCACGGAAAATCTTAGTAGTAATGTCAATACCGGTCACCCATACAAGACATGATAGCGGCGGACGTTGCTTAACTTTGCTGATCGGCGAACAACGACTAAGAAAACTACGCTACGAGCACTTCAAATTTGCTGATGTTTAATCTAAAGTTGCAACAGAAGAGGTTCCCTGGGGGCCTTCAGCCGAAGAGATGAAATGATGTTGTGGAAATGATGACATGAAAGAAATAGATTGCAGAAGGTAGATTAATATCCCAAGTTATGCAGATCATGAATATTTTTCAAATATAACACTTATTGTTTCTAACAAAACATAGTTTTGTAATAATAAATTTCAATAAATTACAACTAGATATATATTTTTTATATTATGTTAGAAGACAAGAACTTCTGTCCATCGAGAAAGCTTAGAGTGGAATACGCCAAAACAGGCAAGTACGAGTTGTGACGACGATTCTTTTGAATAATGTATGTGGATAGCACTGTATCAGCCGGAGCGTCCACTGCTGAACACAGCCTCCCCTATTAAAGGGGTCTTTGCCATAATCCCCACGCTTGGCAGGCGGATAGGGGATTTGGATAGTATATAATTACAATTTGAGGTTATAATGTAATGAAAAGGATCGCTTCGACACAAAGTATGAGGTAGAATTAAATTACAGAAACTGAAAAATATTTATAATATTTTATCATTGAAATAAAAATATAATAAGTTTGAGCTGTCAGTGGATGTAAATATGGGCGGTGGCGGTGCTTCTAGTCATCTAATGTTCAAGAAATTGATTCAGTGGACTGACAAATAATTTACTTTATATTTTTGACTTTTTAATGAACTAACGTCTCTTGGCCTCAACGCTTTTGTGTATAATATGATATATACATTATAAACAAATCTTACAGTGAAACAATTTAAACGCTTTTTATTATAAAACTCAGATTTATATTTCGACAGACAAATATAGTCTACAAAAGTTTCGAAGCTTCGTAAACTTGTTGCATCGCTAGTAAAACACGATTATCTCCACAGCCCCGCACGTTTCGTGTCAATAAAGCAAAAACAAATTGAAAAGCCACAAAAGGTTTAACAATTTACTTTAAAGGCGTGTGAGTAAAGAAGTACTTAATGTACTATTTACTTGTACCGCATGTGGGATGTGTTTTTGCTAATTTAGATTAGTGCGTTCGTAGCTCTTTCCATAAAAAACGTAGTTTCGGCATATTTTTAATACCAAGTATTCATACTGGATGAAGTTTTGCGTGCATATCCTTGAGCCTAAAATCTATACTTTTGGCTTGCCAGAGTTTTAAAAAGTTAAGTATTGAATATCATTATTTTTTTGATGTAAATAAAGGAAAATGCTTTTGTGTGGTAATACGTATGTTCACGTTTAAAGACAAAATAAATTATAAAAATAGCAAAGCAGGAGCATAGATATTAAGCTCAAGGTCATGAATGCAAAATTTTGACAAATTTTGTATTACTTGTACTTGGTATTATAGAGGAAACTCAAACCGGTGATGGGGATCGAACCATGGACCTGCCGTACGAAATTCCATAGTCATTACTGCTTTAAAAAATCAATTATGACGGTAGATTTTATGAATTACTACAGATAACTCTCAGAAGATGTTAATAGAGCAAGAACACATTTAATATAATAAATGTATAAACATTACTTAAATCTGTAAGAACTGCTGCACGTAACTCTACATGCGCAGTTTTATAGATGTCATAAGCAAATTTACCCAACACGTTTGGACATCAAGAAACCTTTTTTCCACATTCCCGAATGTTCTTAAACAGATAAACAGCCCAACAGATCCAGCGTCCAGAACCGTCTCAAAAACCCGATTGTATGGTAATTTTGGACAATATTTGAAGCAACTATTAATGATTACAATATATTTTATTACCATTTTTAATTAAATATGAAATTGAATCGTAACGTAATCCTATCCGGAGCCAATTATAGAATAAGTTTTAATCTGAATCTCGTAAGAAATCTGATCCTTGCCTACCTATACAGCTTTATTGTCTACGAACCGGCGCTCGTCCTCACACTTCCAAACAACTCATATATATATATATATATATATATATATGTTTGACCTTTGTATACGTCACATATACAGTCGACCCGCCCGCCCCAAGCTCTGTGTTCAACAAGTGAACCAATGTCGCGGAGAAAATTTCATTTTACTTTAACTCTCTCAATACGTCGGCTCAAATACTTGATTCTTAACTTCACCAGAATATTCTTTGAATTGTTCTGCTGGATATTGTAATACTATTAAACTCTTTACTGCAGTGAGCATTTACTAAGTCACCATCATTTTATTCAGTGGCTATTTTTAGTGTTGTTAGTGTTTTATTTCTATAGAATTCAACTCTGTTAAAAAAATAATTTGCTATAGTATAAGTTACAATAGATGACATATTGTGTTAAATATGATATTTTACAAATTAGAAGGACAATACAAGGGGAAATGTATGAATGTTAATAAATTCCATTCCAAATATTTTCAAACCATTAGACTTATTAAGAAACTTTTCAATTTTAGTAGAAATAAATGTGTAAAAAATGGAAGTTTTTTATTTCATCGATTGATTTCTTAGTAGCTATGTCCATTGCAAAAAGAGGCAAAAAAACAACCAATCGCTAGCCAGCACAATATTATTGACGGCCGTCAATAACATTTACGAATTTTAATATGTATTTTAAACCAGTTAAAATATATTTCTTTTAACTGGTTTAAAATACATGCCGATGTCGAATTGACGTGACATCAAAACCGCTACGTATATCTGGTACTACTTTCTGCGCGATTATGATTTTCTCTAAGTTAATGCCTCGGTATTTACTATGTAGCGTTACGCGTACGTATTAGAAAAGTAAACCCTTTTATTAAGCTTCCACTGTCTGTGTCTCTTTGACCTTTAAATGACTGAATTTCTGGAACCGTAACAGGTAGCAGATTGAAATTTTCACAGAATATGTGCTAGTATACCGATTTGCCTAAAAATACCGGATTTCCTAAAAATAATAATAACACCAAAGTAAAGGATCCACATACAAGAAACGTTACTTATTATTGCTCTGTCGTAAAAATCATAACATATACAGGAATGATTTTTTTAATATTGTTAGGTTTGCAATAATGCCTGCTATGCGGATTACTACTTCTAGGTTAGATAAACACCTGATAAGTTCTAATATTTTAATCAGTTATTTTTTAGTGTAAAATACCCTTCATCTCGCTCACAAGCATTATGAGATATGATACTGTGGATGGACATATTTCATGAAACACATTTTGTGTTCCCCTTTCAATAAAGAGAATGTATTATTTTCTGTATATTTGTATTATTCACTTGTGATACTAGCCAATAAAACTTAAGTACTGTACTGTACTGTATCAGCCGGAACGTCCACCGCTGAACACAGCCTCTCCTATTAAGGGGGTATTTGCCATAATCCCCACGCTTGGCAGGCGTCTTGGGGATCGCAGTGTAAGATAGCAGTTCTATAGAAGGCGCTGCTGTCCACCTTTCAGTATTTTTACCTAAGTCGCATCTTATGACACTTACGGGTAGGTATGGGGAGGTGCAATTCTAACCCGACACCCCACAGAGAGTCGAAAACATAAGTACCAATGAGTTTTCAAGAAAACGATAGTTGATTTATAGTTCTAGACAAGCTGTTACACGCAGCTTTGAAAAATATATTTCTGAATAGAGCATCACTCTGAGAATACACACAAAGCATATATCAGTATTTTAGAATTCTATTGTATGCCAAGCTCATGTATATAGCTCTAGTCATGAAAGTCCTTGAAATTCTAAATTCATGCATTGCTTTTTGATGTCTTTGTTAAATCTTCATTATAATATTCTTATACTTTTTATAATGATAACGACGACAAACGTGGTTTACTCCATCCACATACTTACATGTAGGAACGCGTTTGTCTATAAAATGTTATAATTAAGAACAACACAAAACAGCTGTTTTGCGTACTTATTCATTTTTTTTTTGCATTTTTTTTTTTAAGTGTTATTACTTATTTATCGCAATATATAAATAGATTATTTTTAAATTTGACTAAAAAGCACACACACCAAGCAAGCAAGCAGACATCTTAGATGTTGTTATCAGCATAGTACAGTCAGAAGCACCAACATTTAAATATTGGTGAAATTTATTTAAAACGAAATAAGGTTGAACATTAAAGAGATCTGTTTGCTTCTAATGTTAGTGACTTAACTTAGGTACTGTCAGAATATATAAAAGTAAAATAGAAAAATAATTTTTGCTATTCAGTTTTACGCTAAGGGTGCTACTAAATAATGAATTTGGGGAAAACCTTAACTTTCACAAAAACTCAGGGAAATGTACAAAAAAGCCATTCACGATTGGCAATAAAGGAAAATTACGAAAAGAGTGATGTCTGTGTGAGTACCTGAATTAATGTGTGTAGCATTGTTCATATTAAAAAACCATGCCTATGTCGGAGTTTTCAGTGTTCTGGTCAACAATATGCAAACTTGTTTGGTTATTAAGTAATTAGTTATAGAATTTTGTTAAAGACAATCGTCGTTTTTTATAATTGTGGTGGATCAAGCGATGCCCTCCTGATGTTAAGTTGACTAACCTCTGCCTATAACAGATGCATTTCGTCACAAGAGACGTATTACACTGCACCCGCCACACTGAGACATACAGTTGCTAAGTCTCATGTGCCCGTAATTTTAGTGACTCTCAAGGACTGCTGCTGGAAACTGGAAGCATTTCATTTCATTTTCATTTCATTTCATTTTCATTTCATTTCATTTTCAAAATCAAAACAAAAATCACAACATTAACTGCCACTTTTTGAGTCGAATAGGAAATTAAAACAAAAATACGACATGAACTGTCAAAGTGATAACTGTCACATATACATCAGGCTTTATTTTTGCTTTCCTATTGTCTTTGCAGCTTTCGATTGGACTCGTGAAAATCCTATTTACGTTCGCGTTCAGGATAAAGTCTTTCAAATCAAGGGATCTTTGACACTATTTGTGTGCACTACAGTGCCGAAATCCTTTTATCAGCAACCAAAGTCCTAAATGGGAATTCAATACCAAGCCCCATAAGTGTACAGTCTCTCTCCATTGTAACAAAAACGCTCTCTCTTTATTATTAGGAGGAGGATTTATCCGTATGGAGGCGCAACATACGGCTGTTCAATATCGTTTGGGTTAATTTACGATTAAACTGCCGGGCATATTATAATGTATTTTCATATCATTAAAATCCAATAAGTTTTCAATATTTGCAACGGGAGCTATAATTTTGCCGCTAAACGATAAACTGATGACCCTTAAAAACCAATTAACGCTGGTAACCTCATAGGAAAATTGTGTTGAACTTTGCAAACTTGTATAAAGTTATGCGATAGTACTGCTAACTATTTATGAACGTTTTATAATAAAATGTTCGATAAAATAATGTGATATTTAATATTCATAAGACTATCTCATTAAAAAACGAGTAAAATGTTGACATAAACGTTTGGTTGGCTTTACAACTAAGTCAAAGTTAGCTTAAGTCCATTATCTAATGGGCATTGAAGTGCTAAAACAGTTTGGGTGAACCTCTTTCTAGCCAACGTGTTAGATAAATATTAAGCTTGCTGGAAGCGATAAAATAATTTAGTTACCAAGAACGTATATAATATAGGACTACGTTAGCATCGTAATGTGAGTATTATCACACGTGTAGCTTGATCATCATCAGATGGAAATAAACATGTCACATCTAGATTGGACAAACTAAAGTTAGTAAGTAAAGACTGGATGTCCAAATACTGTATTGCTAAAATTTTTGTCTTCTAAGTAACAGTGGGATTAGCCCCAACGCGAGCTAGCACAAATAGATCTTTTTAATACGTATCCTAACATCGCAAATCGTGCTTGCATTCTCGCTGTACCTGAGTGGGAATCTGATCTATGTTTACCGGCCATTTCTTACAAAACTGGTAGCCTTATAGATCCATCCGATTTTCGTCTCGCTATTAACTTACTGCAAGGATGCAAAGCTTGACGGCAAGACTCTGGACACTTTAGCGACGTCACATCTTTTTGAAACGTGAGGGCTGGCGCCGGGGCTACTTCAACGGAGCAAATCAAGCGGCACAAATATGCCATAGCCTCGTTAGTGGTTACATATTTGAGCCATTTGGTGTAGAGACGTTGGGTCCACGGGAACCGGGAGCACATTGTATTTCCAAAAGTTATCAGAGTGCTTGGTCGATGCGACCCGTATTTAAAATGCTGGCACCTATGTAACTCAACGAATCAGCATTTCAATTCAACGGGGCAATGCTGCTAGCATGCTGGGCACGCTACCAACTGGTAGTGGGCTGGAGCTTTTGGACGTCGTGTGAGCCTGCACTATATATGCAATTAAATAACTACTATGCAAATAAGTATGTGAAATTAAGAGACGGAAAGCGTCTACTTTTTACTAGCAGTGTATCCAAATTAGTCTACAGACACTCGTACTACGTTTGTTATCCCAACTCGTAATCCGGACGTATCTTTTATAGCCCACACCTACTACTGCTCTAGAATAAAAGTATTATGGCCACCATTGGAATATATCACTTGCCGAATTCGTATCATAATATACTATTGCATTATGTTTCATATATTTTTCAAGGCTATAAGCGAGCTGAAGTGAATTATGTCATTCACAGATATCTACTGTTCACGTATTGTGCGAGTTATGTGCAAGCTCGACGCGTTTCGAAGCCTTTTGAAGCTCCATATCAATCAAGTTATCGAGGATTTAAAATAGTATCTGACTATCTTTATTAATTCTGTTGTTCTTTTTTTGGTTTGTTTTTGTTTGAAATGCTTGACTTAATTTTGAAGAATACGTTTTAACAATTATTGTATATTGTTTTCTACGAAAGACAAATGCCAAATTATTTTATTTAAAAGTATACTGCTAAGAACCAACCTGTAGACTTATCTGTTAACTTTCTCATGTTACAAACTGTATATATAAAATACAGCATAACTTACTCTAACGAAATACAGATCATACATAATATGACGGTCCCGCTGCGCTGTAAAGTGGAACCAATTTCAAGACTGTTGCATTTTCTACCGAACGTCTAACAAAATTACTACAAAAGCATTTTTTGTTAAAACCATATGTACGAAATGTTAAATTTTAGCTATTACTCACTCGCCACGATAACTCAACAACTTCAAGGCTTAACCTAGAATTACTGGCTCTCAAGGATAGCTATACCGGAACAAACACACGTTAGGTGCTTGGCGACAGGTTTTCTACTTGAGGGTAGTAGCTGCGGGCGGGCAATCGCCAAATGCCGTTCTACCATTCGGTGAAGCTCAAACCGGCGGTGGGGATCGAACCAGGTACCCGCAGCACAGCAGTCCATAGCTATTACTGTCCACACAAGTAAGATGGGTTATAATGTAGAAATGCTAGAACACGAAATTTAATTAATTTTGCACTGTAGGTGCCTAAAAGTTGTAGATATTCGCTTCTATATTGTTAAGGAATATAACTTGTTAACGTATATAACTAGAGCAAATTCCGTAACAGTACCAGCCTGTTTCATCAACGCAGCAAATATTTGTGTTACTTTGAACTTAACTGATGTCTACAATGTTGACATCTTGCTTTGATCAAATTGAGCAGGTCAAAGTAATCACGATGCGAGATTTTAATCAATTTCGTGAACTACGCTTTCTATATTTTCCATAAATATTCCACAATTATGGATGTACGATATTTACAAGTCTTTTGTAATAATTGTAGATATATTTCTTAGACCTTCATACCCTTTTTTTATGTCTGATATGTTAGCCTTTGACCACAATCTCACCTGATGGTAAGTGATGATGTGGTCGAAGATGTTGTTCAAACTAACCTAGAATTACTGGCTTTCTTCGTGCTTCATGATAGAGGGAACCTATTTTCATTAGGAAATAGATCAAATATAACATGACACCGATATGCCGTATCGCGGTGTCTGTAGTGGCCTCAATGCATATCATAATATTGTCATTTTTTTGTGATAACCTAAAGTTTTAAATTTCCTCTTGACATTTTGTGAACTAAGTACAATATAAATCCATTTGACATATTTATATGTAAAAGTGAAATTAAAATTTATTAATGTAATACTTATTTTGTACCTCTTAAACATTTTGAGTTTCTTTTCATTATTTTTTATGATCTATGAATTATTTAAACTGGTTATGAGTTTGGCTTAGTTTCGCTAATAAGTGTAATTGCATCGTAAGCGTTCTTATTATAATAAATAAATAATAAAATAATTATAATAACACTAAAACAGTTACTTCTTAGGTTTCCGTACCTCAAAAGGAAAAAAACGGTACCCTTATAGGATCACTTTGTTGTTCTGTCTGTCTATCAAGACTCTTTTTCTCAGGAAATTATACAGGTGTCAAGCTGAAATTCATATCAAATAAGTACTCAAATCTATTGTCTCTTAGAGCTGTGAAAATATCAAACTTCTAAGTCAACGTAATCAAAAGACACAGCCGTTTATGCGCAAATTTTCGACACTCGCAAGGGAATCAAAACTCTACAGAGTACTTCCGTGAACTCAGAATCTTGAAATTTGGTACGAAACAACGTCTTATAGCACAGGTAAAGGAAAACTTGCGAAAAGCATACATTTTAGTTACATCATTTACTAAAAATATTTTTCATAATGTTTAAATGTATGTATTTCATTTAGCAATAAAAATACCTACAGGTATGTACGGAACCCTCGGTGCGCGAGTCTGACTCGCATTTATATAGCTAGCCTCTGATTACTATCTCATCTGATGGTAAGTGATAACGAGACCGAAGAGGTTCTGCAGGCTAATCTAGAATTAATAAAATAGCCGGAACGCAACTTTAGGTGCTTGGCGATAGATTTTATACTTGAGGCGGGCATTCGCATAAAGGGTAATTTTGTCAGTCTCCATGACACCAACATATTAAATTTTTAATTTAATATATGAAATAGGTTACGTACTTTAAGATTATAATAATAAAATACGTTTTAAAATTAAATATACTTAGTAATAATTTTGTTTTCAGGGAGAAATTATACTTTTTCTGCGTCATTATTGCTTGAATCATTCCTATTCCAGATCTAATATAAATAATAAATTTTTAAATCGCTTGTTTAAATAACACCTATATATATCGCATGACACATCCTCAAATCTTGATGATTATTAAATTAAAACAGCGTTATACTAAATATATAATAGCACTAGTAAGAGGGAACTTTGTTTCCCAATCGTCACTTCAGATACGATCTTTTTTTTTATTATGTATATGTTAACTCATTGTAGTACTAGCCATATTTACTATTTAATAATAACATTGTAAGGAATCAGGAATTATTGGAATAGTTTAAATAACAAAATTTTAAATTAATGATTAGATTCAGGCGTTACTTTACGGAAAACAATATTTAATAATAACAAATATACACCGTGTCCCAAAATTCAACGATAAGCCGGCATCGGTGTATGGACCTACTCATGATTCCTCGGAAAAAAAAAAAAAAAATTATAACTGTTTTTTTTTATTAATTACAGAGACTTTTATAAATTTCATCGATATTCGATACCCATTATGCTATTTTCAACTACCATGACCACAATTTTTGACATATTTTTGATATTTTTTGTGCATTAGCAACCTAAGAAGGACGGCTATCTACCACAATCCTTTAAAATTACAGAAAGTCTGTAGTTATTTTACAAAAACCAGTAAAAAAAAATTTTTTTCTTATAATTTTCATAGATTTTAACATTCTATGCACTTTCTATAGTCTGGGTTAAAAAAAAAAGTATGGACACTACCATGGCAAGTTTTATTAAAAGTTGGTGCAACTTTATAAAAGTCTCTGTAATTAAAAAAAAAAAGAGTAATAATTTTTTTTTTATTTTTTCCCGAGTAGTCATGAGTAGGTCCATGCACCGATGCCGGCTTATCGTTGAATTTTGGGACACGGTGTATATATATAATATTTTAAGAATACATTAAATATTTTATTAAAACACGAAAAACGGACGTGACGTCACAAATGCCACGCAGCCAAACCGGAAGAATTCTGGACGCGTTTCGCTTCTACACGAAGCATCCTCAGCAGGTCTTGACACTACGAGCGCACGATCGAAAAACATCGACAAAGTTCTTCTACAACACTACTGTCACTAGATATATTTGTTATATTTTTTAAGTGTTTTATTAATGTTAGCAGTATGTTTTCTTAAATTATTTTCTAATATTTGTTATTATTATATTTTAAATTTAAGTTCTAAATGAGATCAACACAATTGAGTTACGAATAATCTTAGGACTGCTTTTTTATACCTGATAGACTATCCTTTGACCACTATCTCACCTGAAGGTAAGTGTTGATGTGGTCGAACATTTTGCTAAGCCTAACCTAGAATTACTATACAGGAGCCTCGTGTGACGTAGCAGAACAAGTAAAGCATTTTTTAGACCTTTTATTCGTAATTTACGCCCTTATTTGGAGACAAAGTAAATACAATATATAGTAATATAGTACTTTCTCATTTTAATTTGAACTTTTATTCTACTACGTTTACTTTTATTCTTTTACTCTAATGACTACTACCTACTATGGTGCAAAAAAATTTTTTTTCAATGTACGTTCTCATGTTAATTGAATTTTAAAAATATATTAATTGAATTTCTACCTACCGTTTATCTCGATTTTGGATCAATTTTAGATTTAACATGGGTATAATAGTAACATAAGTAATGTTTTTTGTTGAGCTTAAAAAATAATCAGATATAAAGATACACTAAATGTTTATGTTTTATCGCTTTATTATCAAAGACATCCTGAATAGAATTAATAAAGGACATTTGCCTGCAAGCTTGGAGAATGTTAACCAAATAAGTTGCTTCCTTAACATAATACATATATATATATATATATATATATACATATAATCACGCCTGTATTCCCCGATGGGGTAGGCAGAGGTCAGTAAACACCCACGTTTCGCCAATTGGGTTTGGTCTCATGTAACTGGGGGTGAGCCTATTGCCATTCACCGGGCACAGTTTCAGGGTCATACAAAATGTTTTATCTAACACACGGTGTTCAGGCACCAGCCTAATCTAGTATTTGGCGGGGACAGGAGGCGCGGGGTGCGCCGCCGACTTCACTTCTCACTCGCCCGCGGAGCAAGAACGCCGTGCTCAATTAATTTTAACCACTCGTTTTGGCACCTGATAATTTGTATTTTCCAAAATTATATATCAACATTTATACAGTCCACCCTTTTATTCAAGTCCCTAGCTAGGACCCTAACACACGGTACGAAACAAGATCATAATATTACGAATACTCTAACAACATATAAGACAGGAATACAAGAATATATTGTATGAAACCCTGGCAGCGCACTAAGATGGTATACAGCCCTGTTGTGCGTCTAATGCACACACCCTACTCACATCTTTGTGAGAAGTGGCTTGGTGCTCATTTGACGCACTTTTAACTTAGTCGCCTCTTGCGACACGGGAAGAAATAGGGATGTGACATTCCTAACATAATGTAAGCGTAGAATTTCTTATTAATTCAACACGTGGGTATTTCACACTTCTGTCTTTTCCTTCCCTACCGAATATTTATACGACAAAGTTTGCTATATTTCACTTAAAATAATAATAACACAAATTGAAGTCTATAATATTTTCCTAATGTTGAATGTTTCTATAATATTTTCCTATTGGTGTGATTGAGGTAAATTATTATTATTTGCTCGTTTTTGTAACAAGGGCATCAGAAACTCGTCTGTTTTTAGAAAAATACTATTACTTGTAATTAAATTTTAAAGTGTAGAGAAACTGTATATGGATAAAATTTTAGATTTACTTTACAGTAAGACATACATATTCTTGTTGTGTGCATCTTATGTTTTACAAATTCGAAATAAAAATTAAATTACTATTTTACCATGATTGTCATTGATGAATCGATATTCACGAAATATGATTACAATTATTTAAAGAAATAATTTAAGATCATAATATACTTAAAAATCATCTCAAATTCCTCTCAAAATGTAAAGAAAAATTCTACGAATATACGCAAGTTCCCTACCACCAGGCTGCAACCACAGCCGTCCTAAGATAATAACAGAGACGGATCCGAAGCACGAAACACTAGTAATGTCACCAAGTGTTGCTCATCAAGTCATACAGCGGACGTTGCTTAACTTAGTTGATATGTTAAGAACGATTAAGTAAGATCTACTTCGAGTATATACGGTAGTGGATGTTCAACCTGTTGCATTCACACGTGACCTAGAACTCGACTACTGACGCCTTTTTTCCCCTGCGCTTGAGAATGTCTACAAATGAGATCGTTGGAATAAAATGTCGGCTTGAGAGGCAGCAGAACGGCAATTGCCATGGAAATCGAAATTCTTGCAGTAATGAACATTCTGTTCCATTGATTTGAAAAACGATTTGATTCTCCGTACAGTTCCCATTTGCAAAGCAAAAGGTAAGACTTAACCCATGCGTATCTAGAGAATTACATGGGGCACACTAAAAGTTTTGCACTTCTAGCTAATCGGAACTATTTGAATTTCGAATGTTATGTATTTTTTGAAACGATTTACAACCTTTATAGTAATAAAAAAATTGGCGGCAAATAATAAACGGGAAGAAAAAAATACGCAACGAAAATGGAATTACGTCGAAAAGATTTTTGAATGATGATTTTAAAACTTATCTCGTCTTCAAAATGATTTTGGGAGAGAAGCACCTTGTTTGAGCACCGTGAACCGATGGTTTGCTGAATTTTAGAGAGGTCGAGTTTCTTTACATGACGAATTTCGTGAAGGGTGGACTTCAACTGCCGTCAACGAAAATAATGTGGCTACTGTTAAGCGGCTCATTGAAGAAAACCCGCGGATTACCTATGAGACAATTCCAGGACTATAGGGGATTGGTATGAGCCAAATTCAGATAATTTTACATAAGTAATTTAAAGTTCGGTAACTTTGCTGTCGTTAGATCTCTCATGAACTGTCATTATAATATTGTCACAGTAGACAAAACGTGGACTTATTGTTTTGAAATACAGCAATATTTTGAATGGGTGTTTGAAAATGAAAACAGGCCAACAAAAGTGAGGCAGGCGAGGAACTTTGGTAAAAAATGATCGCGTTTTTTTTCTCAGCTACGGCTAAGTGGAATTGTGCAGCTTTTTAGGAATGGTGCAATATCTGCACCATTCCACTTGAAGATCAAAAGAGTGTTAATGCCGAGTAGTATTCTACCATTTGTTTACCTAGAGTGTTAGAAAAAGTTCGCAGAAGACGACTAAAAGGTCGCGTTCTCCTACATCATGACAACGTTTCTTCACACACTGCCAACAAAACAAAGTAATTTTTAGCTTCCGAAAAAGTACAACTCGTCACCCATCCTGCCCATAGCCCCGACATAGCACCTTGTGGTTTCTGTATTTTCCTCAAATTCATAGATTTGATGAGAGGTTTCACTTTTACCAACTCCGAAGAGGCAGTGATAGTGTTCAATCAGCATGTTAAAACATGCCTTCATGAAAATACTCTTCTTTACATTTAAAAAAAAATTTAAAATGTAAAGAAGAGTATTTTAAAAAGCAATAAACATAATATTTATTTATAACATGTTGTTATTAACTATTAAATATTTGTTTATAACATGTTGTTTTTTTAAGTTACGCAAAACTTTTAGTGTGACCTACGTATAACAATAAAATGGACGATATCTTCCAATGCAGATGCTAAGAGATGAAGCGTAATTTTAAATTTGCGGTATGGAATCTAAATATTTTATCAACCTTGTAAAGTGATAGTTAAATGGCAACGGCGCGGCGTTTTTATAAACTTTTCATCGACGGTATCAACCTGTGTAAGAAGAACGTGTTTTTGTCGTTCAGCTTGAAAAAGGTTTTGATATCTGGGGGCACGGTAGTGCAGCCAAGTCGAGCAAAAAAGCGGTGGGGCCGTACCATCCGTTTCTCGAAGCAGTTCAGACCATTTTGACCCCTTGAACTTCGTTGAGGATAAAACTAGAAACCTGAAATTTCAGTAAGTAAAAAGCATGCATTCTATGAACCCATTAAATTGAACGTGTAGCTTTAGAATTATAACTATTCAAAGTTTCTTAATTTTGTCACTCACTGACTGACCGAAAGTTTTGTTGATAACTCTAAGGCATTTCTAACAGACATAGCAGCTTCAAATTTTGAATACCATGTGTCTACATCACTGAAAAACTTAAATATTTCGTAACTTTGGTCCAGTTTTCTAGATACACCAATTGCATAAATAACTTTGTAATCCCTTATAAATATACAGGATTACAAAGTTACATTTGCAGTGAATGAATCAGTGTACCTGTAGTCAAGAGTACCCTAAGCCGACGCCTATGTATGAAACGATTGATGAGTGTAGATGAAGCGAAAGAGATATGTAAGGATCCTAGTAAGTGGATATCCGTGGTCTCTGCCTACCGCTACGAAAAAGAGGCGTGATTTTATGTATGTATGTCTAACGAAGTTGTACCAATTTACCAATATCCCGCAAAGTTAGACTACATTACCCGAAATTGCCATGAAAGAAATAACTAATAATCATAACCGTGGCTGGCGCAGGTGCCTTGCCCACCCCCCC
The DNA here is from genome assembly GCA_963890685.1 of Plagodis pulveraria. Lineage (NCBI taxonomy): Eukaryota > Metazoa > Arthropoda > Insecta > Lepidoptera > Geometridae > Plagodis > Plagodis pulveraria. The sequence continues at coordinate 9,729,870 of OY982949.1, read as the reverse complement.
CCCCCCCCCCCCCCCGAAGGGTTCCCGCCTTGTCGTGGCGGTGGGGCTTAGTAGCCGTGGCTTCGTCCCCCACGGTGAAGCGAAGAGGAACCAGGGGCCGTGCTGGCTTGGGCAGTCGGCCGGCCCCAGAGGGGCCGCTCCACTGGGTTTTGCCTCTAAGTCCAGACTGGAGCGGCAACGGGTAGGCTGCGGTGCTGTATGGGCAGCACCGCATCTGAGGCGGGCTGTGGTGTTGTATGGGCGACACCACAGCTGACGGTGAGGGGCCACGGCGGGAGAGGAGTGCCGGTATCACGGTGCGCCGCTCTCCCTACCTTCCGTGGCCACGGCGGGGCCGCCACCGTTGGATGGCGGACGCGGTGGGGCCGCAGGGGAGGAGGAGTGTTGGTATAGCGAGGCGCCGCTCTCCCTATCCTCTGCGGCCGAAGTAGCAGGCGACGGGGCTACTCATCTGACCCGTCGCAGGGGGACCTAGGGCGTCGGAAGCGGGGTCGTCTGACGCCCATTTGCGGGTTTGGTCCCCGGGTGGTAGCGACGTGCCATGTGTTCTGGTGCGTCGTGAGGGGTAGCACCCCAGGAGGGGTCCGGCAACGGACAACCGTGGCGGGTTCGTGGTTGAGTGCTAAAGCGACCCTGCGATCCCGCCGAGAAACGGTATAGATTGAACACCGTGTGTTATTTAGTCGGTAGGGGCACTTGCTGCTGTGGGAGTAGTTGGTGTCGAGCCCGACATATCCCGGCCACCATCCCCGGGGTGGACGGTAATGCGTAAAGGCATTTTTCACACGTTAAAAAAAAAAAAAAAAAAAAAAGGTGCCTTGCCCACGCTGCGGCTTCCACGCTTCCTGTCCGTCACAGAAAGGTCACTGTCTTCCAGGAAACCTTTGGGTCTTACTGCGACATCGCAGGTATACACACAAACCACGTTTTATTTCTTACGCAAATTGTATCTATATTTAGTATTTCTCAACCTTATATCTTACCTCTGCTTTCCACTAACTATGCTTAGACCCAAGGACACTGCCAAAACTAGTACCAGTGTCAGTACCAGCGGTATTTCCGGTCATTTTGCTGTTTGGATTAAAAAAAACACTCCAAACGCTTTTCAAAGGCTCATAGATGCTGGCCTACAAGGTCTACACTGTTATAATATATATCTAGATAATTGTACAGTCTAATAAATTTCCTTGGAACCCATATATAAAGGCTAGAACTCATAATTACCAAACATAGAGAAGCAAATTTAATGTTAAAGCCCGACAAATGAGACTTTCTACGACGTCAAGTTGCTTATTTAGGGCATGTTATTACAGATCAAGGTGTTTCGCCTGGCCCTGATTAGTTCAAGTCAATTTCCCGATTCCCAACACCTAAAATTAAAGCAAGGAAATACGCTAAGTATTTCCTTGGCTTAGAAGGCTATTATCGCCGTTTCATTGAGAACTTTTCTCATATGACAAAGCCTCTTACTTCATTGTTAAAGAAAGACTCAGTCTTTCACTGGTCACATGAACAAGAACAAGGATTTAACCTTCTCAAGTAGAAAATAATCTCTGCCCCTCTGCTTCAGTACTCTACTATTATACTATTATTACTATGGACCCTTCTAACTACGCTGTCATAGCGCAATTTTATCCTAAGGTGAAATTGAGAGAAGGAACTATTAGCAATTTTATTCGGTGATACCTTCCGTCCATATATTTATGGATACAAATTCAAAATTGTCACGGATCATCGGCCTATTACATGGTTGTTCATCGCCTAAGATTTACGTCAATGTTTATCGCTCGTAATCCGGTTAATGCCTTCACTCATACAAAATTTAATAAAACTACATATGAAAAAAAAAACAAAAGTAATATATGATCAAGGGTTCTAATGACACTCAAGTTGAAGATAGGAGAATAATTTAAGCTTATATTCTGCTAAACAAAAATTAATTTCGTGTCCAGCATCTATGAACTTCGACTACTCTATGCCGCATTGCGAACAATTATGTATTGTCAGCATTAAACAACTCAGCTAAATTCTTATCACAAGAAAGGGAAACTGAGACCGTAGGAGGTTGAACTTAACGATAAATAACTTTATTTCGTTCACACAAAGGTTCACCACTTTGACGAAACTTCTTATAAAATTATCTATAATTTATTGTGTGAATTACGATATTACATTATGCCAAAAAATACTACGAAAAAGAATTAGCAATCTCAGACTTTTCCGAACCTTTCACTAAAATCGTATATTTTAAAGATTACAACATGATATCGTATATGTTTCATGGCACTAATATTAAGGTCCAAACCTACAAAAATCAAATATAATATCCTTCGCCTACCGAAATACAAAATATTTTGAAGGAAAAACACGGGACAACCATAGCCGGTCACTAGGGTATAAAACGGATGCTAAGGCGTTTTAAGGAATCCTATTTTTGTAAAAACTTGCGTGCTGATGTTAAAAGTTTTATAAAGGATTTTAATTAATGCAAGATTATTAAGCAATTGAGAAGCTCAATTAAAGCACCAATGGTAATTACGTAATCCAGCGCCTAGCCCTTCTAAATATTGGAATTAAGACATTGTGGGTATCTATCCTGAAACAGGTCTTCAAAAATTCAAGTATTTACTTACTTTACAGGATGACCAACTAAATTTGAAAGGGTATTTTTTTAAACAAATTGCGAGAGAAGTTACGCGCAAACGAATCGGCAGAAGATCATTAAACGAGAACTTTGTACCGGCTACAAAGCGCATTGTATATTCAAGAAATTCTCGTTGATGATACTGAAAAATTTGTAGTTATTAAAATAATACCAATTATATTATTGTTGTTGGTGTTATTTTAATAACTACAAATTTTTCAGTAGTTTGTGTTTGTGAATCATAAGATAATTTAAGGCAAAAATATTTATAATATTTTACTAGAATTTTTAGCAGTACAATTTAGTGACTACCGCAACGTTTTTAATATACAGGCACAAGATACTTTTAACATCAGGTGGTCATCGAAAACAAACACATATTTTTTAATTCTTCAATAACAATAAATCATCTCAAAATGTTTGTTAGGACTAGCAGAAGTCAACCCTAAGAGGTTGTAAGCATTTTACCAATAACCCTGTATGCTAAACGTTCTCGTTAGGAACGTTTGTAACTCTAAATTCATCTCCGTGTAGGATTTATATCCCTTTATAGGCACAAAAAGAAAACATCTAATTCGCATTTATCTCAGACATCTATTTCATTATGTTGAATTATCTATACAACATTAAACCGAGTAGCTCAAAATACTATCCACTAGCTATAACAAGTGCATAAGAGTGCTTTCAAACAAAGTATAGTGTCTATAAATAATTACGTCGATGATAATCAACAGTTGTTGTTACTCGGGCTACATACAAAAGTATAATAAATCCGAAAATAAGTATTAACACTCTAGTTTCAAATTATAATCAATCTAATGTGATCTGAATTGGTCAGCATCTACCAAAGTCTAGCGGTTCAAATCAGCAGATTACGTATCAAATCCGATTATGACACAAACGGGCTTCAAAATGCTCGCTGAATCCGCTACTTATATAATATTAAGACGAGGGAAATCAAACAAGTAGTTAGGGTGATTGGACAAACGGCGATTGATATCAGTCATATGTAATAAGATAACTCTCTTTAAGCGTTAACATATTTACTTTCCAGGTTCTTACGTTTCATAACATTACCGCTTACTTGATTAAAATGATGTATGAAAAGGTACAGCTTCTAAAGGTATCCATGTGTACGACATTAATAATATTTGTTATTTTTTCAAAAAACAATTTCCTTTTGAGGCTATATCTAAATGAGCGTCTTCATTAATGTAATTGGCTTAAACGCTCTATTGGTATCGTAATGGTTTGAAGTAAAAAAATCTTAAAGGCCACACAAAAGACGTTAAGTATTTTTGCTTCGGTTTGTCTAATTTTAATTGAAATTTGTGTCTACTTAGAATGATATGTTTTTATAATTTAGTCGTAATAATACAGACAAAAAGTAAATATATATTATGCCAGTGGTAGTCACGAATAAAGTTATTTTATCATTATTTTTTTTTTATGTCATTATTACTTTTCTAATTTGCGTTACTTGTGTTATCAGTTATAACAGATACGATGGACAACACTACGTAAGTTTATTTTTATTTTGGTACTTATAATTACTGTTTTTCAAGCATTGCTGAAAAAACTTTATTAACAAATATAAAAAAAAAATATTCATAAAAGGATGCTACATCCCGAGGGAGTGTTCCCACACAAAATGATTATAATTCCAGTCTGATCCCACTCATAGTCTCTATTATTTAATAGGTACTGCTTAAGTACGTATCAAAAAAGCTTGTGGTTAATAAAACTAAAACGGATAGAAGTTCACGGGAGTCTTATAATAATGAATTACATTCTAGGAAAATGGTATTTATAAAATGTTAACTTTGATGCTAATTGTGATCGGTTTCACTATGATAGCCGCTATATATGTTCTGTTTGTTTGATAAATATACTTTAATTATTTCCTTATTGAAAATGCATTTTGAAACTATTTTCTTGTCTGATTCAAGAACCTGATCTGCATCATTATAAGTACCAAAATATTATATTTACTGTACTGTACTGTATCAGCCCCTGAACACAGCCTTCCCCATTAAGGCCCCCGTTTGCCATAATCCCCAAACTTGGCAGGTGTCTTGGGAATCGCAGTTTAAGATATCAGTTCATCAAAGGCGCTGCTGCCTACCTTCCGGTATTTTACCTTTAGTCGCCTTTTACGACACCCACATATAGAAATGGGGGGCTGACTTTTTAACCCGGTACTCCACGGGGTTCTAAACCGGCACCCCACGGGGAAAAACAGTAATATAAAAACCTTCTTGATAATATAGAAATTGTATATAAAAATAAGTTAAAACTAATTACTATATAAACATCGTTTTTTTTTTATTTTATAGCTTTAGTTTAATATGATTAAGATTATATATTTAAAGAATTACGTACCCTCTCTTAAGTTGCAGTGCCCCTATATATTATGTTTAAGACCTTCATTATTATTTTTTTTTTATACTGGCGGTATGCCTTTATTAAACAAATACTACAAACTATAAACAACAGTACAGCTACTACAATACTACAGCTACTACAGTAAAAGCATTTGGACTCATAGGGAGTCCAAATGCTCTAACCCACTGTCAGTTGGCAGCGTGCCCAGCATGCTGGCAATTATTATTTGATATGCAATAAAGATATTTGATTTGATTTGAAGACTACGAGTATATTTAGTTACAGAATATTAACGATCTTATTTTCCATGAAGTAACCAGTTGCAACTGTTTTCCTGTTGATATTGTTTTATAACTACGCTACAATGATTGTTGATAACACATTCCATACATTGCATTCAAGAACATGGAGTAACATTCAGTAAGCAGCAATTGACGAAAAGTAATATTGAAAATATTTTCTACCTAGACGTAGATGGGTGCCAGGATAAAATTGCACCCTGTTATATCTTGGTGGTTGTAAGAGGCGACAAAGGGAAAAATACCAGATGGTTGGCAGTAGCGCCTTCTTTTATAAACTGCCATCTTACTCTGCAATCCCCAAGATGCCTTTCAAACGTGGGGATTAAGGCAAATCCCCCTAATGGAGGAGGATTTTTCCAACAGTGAACGGGTGAAGTGAGTTATGGCCTTATTCCAGGCTTTCTCAAAGTGGGCTTCGCGAACCCTAGACCTTTTGACGCCAGGGGTTCGCAACATAATTTACGTAATGTTGGCTTGATGACGGACATCCACGTGCGGCACACACGGTGGCGGGCGCGTAACTAAATTCGTCGCTCGCTCTCGAACGACGCACCGGCGGCCTCCCCAGCCCCCGCCCTTTTCACTGCCCAGCGCGTGGCATGCTCAGTATTTGATTCGTTTATTTTAGTTTATTATATGAGCATTGTGAGCGCGTTTTGGTTGACAGCAATATAAAAACAAAATATTTGCAATCACTTCGTGCGGCTAGCTAGTTTTGAAAATGAATGAGTGATTAAAAACGGAGTCATTACGCAGAAAGGTCCAAGTAATTCAACGTAATCAACCAGTTTGCAACCTGTACAATGTACATATACTCAAATTGCGTCTAAAATAATTGCAACATTAATATTGCGAGCTGTTTCTGCCGCGTTAGTTCCACGTCGGAACTCGTATTCAAAAATCACTCAAATTTTCGAAGTAACCATCTTTCTTGTCTAGGCTGAATAAAAAAAACAACTGAAGAAAGTCAATAATTTCGATTATTGACTTATTTCAGTTGTTCTTTTTTTTTTTCTTATGTTTTTTAAAAGAGGAACCTCATAGGTACCATGTATCAAACCATGAAGTTTCTGTGTCAATTCGAAGTACCTATTACAATAAAACGACAATTCCACCTTTAACACCTATTAATAACATGCGTCTTTCTTTGTGCCATATTAAAATCGCAAAGACCGGCAAGCCATAAAATATTCCTTAGAATTGATTTTACCAGCTGCTAAATACATAGTCAGTTGTGTATTGGGAAGCACTTTCGAAATCGCTGGATAAAATACCACTTTCAAATTATATGAATCCTAGGTTAGCCTGAACAACATCTTCGACCACATCATCACTTACCATCAGGTTAGTGGTCAAAGGTTAATATAATTAAGTATAATTAAGGCAAAATAATTATTACCTACTCGATTCATAATCCATTATTATTAGTATAATTATGTTAATGAATCAACAGATATAAATGGATTACCGAATTTTACTTAGGTTTGTTAGATATGTGTATAAAAATATATATGAAGAGATTTTTATTTTTTAAGACATTGGAGTCTATGGCGAAAGGAGAGGATATTTTTAATATTATCAATTATCTTATTTAAAAACATGGCATGCCAGAAAGAATATCTGGCTAGACTAATATCCAGGATCAAAAATTCGGTCCTAAAATGTCGGGTCCTAAGTATGCATCATACATTGCACAGAGAAGCATTGGCGAGCAAGAACATATTATGATGATAACTGATGATTTTATATCAACAGCACGTAGGTCGTAAAAATAATAAATTACATAAAAGCGCGTCCACTAAAAAACTTCAAAACTTTTCGCACTATTTTGCCGAGACATGGATAGTGAACATGTTTCATTACTGCTACACTGTGAAGTACGCTGGTTGTCAAAAGACAGGATTATTAGCTTTCTCTGTTGAAGTTGTCACGAAATCTACCTATATGTTTTTGAAAGACAGTGACTACAAAATCTTTAGATACTTAACCTAAGACCTTAAATTCTGATTTGAAGATTACCTGATTTTCTTTGTTATTGTGACGGAACAAGCCCGAGTCCCACCTGATGTTAAGCGGACAGAAGCATTTCATCGAAAGTCACGAATTGCACTGCGTCCGTCACTTTGAGACATAGTTGTTAAGTCTCATTACAGGCGTAATTTCACTGGCTCTCAAGGACTGCTGCCGGAACACACCGTTAGGTACTTGGTGACATATTTTCTACTTGATGGTGGTAGCTCGCAAGGCGGGAAATCGCAAAACACTCTTTCGCCATGCGGTGGATCTTAAGTCGGCGGTGGGGATCGAACCATGGTACTGCGGTACGGCAGCCCATAGCAATTACCGCTCGGCCATCATTGCTTCAAAAAATATTGGACCATTGGTTTTAAAGACTAATTTTTTTTTTGTTTAGCTGTCAATTTTCTTGTCTTAATGAAACGAATGCTTCGATGCAATATTCCTTGTACAGTGTATTCACCGTGCAGGACAAAATAAACGAATTATAAAAAAATATAGAGAATATAGAATTTTGTAAAACTTGTTTCAGATCTTTGAATTTTTTCCTCTTCTGTGAGAATTTATGACGACGGATGCCTTATTCGTGGATTCTAAAATAAGGGCTGAAATTGTTCTTCATCTTTCTCAGCTCTTTGATTGATAGATTTTTGGGCAGCTAGACAGGAAGAGTCTCCCGGTCACTCACGCAAAGCGGTAAATTTCCTTTTACCCTTTGAAACAAAATACTTATGTGAGAGTGGGTTTTGAAATGAAATGTAATGAATATGATGATGAAATGATCTTCATTTTGAAATTCCAACTACATGATGGGCATTACTTTACCAGGAAATTTAAAATGTATGTCGGAAGTTCACTTCCAGCTAGCCAAGCGAATATTTGCATAATGCCGTTCCACCATGCCGTGAAGGTTTTTTTTAGTATATTTTTTTATGCCTGATAGGTCAGCCTTTGACCACTATCTCACCTGATGGTAAGTGATGATGTGGTCGAAGATGTTGTTCAGACTAACCTAGAATTACTGGCTCTCAAGGACAGCTGCCGGTACACACCGTTAGGTGTTTGGCGACAGATTTTCTACTTGAGGGTGGTAGCTAGCCATGCTCAAGCTGGCGGTGGGGATCGAACCATGAACCTACAATAGCACGAATTTCATAGCTATTACCACTTAGCTTTCACTGCTTCTTACATACAAACAATCAATGGATATGAAAACTCGATATTTAACATATGCCCAAACAACGATTGTATGGAAAGCTCTAGTTCACTTCCCTCAAAGTGACAGTGTAATATACCGACCACATCTTCACAATAATGATTTTGAATTATTCAGTTAATAAGTAGAGGAAAACAAAGCGAAAAGCGATTATCTTATAAATCGAATATTCCTTAATTAAAAACAGAGTAGCCTTCTCAGAACTTCTGGCCTCCTAGTATCTACTTTAGCTAGTGTAAATGTTAAATTTATTTGCCCAATTGTAGCAGTAAAATCAAAAGACCAGTGTACCCTTTATTCACGTTACTTTTTTCACGTAGTCCATTGAGCTTTTGGGTTTATTATTATTATTATTTCTTTTGTTTCGGTTCTTATGCCATTATTTATAAAATACTACGAACTATACACAATACTACAATAAAAGCATTAAGACAACCCATAAGTCATTGCCGACTCACAGGCAGTCCAAATGCTCCAGTCCACTACCAGTTGCTAATAGCTTGTTATCGAAATTTTATTTCGATAACAAGCTATTAGCATATTTGATTAGGTAGCTCGATGCCTGATTTACTGAGCGAGAGTAAAAACTCCGTCTTTAGTCTTAAAAGTTTTAAGTTGAAGAGTAGAGAAAATCTTTGAGTCAAGCTTTATGAAAAGCTTGTTTCCTAGCATAAACATAGAAGGGTAGAAATATTAATTTTATCTTTTGAAGTAATCGTGAACGAGTGGTAATAGCTGTGGACTGCCGTGTCTCAGGTCCATTGTTCGTTCCCCACCACTGGTTTGAGCCTCACCGCATGGTGGACGGGCATTTTGCTAATGCTCGCCTGAATAGCTACCACCCTCAAGTAGAGAAAATGTTGCCAAGCACCTTACAGTGTGTTCCGGGAGCAGGTCTGGAGATCCAGTAAAAAGACAGGCACATGAGGCTTAACAACTATATGTCTGACGAACGCAGTGCAAGTTGCTTTATATATGTTAGGTAAATGAAAGCAGGAGCCACTAGAAATAAAAATTGGGATCGAAATGACATTAAATATAATAAATATGACCATGTAGTATCTCCTCATGGAATCAGACTGGAATACACTAGAATTTCTGTCAATCATCATAAAGTTCATCAGTAAAAACACATATTTTGCACCATCTAACTCAAAGACGAATAAATTGTTGACGTCACCGCAAAAAGGGTCTTATTACTGAAAAATTGAAACCGTTTCTAAGGTACCTACCCCTTGAGCCTCAGCGCTCGTTATTTAAATATTTATGATGGAGGAAGACAAAAATATTTTGTACCCTGAAAACAAACTGATTAAGAAAATTGAATTAACCCTCTCCAACATTGCAAAATAAATGTAACATTAACATTTGGTTCAAATTTTTCGTTTTTGGGTTTTGAATAATTTAAATCCTTTGATACTTCATAAGCCATCAGATAGCCAAAGCATAGTACAAAGCTTACAAAATGTTAGCTTCCCTTTGTAGTTTTATTTATTTACATTACTACTACTTTACATACGTTTTAGCCCGGTGGTAATGTTTTTTGTTATTAATAAAATATAATGCTTGTCTGTGACCACTACCTCTCCTAAGTGATGACGTGGTCGAGATGTTGTTCAGGATAACCTTGAGTTACTGGCTGGGCAGCTGCCAGAAGTGGGTCTACCTGAGGGTGGGAGCTACCCAGGTAGGCATGAGCAAATTGCCCTACCACTATCCTATAATGACTGTCAAACAAAAACAATAACCGGGACAAACGGCTTAAAGTGCCCTTTGAAACACGGAAACGCACTGTAGTAACGCCATTATTGGTCACCATCAGTAGTCAGTAGTTTAAGAACGACTAAACAAGCTACTTTGAGAGCGCGCTTGATAATGACAGTGATCATCGGCCATTACCATTCTGTTTAATGGTAAAGGATGTAAACTTATTTATTGTTTTACTTAAAGCTGTCAGACACCACCCCATCCCCCATTCACGTCCTAGTAATGTATGATAAGATATGCAGATACTTAAGTAATAAAAAGTAAATATAATCAGTTAGAATATAGGGACCTCCGTATGTGGAATATATTATTTAATTAATCATAATCAATCATCAATTATCCATAAACCTCCGAGTGAGAATACTCCATTGTTATGTCTGGCCTGTAGTATTGTACGGTAGTGAAGCCTGGACTCTGAAAGCTAATACCCAGAAGTTTCTGGAAGCTTTCGAGATGTGGTGCTATCGTAGAATGCTACGCATTAGCTGGACACAGAAAATTTCCAATGAGCGAGTACTCCAGCGCGTCGGCAAGAACCGCGAATTGTTGCAAACCATCAAAAGAAGAAAGGTCGCGTACCTCGGCCATGTCCTACGTCACGAGAAATACGAGCTTCTCCAATTTATAATGATGGGCAAAATTGAAGGAAAGCGACGCGTGGGACGTAGGAAAAAGTCTTGGTTGCGAAACATCCGAGAATGGACCAGTATTACCAGCGTGGAAGACCTATTTCGCTTGGCACAGGATAGGAATAAGTTCGCTGAGCTGACGGCCAACCTCCATTAATGGAGAGGCACCTAAAGAAGAAGAAGTATGTGGAATACGCCAAAAATGTACGAGCAAGATGATGCAATGGTTTTGAATTTGAACATCGTATAAGAGTATGGAAAATGCGTTTGGAAAGTGTCAATATACAAAATGAGGTGTTATGACTGAGGATGACATCGATAAAAGCGTTCAGCAGGGGAAAATAAATTCTTCCCGCTAGATATCCACTTATAAAACTTGCTTTTCTACAAAGGAAAAAAGATACTCAGAAAACATAACAAAAATATTATCTTTCTACTAGATTAGTAGGCTTGTAGTAGGCTTTCTACTAGAATAGTTGACTTGTTAATATACTGGCAATAACACGTTTTATGTTAACTTAGTGATATTGTAGCATTCATCGCGATGGCATTTTATTTAGGATCTCTTACTAATGTTATGGCTGAAGCAGTGATGGCTCAGTGGCATCGCCTATGGACTGCCGTGCCGCAGGTCTATGTTTTGAATCCCGCAGCAGGCTTGAGCTTCATCGCATGGTGGAAGTGAATTTTGCGAATGCCCGCCTGGCTAGCGACCACCCTCAAGTAGAAAATCTGTCGCCAAGCACCTAACGGTGTGTTCCGACAGCAGTCCTTGAGAGGCAGTGAATTTACAGGAACATGAGACTTAACAACTATGTCTCAAGGTGACGGGCGCAGTTTAATTCGTGACTTGTGACGAAATGCATCTGATATAGGCAGAGGTTAGTCCGCTTAAAATCAGGTGGGCCTCGTGCTTGATTTGTTACAATAAAATAAAAATAAACAAATGTTGTAATAGCTGCTATATTTCACTGCATGATTAGGTATATGTAATAGTAATATTTTATTAACATGCTTAGGGGTATTAAAGAACAAAACCCTAGGAGTCCTATTAGAGAACCTGAGCGTCTATCTGCCTGTCTGACACCTGAAATAAAGATATATTATGTAAAACGTTAACCTAAGACAGTCGTCTTGTAGTCTTGAAATTAAATTAAATTAATGTTGAGTAGGCTCTAGTACATTAGTAGGTAGCCAAAAAAATAAAACTATTTTAGCGAAGTGAAATGACATCGGGTAGAGTTCGATGAGTAGAGACATTTTTTTATTATGTTTTTAACAGTAAATGAATAGGTCAAAGTTATAAATATTATATCATTTTTGATATGGGGTTTATTTTAAAAACTAAAATAGATAGGAATCTGAATTTATGGTATGTTATTTACTTGCAATATACTATTTAACCAAATAATACTGAAAATGCTGAACTTTAGTGTTCTGAAGATTTTTACTACGACTAAGATTTTTTTTCGTTTACGCCTGTCGCTATTACCCAGCAACTTGAAAAGCGCAATGCTTAACTTAACTCGGCTGGAGTTTTACTGCCATCTTGATCATACCTTGAAATAAAGAGAACCGTTCTCATATTTTAGTTTGAACATTAATAATATTATCTTAAATCGTCTGTATAGAAAATGTCCAGAATTCTATAGAATTTAATACACACGTGATGTCTCTTTCCGCTAGAACTCCTTCCCATTTTCGTTGAATAATAAAATATGTACTTCTTCAACTACCCACCTAAATGCTAATGGTACCAGTTCTAAGAATTTATTAATGACTCAACGTCTGTGCCAGTCAATAATCTGAATGACTAAGACAAATAGATGAGATCACAAGTATTTATTTTCAGATTTCGTACTGAAAGATAAAATTAGGGCCTTACTGAGACTCCATTGTATCCTTGTCTGTTTATCCAACCGCCTACAAAAAATAAAAAGGTAATAATAAAAAAAAATTGCAATCTAACACAAGGGTTATCATATATTTTTATCTATGTAGCATCTCTATGCCGTTGTAGTGATCAGTGTTAAACCATTTTTCTTACAATAGACTCTGTTTCAAAAGCTAAACTTGTTCAGAATCTAAGCTTTCAATATATAGTGTACCATGCTCTCTATTTCAACAAGAAATATAAAAAACGCTGATATAGAATGTGGTTTGGAGGTGTAATCAAAACACAGATTACTGATATGTGGAGTGATCTGTGGATCGAAACCAATAAATTGTTTTGGGGCTATTCAACGCCGAACCCTACAAATAAGCAAGGCCCAACTCGCATACGGTCAACTTTTTCATGGTTGCTGAACTGTACGTATCGATTTTTTATAAATACTGACAAAATTTCTACTCTTCATGGAAAAAGATAAAGAAACACACATTTAAAAACAAAAACGTTTGTGTTGTGTTTCTTGGGCTACAAATTATTATTACCAACCCTATTTTACCCAACATTTTGTTTATCTTATGGTACCCCATTTAACCAAAAAACAAGTAGTTGGCCGAGAGGCGCTATGAGTTGCTTTGAAATATCTCCCGAACTCCCGCATAGAAATTTTAAGTACACCTTTTATATGATATTCAAATATATCTGAAAAATAGCATTGACAGAACCTTATGAAATTTAATCAGAAAGAGTTTGTGTACATACCCTGCAAGCAAGGTATAAAAAAAATTAAATGATATGATCCATTAAAATTTATACGGAATCCGTAGAACAACAAAAAAATAAGAAGAAACGGCATCCTAAGTTCTTTTTTGTGATCGTTTTAAGGGCCCAGTTACTCATTGCAAATAAAATAAATAATATCTATCTTTACGTAGCAAATAATATCTATATTTAATTAAATCACTGTTTTAACAACGAATTATACCGAACATACATTTATATGAATGTTAACAGTCCATACAATTAAATAATCATCTTGTAACTCTGGCCAATATTTCAAGTTACTAAGTGATCAATCAGCCAAGTAACGAACTAAACTACCGACAACTTATCAAATATCAACTGACTACCCACATCAAACTAAGAACCACTCTTGATCAACTGATATACACTTCTGGACTCATCTATTGGCCCACCTTGTATTTTCAGTTTCGTTTGGTCCTAGCTAAAATTTTATATTAGGTCGAGCAAAAAGTTTTTATGCAGTTTTGAACCTGGCACATTCACAATTTCATTCAATAGTCTTTTTTTGAATTTCGAACACAGAATTTAAAGAAACAAAAGACAATTTGGAGCCTGTTTGTTGATATCAAACAATCGAATACTAAGAAAACTTGGTTTTATTGGTTTACTTGGATTTAATTCTTGAAAAAGTGATTGATATCTTTGGTTTTGCAACAAACATTACTTATTCTTAACATTAAGGTGAGGTTCTATCAATAATCTATGGATACTTCACCTGAAGTCGCCGCCCAAGCTGTGGCACTTATTCAGGCCGGACACAGCCAAAGAAACGTGAGTGCTCAACTTAATTTAAGTCGATCTGCGGTCCGAAATGTTTATCGGAGGTACCTAGAGACTGGCGGCTTTGTTCGTCGCCAAGGAAGGCCACGATCTCGGGTCACAACTGAAAGGCAGGATCGATTCATCGTGACGACCAGCTTGAGAAATCGTCACCTTACCTCCATTGAGATACAAAACCAACTTCGCGACTTCCACGGAGTATCTGTGAGCGCTCGAACTGTTCGGAGAAGGTTAAAAGAACGCGATATGGTACCACACAAGCCAGCTAATGGGCCCAAACTAACGCGAGCCCACCGAACAGCGCGCCTTCATTTCGCACGCAGTCATTTAAATTGGACACAGCAAGATTGGAGCCGTGTACTCTTTTCTGATGAGTCTAAAATTGTGTTACATGGCAATGATGGAAGGAAGAAGGTCTACCGACGTAAAGGAGAGCGTTTCGCACAATGCTGCTTTGAAGAGAGGGTTGCTTATGGCGGTGGCTCATGGACTGTCTGGGGCGGTATATCCGCGAGCGGCAAAACTCAACTTGAGGTTGTTACAGGACCACGGCTGCCAACATTAAATGCTGAAAGGTACATTCGTGAGTGCTTAGAACCTCACGTGATACCATACGCGGACTATGTGGGCCCAAATTTCCTTTTTATGCATGATAATGCAAGAGCCCATGCGGCCGGCATCGTCAGGGAATATCTTCGGGATGTGAACATCACAGTTATGGACTGGCCAGCCAGAAGCCCAGACATGAACCCTATTGAGCACATGTGGGACGAGCTAAAAAGACGTGTTAGGGCTCGTCAGCCAGTTGCCCAGACGATGCAGGAGTTGAAAACTGCCATAGAAGAGGAATGGGAGATGATCCCTCAAAATTTCATAGAGCGGTTGATAAACTCTATGCCTAATCGTATGAGAGCTGTGGTAGATGCCCATGGAGGCAACACGCGTTATTAAATTAAACCTTTATTTGATAAAACATGTTTTTTATTCAAAAATCAATTGCCTTTAACAAGGCGCATATCCGACTTGTTAGGCGTAGCTCCATGTCGTATGGTATTCTGAATTCAAATTTAAAACAATACGATCGAAAAAGATGGTAAAATGTGCCAGGTTCAAAACTGCATAAAAACTTTTTGCTCGACCTAATATAAAATTTTAGCTAGGACCAAACGAAACTGAAAATACAAGGTGGGCCAATAGATGAGTCCAGAAGTGTATTAACAAATCCACCGCTCAACTAATCAATCTATAATCTTTATGAACCGACCAATTATTTTTCTTGTAAATTAATCCGGGATTCACAGTCCGACCAATCAGACAATTAGCAATTGGACCGATAACCTTTAATTTAAATAAATGATCATACAAATAACCGAACAGTGGACAAACCGATGTAAATAATATTTTACTTATTTTTAATAATTAATGGAACCCATAATTTGTGTAATGCGATAATACTTGTATTTATATTTTGAATTTTATTTTAACAATAAAACTAATGAAAAATTGGCATTGACCAACTGTCCAACCAATCAAATGGTCGACTCAGATGTCTAATGAACTAATTGATGACTAACTAAGACATCAACAGAAGTGCGTGTCAATGGATCCAACTGCTTAAGGTACGTTATATTCAAAAAATAATCTTTACCAGAAAGAAAATATTTTAACCTACCTATTTCACTTACTTTCTGTTTATTATCTATTTTAAAATAATTGATCCACGGTAAAATTAAACAACCCGTATCCCAAACGAACTGATAAACAGTTCAACTGTCCAAGGCAGCTGTCCTTGAGAGCCAGTACTTCTAGGTTAGCCTGAACGACATCTTCGACCACATCATCATTTACCATCAGGTGAGATATTGGCAAAGGCTAACCTATCATGCATAAAAAAAAAAAACTAATCAATAGTTGAACAACGCCTAATAATAAAAAAATTATAAAATTTATGAACTGTTAAAACTACAAATATCTATGAACTAATTCGTAAATATTAAGAACCATTCGAATAATTATTAGAAAAACACAACAAAAGAATAATTTTTAATTTACTGAGCGACTCTTTTCAATCATATATCTCTGAGAGTTTTGTTATGATTGAGCAAGCTTTGCAGACAGTAAAGAAATTAATTTAGAATTAATTGAGATTTACCTATTTGATCTATTATCAATGTTTCAACTATAAAATATATAGCAATATAGCTACAATTCATCCATAAAGCCTTAAAATCGAAAAACTGGTTAACCGCAAACCCAAGTAAATTAAGTTCCAACGAAATATCACACCAACAACCATTCAATCACATTAAAAAATCTATCATTAAGTCATCCCCTTAATCAATCCAACGAACAACTATCAAAAGCGACGGAAGAGGAGATCTATATACTACGAAAGCGACGGAAGAGGAGATCAATTGATCAACCACAATTTAAAAATGGCTATAAAAGATCGTAACGAAGAGGTTGTGGAGGAGATTCTAAAGGCAAAAAGCACCCCGGAGTCAGTGGCGGGTCCTTCCGGACGTAATAAAAATTAAAAAAACACTTAGCTTTAACTTTAAATTTATAGGATAACTTAGCATATAACCCAATAACATTAGAATTATAACATAATAAAAGAATAGATCAAATCACTTGTAAAAAAAATGGACTCACTTAGTTTTTAAGATAGAAAATAAGTTAACAACAATTAACATCTTAGTTGTAATAAGTCAAAGATGCATGCAGTGTGAAAATGTATAAAAAAATTGAATGTGAAAATTTATACTAACCCAAAAAGAGTACGGACCATGTGTCTGTAGTGCGTATTTTAACATAATATGTTAAAATACGCACTACAGACACATGGTCATATATATACATATATATTATATAACAAAAACTAACTACTATCCAGCTAATCAATGAATCAACTGATGAAACGGTTCATGGATCAATCGTGAATTTAAATAAGTTATCTACCAAAATCATAGTAAGTTATCTATAAAAATAAAAAAATAAAAATTACATTAAAAAAATAAAAAAATAATCTGGTACAACATAACATTGTTCCGTAATCCAACTAATCAAATGACAATTGATTACACCCGATTGTTAGATGAGCTACTTGAGCAACCGACAAACTCATGATAAATTATATTATGGAATCCAACTGTCTTATATCCGAGCTATAAAATATCTTATTTTTGCGATGATTACAAAAACAAAATAATTTTATACTTTTTAACCTGGAGCGGAAACCGTATCCATAACCATCTGTCCTGGTGATATTATTATAAATTTGTAACCTTTGCAGGTAATGCTGACATTATGCTGGAATCAATCGATAACTACCTATTCAATATATTTTCTTATTCTCATATATTTTAGTGTTAATTGATCAACCACTAAGCCAATCAATTCAATACCCCAAATAAACTGATAAACCGTTGTGTAAACAACTAGTGAACAGACTCAACAAAACGCCTTAAAATCGATGCATCGATCAACGTTCAAATATCAATAGACTATCCTGAATACATTAAAGACCATTCAATGAATAATAAACTGATCAACCAATCCACCGCACAACCGATCAATCGATCAACTGAATTTACTGATCAATAAATAAATATTTTCAATCAATCTAATGAACCACCACAGTCCATCCATCAATGAATAAGTTGATGATATATATAACATACCTAATAGACCGTTGCGAAAAAAATACACACAGACCAATCACTCGAACAACTAATTGACTACCCCGATTGACAGATGAACTAATTGGACAACTATCTACAACTTTCTGCGTTCGAGCAATAAAATATCCTTTTGATTATAAATTCACAACAAAAAAAAATGCTTTTAAACTACGAATAAATAATGTATTTATTCGTAGCTTTTAAACCTCTTCCTTATTCACTATGATACAAGAGTTTTCTTGCAAATAACTCGTGACGTCATAAAGTACCTTAAACTATTCTGTATTCTGTATGCCACAAGGCCCACAAGGTAAATTGTATAAGGTTAATTCTTTAATTTCAAGTTTTCAGGAGTTACGTTTTAATGCCCTTCCCCTCGTTCTTTTATCATACCAGTAGACGGTATAATCCATGTTTTTATCGCTTCACCGTGAAAGTAAATACATGAAGGTATTGCGCGATTAGAGGCCCATAGACAAACTTTGTGTCTTACATTTACTTCACAGAGGTCATACCGAAGAAGTTGTTCTTATTGAGTCGCGTTATTTTGGTAGTTACGAGTAGATATACGCAGATAACATGCTTGTAACGTGCTGTCGAAGTGGTATGTGGCATGCAGAATACTATTTCACAATTTATCTACTAAGATATCTCAACGTGGCGCTACGTTTTTGAATGGTAATAGGGACTAAAGCCCCTGCAGTGGTATCCATATCTGCAACCGCCTGTCTCTGGGTGAACAGATCTATCAATATCGCCCTAAAATTGATAAACTAATAAACCTAAAAACCCAACAACTGATGAAGCGATCCAATGAACAATCAATAAAAATTTATGAGTTGGATTAAAATTAGCTTGTTCCTCGAATAATAAGAAGCTACATTTTCATTCAATTTAATTAAAAACAGTTTTTAACATTTAGTAATTAAACAACTTTAAACGGTTTAAATCGCGTATATTTATCATTATTTTTGTCCCGACGTTTCAAACACTTTGCAGTGATCGTGGTCACGGGGTGACTAATTGGTTTTATTTGTCACATGAGTTTTTAACATTTTCTATCCCAGTTGAATCTGAATTTGAACACAAATTATAAAACGCTTAGAAATCATAAAATCACCACGCCCTTCGAGCGTCAATCATCAATTGATCAATATTTCCTAAGGGATAAGTAGAGGTGTCGAACACCCACGTTTCGCCAGACATATTTGTTCTCATGTAAGAGGTGGCTAGCCTATTTCCATCTATAGGGTACAATTTCAGCCATCTGAGAGCTAACTTCTTTATCAGAAAAACTCGATGCCTGTCCGACCTGGAAATCGAACCGGCGACCTCAACATTCAGAAGTGACGCTTTACGCCATCAGGTATAAACACAGAACCTATAATGGTTTCACGACTAATACATATGTATCCATTATACACTTGTTTATTTTTAATATTCAGATTATGACTTTCGAACGCTACTGCTTTGTCTGTAGTCTATGACCATGGAGGATATGACAGGAAACGGAACTGATTGTGATGAAATTAGTCTTATTCTCAATTTCTTTTCGTCTAAAGTGACAAACCCCTCACGGAAAAAATACGGGCTGTAAAATGAAAGAATGTAAATGTAATATTGCGGTAAGTTTTTAAAAGTTTAAATGTAGTTTTGTTCTCATTTAGTTTAGAAGGACAGACATCATCTTTTTATATTCCATCTGCGGCCTGTATCGCTGTGGCTGAGTATTGTAATTTCTCATGGAAAACAATATTTTAATTACCATACTTACCCTCAAAGTGACGTATAATCGTTTGATGATAATCCTGTCTGAACTTACTAGCCCAAATCGATATCCAGCCATATTTTCGTAAAAACTTATCGTCAAACATTACAAATGTCACAAAAATCTATGAGACTAAAATAAGTTATCATCTTAATTTCCAGTTTTCATATAAAAGATATAAATAACTCCATTCAAAAAAATCAGTCGTTCCTTTTATAGGTAACGAGGTGTGAGCAGACATTTAAGGCTATTTCTCAGATGTTTTGGCGTGAAGGTACGCAAGCGACGTGGTTTTGGAGATAAAATGGCGGGTCTAGGACCGAGGATTACGGTTGCTTAAGCGAAAAGTAAAAGTGAGTGTATGGTCCGCTCGATACCAACACCCTACCTGTTGCCGCGCCCCGGCTCCAAGGGCCTCAAAGTTTTACGCGCCTCCTTTCTTGGCCATACACCCCAAACTAAAATCATACCAAAAAAAACTTATCAAAAATTACTTACCAAAGTTCCAGTTTAGACTCACGTAGGGAGCATCATTTTTTTTACAACTTTTAATTCAGTTCTAAACTATTTGAATCAGCTCAAGTCCGCGGGGCACAACGCGCGGCGCGCGCTCACTTTGTAAAGTTTGTGCGCTGTCGCCCGTGTGGCTACGACGCCGAACCGAACGAGATTGAGGCGTCCGCAAGCACCCGATCCGCGCCTGCCCGTCCCGCGCAACTCGCCCTCGCACCGACCTCAACCACCTTACTTTCTTGAGCCTTACACCCTGCCCTGATGACACCTCGAATCGCTTTCACACATCGATAAACAATTTACCCAAAAGCTCACTGAAATATACGAGACGTGAAGGCTGCTGCTGAAAAAAATAATATTTACTGATTTGGGCGCCAAAAATATTATTTATGTCGTGCGCATTAATATCATGTTTAGAACATAATCGCTATCTGTTATAGTGAAAACTGCCCCGTGGGGTATCGGGCTAGAATTGCTCCCGGCCATATCTTCCTATGGGATTTGTAAGAGGCGACTATATGAAAACTAGCAGCAGCACCACCTTTAGATGAAGTACCATCTTCCACTGCTATCCCCAAGCCGCCTGCCATGCGTGATGATTATAGCAAACCCCTCCTAATAGGGGAGGCTGTGTTCAGCAGTGGACGATCCGACTGATGCAGTACAGGGGCTCGATTCTCCTGGCTATTGAATGGCGTTAACGCAAGTAATTGCATGAAAATTGTAGTTTTTGACAGTATCCATAGCGGGCACGCTATTAAGGTTCGATCGCAAGTCAGTGGCTTGCTGTCAATCGTTTTTGACATATTTGGTATGCTGTAAGCTATTTTTTTGCGATTGTGTTGCTACAGTGGTATACAATATTTTGGAGGATTTATATAGAAAAATAGATAAATGATTTAAATATATTTATTTAATGTTATGTTTGCTATAAAACCACTGTATTGATGTTTTCACTGATGCTTTATTGATAGAAG
This sequence comes from Plagodis pulveraria, assembly GCA_963890685.1. Taxonomy (NCBI): domain Eukaryota; kingdom Metazoa; phylum Arthropoda; class Insecta; order Lepidoptera; family Geometridae; genus Plagodis; species Plagodis pulveraria. The sequence goes on along the minus strand of OY982949.1, from coordinate 9,708,498 downwards.
TTTTCATTATAATTTCAGTGGCAACATTTGCAAGCCATAGCACAGCCATACGATAGCGACGCGATTGCTATACAACTGCGATTAGGAGCTAGAATTAGCAGACTACTGTATTTGACATTAACAGCAGTGTGATCGCAGAAGCATCGCAGTAGTGTGGCGTTTGGTCAATAGCTAAGAGAATTGGGGCCCGGATAGTAAAAACAATTGACTAGGGTCACGTTTTAATGAAAAGCGTCGCTTTAATTTGGAATTAACAGAACAATTAACTTTTGAATTGCTTACTCCTTTGCATAAGTGTCTACGTACTATAGCGAATAGATATAAACTATCTAAATCAAGTTCGATCTATGTGCTATAGTTACTATGGGTAAAGTATAGGCGCCTTATTGAGTAACCTTTAATTTGAAGCACCAGTTTTCTAGTTGGTGTTCCTCTGATTTAAGAAATAAATGCACTACCTAATCAACATTGGAAATATAATGAATTTGAAAATATTTGAAAATTAAATAAAATATGTAAAAAGAGCTAAGCTTAGTTCATCATTGCAGACTTTCAATGATTTTCAGCCAGGGTGGCAGGTTTCATAAAGTGGTAGGTATTCGTAAAAAAATTATAGACCATCTTCAGCCTCCTTCAAGAATACCAAGACGTGGTAATTTATTGCATAGAGCAATGTAAATTAATTTTGGAAGTCGTGTAATACGAAAAATGATGATCTATCAAGGTAAAGAAATGGTACGATTAGTGAGAGTATTAAGATGCCACCGGTTTGTTGACTAAATAAAGTACAAATGTACATTTGTTTTATAAAATCTACAGTTTTCTTTTAGATTCTCTTTTTCAGGGGTAATTCCATAAACTCTTTACTAAGAAGCTATCTCAGTTCCGTATGATACTCGTAGTATGGCTAACGATAACGCATAAAATGCAATAATAGTTATTTAGCATCATGCATGCTCGCCTGACCAGCCGACGCCGTCAAATAGAAAATCTATGATAAATTTGCTAATTAAGGATAATGTATTTCAACTCGATCCACATCACCACTTAATTTGAGTTTTGTTACGTCGAGCGGAAAGGAAAACGGGAGCCATTATACTATAGTGTAAAACGGTAGACATAAAATTCCCATCACGTTCCAGCACGAAAAATGCGATGGCAAATTTTTTATCGCAGCTTGCATTTATGCCGCTTGATTGGTATAACTAGAACAGCTCTACCACTATATACGTTATTTGCTTACTTACTCTGTACATGTTGATATTTCTTCGTCATTACGTATTTTTAAAATTGATCTCATTTCGTTCATGACAGATGAGGTTACATACGCCTTCTGAGAAACTGCTACCTTACACTGCGTTCTCCATGATGCCTGCCAAGCATGTAGATTATGGCAACACCTCGTCCCCTCCCCCTTAATGGGGGAAGCTATTTTTGGCAGTGGACAATCCGGCTTATATACCTATACAGTACAGAGGTTACTATTTTACAAAAAGTTATCAAAATTAATTACTGGAAAAAATGCGCACAATTGTTGTAATAATTTTTAAAGATTAACCCCCTTACTTATAAAAAATCCGCTATGTAGTTGCTAAGTAATGGATAACTAAACAGTGTTTAAGTAATGCTTAAATATTTCTTACTTATAAACGCTACATAGCACCTGTTTAGCTAAGTAATGGATAATGAGGTCGAACGTATTTTAAATTGACAACATTGAACTAAAAGGTATTATGAAAGACCCAAATTGCCAAAAACTATGTATCTAGTGCTGAAAATCTTAAAATTAAAAAGTTAAAAAAATACTATTCTCTGTAGACCTACTGATTTTTGTACATATGGTTAGGCGTACTGGAGACTTCTGAAGCGTGTTTTTTTTGCAATAAGGTAAATTGTAAGTGCCCCAGTATTCTGTGATTTCGATCCAGCAACCTATTCCATAGCATAATTGGAAATGCATTATGGAAGCCCGAATACCGTCATATCCCGCTGGAAGTTATCTTTTTCCATCCCAAACAATACCTATGCCCAATTATGTCTACGTTTTTTTCTATGAAGCCAAGATTCCAATCTTCATATACTTTTTTTAATCATTCTATAGCGATTCCTTAAATCACAGTAATATTATAAAGGCCGTAATATGTTCTTGTGTTTCGTCTAGTGTGTTAGAGAAATTATTTTGTATGACCCTGAAACTGTGCCCGGTGAATGGCAATAGGCTCGCCACCTATTACATGGGACCAAAACCCAATTGACCGAAACATGGGTGTTTACACACCTCTGCCTACCCCTTCGGGGAATACAGGCGTGATTATATGTATGTATCTAAAGTTTGTGTTTTTGTCTTCTACGTGTATTCACGTTTTAACGGCTTGAGGGTTTGGATGAAACAACAGAGTAGTTAGTTTAGGTTCTCCATACTTTTCATCATCATTGTCTACGCGGGTGAAACCGCGTGGCGCGGCTAGATAATAAGAAAATTACAATGAGTTCGATCACCGGATCGGATCAGATGTTGGGGGTTTAACGAGAAAGGGATTTTCAGTTAAAACAGTCCGGCGTCTAATTTGCACCAGTTTATTACCATTTGGTGATAAACTCGCGACCTATTAAATAAGATCCTTAATACAAATAAGAATATTTCGACTACCAAAATATTTTTTTTGCTGTACTGAATCGACATCTATGCTGAAATTCGCAAATAAGTACCTACTCAATTATGCTTTTAAATTGAATCTCTAGTTCCTCATCAGTCTCAATCCTCATCCAATAGGAATATACGAGTGTGGCACAATCCTCATATACTTAATTCAGGAACTGTACCTGCGGTATACTCTTCAATAAGATCACGAAAAGTAAGTATGTTACGCATAATATTTATTTCATCATCCAATGTATGTTTCTACTTGCTATATTTTTACGATTTATTAACAGAGTATGTCGTGTTTATAGTTTTGTATACCTCCTTGACAATAACCTCAATAGTAACTAAATCAGCTGATCAGAAATATGGGCGCCATCTTGCTACTTATATATTTAAACAAGGGTCGGACGGTGTTTAAATTGACAGCTGATTTAAGCAGTACTTAGGTATTGGATAAAGTTATGCAGCGTTTATGAGTAAGGAATTTTGCTAATCATCGGCTAAGTAATGTTTAAAATTTAAGTAGCGTTTATAAGTAAGGCTGATTATCTTCTATCCAGCACTAAATCATAAATAAAAAAGAGCAAATTAAATATCATATGTTTTTGGAATAATTCGATGCTGGATATGAAAATACAACGCGATTATTGGTTTTGAAACATTGGCGATTAAACATATTACTTAGGTATTTTTCATCTGAGCAGCAAACATGCTGGGCGTGCTGCTGCTAGCACGTGTATATGCGTGTATGTAGACTTGCCTACATACGCGTCCGGGCTGTTAGCCGGGCTGCTTACCATGCTACATAGCGCGCGAGCAAACGCATTTTTTTGTTTTTAACAATTGAACTCTTACGAAATTTATCATGTACATCTTAATTTGAAGTTTCAGGAAGTAGCGGGAAACATAGTTTACGTAATGTAGCAGTGTCTACGATTATGCACATAGTTATTACAAAATATGAATGAGTCCAGTAACGAAAACCGCAATCAGAGGATATGAAAAAATAAGTAAAGAATACTGAATTAACATAAATTTGCTGAAAAATCACGTGAGAAATAGGTACTAATATAAAACCCTGCGATAACCTTTTAATTTGTTTTAACTATTATGAATACAAAGTATAAAAAAGTCGTATGAGTAATACGTGACGATTTTTTTTTTAAATCTCGTTCCCTCAATGTACTCAGGTTTCTTACAAAGAGTCACTAGATACTCTTGTGATTAAATCCTTCCCTTAATCAGGATTCAAATTACTGAATTTAAATCCGTGGTGGTTTGCATTTGAAAATAATTTCACGCTGTAAATATACCGAACCTAACGTCTATAAAGATATCTTATTGCCTTCAATGTGTTGCTTACATCAAATAATTTTCTTGTTGGTAGAAGTGTAAAATTGTATGATTCCCACAAGAGCCATATTTTTTAGGTCTCATGCCTATAGAACCCTCACTGGTCTCGGTAGTCTATTAAAATCACGCGCTACGTACGCGATTCAATTCTAGACTACTTCGTAGCTTGGGATTTCAAGGCAGTGCTACACCAATAATGATAGCCGAACGGGAATGGCCGTGAGCTAGCGTGCCGCATTTCCATGTTTCAATCCGCTCCGTGGTCTTGAGCTTCATCGCCTGGGGAAAGAGCATTACACAAATACTCGCCTGGCTACTCGCTACCACCCTCAAATGTCGCCAAGCACCTAAGAGCGTGTTCCGGCAGCAGTCCTTGAGAGCCAGTAAGTAAAGAAGAAATTACAGGCACATGAGACTTTTTTGATGAGGCGTTAATAAAATGTGTTTATAATTGGATTATTTGTTGGCGTACCATGTAAGTGTATCGTTTCTGAAGGAGCATATTTTGAAGGTTATAAAATAAATTTGGATGAATTACTATCATTCTGTGTATTATTGTTGTATATAATATTTTCCCGGCACTTACTTGACAGAGTATTAACTACTGGCAGAGATAAGTAGTAGACTGCTAAAATTTGTTAAAAAATAAAATACGTTAAGAGCCCTTTTACATTTTGCAGCCATCTCACTCGCACTTTTAAAGATAATTTCAAATAGAAACAATATGGTTTATATTTTTAAAATGTGGTCAATCATTATTTTGCTGCATGCAACTATAGATGTTCTCTACTAATTTTCATTTTGATATCTATAATGGGGGATCCAAAACGCGTAATTTAGTTATTTTAAATTTTGGGCCTCTAATTCTAATTGGACTCAACATGTAACAAAGTAAAAATATGTTGAGAACATCTATAGTTGCATGCAGCGAAATAATGATTGACTACATTTAAAAAAATATAAACCATATTGTTGCTATTTGAAATAATCTTTAAAAGTGCGAGTGAGAGGGCTGCAAAATGTAAAAGGCCTCTTAAAGCTTTGACAGACATGTGTACATGTACTTAGCCGGGCTCTAAAAGTAACCCAAGTTTTTCAAAAGTTCTTGAAAAGATCATCCTAGTGAATATCTCAACTCAATAAATTTTATTTTAAAAATCACGGCGTCCGTCTGCAGTCTACAACAAGTCTAGGACACTTTAAGCTACTGTACTTGGACTTGGTCACGACTATGAAAGTAAACATTAGCAAACTTAATAGAATATTAGGAATATTTATAGACCTAAAAATGAATTCCACAGCATACATAAAGTAAAAAATTGGAATTTTATCACACACTCGAAGCCTACCTTACGAATATGAAACAAATAGATAAAAGGAGTTGATGAGTGACCCAAAACTAATATCCTACGGAATCATGAGATTGGGCATATAGCCTAACATACAGCAGATAAAAATTTATACTGATGCTACTCCCATTTTTTAAACAGGCCATTCAACAGACAATATAATTTAAGAAGCATAATATGATTTAGATATACCCTGGCTACAATATATCTTGCGAACCATTAATAATTCAAAATAAATTAAATTCCTGGCTGAATAAAAAAAAAATCCTTTAACAATAAACGGATAAAAGATAAACCTCAACGTGAAAGCGAAATACATAGGGGTTAGTCTAGATAATCAGCATAATTATATTGGAACCACTTATGAGATAAAAAAGTTCGCAAATAAATTATCTCACTCACAAATGCATTTCGCGGTGTGGCATTTTTTTTTTTAATGCCTGATAGGTTATCCTTTGACCACTATCTCACCTGAGGGTAAGTGATGATATGGTCGAAGATGTTGTTCAGGATAACCTAGAAGTACTGGCTCTCAAGGACAGCTGCCAGAACACATTGTTAGGTGCTTGGCGACAGGTTTTCTACTTGAGGTTGGTAGCTAGCCAGGCGGGCATTCGCAAAATGCCCTACCACCATGCTATAACAACTGCCATCCTAAGATAATAACCGGGACCACGGCCTAACGTGCCCTCCGAAGCACGGAAGAAAGCTTATAGTCTATCGAAACGTGCTAGCTACACAATCTATAACTCATTGAAACAAGCGCACATTAATTACCTTGTCAAAATCTGGGGAATGAATGGCGGCAGCCAAAACTCATCTGAAACTTTATACATATATACAGACTGCAAAATATACACTCATCATTCATTATTTCATTACAATTATTTCCCTAACACTATCTAAATTTAATTCGAAACTAAACTCGTTTAGCTTGCACCCACTTACAAAATATACTAATCCTTACCAAACAGTTATACACGTACAAACTCAAATATTTATTAGGTACAAAAAAGTTATATACCCAAAAAGGTTTAACAAGACAACTCATTAATCACGACCACCTAGAATGAACTACGGTAAAAGTTATATTGTTTCTGAAGAAGCTAAACATTATGATAGGTTGGCTAAGGATGTTGAATCAAATTCACTTATTGTAACAAATTGTTCAAAGCCCACATATGAAAGGATACACTACAGACGTTACGATTGTTTTGTTCCTTAGAAAGAAGGATTCGTAGTTCGTTGAACTTAAAAATATATTTAATTAACTAAAAATTTTGAAAAACATTTGTCACGTTGGTTCACAAAACTTTTTGCATCTGCGCCCCAGCTACCCATCGTCTCCACCGCGAACGGTGCAAACAAGTATTGCGCCTCTAAGGCCGCATACTTGTGACGCTTTTTAATAGCCGCGTCCTCGGCAGCAGCCCCTGGAGAGAGGACAGTACGACCAAGGTGACTGGGAGCGACAGTGTTGACGCACGTGGCGTCCCACAAGAGGCACTTGCCATTCTTCCACGGCACCAAAGTCATATCATCCGGTCTCTTGCCATCGGACCTGCTGAGGCTGGTGGCTCAAGCTCAAGCATGCACGGGACATCAGCCAATACAAAGGCTCTCGAGACTATGTCATTGAGAGCATGGTGACGTGGAAACCTTCCCGTGCAACGACGACAGCTCAGTGCGTGATGGCCATCGGCCACCACCATGGAACCGCAGATGCATAAATAAGATTCACATACCCTCCAGCCCAGGCGGAGAGCCACCGCTACATGCAAAGAGACCAGAAAAGTGCCCTGGTGAGGTGAGGTCAGCGCGTGCAACCATGCTCCCGATTCAGGCTGGGACAGCCCGGAGTCTGGCCAGATCGGCTCCCAAGGCACCTTCAATCAATTGATCCTTTTTTATCCGTATTTTTTTTTTATTAACTTCAAATAGTAGAGCTATTATTTTCTATGGTTAAAATGTTTATGAATCTTATTAATAATACAAACAATATACAATACTACAGCTATGAAAGTATGTAGGTAACCTAAAGCCTAATTACAGGCAATTATTACGCTGTTACTGGTTACGAATTAGAAGCCAATAAAGAAAAATGTGTATTTTCTCTTACCTGGTTATGAACGAGGACGAATTATGTTTACGAACTTCCAGATTTGTAAATGAGCGATGGCAAACCACTACTGAGAATGATTGTATTGAGTGAAACCCCTCTACTCTTAAATTATAGAATATATTCTTTCTATAATTTCTAGGTAGTGTTTCCAATTTTACTGCTAATTACCTCGCCTTCGACCTAAGTCGCACCTTATGGTAAGTGGTGATGTGCTCGAAAGTGGTAATGCCAGATAACCTAGAATGGGCTCTCAAGAACAACTACTAAAACACACCGGTAGGTGCTTGGCGATAAAATTTCTACTGGAGTTAGGTATCCAAGTATAGTTACTATACAGCAAATTTTATTCCTGTTCGGGCCGAGTGAAAAAAAATTAAACACCTTGTAAATGTAAAGTATATATTGTAATATAGAAATATACTTTACCTATTGTTCTAATACAGCTACTAGAATGGGAAATATTTTTTTTGCAGTTGAATCGATCTGTTTTCTTGACTTTAAACGGAATAAATATTGTATGAAACAAACAATAAAATGGAGCTACTGCGCCACATTTTCCCAGCAACGAGCGATGAATCATAAAACAGCTTGAGCTGAATAAAATATAAATAGCTGGAGAATAGAGATCAAATTTGCTTTTAAAAGCATTTCCATATAATTTATCTCGTTGGTAAGGTACCTTTTTATTATGTAACTTATCTAAAATCAAACGCCATGCAATGCCGTGCATTGCGTTTGCAAGTCGTGAATCTGTACAAGAGCGGCTTAGCATCAAGACGTGAACAATTTGCACGTCCAATCAAAAAACCGTTTAGCCTATCAAACCGAGGGTATTAACTACTATCTCACGTGTTGGAAAATAATCAGGCTTAACCAGGAATCTTCGACCATACCTATATTTTTTTATTTTTTTTTTGGCAAAAACGTTATATTCTAGGCTTTGTAAGAATATGTATTATTCGAAACCTAGGATGGAAACTGTCTTTAAGGGGAAGCGATATTTGAAAAATGACAGACTGAGGCTGTAGAAAGAGACCTCGTTTCGCATGAGAGTGAGAGAAACTGAACTACGTAATATTTGAATATCGTGAGCGAATGTTTTAAATGAATTCATATAGCTTTTTAAATAAATTCAAATCGTTTATTGCAATTATAGGTTTTTAATCTGTTTAGTATATATAATAGTTCATATTTGGCCATTAGGCATGTAAAAATCCATGAACTTATAAATAATACTTTACTGACTTTTAGAAATATTTCGTCTATTACATAAATTATATTATATTATATAAAAACTAGCAATTATTTTGATATTTTTTAATAAATGTTACCATAGTCCCTCTTCAATACGTCATAAATAAAATAAAATAAAATAGCAAAAGAAATGTCCTTGCCAAATCAACTAAACATTGAGAATCTGATAAAATGTCATAGAATTACAATTCAAACTCAGAAAAAATATTTCAGGTACATTTTCACATAGTTGCTACAGTATATATCTGTAGTATTGTAGTAGCTGTAGTGTTGTATATAGTTTGTAGTATTTGTTTAATAAAGGCATACCGCCATTTTTAGTTGCTACATAATAATTAGAAATAACATTTGCATTGATAAAATTTAAGTACTAATTAGACACAAAACTTGATGAAGCGAAAAATTTTCATCTGTACTCATGATTTTTGACCATGGAGAGAAAAATACGGAATCGTGTTTTCGGATCAGGCATGGCATATGTCAAATTCTTAAGAATAATATGTGTATTATTGATACCTGTAAGAAGTACACTATTTCTACAGAAACATGTCTAAAATTCGCCTTTTTGAGACGGAGCGGGTAGAAATTTTTCAGTCAATAAATGCCCGCCCCTGACGGTTTTCAGACATCAACACAATCTAACCCTAGATTGTGTTTGTTTTTAAAAACTATGCAGTTTTTGTTATAATCTATGCTGTTATAGTGAATGGAATGAAATGTTATTTTGTGGCCCGTAATAAACAATACACGAAATCAAGCGATTTAGTTTTTCTTTGTGTCATTCATCGATTTAACCTTTTATATCAAAAAACGTGTTAAATTTGTCTTATAATTAGTAATTTAGATTAAAATAGAAAAATGTTGTCGGATTTAATTGCTAATCATCCGGATTCCCCCTCTGGCATTAATAACACATCAGCAGCGATTATTCACACTTAAAATTAGGTTGTAATACCTTCCTGGGGTATGAGGTGTGACCTCTTTCTATGTAAAAGTTTGTTTTGTTGCCTATTGGACGGAAAACCCTTCGAAGCCCTTCGCTGTAACATGTGCCAGGCATGTTCGACAGAAATTAAGTCAGGTGACTGTGCAAGGCAATCCAAAACTCGAATATCTTGATCTCGGAGAGCGACTGACACCAGCCGCACTGTACGGGAAGGAGAGTTATCGTGCATGAATAGAAATAGTTGGCCCATTTGTACTTTGTGCGTGACAATGGTTGCAATTAAACCAAATCACATATCTTTATTGCATATCACAGAAATCACGGTCTTAAACATAAAATTGTAGTTCCTGTGATAATTATCTTGTTAAAAGCACTAAACTCGCGCCGGTTTCTAATATTTCGTTAAGAGATTCTTTCTCGCTATTCAGGTGTACAGTGGAACTGAACTTAAAGATACTTTTTTTTATCGCTCGTTGTTCTTATTCTGTTAATACTAATCTCCATATCGTTAAATGTAATTCCTAATATTACTCCACTCGAACTCGACATAGGTATTTTCAAGGCTCCTTGAAAACTAATTTATTGCTATTTTTAAATGAACTTTTCGAGGTACTCCATATAACTCAAAGTCATTCACACGTCATTTGTTCTAAATATTTGTAATTAAATAATTAATTTATACCATTTATACCCATAGTTATTGTTTTAATCTAGTGACAATTTAGCCTTATTTTCCTGCTAAACTGACGTGAGGTCACAAACGCTAGTAACGTAGACAAACCGGATGACCGTATGATGTTCGTGTAGAAGTAACCAGGAGGGCCTTCAATAAATATCTTACCACCAAGCAGTGTCAGAATTTTCAGACCATTTGAAGGCTAAGCCATCGGGACCAATGGCTTAACTTGCCATTCGAAACGCTTAGTAGTAAATGTCATAAATGGTCACTACACATCTACGCTGTGGCCGCAGAGAACATGACTTAACCTATTCAATCGGTTGAGAATATTAAGGCAAGTTTCATCAACTACAAGCGCTTGAAACAAGATTATAAAACAAAAAGAAAGATCCATACTTATCAGACCTTTGTGGGAATTTCTTTGTACGAAAGTCCCAATATCAACCCGATGTAGACTATTCACAATGGAATTCTAATAAAAGTAATACAGACAACGGCTCTTTGTGTGGCATCCTTTGTATTTGAGCGATTCGCAACAACCACATAACCAGTGATGGCAAATGGGAATATTACCTTCGACTTTCATTCCCAATAGTAGTTTTTGTCACTTTAATTCCTAATAGCAATGACTCATACTTCGTATGCGAGTGTTCAATATTATCAGAAGTACTCTGACATCGAAGTTGCTCCAAGTAATCGTCTTTGACTTGTTGAGGTATGACGCAACCCTAAAATTCTTCTTTCCACTTTTATCCCGTTCATATTTGGTTGGTAGATTAATTTTCTATAACAACCCAAACTCAACCTCACCGAAGATTTAGGCAGAGGGGTATTAACAGACAATGGCCAGATTTGTTTTGATCTTATGAAAAAAGAGTATAAGATGCTAATGGCCAAGTACCGTAGATACAAGTTTTAGATTCCGGTAACAGTTTTTTTGGTCAGAACACTCCTATTTTATGGCTTATACATCTGGTCTCGGTTTTTCAATCGTTGAGCTATGTTTTATAAAAAAATGTAGGTATAATAACATAGCCCAAATAAATTAAAATCGAATATAAATTATTATCTCATTATTTGGCACATAACTATAGATTAAATTAATGCCCACTGGCGATATTTAAAATCACAAGTAACGAAGGTTTCTACTATGGATTATTCGCTCTAGAGTCTAGAGGATGCTCTAGTTTTGACTTTTTCTGTGAGAAAATAAAAAGCAAACTAATAGATAGATAGATAACCTCTTTATTGTAACACATAGCTTAATTTAAATTATAAACTTACAACTAAATATATAACTTAACTATACAATGGACGGTCTTATCGCTTAAAGTGATCTCTTCCAGACAACCCAACAATAGTAAATATGGTGTCAGTACATGGACAGGGTTTTAGCGAATTAAATAAGAAAATTTTTTTTTTAACAAAACAAAAACAAAAAATATATGCGTACATAAAAATATACGTCACGTATAATAATTATATATACACATATACTTCTACACATTTAATAACCATAGTATATACATACATATTTTTAACAAAGATAAATATATACCTAAATAGACCTATAACACATTGTTAAGATTCCAGGTTGCCCAGGCAGGGATTGTTCAGCAGAGGCGCCTTCCACTTGGACAATCTGTCTTGAATGCTTAACAACCGGCGATTCACCGGGAAGGCTGAAAAAAAGGTACAAATTTTAAATCAAATTTACAAAATAAAACTTACATGCAATTTATGAAGGGGGGAATTCCACTAGAATCCACTAGAGTTACCTAACTATGAAATTGGCCAATTGCATAATATAGGCAAATAACTCACGTGTGGGCGAGAAGCACCGATGGCGAGATTCCTCCTAGTCCTCCGAGACTCCAAAGTCACGACACAACAAACGTCCAAATGTCTTTAACACGCGCAGATCACAAACGCGGGGGTCGAACAAAGCGGTTTTCAAGAACACAAATCACTCAAAACATCAATTTAAATACCGCTGACCCATATCGTCCCAGAATTTTCAAAAAAAGGTATCAAAATCAAAGGCAAAAGTTTCAAGTTATTTTTACGTACAAAAATCCACAGATCATAATGGACGACTAGCAAAGGGGTGCGTTCCAATTGCACGAGAAGTTGATCGGTCCGAACACACATGTTAAGCAAATTATAGAATAAGGTAGGATGCTAATGTTTGTAAATATACAGCTTCAGAATTAAATAAACAATAATAGAAAGAGATTCTGTAGCAATAAATTATCTGATGACCGTAACGATAAAGAATGGGTGTGGAGGAATTTGAAACGTTCTTTGAGGAAGCGTGGAGATGTAGGAAGGAACAGAATACTGTAGGTAAAGGAGATGTAATATATGAGCATTCTGACGAAGACGAATAGGTAGCCACTTGACCCTGGTACGAAATTCGGAGACATGATCACATTTGCGTAAGCTGTAAATGAACCTTATACAAATGGAGTCACTCAAGTTTATTCAGCTGACTAATACTAGAAGAATCTTATTTCCTATGAACTTTCTGCTACAACCGCAACCTTGTAGTTAAGATAGTATGTTAATTCATAATCTTTAGGGTTGCAAGATCGCCAGTCCCGTAATATAAAGAAGAAAGCTAGCTTATATTATTTTTACTCAAAAATGTATATAAATTATAGTGTTTGAAAACCTGAGGTACGAAAATTATCCTAATCGCAGCTTTATCTAGTAGCCTTCGCCTACAGTTCGTTCTTATTCACTAAATCTCGATTGGAATAATACATTTCTGCACTCATAATATCGTTTCTTACTTATCATTCATTCAAAACGTAGTAATATCCACCTAACTATAGGGATACAGGTAACAACCAGTCGTTTTATGTTGTATTTATTATTTAGAAATCCTTGCATTTAGTACAGTACAGAAAGTTTTGATTTAACTTGCACGCTTAATAGATGTTCGGAAGTTTGCTGTCGGTTTCGGTTGTGCTAGCACAAATATTACATCAGTTTGGCCGAGGATTGGGAAACATTTGCCGAAGATTATTGATTTAACTAAATTAATAAACGTCGTTGTATAAATACACTTTTTATAGCCTGTATCACATGAGGCAGTTTCATGTCTATTCTTGTGGCAGTGACTATTCCTTGATGACTATTACTTGTTCAGCTGTAAATTTCAGTAATGGAACATAGGATGTCTCGATCTACGCTCTGTTGTCTACCTTAGCTTGAGAATTTGGTATATCGTTGTTCTACATCAACCCTGTTCAAGAACTGCATACACTTAGCATCTGATACAGTAATTATAGCGCCCTTTACTGACTAAGGGCTTGTTGAATAGTATAACCGGAACTTACTCGAACATTCTGAAACAGGCCCTAAACCTTAATGTACAGTTTTTTCACTTTTCGGTAATATGAATCAAAACATCTTGCGCGGTGATGTTTCCAAGGGATATCATAAATAATTGTTCTATGTTATTTTCCCCGGTCTACACGAGTTCTACACGATATAATAAATAATGAGCGGAGTCATGCTACTTAGAATGTAAGTTATGAATTTATGTTCACAAATGCACACACGTGCCGTGTTATGCTATGAATAAACACTGATTTAATAAACGCAAATGCAGGGGCTTACAATAAACAGCGAAGCATAAAAATATCGTAGGCAGGCAGGGAGGATGTGTCCTAACTGCCATACTTTAAGAGGAATAACGAGAAGTTTAACCTTCAGATCAAGGTTAAGGTTCTCGTTATTCCTGATGACTAAACAGATTTTTCTGCTTCAGGAACTTAAGAAATCTTGTTTTCCTTATGACATTGAAATACTTTCAGTTTATTTTTGTACGATAAAAGTTTTGCAATTGTGATAAAATATACGAGCATAGGTAAATAAGGAATATTTTTTTTAAACTTGGTAAAGATACAGTTTTATATGATAAAAAATAAAATAAATATAAAATCAGAATGACTACTAACACTGACTATAAAAAATAATACAATATTTCTAAGTACAACAATAGTTTAAGGAAAAAAAAAACGCATATCAATGTACAGGATAGCCATTTAGCACACGTGTACTTGAGATGAAAACAATCATTTTGACCCGCATTTTGAGGCAGTGATAGCTCAGTGGCATTGGCTATGGACTGCCGCGCAGCAGGTCCATGGTTCGAATCCCGTCGCGGGCTTGAGCTTCACCGCATGGTGGAAGGGCATTTTGCGAATGCCTGCCTGGCTAGCGACCACCCTCAAATAGAAAATCTGTCGCCAAGCAGCTAACAGCGTGTTCCGGCAGCAGTCCTTGAGAGCCAGTGAAATTACAGGCACATGAGACTTAACAACTATGTCTCAAGGTGACGGGCGCAGTGCAATCCGTGACTTGTGAGTAAATGCATCTGTTATAGGCAGAGGTTAGTCCGCTTAACATCAGGTGGGCCTCGAGCTTGTCCTGTCACAATTTCCCTTAGAAAGGGAGAGTTATGACGTACTTAAACTTTTTTTTGTATTAAATATAAAACTCTTTGTGGGCATAATTCAACATTACTGTGGCGTGTCTGCCATAACGTATGACGAACGTTGTCTTCAAAAGCTGCTGCAGAAACTGATGTCATTTTACATCGCTGACATACACTGATTATGTTCTTGACTGTCAATGCTGTCACAAGTTTCACTCCCTAGTTAGGAGGTGTTACGAAAACATCAAATCAATATTTTAATAAAACCGGAAGAACCTTCGACGCGTTTCGCTTCTACACGAAGCATCCTCAGGAGGTCTTGACTCTTCGAGCGCACGATCGAAAATTTCTCGATCGTGCGCTCGAAGGTTCTTCCGGTTTGGCTGCGTGGCGTTTGTAACGTCACGTCGGCTTAGCAGGAAAATTGGGCGGAATTGTCACTAGATATATTTTTATATTTTTATTAAAATATTGATTTGATGTTTTCGTAAAATATTTTAAAAATATTTGTTATTATTAAATATGGATTTCCGCAAAGTAACGCCTGAATCTATTCATTATCCTTGTTATTTGTAATTGACTTTTGGTTTTACAAAAATATATTTCAGTTTTTTTAGGCAGCGCGCTTAAATAAGGATTTAAAGCGGAAACGCTTAAGAGATTATTTATTTCTATTCAACAATTTTATCTTTCTGTACAAGAGACTGCAGGGCTCCTCTCCAATTTTTGGGAATGTAGCAAAGCATTCACTCCTTGTTAAGCATTGGAACTCTCAATACAATCACAGTCGCTTTTCTCTCCCGTATTAGATAGAAATTCGTGAAGATGAGACGGCAGTAACTGAGGATATTGCAACTGTTTTGAGACAAATCATTGAAAGAAACCGTTAAAACGCTGTAGGTATCAGCTTGATTATCCACTGTTAAACCCAGCGTCCCCCATTAAGTGGGGATAATCCGTATTTCCTACGCTTGGCAGGTATCTTGGGGATCGCAGTGTAAGATAGCAGTTGCTCAAAGGCACTAATGTCCACCTTCAAGTATTTTACCCTTAGTCGCCTCCTACGATACCCAAGGGTCGAGATGGGGGAGTGACGTTCTAGCCTGACGGGGTTCTAGCACGGCGCCCCACGGAGCACCGTAATAATACCTGTGAAGAAATTTGAGGACGAAAGAACATTGGCATAAACAACAAGGAAATAAAAAAAACAACTCTTTGAAACGCTCCTAGCGAAGTTTACTAAAATGTTCTCAACCAATCAGCAAAGTTAGCCAACGTCGCCCGCGGTCATGAGTTGGATGGGTGACCGCTAGTGACATTACTACTGAGCACTTCCGTGCTTCGGAGGGCACGTTAAGCCGTCGGTCCCGGTTGTTATCTTAGGATGGCAGTCGTTATAGCATGGGGGTAGGGCAATTTGCGAATGCCCGCCTGGCTAGCTACCACCCTCAAATAGAAAATCTGTTGCCAAACACCTAAAGGTGTGTTGCGGCAACTGTCATTGAGAGCCAGTAATTCTAGGTTAGTCTGAACAACATCTTCTACACATCATCACTTACCATCAGGTGAGATAGTGGACAAAGGCTAACCTAAAAAAAAGACAGTAAACATTGCTGCCACTGACCTCACGAGCACGTACAGAAAAAAAAATATCGATTCCTGCAGAGAATATAATATGCTTAAGCAGGAGATAATACATTTTATTGTTATGATCTGGCAAAGAAGTCCTGTGAAAAGGCCTTCGATTGTGACAGCAGACTAACAAAGCTGCTACAAGCAAATTGTGGGTGATAGGTACCTTATTTTCTGAAATAGAACATGTGAAATGTGCCACTAGGAAAACACAAATCAGTATAATCTACCTGCCGTAAGTTCTTAAGAAAGTTTACGAGCGTTTCCCGCGAACTTTCTCACTTGAGGGACCGAGAATTCACTTTCTCTTGCACCACGAACACGAAGAAGTTCTCACACCGCAATAAAAACAAAAGGATCACAGCTCAGACGTAGCATTATGTGGTATATTTCACTTGTAAAAATTAAATATATGACGAAAGGAATTTCATTTATGAGGAGACAGAGGAGTCAATCTTGGCGTTCAATGAAAGCGTGGAAAGCACGCACTTACGTGGACCTACGGTATTCAAAAAGCATTTGAGGGAATGAAAACAGTTAAAAGTACTTACGAGTATATAGGAAAACAAATTAAAACCACAAATAAACATCAATATCATTTTTAATAAAAAAGGTTGTCTGTATTGATTGAAAATGATTACGACGAAAGATTTATTATAATAACTATTGTATATAGACTGTTAATACTTCAGTTCAGAATTTTAAATAGCACGGATAACCGATGATCGCGAAAAAGTAACACATCAGGTTCTGCTTTGCGCCTTTACACATTATAATGGTGAATATAAAAATTACTGTTTAATACAAAATTTCTACACCAGCCAGCAAAAACCTACTTTTGCACAATTATTATAATAGATTTTTCGATTTTTTGTGTTGTCTTTGTTTGTTTCCTTTTTGTATGTTGTTTTTGTTTTCAGTAAATTACGGCCGCTGGTAGCGGTCCGTTCTACGTTGGTCTTGGCTAAATAGGTTCAATAGTGTCAAAGTTATTCCCATTTTATTACTAATGTTGTTCAACATTTCGTGTTTTTCCGTTATATAAATTTTATTTTCCCTATTTCTCTATAGTTCCACGCATCACTAAACGCGGGCCGCGATCCCCGTTTCCTGTTGGTTTGAGCGCAATCGGAGCTTTCGTTTTTTCAATATTCATAAATCTTTGAAATATACCTAAATTTGAACTGTCCAGTAGATTTTCAAACTTAAATAATAAAACTCATCTTGACGTCAGTTTTATAGACATCAAAACACTATCTATCGTCAAAGAACCTGTATTACTGACCGAGGGCAGGCAGGGAGGCGGTGCGTGTCCGTCAGACTTCATCGCGACTCGGGACTAGAATATTACGACGTCACTCGTATCATTTACGATCCTATTCATAGAGGTGAAGTGTTGTTACAAAATTGTGACCATTTCAGGGTTAATATAATATGCTTCACCTAATATGCGACCAATAGTTGAGCGAGTTAAGGAAGCGCCAATTTCCCATTTTTATGCAGATTGGTTACAATGTCTGGAACAGAAGTTGGCATAACCTTTTAATGCTAAAAAGGTATACCCGATTGATCTGTAATATTTATGCTTTTAAAACATTTGTTCACTTCATCCATGCGTAATATAGAGGATGATAACAATTTAACTTCATGCCTAAATGGACGATATCGTTTCCGCGTGATACCTAGAACTTGAAATAAAACGAATTTGTCGGCACAAAAATATTTGATAGAAGCATCTTTTCGAACCTTATAGAATACATTATTAACTTGAATAAGTTTATATCCGTTCTATCTCCTTTGAAAATCATAGAATCAAATACAATATTATATAAACCGTATAATACAATATCACAGAGCTAGAAACATAACAGGTCTTAAAATTCAATTACATTATGGAACTTCTATTTTTATTAAACACCCAAGTAGTAGCACCACTAATTCCAACCTGAAGAAACTAGTAGCACATCTAGTAGTCTAGGACCAACAGTTTACAAGATAAAGCCATTTAAAGTCTCAAGTATTATAGTTTTAATTGTAGACTTTCTCACACTTTGGCAAGCGGATTGGCGCGGGCATTCGAAACGGTCATGCTCACGAAAATGTGTTGGCAAGCGGCGGCGTCGTGTGTCGGTTCGCCATGTTCCCTCACAAAATTTGACGAGGACGGTGGCTTTTTTGCTGATAGGTAAGCCTTTGACCACAATCTCACCTCATGGTAAGTGATGATGTGGTCAAAGGTGTTAACAGGGTGTGTAATATAATTTAATACAAAAATATTTTTAAGTAAACTTAGTTTTTTTTTATGCCTGCAGATTAGCCTTTGACCACTATCTCACCTGATGGTAAGTGATGATGTGGTCGAAGATGTTGTTCAGGCTAACCTAGAAGAACTGGCTCTCAAGGACAGCTGCCGGAACACACCGTTAGGTGCTTGGCGACAGATTTTCTACTTGAGGGTGGTAGCTAGCCAGGCGGGCATTCGCAAAATATACTTTTGCAAGGAAGCTGGTGGCTAGGATAGTTCTGAGATGAAGCCCGTTTAAATCTTTTGGTTTTGGATTCTAATCCATAATAATATACAAGGCAATGAAAAAACCGGATGTGATTGCAAAGTAGCCTGTAATAAGTGAAAACAAAGTTCCTGATAAAAAAATAACAAACAAAGTGAGCATTACGTAAGCGCGGTGCATGCTTTCTATGAATCTGAAGAATGACTGAGTTGCTGAGTTATTGGCCGTGAAAACGTATCATTAATTTTCTTCGTAGGTATAGTATAAAGCACTAGGTATAGTACTAGATAGAAAGGGCAATTCGCAACTCGTGCCTACAACCTCGATGTCATGTAATCGGTCACTTTTATTCCTACGTGACCTTACTTGTATAAGGTAGGTACTGTTATAATCAAAGTGACTTTTCATGGGCGTATCCCAAATCCATCCTATAATTTTGTTGAATTAATATGGAGATTGATATAATTTTAGGCTAACACCACCACGTTATTCAAGTTTTCTTTAATAGTCGACAGTTTTTTAACACCTAACCTTCAAGTTGATTAACCCTATGGGTGGACTACACTGAAAAGGCCTACAGTGCCCTCCGCGTCCAATTCAACAACGCGTTCCGGGCGGTCTTGGGGCTGCCTCGCTTCTGCAGCGCATCAGGCATGTTCGCGGTAGGGCGCGCCGACTGCTTCCATGCTACAATGCGCAAGCGAAGCGCGTCCCTGGTGCGCCGGGTGAGGGCCAGCCCCAATGCCGTCCTGACAATGTTCGCTGCCAGGCTTGATAGTATTTATATACAACATAGCTGCAATAGGCATGTACCAGTCCCAATGCCGGTTAGGAAATTGTAGGTTTTTATATTAAGTACAATTAGATTTTTCCTGACACATATTTCTGTTAACATAATAATTATAATGACGTGTTTGATTGATTAATATTATCTTATTTTTTTTTATGACATATTTTTAATATGTATTGTATTACTATTATTATTTGACATTTTCTATTTAATTTTAATGAATAATTTAAGCATGCCATTTTTATATGTGAATGTCATGATGAGCCTTGGTTGCTTGAAATAAATAATTTTGAATTTGAATTTTGAATTTGAATTTAACATTTGTTTTTACACTTGCTCAAAACTGTAACATGACGTCCTATCATTATGGGCTGAGCCCGGCTATCTATGGTGTTGGACTGCACTTAATCACAATAAAATTGGTATTCGGAACCTCGAAGTATTTATTAAAACTTCACCTTAGAGATACTATAAAACATGTAGAAAGGACATCGGTCAAAACTTAATACTTCTTTAATCGCTATCGTTACAATATTATCAAAATTTTGGTAATTGCATTTCTGAAGAAATCCTTGTTCTTAATAATATAGTTCTGATTTTATTTTCGCAAAAGGTGCGTATAAGTAAAGACGTGTTTGCCTCAGTAGTAACTGGTAGTTCGCTCCAAACTGGGCCTCGCGATACTACGCGTACGACAAGCAACTCTTGCATGTAACATTTTGTTAAGATAGGACAGCTGACAGACTGTACAAAAGTTACTGTTTAATGTGAATAGGTACAATGGTTACGATTACCTACTTAACATTGGATAAAAATTATCACACAACTGCTGGTCGGATCCTGATTGCTTGTGGGCGAATTTCAGGACGAAACATTTCATTTAACAAATTATTGGAGCACAACATTTTATGTAGGTAGCGGACGGAATATTCGCTTAGCATGCGATAGTGCTTGTAATCATATTAAGAAACGACATATCATATTTATCTATTTTTTTTATTGCTGATAGGCTAGACCACTATCTCACCGGATGGTAAGTGAGGACGTGCTCGAAGATGTTCAGGCTAGTCTAGAATTACTGGCTCTCAAGGACAGCTGCCGACTTAACGACGTAACGACT
This sequence comes from Plagodis pulveraria, assembly GCA_963890685.1. NCBI lineage: Eukaryota > Metazoa > Arthropoda > Insecta > Lepidoptera > Geometridae > Plagodis > Plagodis pulveraria. The sequence goes on along the minus strand of OY982949.1, from coordinate 9,687,652 downwards.
GCCATCGTAAGACGACAACCGGGACCGACGGCTTAACGTGCCCTCCGAAGCACGGAAGCGCTCAGTAGTAATGTCACTAGCGGTCACCCATCCAACTCCTGACCGCGGCGGACGTTGCTTAACTTAGCTGATCGACAAGCAAACTTAGCTACGAGCGCTGCAAAATAGAGAACTTGTCCTTGATCGCTGTGTGGATAGGAATCCATTGCCATAGAAAGCTCGGTCCATCACAAGCTGATTAAGTAATCCGCATAGCAGGGGTTATTAAAAACATAACAATATTCAAATTATAAGGTTGCATCATCATTTACAAGTATAAAACCAATTGCAAAATTGATCTTGACGTAAGTTGTTCTATAGATGTCGCTCCATCCCAATACGACGGTTAAAGTACGATAGGAAACATTTGAGTTATGACGTCATTGTCATGTTAGCTCAATTGGTTAGAGCATACCCCGGCTAAAGAGGTGGATGGACGCGGGTTCGAATCCCGCACATGACTTAAGTTTTTCCTCTCGTATATTTGTAATTTTGTAATGAATTGTGTATCCACCCAAGTTCACTGCTGCCACTCCAGTCCTTATCACGTTGTATTACAGAATACTAGTAGGTAGTTACAATGCTATAAAAACACCAGGCAAAAACGCAAAGACCTGCTCGTGGATGATATTCCGTTTAAAGGGGCTGCAAAATTTAAATACCTTGGATGCACTATAACAGACACAAACACCAGGGAGGAGGAAATTGACACCCGGATTCACAACGCCCTCCGTTGTATTGCAGCGCTTCACAAGGTATTGGTGTCCAGGCTACTAAGCAGGAAAACCAAGATCCGCATATACAAAACTATCATAAGACCGATACTCATGTACGGATGCGAGGTCTGGACACTGACCCTCAAAGAAGAGAACAAACTTCTAGTGGCGGCGAGGAAGATTATGCGCCAGATTCTGGGCCCGGTCCAACGTGATGATGGCAGCTGGCGTTGGCGAAAGAACCAGGAGATCGAAGACCTGATCGCCGAGCCCAATATCATGGGAGAGGCCAAAGCCCAAAGGCTCCGCTGGGTGGGCCACGTACAGAGAATGGGGAGGATCGCAATGTCAAGAAATCATATCTTGGAGTTCCAAGTGGCCACCGACCCGTCGGCAGGCCCAGATATCGCTGGATTGACGCTGTGGAGTCGGACCTGCGCGAGCTACAAGCTGCCGATTGGCAAGAGGCAGCGCGGGACCGAGACCGATGGCGTTCTCTTGTATCGGAGGCCAAGACCCACTTTGGGTCGCTGCGCCAGTGGAATAAGTAAGTAGGTAGTAGATATTAACACAGCCATGCGTGGGACGCTTTCCTGAAAAGTCAGATTTTCCGTGTGTTTTTGTTAAATTACCCTGTAAAAATACCACCTCAAACATTTTACCTAGTGCCTCAAATAACCATTAGATGACAGAACAATGAACTTCATCACAAACGTGCGACGCCAAAACCCGAGCCCGAGGGAACAAAAAAAAAACAAAACTTCAATATACGCGGTACAGCAAATGTACAGTCCCACCAACTTATCTGTTCAGGCGGCAGAAAAAAGAACTACAACATTCCTTCAAATTGTGACAGTTTGTAGTTGATTTCCTTGACCAGCAGCGCCCTCGCGAACTGCACACTTAAGTTGGTGGTACCATACGCGGGATGGCACCATTAGTCTTTTAGCGGTGATATTTATGTAGATAATGTTGAGTTCGAGAACCACTTGGCCGAATTGCTCATATTTGACCTTAATTTTTTTATTGGCCTAACGTTACTTAAGTTACTGTCGGGCAAAATATAATACAGACAAACATACAAACGCCGATTGTTCCTGTGTATTCGGTACAGTGGACTCGGAGACCACGATACCTAATTATTTTCTTTAAAAAAGTAGTATGTTCGCTATGTCATCGATAAGTAAACATTAAAAAGACAATAATTTTAAGACATCCATTTTATTGTATAATTCATGAAACTTTTTCTACAGATGTAAGTGTTTAGTGCATAAAATAGGTAAATTAAAAGAACACCATAATTTAAAAGTAAGCTTTCAGGGTTTTTATACATTCAATTCATTAAACTAGAAAGTATTTTAAAATTAATGTAAATAATATCTACATAAGTATTATGTCACGTAATACATAGCCGTAAGATTGTTTACAAACACCAGGCATGCGTTTTAAGCTTGCTAGCAATCCAACCGTTTCTCTGGCGACACTGGCTACAATTTTCTAGCTAGTTGAAGTAGGTTTCAGTTTTTATTATCAATAGACAGTTAGCAGTAAGACCTAGTGAAGCGATGGCGTCGCATCGGTCGGTGTCATTACACAATAGATGAAAGAACGTGCATTAGTAGCATTAATATAGGAACTATATTGCCTACCAGTGTAAAAAGACCATGTGTAAATTACTAGCAAGCCAATTACAATAAAATACAATCATGGTATTATGGCTTAAAACTATCCACCGTGCCATACGGCTACTAAATCATAAGTATGTATAAAAATTAAATTACATGACTTCACATATACCTCTTTAGGTAGTTACAGTAAGAAGGCATGTTTATGTTGAACTTCAGACATTAAGTAAAGAACCCTAAAACAAAAACAATGAAATAATTCAACCCCCTTATAATAATTGACTACTCCGCAAATTTCCAGTAAAATAAAGAAGAGTATCTAAGCCGTACTACCCGACCAGTTTTTTCACAAAGACTGGATGGATTTCTGAACTTTCAACTTTGGATACCTACAGCATTTCACTATGTATGGTTAAAGGTAAAAAATATATACAATAGCAAATAAACAATATCACTTCAGGAATTCATCACACCTCGTCAAGAATGCACGTCACCTGAGAAATTCTTCACACTTTTGAATTAAACTTGCTTTTGTTTTATGGAATCGGACAGGCAAGTCATGTTCATCGGAGATAAAGTTTATACACATTAAGAGTTCCTCTCGAATCAAGATGAAAATACGCGAGAACATTATCGCATCCGCAAAAACGTTTAATTTCCAGCTGAAGTATTACATAAGTGACATGTTTGACGTATGTACAGCACAGACCTAGATATAATAGTTAAAGTCTTCTAATACTGTAATTGGAAACCTCGAACTATTTACCGTTATGATCACACTACATATTTGGTAGAATTCCAAATGTGACTGACAGCGTGCATTCTTAACTATGTATCTACGGATCTAGAGCTTGGTAGTTCCACGCGCTCGAGTACCTGCCATCCACAAGACATTAAATAAATGTAAGAAAATCATCAATCAAGAAGCAGAATCATCTTCAATCGATAGCGTATAATTTAAGCTTGGACAGTTGACTAATAAATATTTTATTTTTCTTTTAGGAGCAACCATTCAGGTTAATTTATTATGCATTTTTTTATTAATTTATGCATGACGGGTGCCGAAGGCAAGTCTGATTATTAAATGCTAAAAAAATTATATTATAATAAAATAATTATAATTATTAATTAAATTATTATCAAACTCAAAAACACTGTGGTGCATACATTTGTCAGATTAATTTAAATAAGTAAACAGTAACATTAAAAAGAAACGGTTAAATTTAAATTACTATATATTATGATGTAATTGGTATAAATAAAAGGGGTAATACTTGGAAGAAATTATACAATATAAATAGGCAACGTTTCCCTTATGGCGGTGCAAACTACCAGCTTTTCGATTTTACTTCTTATTATGAACTTATTATTATGACACCAATATTTTCCACTACGTTTAAATACATACATCGGTTATTATTTTATTACAAAAATTAATAATAATCAATTCACTGGCAATACATCGTAAGTAGTTCAACAGAGTTCAACAGAACAAATGTTAGGTGTTTAAACAATTAGAACGAGATATTGCCAGTAAATCGTAACCTTATGGTAACTGGTTTACACGGCTCGCAATGAATATATTAGGCATTCTACGTTATTTGAAAAGGGTGACTGGCTTGGAAAAAATATCTCAAAGAAAAGCATCTTATGCTTTTTCTTCCTAATATTCAGTATTTTCAACATTAAAATGTTAACTATTATAAATGTAATGCGAAGCTCCCATGTCTATCAAATTGGGTCACGTGACTTCAGCGCCGTCACTACGTACCTAACTAATAATTCTCAACATGGGTCTTACTTCCGATGGTAATAAAACAAAAACATAATGACTACAATCGTGTGACGTCATTAGACGAACGCATGGGACATGGATTTACGGCGGCAATCATCACAGTCCAGAATGGTGCCAAGTATACCTGTTACCTCTGAGTACCTTCGCGTGAAGTTTACTAATCGTAATTCATGATAAGTTTGGTAATAATCCATAGGAACACTACAAATTAATAAGCATTTTGCCGAAAGTTATAATTCGATTTGGCAAATGGCGTTGGCCTAAGAAAATTACTCCATACTACTTTGGTTAGATTGAGCAATCAATGGTTATATTGTAACTCGAAACTTCATTTGTTTTCTTCGAAAGTCGGTGGTCCTGCGTTATATCCAATACATTACATTGAGTTCCGTGTAAACTGAACATAAAATCGCGCCACCACTTGCTAAGCTCTTAAACCGCGAGTGCTTAATCTATTTACTTATAGTCGTTTAGTTCCGAATAATAAAAAAAAACGCTGACTCCGAGACAATAATATCAGTAATTTTGTTAACTTGTTATAATACTGTAGAAAACGCAATGTTTTATACTTCCATGCAAGAGGTGCAATTTTTCGTCCGGTTGTTTAATGTCTTTAGTTTGAATCTTGTATGCGACTGGAACTGACTGGTATGACAACTTGCATTTGAAATTTAAATATTACAAAAACATGACAGTAAGAAACAATCCAAGAAAAATAAACTTTCTTTTAGTATAGGTGCATTAAAATTAACCACTTAAATGAACATTGAGCTCGCATCATATGGCAAATGCAATTGGAAGCGCGACTTCTCTCTAATACTATCCCATTTAAAATTAATGCTACATTGAAACATACAGTATTTCAAATTGATAATAGTGTTATACAAGACATATATTGTACGCTCTACAATTACAAGATAAAATAGAAATCTATAAAAAGGAACAGTATACTAAATATGTATATTAAAACAAACTCTAATAGCAAAAGCAAAAGACATGGCGAGTGGCGTTATTAGTATTGTGTGTGATGTTATTAATAGTATATAACACAGCTCTGATATACCAGTAAAATTGCACAGATAAACCACCTTCTTACAAAAAATACTATAACTACAATTTTATGCCGCAAACATTGCCGCCTTTAAGGCTAAATAAATCTGAAGATGTTCCCTTTAATGAAATACCTACAAAGTTATACTAAACTGAAAACAAATGTCTATTTTTATCAAAACAACAAAACCTTTTGATTTACTCGGACATATAGAGGAAAGCTTCGTGATTCGAAATCCTTTAGCTACAGGAAAAAATATGTAACCAAACAAAATGCAAGTTTATATCTTGGCAAAAAGGTACTCACCGTTAAAAAAATTGCAACATCAAGTGTATCTGATAATTAATTATTAAATTATCAACTAAAAACGTCAATGGAAATCCATATGTTTGATTTAACCATTGCACAAATGAAACCGTCGTCTTGTCAACCAGGTAAAAGGAACGTATTTGACGTATTGACGATTGAAAACATTCATTTCAGACCCGCAAAGAAACTATACACAAGTTTTAATATAAAATTGAGCACTAATAGAAATAAAAGCTATGCAGTCATAAAGTACATACATAAAGTCCCAACATTATACAGAAAGGAATCAAAAAAACTCCTTAATATTTACTAAATATAACTAAATTATCGAATTGCTGTAATAAGGTCACGCTTTGCACGACACTTAAAGAGTATAAATGTTCCTTTTTATAAATAATTAATGCTACGTTCTTACAAATAACATTCAGATAAATATGTTTTCGCATCTTATTCCTCAATATCTCTCTTGCTGGTTATGCAATCTTCATATTAGTATCAGTTTTGTTTATTTTCTCAAACCTTGCGAAATTCTAATCCTGAGTACAATCTAACATCAACTTACAATAGGCATGTTTCTAAAAAAAAAGATATTTCCAAAGATTTTTACCCATTGCACGAATAATGTGCGAAAGATTGACGTTGATTTTGTGTTAATAATTAAAAAGCGCACTCCATTAGTAGGACAAGGCATCATTTTATCATATACGATATAGTTAAGGTATTGATTTTCCCTTTAACGCATACATTCGTGCAAGGGGTGATGAGAAAACGTATGAGGCGAAGTGGAGAAATAGACTTATGCAATGTGCGTGGATAGCGTTCGCCTACGTTTAGTATTTGTAATTAATATTAGTAAATGCAGCACTTTATCAAACCATTTCTTTCCGAATAAGTTTGGACAGTGTTTATTTAATTGTGTAGATAATATACTAATTTACTGGCTAGAAATCGTTTGGAAATATCAAACACCGCTACATGTCCTACACTAAACACAAAACACAGTTGTGAAAATAGTGGTTATTCTCATAAGCAGCACACTAGTTCAGAAATCTCATCTTTATTTTATTTTCATCATCACGAGGAAGACTTGGTGAGTTTTGTTGCAAAGGACAAACCAATGACTTCAAGATATTAGCTTTTCAATGCACTAACTTACAAAACTAACCACTACATCAGAATTACATACACCAACTAAAGTAATTTAATAAAAAATACATTTAAAAATCAAAACAAATTCATAAAAGAAATTATTGCATAATCCAAGCAGTTAAAATAAAAATAAAACGTTGTTAAAACATAATCTGGAGGAACGTAAAATACATAAAATATATTTAAATAAATGAGCAATAAAACTAAAGCAATTTTGGCCAAAAAGCTATATCGGTATCCATTGTGAGCAGCCAATTTATTCCATTTTCCCTGAATCCTGTTCTGTTTTTGTCTCCGATTTCATTTCCGATTTATCTTCTGATTCCTTTTCTGAGTCTGCAGTTCTGAAAATATAAAAATAAACATTATCTTAATTGGTTGAACCGTTATAAAGCTACGTTAAGACGAGCAGAAATATGCTTATATGTGAAGAACTAAAACTGTGACATTCGCAAAAGTGAGATTTAGGGCATCTTTCACGATCTTCAAGTAAATTCTCGAATAGACTAATTGCCGGTTTAAGTCACAAATAACCGTGCATATAAATTTTACAATGGCTGAGTAGTCCTAACCCACAGTTAATGTGACCACTAACTTACTTCTTGGTTCATCTGTCTATCATTTTTATAGGTTTTAAAAAAGGTTGGTATTGCATACTCCATGTCGGGTAAAAACTTTTTTAATTAATTTTACTTTTAACTAATTAATTAGTGACGTTGTTGACAGATTTTGAACGAATATTTAAATTAACTTCGAAGATCCTTCAAACAACCATCGGGTTGTTAACCAGAAGTTTGTTTTCTATTGTGAAACTGAAAAACCATAATTGTAACTTTTATTAGCCGAGATACTTTGACTAGGAAGTAAATAACTGACACTTAACTTGAAGGTCATGAAAGATGCCCTTAGTAAAATCTAGAGTGCTAGATTCTATGAAAAATGGTGGATTCGCATTTAGACAGCAACGCTAAATTAAACATTCGCGAAAGGCCGAAAATATTAAACATCAGATTGTGAAGTACTAGGAATAAAGTAAAATTTAAAATTTTTGACACAGTCAAATTTGACAAGTGCATAAAGTGTATTTCCTTGTTGAAGCGATATTCTATGTCACTATGTCAGATGTCACTAATGAGGTAATGACACCTGTTTCAGGTTAAGTATTTAGATTAATTGTAACCGGAGTAAGTAATCAATGCCGTAATTAATAACATTAACTCGCTGTTCGATATTTTAAGGCTCAGAATTACATCAATGTAATGTACTTTAAAGACGATTATAGCCCAAATATGAAATGTCATTTGACCTGTTATTATGAGGTAAAAGAATATATTATATAATATATGTGTCGGACAGATTATGTCACGACTAATACCTATTTTGGGTTTTAGTTTCAGTTTATTGTACCGCAAATTATTACAAATTAAGAAGTATTACTTACTTAAGCTCGAAAAAGTATTGTTAATCATTCGAAATCAGCGTGGTAAAGTTATTTTTATTCGCAAGCGTGGTAAAGGTTTTTAAAATTTCGAACTTTTGTAAAAGTACCACAGAAAACCATTTACTTTCAATATAACCAATTGTAGTAAATGTAATTCTAACTTTGAATAAGAGTTATGAATTATTTACTATACGATTATTTAAGCAACTTTTTTTTCACTTAGTATTTTCTACCCTGGAGTGAGGTGAAAAATTGTCCGTTTCGCTCGGAAGATAAGTTATTTTGCGTATCGTACTTTTGACATGTTCTTTAAACTCATGATTGTGATATTTGAACCTAGAATCGTTCTCTTATTCGGATTTCAATAAAATAGCGACAAATAACAAGTTTGCATCATTGAATAAAAAATAACTATTATCGTACATGAAATATAATTTTCCTTAAGAACCTTTCATATAGCGTTTCTGACCTGGTCGTTCGGCATTATACTGTGGTTATTATACTAGTACTACGTAAGAATACTACGTGATAAAACTCGTTAAAAAAGGTGTATAATTCAATGGGTATCGTATAAATGTGTGTACTATGGACATATTGCCACCAGCCGGGAACATTTACAAACGAAAGATAGTATTCTGACAACCTAAAGAAACTTTCTCTTTTACTAACTCATCTGTCCAGTGATAAATACAAGAGAAATAATTAAAATAATAACGTTACAAAGCAATTGAGTAATTTAAGGTTGAACTGGCCGCTCACTTCTACATACTAAAGACGAAAGGTGATCATTTTTGATTCTGCAGATCTAGAACTAAACATGATATCGATTGATCTGTTAGTTATCTAGGCTTGTATGTTTTAAATACATAATAAAGTTGAAAGTTATAATTCTCAATAAATGTATTTACGTAAATTTTGAAGTTAAACATCTTTATAGAAATTGATTACGATACAAGCCCCGGTAATGCAGAGATCAATCGATCTCAAATAAGGGAGTGATCACCCTTAGACGTTTGTATGGCGAAGCAACCGGCCAGTTCACCTCTCGTTTATCACCACACAATATTATAATTACGAATTTTTATTGACGATGCAAGCGTGTGTTATGTTTGTTGCTCACGCTGTCACGATTGAACCATTTTTTATGAAACTTGAAATATACATAGTTTATGTTCTAGATTAATACATATGATACTATCTATTCTCATCATCACCACTTTTAATAATTGTTTACTTGGGTGAAACCGCGGGGCGCAGTTAGTTTTATATATAAAACTAAATGTCATAATCGACACATATATGAACCCCTTGAACAGGTATGCACACGTTTAACATATAAACTGACAAATCATTAAAATATATCTTTGTCTTTGGCCATTAAGCAGAGGTCTTGCTATTTACAGGACGCAGTGAAAAACTCAGGATTGTAACTCAAAATTTCCTTAAATTGGCCTATTCAACCCGCAAGAGCTCATAGTTTGAATTAATAATTGAATTGAACCCGACGGCTTTGCCACAGGTAGACATAGAGAAAATAATCGTTTGATAAGGAAATAGAAAAAACCGAACCGATTTTCAATTATCATTCAATTTAGATTTCATAATTGATGTCGATGCCATGATTATTCAAATACTCTGAGCTGACATTCACGTGTTGCGACTATCACTATGGGATGTCAGTTAATTAATAAATGTAAGTGCCATCATACTTGACCACCTCTTTGAACGAGAAGCTTTTACGGCCGCTTTACATTCTAGAATACCCACACAATCTAGAGCACCTAAGCAGTCTTTACTGCAATTCTGTGGATGATTATGAGAATTATGAACCAAGAAAATAAAAATATGTCTACTTAGATAAAATAGTATAATTATATAGTTTGTAGCATATCGCTTAGCTTGTTTGCTCGCTCGTGCACGTGTGCCCACATAAGCATCATTTAAGTTGCAGGTTTATAAATTACCTTTTTGTAAATATATGATTACTCTTTATTTTATTAGAGCACACAAGTGCCCGTTCGAGATTTTTTGTTTTTGATGATTGCACATCTGTTTAAATCACAATCAAAACTAAATATATTTATTATACATACATATTGTACACTTAGTTGATGTTATGATTGTTATTTGTATTGTGCATCTAAATAAATAAATAAATAAAATAAAAGATTCTCTAAACGGACAGGTAAGGCTCACAAAGTAATGTAAAGTCACTGTGACCGATGGTAACATGCTCACTACCTATTACCTGGAATCTAATACATCCAGGAAAACGTTAGTGTTTAAAAAGTATTTAAAAAGTTATGTCGTTTATTTGCGTCATCGATATCGCTAGATACACCTATGAAAAAAGCGGTAATGCTTACGTAGATAATATTCCCAGTGGCGTACCACTATTTTAAAAATCATTACATGTTGCACTACTACTACATCATATCTATAAATACAGGTAGAATTATGAAAAAATATCAAGTGAGTTTGTATTTGTAATTATATTATATTTTGTGTGCCAGCCCTACAACACATTATTTGTAATGGTGTGCGGTATGCCTATATACAACACTACAGCTTCTACAATACAAGCATTTAGACAACCTACAAGTCATTGCAGACTCACAGGCAGTCCAAATGCTCCAGCCCACTACCAGTTGGCAGCGCGCCCAGCATGCTGGGAGCATTGCCCCATTAAATTGCAATGCTTATTCTTTGAGCCAAATAGGTGCCAGCATTTTGATCATTTTGTTGTGCTCGCCAAAAGCGCTCAAGATGCGATGGGGAAAATAAATCTTTGATCCAGCAATGCAAAGATTAGTAACATAAAGAAAAAAAAAAAAGGCAATATTTTCTTTTAAATGAATCAATCTATCATCTATTTAATTAAAACAGTTGTGCCTCTGAAGAATAAAATCTCTTTCAGTGTATATAGTGACGAGTGAGATGAAAATCTCCAATAACACTATTGGTAGTTTGAAGCAGTAGTGCGAAGCAGTAGTGCAAAGCAGTAGTGTCACGAGATAAACAGGTAATGTGGTGTGTATGTAACATACTTGGCCTGTTCGATGAACCTCGCTGTGGCCGTGTATCGCGCCGGGTCGAAGTCCTCTGACGCTTCGGCGCGTGTCTGTACCAGAGTACGCACAGAGTCGCGCAGTACTGTGCGGATTTCAGAAGGGTCGAGCGGCGCAGGCAGGTCTGTCGCCTCTCTCAAACTCTCTGTAACAACAGTTTAACAATTTAGCCTTGTTTGACGACCTCTTAATATAAATTTGTTCGCCTTCTTCTTCTTCGTGCCATTGTACCACTCAAAGTAGTGTCGGCACAACATGTTCTTTTCCTCCACCGCGTTCTGTTTCTCGTCATCCCACTATTCACACCTTTAGCACACAACTTTATATAAACTCTATAGAAGCCGAAAGTTGTCTTAGATTTTCGCGATTATCACACATAGTAATTAAATAACTATAAACGGTTTAAATCACGTATATTTATCATTATTTTTGTCCTGACGTTTCAAACACTTTGCAATGATCTTGGTGGAATGATCAGTCACCCCGTGACCAAGATCACTGCAAAGTGTTTGAAACGTCGGAACGAACAAAATCAACATAGACGCGATTTAAATTAAGTTGTTTAATTACTATTTCTGTATAAGCTGAATAGCAGTGGCTTCATGCACTTTTCGCTAAACGATGCAATATTTTTATTATAGAAAATTTTGGAATTGTCTTAACACGGTTCGGAGATATAATCTTCCCAAGGAGAAAAGAAAAACTGATCACATTTGTTTTTTTTTCTATTTTCCGAGGAAGGGTGCACCCATGGACATGTATCCCCGGTATATTATTCATATGGGTGATTAGATATGATATGGTATAGTTATCATTCTCAAGACAAGGTTTCGCAAAATTTTAGTGTAGTTTTCAATGTAAATATACGTCTAGACAATAATAACTTAAGTTCTCAATGTAGATATATATGTTGAAAAACAAAAACAAACGCAATCTCTCGTATTTTGACAACTGAGTCTATCTTTGAGTTTACAGGGGATTCTAAGGTAATCATTGTCACTTTGAGTATTATGTTTGATACCCAAGTAAATAATTATTAGTATTTAGACATGGCTCTTTATTTTTTATTGCATACTCAACAAACCATTTATTTGTCATCCATCCACGAATCAAAATTAATTGGCGTTAGTAGAACATATACTCCCCAGTCTCTAAACTTATGCTTTTTTGCACTCTTACTAAACATCACATCACAATGAAATATATCATTATTCAAACCTTGTTCTATCCGATAGTAAGACATAAATAAAATTGAAAATTGTTTATTAGATAAGTACTTATTTTTTATGAAAACTTTTTGTCAGATTATTGTTTACTTGGAAAAAAACTTCAGTTATATATTCAAAATAAATATTCAAAGAAGGAGAATATGGCTTATCATTAAGCAACAAAATTCAGTTTTATTCCTTACTTTTCATAAAAATATGTGATACTCAAATACCTATATACTCAAATATCGGACACTCGTGACGTGACCTTGCTTAACAGACATATTTTTGCTAATGCGACTCCATACGTCATAGAATAAGTAACTATAGATAATCGCGAAACCACAACTGTTGTAAGATATACATTATATTTTGTTACTATCAAATTTCTAGATTGGTCAGCAATTAAGTGCAAACTAACATCAATTATCATTCCCACGACCGCATGTTGTTCATTTTTATTTGTCAACATTATATTTTATTTTAATATTATGTTACTATGTCATAATTCAAAAACCCACGCTTTAATAAACAAAACAATCCGCTCCACAATATTTCATACTTAATAAATAAACACAAAAATACTGAAACTATTGAAAGTATTTAATTGTATAATAATAAATATGCACATTGTTTTGTATACAAGAGAGATAAATCGTATTATAGATAATCGATATATATGCTATGAAACTATCTACTTTTTATAGTAGTACATACAAAGATAAGATAAAGTTGTAGCCGTCATCGCTTATCAGCGCAATGTGAGCAACCAACCCTACAACAAATACAACACACTTTTTATAAGACCATGGTAATTTGCTTGCGAGCGTCAATAATTTTCATGGTTATTTATAAAACGAACAGTAAAAACAAGTCGTTCAGTGAGCCTTTTGTGTTATTTTGAAGAATTAAACAATTGCATAAGTAATATACACATAATCAGGACTGTTCATGTACACACAAACTATATTTAAAGTCCTCAAGAGACAGCATGTAATTCCCCAGATCATATTATTGTTTTACAAAGTTTACGTGTGTCATTGCAAGGCAAGAGCTCATTTCTACGGCGACTCAAAAGCCACGTCATTGTGGACTTTGATAAATTTTTTTTTTAAATTCTAACACACTACAGTGAGAAGTTCATGTGTCACCTGTCAGTTTGTAATAATGCTCATAAGTCAAAAGGTTTCAATTAACCTTTTGACTTATGATTAAAAAAAGAATATAGACATTTAAAAAAAGTTCATAGTTTTTCATGTTTGTAGCACGTGGTGATTATGAACGGAGTATGTAAGTACGTACCATTGATGAATCCTTCTAGGGAGGTAGGGGGTCGGGAGGCGCGGACGCACCGACGCTTGCGGGACGGCATGCCTGAGAGATAGGCATCGCTGTGTGGCTCTTGTGGGCGGTCGTTCTCTGTCTGCACCCGCTGATCCGTTGTAAACACTGGCACCCACTGCTCACCCCAATGCTCCAATAACATCACTGGAGTCACCTGAACACACGATAGCACAAACACTCAACACAATACGCGAGTAACAAACAAACAAGTCGACCGTCCCACACAAACGCATAGCGCGAATGATCGCTAACGCTGACCGAGTTCCGCGCCGAATAAACCGTTATGAAACGCTTGAGGACGTTCACTTTCCAGACGCTCGTGTCGATTTATAATTCCTCTGGTTTTTTTGTACGTTTTCATATGTTCGAGCGTTTTTGTCTAAGCGAATATCTCTTAAGCACTGTATATATGTTAAATTTGATAATGTAATATGTTAAGAATTAAGTAAGTTTATTTTCTGTGACTATAAATATTTCTATAATTTAGGTATATGAGGTTAACGTTACCTACATTTTAATTTATAGTAACTGTATTTAAAATGAATTAAATTTTCCTATGAAATGTTTAATAATAAGGAATTGCAAACAAATAGTGTGAATAATAATTAAATGGCCTTATTTAGTAAAAAAAGTGACTTTCTAAATATACATTTTTGAAGTCAAGTATTTTCGTAAATTTTATACTGTCTATTAATTATAATATTATGCATAATTTTTGTTTAAGAGATTAATAAACTTAAATTTGTAAAGGTTAAAAAGATTTAATACTAAATATGACAAGATTCAAATTGCCATAAATAAAAATAAGGGGTTTTCCAATAGGGACTTGACAACTTTGAATTAAATTTCTGAACGCACCCTTTCACTAATCATCAAACTTTCACTGTCGATTTATACAATAAACTTAACATTTTCATCACGGTAAAGTACATGAACGTACAACGTCTGCAAATTATAAAAATGTACTACAGAAATTCGGAGTCGGTGACCGCTACTTTAAGAGCGTTAACTCCGATTTTCGGTCGTAATTCTCGTCCTAGTAGACAGGCAGTAACAAGTTTAGTGCAAAAATTTGAGCCTAAATATTCGTTGTGTGATGTTGCCGTGCCAGTGAGACAACGGGTTGGTCGAAGTGTCGAAAATATCGCTGCCGTTGAAACGTCCGTAGCAAATGATCCAAATCAGTCAATTCCACGGCGTTCTCAAGAGTTGGGCATCGCACAGACCACTTTATGGCAAATATTGCGTAAGGATCTTGGTATACACCCATACAAGACCAAGTTGACCCAAGAATTGAAGCAGATGGACCATTTGAAGCGACGTACATTCTCCGATTAGGCTCTGGAAAAGATGCGCCAAGATGATCAATTTCATCGCAAAATCATCTTCAGTGATGAAGCTCATTTTTCGCTCAATGGGTTCGTCAATAAGCAAAATATGCGTTATTGGTCGGGTGAAAATCCACATGTGCTTCGTGAAACACCACTTCTTCCCCAAAATAACTGTTTGGTGCGGTATGCATGCCGGCGGAGTCATAGGGCCATATTTTTTCGTCGACGATAATGATCGTCACGTTACTGTGAATGGTAATCGTTATCGCACCATGATTACGGATTATTTTTGGCCAGAATTGTAAGATATGGGCTTGAACAACATATGGTTTCAACAGGACGGTGCCACAAGCCACACATCACAAGTTACAATCGATTTATTGAAGAGTGAGTTTGATGAGCGCGTTATCTCAATAAATGGACCAGTCGATTGGCCGCCTCGTTCGTGCGATTTAACGCCTCTTGACTTTTTTCTTTGGGACTACGTCAGGCCATTGGTCTATGCCAACAAGCCGACGACGTTGGAAGAGCTCAGAGCTAACATTGAACGCGAAATAGCAGCCGTTTTGGCCGAAATGTGTGGCCGAGTACTCGGAAATTGGGTCCAATGAATCGACCGCTGCAAACGTGCCCGCGGTGGCCATATGAACGAAGTGGAGTTCCATTCATAAATGTTTAGATTGTACTTCAACCCGATACTAAAGTTTTTAAAATATCTCAAATGGTTTGCATTATATTTTGAAAAAAAGTTGTCAAGTCCTTATTGGAAAACCCTTTATAAGCATCATGACAATACAGATGTCAATTAAATTAATTTTAATTGGGATCAGTTAACTCATTATATGTTGTTTTGAAGCATCTACGATACACTTATGAACGTAAGGATTCTACTGCAGTGTTCCGTAAAAGAGTACGGCGCCATCGAGAACCCAAGAAAATTAATGCCATGCTTAAATATTATAAATTAAACCGGCAAAAACACTCACGTTGGGGATTGAATACGTCTGTTAGGTGCCCGGGAGCTCGTAGACCCAGCTGCGCACTCGTCCTGATGATGAGCGTCTGATATGCTCGAAACCCGCAAGACGTATTCAATGCCCAACGTGAGTGTTTTTGCCGGTTTAATATATAACATTTCAATATGAGTGTGAAACTCTTGAGAATTTCATTTCAATAATACCATGCTTAGTAAAATAATTATTTCTAATAAATTACTTTTAATGGGTGACTTATGGTAACTTAGCAGAAGTCGATTCCGTGAGCTGAGTTAAATTTTACAAAATTTTATTGTACAATTGTACACATAACAAAATTTATAAAAGAAAATGTGTATTATCATTTCGTTAACACATGTAACAACAAAAAAAAATAGATTCGAATTATAGTTTAGTAAGTATTGTGTACGGTTTCAATTACTCAAATTGTATCTACAAAATATTAGGTCCTTACATATGAAATTGGCGTTTTGTATGGGAGGAACAAAAAGTCGAATATTTTTTAATATAAAATATTTAATTAATCAAAGTATGAACCATTATTTTCTATGCACTTTTGCCATCTCATAGGTAGTTCATTGATCCCTTTACTAAAAAAACCAGTCGGACGGGAATCAATAAAATCTTTGAAGGCGATTTGGACTGCCCCATCGGAGTTGAATTTTTTCCCTTGCAAGAAGTTATCCAAATTTCGAAAAAAATGGTAATCTGTTGGAGCAAGGTCCGGGGAGTACGGAGGATGTCTTAGACTTTCCAATTGAAACTCTTCTAATTTAGTAGCCGTCTGTAGCGCAGTGTGTGGTCTAGCGTTGTCGTGAAGCAGCAGTGGCGTGGAGCGATTGACCAGCCTAGGTTGTTTAGCCGCTAGCTTTTCCATCATGGTTTGCAATTCCTGACAATAGACATCAGCCGTAATAGTCTGGCCAGATTTGAAAAAACTGTAATGAACAATACCGGCACTAGTCCACCAAACGCTTACAAGTAACTTTTTTGGGGTTAATTTTCGCTTGGGGCAGGATTTGGCTGGCTGGCCAGGATCTAACCATTGCGCTGAGCGCTTCCGATTATCGTAAAGAACCCATTTTTCATCACAGGTAATGATTCGGTTTAAAATACCTTCATTATTGTGCCGGTTTAGTAATGTAACGCAGCAGTCGACGCGCGTTTGCCGGTTTGTTTCAGTCAATTCGTGAGGTACCCACCTTTCAAGCTTTTTAATCTTCCCAATGTGCTTCAAGTGAATTAAAACAGTTTTATCACTAACATTGCAGCCTGCAGCTAACTCGGACGTGGTTTGCGATGGATCCGCTTCCACAATAGCCTTCAACTCTTCATTATCAACTTGAGTCTCAGGCCGTCCACGGGGCTTGTTCTGCAGGTCGAAATTTCCAGAACGAAAACGTTGGAACCAAAAACGAACTGTGTTTTCTTTTGCAACACGACCGCCATACACATCATTCACCCTTCGAGTTGTTTCCGCAGCACTAGTGCCACGGCGGAACTCGTACTCGTAAATAATGCGATATTTAAGGTTTTCCATTTTGTAAAATGAGTGACGCAAACAGAAAAAAACAGAAGAAAAAAAACAAATGAATGACGATCATCGAAGCACAAATACATGAGTCTATAGCTGTACAAATTTGAATTTGGAATTCCTTACCAAAGAGGAGAAATTCGTGATTAAAGTGGCCAGTACGAAAAACGCCAATTTCATATGTAAGGACCTAATATTTCAAAGATGAGTAATCAAGAAGCTTTATTTCCAATTAAAGAGAGCGCTAATTCACGACTTACGAAAAAGAGTACGATACACAGCATGAGAGAGAAAGAGAAGTTTAACTTTGTCAAAATAAGTGTAAGAATGAATAAGTAAACGCTAGAACGAAGCGTGAAAAAAAAACCCTTATAACATTGAAACCAATTCCTTTTAAAATGACACAAGCTAATTTCAGCATATCAAAATGGCACATTTTATTAGAATTTTTGAAGCGCTCGTAGCGAAGTTTACTTAGCTGTTCTCAACCGATCAGCAAAGTTAAGCAACGTCGCGCGCGGTCAGGAGTTGGATGGGTGACCGCTAGTGACATTACTACTGAGCGTTTCCGTGCTTCGGAGGGCACGTTAAGCCGTCGGTCCCGGTTGTCGTCTTAGGATGGCAGTCGTTATAGCATGGTGGTAGGGCAATGCCCGCCTGGCTAGCTACCACCCTCAAGTAGAAAGTCTGTCGCCAAGCACCCAACGGTGTGTTCCGGCAGCTGTCCTTGACAGCCAGTACTTCTAGGTTAGCCTGAACAACATCTTCGACCACATCATCACTTACCATCAGGTGAGATAGTGGTCAAAGGCTAACCTATCAGGCATAAAAAAAAAAAAGAATTATGTTATCCGATACTTTTCTGAGTTATATAATTATGGACTAGGTTTTTTCTTTCATTAGTGGTCGATAAGTACGACTCAGACACCCAGTGGCAAGGACGATACACTTGTAAGTTACTCATTACAAAAATGTTTTCAATTACGTATTTTAATAAAACCAACGTGGCATAATTTGAAATAAATTGTGATAATATTTAAAAAATACTTTGAAACTGTTATAGAATCAGTGTTTAGGCTTTAAGATTTAAATTCTCTTTAGCAGTGAGTACTAAAATCAAAGAAATCAAATCAAAATTCGTTTATTGACACACAAAAAATATAAAGAATGAAAGAACAAGGGCAACCAATACACAAGAAGAAAATAAACAACTTAAAAATATTTCTTAACAAACTCAGACGGAAAAGAAAAGATGATCCGATATAAATAAATATTGTGGGCAAAGGGATAAAAACTCAGCATAAAGTACACATGTGCACAGACGCTGTTTTTCAGTAATCCCCTGTGCTCGAATAGGTGTTCGTTGAGCTAGAATCTAGAAACTGCCTACCGTTGCCATTACATTAATTTATTGAAATTGATAATCCATCTACTCGTATGTTGTGCATACCATAATGTTGTTTATACTAACCTAAAATTACTGGCTCCCAACGACATCGACGGGAACATACTGTCAGGTACTTGACGACAGATTTTCTACTGGAGGGTAGTACCTCATTCGAAAAATGTCCCTACTACCATGTTATAACAATTGCCATCTTGAGACAACAAACCGACCGGTTTAAATTGTTCTGATGCACGGATGTTTTCTGATGATAATTTATTACTTAAGTTCGTATTGATTTTTTTATAATTGCATGAAGTGACATATGGCTGAAGACTTTGTTTTTATATCGTTCGTCCATATCCTTTCTCCTATATAGTTTCATGAATGTGCTCCCGTTTGTACATTCGTGTATATTTCTACCATATAGTTGATAAAACGGAATCAGTTTACCCTGACTTCGTGCTATTACCGTGCCTACATTCTAGAATGTTTTTAGTTGTTTAGAAAACACTTAGCTCATGAGTGAGCCTGTTTACACACAAATTACTCAGAAGTGCTCGGTTAAAATGAACGGCTACTTACATTGTATTACCAATAAGAGTACAAGAATATATCAGGCCTTGAGTCGCAAACAGTGTTAAAGTTTATTTTGAGCAAGACTCAACAAAAGCTCTTGTAACTAAAATGAAACAAAGTTCAATGAATACGCCGCTGACACAATGAATTATACAAATAACTGTGCGTCCACCAGCTTTCCGCAACAATCTGAGACTGATTGCATCGCAATAGTTTTAAGACAAATAAAAATATTTTAAACTCAACAAATTGATGTGTTACCAGTAGTGTGCCGGGTTAGAATGTCACCTCTCCATTTCTTCCCGTGGGTGTTGTAAGAGGCGACTGAGGGAAAAGCGCGCCAAACGAGCAGCATGCCACTTCTCACGTGGATGTGAGTAGGGTGTTGTGGGCATTAGACGCACAACAGGGCTGTATACCATCTTAGTGCCCTGCCAGAGTTGCATACAATATGTTCTTGTGTTCCTGTCTTATATATTGTTAGCGTAAACCTATTAATCGTATTATGTTCTTGTGTTTCGTCCAGTGTGTTAGGAAACAAAAAGAAAACATTTTGTGATGACCCTGAAACTGTGCCCGGTGAATGGCAATAGGCTCGCTCCTTATTACATGGGACCAAAACGCAATTAGTGAAACGTGGGTGTTTACACACCTCTGCTTACCCCTTCGGGGATTACAGTTGTGATTATATGTCTGCATGTAAAATTATGTGTAAGTGCTAGAAACAGCATAAAATCTGAAATTACTATAAATCCGAAAAAAATAAACTAAAGTAAATAAGTTAATACTACTGCTCCACCTAAGTTAGCGTTAATGTTAATGTCCGAAACCGCGATCATTAAGACATTAAAAATGCACGTTGGCTATATTACGTTAAACCTCTACAACAAGTTTAAGCTGCTGCAATGGTTGCAGCAATGAATGTGGTAAATTACTATATACATTTACGTAATTTAATATAAATGACCTGCTTCTGATTATACAGCATTTTTTTTTATTTTTTCATAGCCATAATTATGCTGTTCCCTTATAAAAGAAAACATAAGTCATCCGTCGTTGCACTGCATGCGTCCCTAGAAATAAGAAGCCATTAATGTGTTCATAAAACACATGCTAAATCCCTTTGATGTATAAAAAAACAGACACCCGAGCTACCGTTTAGCATTTTATAGCATTAGTAATGCCGTTTGTAAATTAACACGTTAAAATAACCCCAACTGCGTAACGTCTTAATTAACGTGTTAATTTTCGTGCTAAGACGCAGGTGAAGCAATGGCATAAAATATATTTTTTTAATTGTATGTATGAACTAAATATAACAAACCAATAGTGTTTTATCATTTGTTAAGATATTATATCTATTTGTATAGATTACATTTATATAGATTATAGAATATATTATATATCTTCTTGCTGCCATTACTTACATTGCATTCCACATATATACACACTCGTATGTTAACAGTACTCAAGGCCTTCCCTTTTTCCAAAAAAAATCTACAGAATACATTCGCTGTTGGTTTCCCCTGCTAAATGTGCCATCCACACTCACCGTGTATACTTATTTTATCAATCTATTTTCGTCGATCCTTTCTAAATGCCCGTCTTAGCATACCTTTCTCAAATAGCATATACAGCGATGTTATTCGAGAAAGTTATGCTGTGATGGGCATTTAGATCACCTCATTCATATCAATGGCTGCAATATCATGTTGTTCCTTCTTTTTTTTTAATCACACTGAACATTTTCAGTTAAACTTCACTGTCAAACTTATACTAATGTCGGCACTAACACTACTCCATGCACTACCAAAGTTTTGGCTGGTCATGAACGTATGGAGTTGCCCATTCACTAACCTCTCTCAAATAGAGTTTGCAGGTATAAAAACTCTTTGTTTAAGTTTTACTGCGATATTACTTACCGTCCATCCTTTCTCCATGCATAATCGTTATCATACCTGGTAAATCATGCTACGCGGCAAGTATTAACTTCCGGGTCTTTGGCAAAAATAGGAGTACCTCAAAGGATCAATCTTAGGACCTTTTCTGTTTATAGCGTATATTAATGATCTTGTCTGGCATGGTCAAACATTTCTGCGATATTGTTTCAATCGCAGATATACCTCACTTATTTTTAAAGTAGATAGAAAAGATAGTGAACTAATTCATGTAAATAACATGTTATCTATAATCTGTAAATGGTTCGCTGCTAATAAACTCTTAAATTCAAAAATTTGCCGACGATGCAGAGTTTAGAAGAAATAAGAAAAAGATCCCTTAGTTATTCTCCTTCTAAAGCGGTATGATCACTGCCTCATACCGAACACTTGGTACATTGGATTTGGTTCCGGGAAAAATTAAAACGGATAGCTGACTCACTACTACATTTTTTAGCATCTCGGCCGATACCCGGTCCCCGCAAATTTTCCTATGTCTAATACTTTTTAAAACTTTCACAATTTCATCCATAAATTACTTTCATCACCGTATCCGTTTAAAATTGAGACAGGAATCCCTTTCTAAAAAACATTAAAAATCCTAGTTACATCCCTTTAACATACTCCGTCATCATGTTTCTCTCTCATGCAGTGAAATTTTGTTTACTGAATCAACACCCATTAAACTCTCCCAAGCAATACTACTCTCAAGCGATTCTGACAAATGCTGACTGATCCCCACGACCCTTCAGTACGCAGAATTTGAGAGAGAGTCCATCGTACAACAACCTCAAAAAGTCGCAAATGTTGATACACTACGAAGACTGTTCTTTCCAATAGCTCGTCGTTCGTCCAAGTTTTTATGATTGGGCAGGACGATTATGCCGGCCCATCTCAACGGCTTAAGCTCTGGACAGACGAATGAACACTTCCAGATTTGAACAGAGGTGGGTCGAGTGCGCCCAATATCCTGTGAATCCATCACATAGTGGAGAAATACAGGATACGCGAGGGGTGGTTATCCTGAATTTTTGTTGTGATGAGACATACGCGTCACCCGCCTGGTGGTAAGCGTTACACCAGTAGCAGTGTCACCTTTCTCCTTCTGCTAGAAACTGAACTGCGTACGCACAAGACCCACCTGATGTTAAGCGTCAACCTGTGTTGCATCTATTACAGGCACAGGTCGAACTAAGGACGGACATGGCTAGGTATAGATTAGTAAAATTCATAAAAAAACTCTTACGAAAGGTTTGGGGGAAAAAAAATATCTTTAAGATACAACAAAATACACTTCCTTTTCACAAAAGTAAAAACTTAAGTTGCATTTCATTCCTTTAATTTGTGTGAACAAATCAAACAACAACACATTACAGAATTTGTTCTATTTTTGTTTTCATACCTATCTATTATTTCTAAATATCCTTACTAGCACTACCGCGTCCTAACTGAAAATCACATTTACGATTATTGCGGCACATTTTTTTTCCGGGCGAGATTCGAACCCGCCACGCCGATTTTGAACCGGATGCTTAAACCACTCGGACACTGGAACACACTCTTTCGAGTCGAAACTTTATGCTCCAATTGTATTACTTTAACCGTCATAGGGGATATCCATTATTATTAATTTTTGATTGAGTTTTGATTTATTTGCAATAGACTGTGAATGTATAATTTAATTTCTTTCCAATTTTCTTTATACATCATTTCTTTATAAGACTACGAGTTAATTCACATGCCGAATAACGGAAAATTAGGAGAACTTAATATAAAAGATCTAAATTATACTAAATATATAATTAGATTTTTTGTGAATATTTACTTTATTAATCTTCTAATTTAATTTACTTTCATATCATTTCACAAAATACAGATTTATTAAGAAAAATAGCAGAATAAACTGAGCAGTAACAAAAATACATATTAGTCATAACAAATATGTAAAAAGGTAAATAATGAAATATAAACAGTAGCAGTAAATATTACACTATTCGAGTATTTTTTTTACTGACGTTGTAGGAAGAAGTAAGTGACCATTTTTCTTTTAGTACTGTTATTTTTTTACTGTAACACTTTTTTACGAACCGCTGAAAAATAAAACGACCCTTTAATTTTTCAACTGACCAGAATAACCTTCTTAATGATTAAAAAACAAGTAAATGAAATGTAAGTTACCTTGTATGTCAGAATAAACAGTGAAATATTGTCAGAATACTCACAAATTGTATGGGGTCCGAGGAGATCGGCGCAGATGTAGTTTCAGGCTCAGCAAGAGCGCGAGCTTCGTCCTGAACAGTTTGTGTAATCAATCAAATTGCTTATTCAGAATATGGGTGATAAAGATCTTAATAAAGATATGCCAATACCACCACTTTTAATTAGAGGTACAAAATGTAAAAAAAAATACTTAGTTATTTTCAACGTCACAAATTCTGATCTATCATAAATGAGAACATTTCGGAGTATTTTCTTTACGAAATTTCCCTTATAAATATTAACTTTATTAATAAACCACCTTGGCTTTTCTTTTTCTTACATTTTGCATCTCTAATTATCAAACAGACTTCAAATCCATGTTTAGATATAATCAGAAAGGGGTTCGAACATTTTATATTGGAATCAACATGTCCATCTGCCGCCATTTTTTTCTTACTTTCCGCACACTTTGATTGTTGTATAAGTGTAGAGGACACTTATACAAACAAAAAATGTTACGTAATTAGGTACCCTAAAGTGCCTTGTTTCGGAAATTTTATCTCGTGTTAGGTACCTATTTAGTTAGAACCTTGCATTTTGTTTCTATAATAATAAGCAATTGATATATAACATATCATGTGTTTTGTTTAATTTAAGCCGCTGTTAAACGTTAATAGTTATAAAATAAAAAATAAGTATGGTTTTACAAACAAAAGTGCGTTGTTTTTAGCGATGTGATTCCAATTTAAAATTCAAATTCATTGATTTCGTACAACAATAAATCTACTTTGTTAGAAACAATATTAAAAAATACTTATTAATGTTAGTACACACAAAACTATTTTTTTTATAGCTGATGTGCCAGCTTTCGAACACTATCTCACCTGATGGTACGTGTGGATGTAGTCAGAAAGATGTTGTTCAGGCTAACCTAGAATTACAGGCTCTCAAGGATAGCTGCAGTAATACACCGCTAGGTGCTTGGAGACAGATGAAGCATTCGCAATATGCCCTACCAACATGCAAAATATGAAAATTATTAATCTAATAATAGTATTCAAAGTATTTTTGTACAAATATTTGTTCAAACCTTTTAAACAATAACTATCTCAACCTTGAAACTAGTATATTTGAATACAATGAAATGTGTAGTTACTGCATTTTCAATCATATTTGTATTTGTATTTGTTTTGTGCTTCACCCAAGAAGCAGCAATAAACAACAACATATTCATCTTTGTCACGCTCATAGCAAATACCACGCGCGAGAAAGATAAACACTCTTTAGAAATATGAACAGGTTTTGACGTCACACAGAACTGGCCTGTTGGGAGTGATGGGACTTGTAACTGAATTAAAAAATAAACAGTCCAGCCCAATTATTATCGACTTGTGTGCCCTCCTTATAGTCCATCGATTGCGCTCGAAACAGCTTTTTTAGTTTTGCTGTGTCAGATTTGTGGGTATTTATTTATTGAGGCCTTATCTCGGGACTAAAGTAACTTGCGAAGGTGTGATGGACGACATTTCATATTCAGACATATCGATCTAGTTCTGTGGCGTATACCAATGCCACATATCTGTTCTCTAAAACATCGCTTAGAAGTCGGCGCGCGCCACAACTCAATATTTATCTCCCTAGCGCAATCCAGAAAAAAAAATACAAGAAGTACTCGTATAAAAGTATGTATTTTTTAATGAAATAACTAATACCTTTATAATATAGAAAACAATACAGACAACAAATAAAACAAAGGGTTATTAATTCATAAAATAGACACATTTAATATGCTGTTTAATTAAATGCGTTGTTTCTTAAAGCGAATTAATAAGATGAATTAATATAACTTAAAATAGTTAGTTAGCTTAGTTCACACACATTCAATCGATATGAGTTATGGTTTATGTGCTACGAAACTAGCTCAACTCTAAAAAGACACTTTAGGCCATCTCTTTTGACGGCCAGTTACCGCGGGACCATTATTCCTATTGCCACGAACGCTTGAACGGGCTAAAGTTAGGACTATACATATATATCGCTATATTATATAAGATACCATATGTATACGAGTATACTATTAACTATACTATCAGCTAAGTAGTAAACTATTGACAGAATACTCACACACTGTATGGGTTCCGGGGTAGAAGTCGTGGGCAGAGGCAAAGCCCGAGCTTCATCCTGCATTCCAATTTCGTCATCGGGGATGGGACTGCCGATTCGGGGCGAAGCCTCCACCGATTGGGTCTCTATAGGAGACGACCTGTGCAATAGCAAATAAGTATTTTAGGCAGAGCTTCGGGCCGAATGTTTGACAGATTGTATTCGAATCTCTACCTTATAGCTTACATGTTAGCTATAAGGTAGATAGATATTCGAATAGAATCTGTTCTTTCAGACTTCAGATTAAAATCTTCATGTCTACAACTCTAGTCAACTGCAATAGTAACATTGACCTCCACAGTCGTGCATTGTACATGGTCGGAGCCTACAAACTACGGCACAATAATTCCTTCTACGGCCCGGTAACTAAATTTAACATTTAAATGACCTCACCTTGGTTAGCGAGCTCACCGATGCAAGGATAGTACATAAACATTTAAAATTGCTTTTAACAAGCATTTAGGAATAATGATAATTTTACAACTGCAAGACCAGAGTATGGGTATTGAAGAGGTCAGTGAACCGAAATCATTTTTAATTTTTTTTCTATATAATTAACCAAGTCGAAGTACATAATATCCCATAGTAATTTAACAAACGGTTTAAATCGCGTATATTTATCATTATTGTTGTCCATACGTTAAGGCGAAAGTTGTTTAATTCTTATGTGTAATAATAGCGAAAACATAAGACAACATTACATAATAGGCCATCTGGTCGGATGTGGTTTGTATGGTGGCCATCATGAATCATAATCATCTGTGATTTAAATTATTTTTTCCTGATTTTCTATGAAATTAATTTTGTAGTTATAAAGAGAGATAAATATTTCACCTAACACCTTGCGTCACTGACGGCACTAACCTTTCTAGTGAAGGATGCGAGGCGGTGCTAGCGGTGTCATCAGCGACCTCGCTGGCTTGTTTAGCTGCTGCAGCTACAGGTGCTACTACACTCTCTTGCTCCACATCTTGTTCCAGCGGTGGCGTAGAGCCAGAATCTTCGGACGAGGTACACCTGGTTGGGACATATTCCAGAGTGTCGGCAAGGTCAGGCGTTTCAGGCGTCTCTGGCAGGTCTACTGACATTTCCAGCTGTATCGGAACACGCTGTATCGGAACACGCTGTATCGGAATTCGCCGCATCGGAATACGCTGTATCGGAACACGCTGCGACGTCGTGGGCTCCGAGGACATACGCTGCAACGTTGCAGGATCTGACGTCGTAATTAACGGCCTCGCAGGCTCTGATAACGAATGTTGCAACGTAAAAGTATACGGCGCCCTCTGTCATAGAAAAAAAATAACACATTATAATCTATTATGAGAAAATAAAAGTAATACTTAGTCAGACTAATAAAAGGCGTCTTGCATAAGGATCTATTCACAAAGCCAGACTTCACCCACACTAAGACAGAGTATAAACGAGGCATACTCGTACAAATAAGCAATAATACGAGTAATTTATTGTAGAGCTTCGTGAGTCAACAGATCTGTACTAAGAATTTCCTTTTCCACGAAGCGCTCCACCCTCATCACATCAACATTCGTACTAATGTACAGCTGAATTATTGATTACCCTACCAGGTTCTCTCTTCTCTCTATAGTGTCAAGCGTATTCTTTACTCTTTCACGATGGAGATTGTCTGGAAAACTTCAAGAGCCTACAGAGTGAATAGGTATGTTCGGCTGTCGACGATCTCGTCGTCGCTTTTCACCAGTGGTCAAATTATTTAATATGTTACTAACAAAATCTGATCGAAATCATAGAAAAATGGCGGTTTCTCGATTACCTATTCACATCTGTTCCCTACTAGAGCTGTTATAGAATGAAATACGTCGGTTTACAACAGCTTTAGTTGGTAACCAATGTAAATGCATAACAGTATTTTTCTATGATTTCAATCAGAAAAACACATCAACAGCTGGAAGACATCTACCGTTGAAGAAATGCCTCCTCCAGGCGAGGCAGGTTGCCAAGCTGGGGATTGTTCCTCAGCTTGACAAGCGTCTTGGGGATCACCATAACAGATGGCAGTTCTTCAGAAGGCACTACTTCTGGCTATTTTCTCTTCGTCACCTCTTATGATTCCCATAGGAAGATGTATTATATATTATGGACCAAACGTATTATCGCCTTATAAGACTTTTAACATGAAGATATAGAACAGTTCTTATATTGTTAAGTCGAGTAGTGTATGGTTCTATCAACTATGTGTAGAAAAAATGTCGCACTTACTACTCTCTCTCTTGTAGGCGCGCGTTGTGAAACATTAGGGTTATCTGCCGAGGATACGCCACTGACAACTTCAGTCTGTGTAGCGTTCAGTATCTGGAGGGATAGGAATCGGACCCAGTCGCGTGCAGTTGACTCAGCCGACTCGGTCACGTGATCCTGTTCATAACAAATTACATTACTGATCCATTAACACATGCCGAAGTCACGACAAAAGGAAGCCGATATGGAACCCACGATACGATCATCGATACATCTTATTTATCGTGGTTGTGTGCGACGTAGCTTGTTTTTTTTTTTCTTAACTTTATAAATTCGCCACTAATAGACTGGAGAAATATTTTCTATTTGCAAAACGTAAACAAATACTGTACTTTGTGTATTTTCATTAATCACCTGTTAAGCGTTTTCTACGTAATTACACACGGGTCTAATTGTACTTTCGTTGTCCTTTCGTGGTATTGTTAAATACCACATTTTAACAGGAATAAGTAAATCATGTTACATTATCGTTTTAGATTTTTCGATTTGTTATTATTTACTACTGAATGATCAGAGAGAATTCGGCTAACATTTAAGTATATACAAACTGAAAAATTGGCAAAGTGGTCAATATTTAATAATAACTCCTATTTCAGTCACAGGGCCTGTTTCAGAATGTTCGAGTAAGTTCCGGTTATACTACCCAGGACATAAAATAACTGAATGATAAAAATGACAGTTAACATGCAGCGCGTTTCAAGCTTTAACCGATGGATAGGTTAAATCGATGACTGAAACGCAAAGATATTGTTTTATTTATTAAATATGTTCTGGGTATAACCAGTTCTTACTCGAACATTCTGAAACAGGCCTTTAGTAACCACTTTGTAAAGTTATATTATCTTATTTTTATTATGGGATTTTGACGTAACACGCACAAGCGCACCAGATGTTAAGCGGTTACCTCTGAATATAGCAGATGCAATTAGTCACAAGTGACGAACAACACTGAGCCCATCACCCCATACAGATGTTAAGTCTCAAATATGTACTTACAGGTTCTCAAGAACTGCTACTTTTATTATTTAATATACTAATTTTAAATTAATGTTGTCTCAGCTACATTCTTACGACATTGGACATACGCAGGTGTTCGCTTTAGCCAATATTGACAATATTTTCATCTGTTTTACAAGTATTCATACTTTATTATTATGTACTAGCAACTCTAGTAACCTGTCTTTAAAATTACTTTTGATTTTCTGATGTACTGTGGCTTTCCCCGAGAGTGGATAAATTTTCTCATCAGAGACACCTCTCGTAATTTGCGTATTTAATTGTCCTGCATTCGTGCCAACTCTATCAAGGGCAAAGTGCTAAGTGTCACTATAACATCCGATCATTCATTATGAATTTATGTTAACGGTGGCATTACAACGTGCGCCGCAACCGAGTTAACTAGGTATTGAACTATTGGAAAGATAAGCGCCTAAAACAAATGTAAAGTTTAAATAAACCGGTCCTAATCGTGGTCTCAACATCAATCTCAGTTTTCAAGACCTGGTCACCAACTTAATGCAGTCGCTAATTCATAAGCATATCGAGGACCCTAAATCTAAATACTGTTCTTAAAACTTGAGATTGGTTTTTGGTATCAGCTGATATCGAAGTTTCAAATATTTTCATAGTAATGATTTATTAAATAGTTCAGCATGTTAATATGCCACTTGAGAGCATATCCAAAGCTGAGGTCGATATATTAACAGGAACCTAGTTTACATACCAAATATCACCTTTTTTTTAAGTATCCACAATTTTATTGCAACCTTTGTCCTACTTTTGTTTATAATACAGTCCAATACAATTGTCACACAAGCCAAATATTTTTTGTTTTTTTGCGAGATTTTAATAAATTCATAATATAGCAGCGGTGTATATAAAAATTATCTGTCTTACGCATAACATAAATAAGAGTAGTATTTTTGTTTATAAATATACGCAACGGAAATTTAAAGGGCACTGACTCACAATTCCAATCATCGTCTCCATTTTAGTTATAGAGATGCAATAAATATTTCATGCTTCTTATTCATGGGTCAAGTAGCGAACTTTTAAAATCATCCAACGTAAAAGGACTCTTATTATACTCACAATAAATGCCATGAAGAGCACACGGTATTCCTGTACCCCACCAACGCAGAATCCAAGCACGACCCTGCATAGATCGATGAAGAATCTCATAAACGTATGGTAGAAAGCCTGCACTGTGATCTCTAAAGTCGTCTCGCAAAGGATGAAAGCCATGATGCTCGGCATGCGTCGCCTCAGGAAATCGCGCAGTAAATGTATCGGATCCACACTCGGACTGATCGTTGCGTGATTGGCCTGTGAACAATACATAATGTCAACAATGAGCAGTCGTAGTCTACCTGTCTCACCATATTCCACTCATTAAGCGATTCAGATCATTTATTGCCTCCATAAATAGTACAAGTTGTTATAATATGATAAATTTACAAATCCCGTCCCGTTAATTGATATTGAAAAATACGAATGCTGAATGTTCTGAAATTATACTAACAGAATAGTAAATTTTAATAATATGTGATTAAGAACCAAATTCGCTTACCAATCTGTTGAGGAAGTCTTCTTGCCGCGTCAGTAGAATAGTAGCAACGACATCGGCCGGAGATCTCCCTGAGACGGCCTGAGCTCGCGCCGCGTTGCCCAATCGTACTATGTACTGGCGCATTTGGATGCGAACCAAGATATACTCGCGCGGCATCGACATGATTTCGGTGTTAGGTTCAACTGGATAATTCACCGATGAGAGGTATACTACACGGGCCTGCGAAATGAAAAACATTTTATTATTGTAACTTTGTAATTTTTGCATTGGTTCTCGTTCTTTCAATGTAAGCTACCGTGTTGAATCACAGTTCAAAATCATCCCTTTTTCCTTTTCATACTGTCTTATCCCAGTATTGTATGTATGGTCGTCGTTTTCGTGAATTAGAATCTATACTGTGAAATGTCGGCGTTTTTTATCCCACAAACGTGCTCAGCTTGAAAATGATCTATGAATTATAAACCTAAGTCGTTATTACAACTCTTCTGGGTATCAAGCTAGAAAATGGGACCTATTACTAAAGCTCCGCTGTCTTTTCATCCCCCATATAAAGAATATCAGTATCTTTGGAACCTTATAGGTATACAGTTGACATTTTCACAAAATATGTGTTTGTATGGCAGATTGAATAATAATAATATAAAAAGGTCTTTATACTTTATTGGTGTATCGTACCACATTCTATCGCGAGCGTTCATGTACAACCTTGATTTGACTTTAGTCCAAACAATAATGGTAATAGAACATTATTGTTTATTTAATGGTAATGGTAATAAAACACAAACAATAATGGTAATTTTTTCATGTGTTGTCAATTACAACTTCAGTGTACGAGTCCAACTTTAATTTGGCCGGTTTAGTTTTTTCTAACACACAACTGCAAGAGTGCAACACGAAAATTCATTGTTAGACGCTGTCTAACGACCGCCAGTTATCATATCGAAATGAGATCGAATTATCATGTGATAGCATTGCCTTTTGGGAAAGGAAAACCTTTGAAGCTGGCAAAACTACCGACAACAGTCTGACAGCGCGAGATGAATACGGCGAGAAACCATTCATATTTGTTGGAGTACAATGTATGCTTATCCAAATCTTAGGAACTAAGTAGACGCCAATGTCAATAGATTTTTTTTTCTGGCCACTCCGTGCCGTCAATATTTTTCTCTCTGCTTCCTGCTGTGCTTGTATTGACGCATTTACTGTGTCTCTAATATGAAATTAATATTATCTACAGAATAAAGAAGACTTTTAATTACATCACAGCTCATAACCCGTCAAAACATTCACACTCTTCTCGGTAGTTCTCGGGGCTTGGGTGAGGGTGGGGCATCAAAAAGGCCCTAAATTTTTCCTTTGTGAATCCCCACCAAGGGTCACCAGCCAAGAGTCTACCTACTCGTAGCAGGACTTGCCAACACTATATGAACCAGTTCATAGCCGCCATTTGAGGGTGATAAAAAACAGATTCACTTACGATGGTAACCATGAAAGCATTGCAAGCACCCACGATCGAAACACGGCTGCTAAGGAGCCGCATCATGGTCACCATATGTTGCTGGAAATAAAAAATACAAGTTTAGTTTTTAACTTATGGAGAATTAAAACGTTTTGTCATGAACAATCGATCATGAACAAATCACGATTGTTCTTAATAAGTTGTATATTTGTACATAACTCATGTAAAAAGAATGAATGTTGGTGGTTTAAAAATAAAGCTTATTCAGTCTGTACAAGAGTTCTACGATACTAACCGTGGTGAAGTTTGTATTGCGGAACCTGAGACGGTCGATATCCAACGCACTCATGCTCGAGGCGCGCCGGCGCAGTTGATCGCTGTGACGATTCTGGTATGCCAACCTGTACAACAAACATAATGTTTTGCTTATCCCACATCTGGGGTATGTGGCAAAAATTGTATAGATTGCGCCTTCAGTTTGAAGGCCAGCCGTTTCAAAACCTCCCTGAAATTCCTTGGTCCACGGCTAATAACGGCGTGAAGATGGACATAGGTTGCATGCGAAATGAAAAGCAATACTTAGTTTTGGGAATTTCAAATTCTGGACCAAAAAGCATCATTATTATACTTGAAATAAGGGAGAACATAATTTAATTGAAAAATAAATTACATTCGTACATTTGACGAAAAAAAATGTCTCACCGTATAATAGCATATCTGCGTTCGTATTTTGATACGACAAACAATCAGATAAGTTTGATTTAATCAAATTTTTCATTGTAATATTAGACAAGTAACAGTACAATAAATTATTATGTAAAATTAACTCGAGGTTTCGCGCGGTCGTAACAGCGGCAACATCACGTCTGTTTATTCTGCGGTCAGCTGGTGTAGATGTTGCAGGCGGTCAGAACACTACATTTACAACAACCAGCTTTTTCGCACTGCCGCAATCAACAAGATCTTTCGTGGCCAAACAAAGACAAAATAATAAAGTCATAAAATTAAACACTTTTTGCCAAAACGTTCGAGGCCACAAAACTAACTACCAACGTTTTTTTTTTTTTTTTTTTTTTCCTGATAGGTTAGCCTTTGACCACTATCTCACCTGATGGCAAGTGATGATGTGGTCGAAGATGTTCAAAGGTTCAGGCTAACCTAGAAGTACTGGCTCTCAAGGACAGCTGCCGGAACACACCGTTAGGTGCTTGGCGACAGATTTTCTACTTGAGGGTGGTAGCTAGCCAGGCGGGCATTCGCAAAATGCCCTACCACCATGCAAAGTTCTTCCTGCTATTCTAATCAGGAAGTGCTATTATGAATATCTATTTCCGACTCTTACTGATTGTAGTTGGAAATCAGTTCTTGAAATAAATGACACTATTATGGCCACAGACTGCTTGTATGAAATTGTGCACACTTGCTATGCCCAAAAAAGACGTAAGAATTGTATGACTACGCGTTTTCCAGTATGGTTTTCCAGCGATATTATGAATGATAACAGTGTTAAAATCAAATTGCACAAATTCTGGAAACAAACCAATAACGATGCCAACTACAAATTATTTTCAAGTCTAAGACCTAGTCTGAAATTGCGTGTTGAAACAGCATACAACTCCTATTTAAAACAAATAGAAAATTACATAAAATCAAATCCACGCGAATTTTGGCGTCACGTTTCAAATTATAAGAGTATGAATGTATTTCGTATTTTTTCTAGCATTAGAACGTACTTTGTCTCGTGAGGGGACTAGCTAGATGACACTATTGAATTCGAAGTGGCTCCTGACTAGGGCATATAAGGCAGAAATTGCAATTTTAAGAAAGGCAGTTTGTTTTTCTGCTCAAGACCTCTCTCGATTTTCATCATGATTTTCTGCCTGAAAAAGGTAGCCTTTTTACCACTACAATGTTCTTGTAGCAAAGATTTAACATGTTAGATTTATGTACCTGCGTTCAGAGATACGATTGCGACCGTGCACACTGTCGCAATTCAGGAATCGGTCGTACACCATGTTCGCCACCGCGATGTGGTGAGCGCGCGAACTGCTCAGCCGGTTGCGCTCCGGTCCCGAGTCTGTACAATAAAGCAATTAAAAAGTTTTTTCCAAGCTTTTCTTAGTTCATTTCACAATTCTATCATTTTGTTCTAAGGCTCATTGAGTTGGAGAATGAGTTGACAGTAATAAAGTAACAAACAACCATTGGGTTGGAAACTTGGTACCAAAGTATTTTTATTACAAAATTTGAAGGTTACCTTTGGTACAACATATTAATAACATAAAATCTAAAAGGTTCATTATTTACACAAATCATTACATGTTTATAGATAGATATTTAAGTGTATTCCTGCAACACTGCCACGGGACTGGCCCTCCTTTCCCACTTTATCAACCCTCCTGTTTCATGAATTGATAGCCACAAATTAAAATTACAGTTATTCAAACTTTCAGTCATACATAAAATCTTCAATCCTGTTTTCCGGAAGGTAAGGCAGACTACGGATTTCCCCTTGCTATTACACCTTTACTTTTCTCTTGCTACATTCTTTCTTATCACATTCATCATACACACCAATTGGTTGAGGGTACTCATGACTTGACTCTTCTATAACATCTTCAATCTAGCCAGAATACGTTCGTCTAATCTTCCCCGTCGAACTGCTCCATTCACAATCGCCATGTATGTATACACTTGCTTAGTCAGTCTCCATTTGCCCAACCATTGTGGCTTAACTACCTCGCCATAACTTTCTCGTCTAACATTCGGCACTAACACCCCTTAATTTACTTAATGGTAATAATAGTGAACTTACTGGTATTACGTCGGCGTTGGTCAGCTTGGCTCAACGTCCGAGCACGGGCCATTGAAGACAGCCGCTCAAGCCGTTCTTGCCCTCCTTGGGCAACAGTTGGCATACTGTCCAAAATGTCATTTACGCCAAAACCCATACCCCAAGACCAGTCACTAGTCCTACCCGACGCGGACGGTTGCTCATTGATATGCATAGTCGCGTTAATCGGCGTAGCAGTGATTGTGACTGTGGCGGCCGTTGTCGTTGTTGTAAAACTGGTGCCAGGGTTTGCATGACTTGTACCGGTGTTCACGTGACCTGTTCCAGTGCTAGCGCGGGCGGTTCCAGTGTTGGAGGTTCCAGTGTTGGAGGTTCCAGTGTTGGAGGTTCCAGTGTTGGAGGTTCCAGTGTTGGAGGTTCCAGTGTTGGAGGTCCCGGTGTTGGAGGTCCCAGTGTTGGAGGTCCCAGTGGTGGAGGTCCCAGTGGTGGAGGTCCCAGTGTTGGAGGTCCCAGTGTTAGCTGCCCTAGCGTTGGAAGTAGCGGTGCTTCCCGAGACACTTGTGGCATTTGGCGTATTGAAAGCCAGGTGGAGTTCTTGTTGTTGACGGGCTACGTCCCGCACTATGTCTCTGAAGAAATCGGGCGTGTAGCCGTACGCTGTCATATCGGGAATTTGCGGGTAAGATGGCACGAACACTGTAGAAGACACAATTTTACATTGGAAATGTTATAGTAGGTATATTACATGCTTAATTTATTAAACTATCTTTGTTATGTATGAATTAGCAATACTACGAAAAAGCATGCTTGTATGCTCCAATGCAGTAATTGTATACCAAATAATGGTTTTCATTTGCTCGAAAATAGAACGCTTTTGTGGTGCGATTTCAATTAACGAGTGCGCGTTTCATGTACGTGCTCATTGCGTTAGTGTGTGTGCTTGACGTTACATGTTTGCATGTATTGTTAGTTTGTGTGTATATGAAAACAAAAAATCGCACGCAATTGTAATTACAAATTACAAAAACTAGACTGCGTGTTTTAGGCTTAAGAAGTTAACAAGACCAGAAGTTTCAACACTATAAAATTGAGTAGTAGCGAAAGAAAGGCAACAATAGTGGAATCACGATGGGTTTGGGTGAAATATGATGGAAATCTCATTCACACAGAAATTAATATGTTTCAAGGAGCTTCATAAAGAAACAGTTATCCTCGATAAAGTTTGTAATACTTACAGAAATTTGTGAATAAAACATTCATAGCAGCTGTATTTAGTCTTTCAGCTAAATTTAGAGTCAACTTGGCATTTTCCATCGATAAATGTTTAAAGAGACATTTATGACAAACAATCATTACATAGAAAATATGCTCAAGTACGCTAAACAAATTAGATGTTAGTAAAAAAAACTGTTCAAGTGAAACAATTTAGCTCTTGGAAGCTTCTTAGCCTTTGTGTCTGTTACCTTAACTCTTGTGTCTGTACAGAGTAGCTGTGAAGGAGTGTTCCAATTTTGATGTGATATTTATAATACCTGGAGGCTGATTCTTAGCCTTTTGGCTTAATTCGGTTTTACAATTTCCAAGCATCTACAGCTCTATATCGCTTATTTGGATGTCATTATACAGTTTCTAGAAGCTCGAGTCAAATTGCGATGACTCTACAAGTAGAGTGTGATATGGGCAGGAAGATGCTTTAGTCTCTTAAAGCAGTAATTATCATGCTCACCTCCGCCTTCATGCACTGTGATGCCGTCATGGTGGATTGAAGTAACTCTGACTCCTGGGGCATACACAGGGATCCCGTCGGTGCCATAGGTGTATTCAGTCATGGTGTGGTCAATATATGGGACTGGAAGGGGACCAAATTGTGTACCATACAATGCACCGTATCCAGGGCCGCCGTATCCAAGGCTGCCGGGGTATCCAGGGACAGCACCAGCCTGACCACCAGCTCCAGCGTCAGTTGGAGCACCGGTATGAACATGCATCGGAACACCGGTTGGAGCTTGGTTGTGACCATGGATCGCGGCACCGGCTGGGGCTTGGTTGTGAACATGTATGGCAGCACCGGCTGGGGCAATGTTATGACCGTGTATTACGCCACCCATTTGAGCATTGTTACGACCATGCATCGCAGCACCGAATGAGGCATTGTTATTACTATGCATTGCAGCACCGGGTGGGGCGTTGTTAGGGCCACGCGACGCAGTACCGCTTCGGGCATTGTTATGAGCATGCATCTCAGAACCGGTTGGGGCATTGTTATAACCATGCATCGGAGCACCTGTTCGAGCAGCGCCGGTTCGAGCGTTATTAGGGCCCTGCGTCGCAGCACCCGTTCGGGCATTGTTAAGAACATGCATTGCAGCACCGCTTGGGACACTGTTGAGAACATACATCCCAGCACCAGCCGGTCCACTGGTATGTGCATGCACTCCAGCGCCAGTCGGGCCACTGGTATGTGCATGCATTCCAGCACCAGAAGGGCCACTGGTATGTGCATGCATTCCAGCGCCAGTAGGAGCACTAGTATGCACATGCATCCCAGCACCGGTAGGGGCACTGGTATGAACATACATCCCAGCACCAGGTGGGGCAATGTTATGAACATGCATTGCAGCGCCTGGCCCAGTAGGAGTCCAAAAATAGGAGCCGGCCGGGGTTCCAATGTTAAGGCCAACATTCTCTCCACCGGCATTAGGTCCAGGTCTGAACGTCGTGTTATATATACCGGGGCGCGCTCCAGGTGTTGGTGGCACTTGTCCAAACGTTTGGCCTTCCATTCTTCCGGGTTGGTAGGTTACATTGGGAGCTTGACCCGGCGGTGGGGCGGCATACGGATGAATCTCCTCCATACTCATGACGACTTCTACTCCAGGGTGAGCTTGGCTCAGCGTACGCAGAATGTTCTCGATATCTGCGACATACAAAATAGTAAATTGAGTTAGTGTTACTATAGAAAAGGTCATTCAAATTTTCACTTTCGATTCGAAACCATCGTTAACTGCAGAGTTTCAGAATGGTGACCGATTTCACAAAATACACATTAACACTGATCCGTCTGCAGCAAAATGAACTAAGTGGAATCATAATGGCAAAATTCATAAAAAATAGGGTAACCAAAAATATTGTCACTAATATACCATTTCGATTATCGGGTTACAAATATCATATTCATATATATGCTTTCTGTTATGTTTTAATTTCATATTTCTTATTAATCATAATAAAGGTAGAGAAGCTCACGATAATTTCGTATCGAAACTAACAAAAGTAGAGGTGGTACGCTTCTTATGCAATTCGGCACACTTTACTCCAAGCACATGTTTTGGAATGAGGACAGTGAGGAAAGCTGTTACCAACGGCGCTGTAATAAGTGAAATCAGTGAACAAGTGAAACTTTAAACAAACAGCGCCGCATTGCTACTTAAAGCTGTGGATGGCACTACAACTATCAGACGCGCGTTTTGCTCGTCACTTGTCTAAATAACTTAATGTTATGTATATACCTACCATGAGTAGCTCCTACTTGAATTGTGATACCAAAACCGATATGGTTTTCGCAATTTACAACTACATTATACAAATTTTAAACTAAAACTCTAACTAATACTAAATGACATACATATTATACTATAGTACATTACTGCAGTGGCCGGCGCAACAGATATTGAAAGATTAAAGGGACAACGAGAGCGAGCCAAAGGACACGTTCTTGAATCCATCAAAGCCAATGCAACCCAAGACTTGTTAATAACTTTTTATAGGACAATTAATGTGCGGTAACCTAAACTATGCAGTACCCAACTATGAAACCGCAACTACCAATTCCAAAATAAAAGTTGAACTACTGTAATTTATCACAAGCAAATGTGTCAATGTTCTGTTTTTCACCAACAGCTT
Source organism: Plagodis pulveraria (assembly GCA_963890685.1). NCBI lineage: Eukaryota > Metazoa > Arthropoda > Insecta > Lepidoptera > Geometridae > Plagodis > Plagodis pulveraria. The sequence continues at coordinate 9,648,783 of OY982949.1, read as the reverse complement.
TGTCAACTAGTCATTAAACAACTGTAAACGGTGTCCCGACGTTTCAAACCAATTAGTCACCCCGTGACAACGATCACTGCGTGTATGAAACGGGACAACAATAATGATAAATATACGCGATTTAAACCGTTTAATTACTGTGTATAATAATCGCGAAAACCTAAGACAAATTTAAATTATTTGACACATCGATCTCTTTTTATTGTCACTTTGAAAACTAAGTTGCTTAACCAGGTATTGTCTGTAACGTCCATACTGAGCCCTAAACTTCTTCGTAACTGGTTCGCATGCAGTAAGTTTTTCATTATTGTGTTACCTTGTAATTTTTTTTCTTTAAAGACCTTTAATTTCTCGAGATTTATAGCGAACATTCTACGGTTGTAGAAACCCTTTTAGAGGATTAACAGAATTTAACTAACGCATGACTGTTGCTTTCTGTGGGAGATTATTTCTAGACAATCCAAACCCAACAACAGAAGATCTAAGGTAAAAAAACGGAATCCCAAATAATACTCCTGAATAAGTCCCCCCATAAACTTTCTTCACGATACCCTTGAAATGAACATAAAAGTCCCATATGGTTTTTTTCCTCGTAGTTGGAAGACTGCTTTATTAGGTCTATTGTGAATTTAACTAAAAACATCCTACAGATAAGAGCTACAAATAATTATGTAAAGAAATGTAAGTCGAACTTAAAACTGGAGATCATAAAATCTTACCGTGGCGGGCGTGTTTTAAAAGTGTGTACCTTAAAGCGACCAATCGGAAACGATCATTTCTGAACGTTAAATCAAATGACCATACCAATTGAATTTTGAAGATGTGCGCGTTTTGTTAATTGTGAACTTGATGATTCCGAAATCAAAACGGTACCTGTATGAGAGTTACATTTCTTTACATATTTACTTGTAGAATCCGAGAGATTACTAGACCAACGATTTCCGGATTGCAGCCAATTTACCTCCCTTGAGAAAATTGGTAGTATCAGATGCTACAATCATTTCTCCAAAGTTGTTCCCGCTTTATAGTCTATAATGTAAACTGTTTTACCGATAAATTGACTATCTGACAATTTATATCTTACCCTAAAATATTTGTACTATAAAACCATACTACTGTACTATGTAGGTACTATAATAGTACTTACCAATTATTTTGCTCTATTTTTTAGAATAGCCGGAATTATCACGGGCCACACCAAACGTGGGTTATTTTTAAGTGACTTCCTACTTTGCTTGAAATGAATGAGGCAAAAGGAAAACTTTTCTGAGCAAGATTCTCCGTAAAGCGATGGCATGTATACAATACAGTTTGAAAAGACTTTCCAAGCTTGGCTTATAGGCGTCATACTCAATATACTCAAAAGTCTACATTTGGGGTGATGTTTTCTGTTTCACTTTTTCTGCTGATCGTTCAAATACATGTCATATTTTACATTTGAGAGTCACAAACCACATTTGGTCCTAAAATTTCGCTTCTTGCCAACAGTCTTATCAATTCTCGAATACAACAACGCAAATGATAGAAAAAGTGAAGCCTGATGAATTTTAGTGATTTGATTTTAATGAAATTAAGATAAACTGCATATACTACGCACTGGAGCGCAGCCCTAGACATGTCAACCACTTCATACAACGCTATATCTAGTTGTAAACGCATTTATTACTTCTTTCACCGTTGAGAATCAACATGCAAACCAAACGATGCAGTTATAAGTTCAAAAGCGTAAAAATCTCAAACTGTTATTTTAAACACTAGGTTCAATAAAATCGTGCTATACGGACACAAAAGGGGAGCCGAGGCCCTTATCTTAAAATTATCTATTCACCAGTTGCGGCAAGCATTTTAAAGCTAATTTAGAAAGTTGCATGGGTAGTTAGTATTTTTTGATCAATAGGTAAAATGGAATGCTTTCATTAGGTGAGTCGTTCCACACGTTCAATGGTATCCCAAGCATGGTGAGAGTGATCCGAGCTTCAAGAGGCAGAAAAACTGTCTAAGCACGAATAATTTGCGAGATGTACAATTGTCCAAACCGCATATGACTAAAATGCAAAAGGAGGTTAAAGCTGTGTTAATTTTATCTCCTCGCAAGTATATTAGTATTAGGACAATAGGCTTACCCGTGAATACACGCGGTTGACTGGTCTGATTTGCAGCTTGCTCTTGACCTTGAGGCAGCGCTTGAGACTGACTTTGAGCCTGACCTTGCTCTTCACCCATAGACTCATCTTCTCCCGGGCCCTGATTGCCTTGATTTAGTTGGCTGCGGAAATGCCCGTGGTGCAGGTTTGAAGCAACGGCAGCCAGGCCGTCAAGAAGAGCAGTATCGATGGGAAGCGCTATCGGTACTCTGGTTTCAATGTCAACTTGATACGTTATAGGCTCGGGGTTATTTTGAGGCGGTGGATGAGTATTCGTACCGGTGCCTGGTTGCAATTCGACGGGCTGGCCGACGTTAGCAGTAGCAGTTGGTGGCGGCGCGGGGTACGCAGGTGGAGACGTGGGGTACCCCGGCGGCGGCGCTGTGAACCCGGGAGGCGGTGCGGGGACTCCAGGTGGTAAAGTAGAGATCCCGGCGGGCAGGGTGGAGGCCGCGGTAGCAGCGGTGCCGGTGTTAGCGTACAGAGTACGGTACGGGATCACCTCCCCTAATGGCACCGTGATATGCACTGGAGGCCTCGGCGGAGCAACCACCGGGGCGTTCGCAATGCGTATCTCCCTGGGCCGACGTTGCATCACGTTTATTTGGCCCTGTAGACAAAACAACTTTTTATAGTATTTAACTATATCATGACATTAAATTGATAACGACGAAAGATCACGGTGCCAATGTAACGAAAATATGTTTTGGATCATATATCATATACTAATAAAATATAAACATAATAATGTATCTGAAATGGAATTTTAACCTCATTACTCATAGTAATACTACTATTTTCTTAGAAGGAAAATTAAAAATCAGAATTATAAAGCTGTAACTGACAGCCGCATTGTGAGTTTTTTATGGTCAGCTATGCATCAAAATATCCCTTTACAAAATCCTACCGTAAATTCCTGCAGGAATTCACACTGGTATTTTAAAATTTAAAGTTACTCTGTGCGTTTGTATCATTTTTATTGCGAAGTGTCCAAAGAATCTTATTGATCTCTTAACATCCGCCTTGGACGATATCGTCAATTTTTATTGTTATAATTATCTACGATGCGCATGGGTTGATATGTAATAACGAGAGACGGACACAGGCAAATATTTTCGACATAAATCTTATACTTCATAAAATACAGTACTAGTAGATACGACTCATGTGGGGTGCCTAGGTTGAAAATGCAAAAGATATACAGACATGTCAATGTTTTGCAGAAAACAAAAATAAAAATATAACAAATTTCACAAATAGACCATAAAATACAAATTTGAACATTGAATGTATGTCCGTTGAGTTGTGTTCACCGATAACCTAACGCTTCGCTTTGCTCGTCGTCGCACCTATACATTACTATTTTCCGACTACATCTGCGTTTTGGAATAAATAAAAGAAATAATACATATATGAATACTGAATCTTCAGGGTTGAATTATCAGGTATTTTCTTAGGTGAGAAAAGACTTACCTGCAGTGGCTGTTGACTCCGGTTGGTAGTATATCCGATTGCAAGACGCGGGTGCGAGCCCGACATCTCCAGGCTGATGTCACTCAGGGCGTGGTACGCATGCGCGAAGCTATGCATCACGTCGCATACCAGCTCGATCACATTCTGCCGGTGGCGGCGTTCTTCTTGTGTGAGCTACATTTCAACAAACAATTTAAACGCAAATCTTAAGTCGTGACAACCGGTGACAAATATTTCATACTGGAGAAAGTCAATCGCCATAAATCTAATAGTGTTTTCTGGTAGCTGTCCTTGAGAGCCAGTTCTCAGAGAACTACGACCACATCATTGGAATAGTGGTCAAGTAATTTGTTCGTCTTGGTCACAGTAACAACTTACACAAAGCGTTCAAGCCTTAATAACTTTTGAGCCCGATGGCATTGCAACATTAACACTTGTCAGTTTTCAACGGATATTGACATGTTTTGAAGTGCAAAACTCTATGAAATAGTGAAAATGAAACTTTTCCAAACACTTGGTGTACCTCTGCTTAGAACATAGATCTGATCCCCACTCATTGCGTATAAGTTGTTGGATGTTAAATCTGACGTGCCTGTGTAACTATACTACACCACTTATCCTCTTGCTGCTATACAGAAATCAGCATTAACAACCGAAAGCAAGCAGACGAAAGCACGGCCTCTTCATATTTTGTGAATGTCTTTGTAAATGTATCTACATAAGTAATTTGTGTGTGCGTGACGAGAACGCATCATCAGTCTCGAGCGTGCAGTCGTTTTTGTCTATGGAGAGGCACGCCTTAAAGTGTAAACAGATCTTTACCGATACTGGTAAAAACAGTTTAGCGACGTGTCGAAGTCGCTTATATATAAATGTTACATTACCTGAGCTACGTCCCTGTCTCGTAATAATCGCAGATAGTATAGGCGAAATGGTGAAAATTCGGCATGGAACCGATCCAATTCCTCGACCATACTAGCGAGGTCTCGTGGTCTACTCATGATGGGCCGCATCGGCCGCGGTGTTCTGCGGAAATAAGATTACAATGAGTCGCTTTCACACGTGCATAGTGGTGGCTGTTGATCGTGTAAATAAATCATCATCTTAATTCTTCTGTCTCACGTTAACTGTGATAGCAAAGCATGTCACGCAGTCCATCTATCAGCAGCCCACTTTCGCCTTCTTCTACAATATTAGTCTTTCTCAACACTCCTCAAGTAGCTGTTTGGAAGTTAAACACGTATCACATCACATTTTACAATAGCATGATATCATAACTAACCTGAGGCGGTGCGGCGACACCAAGAGAGCAGGCACGTCACTGTGTAAATCATTCTGGAACATTTCCGGCTGCGAAATAAAACAAAAGATTATTTTTTTATCCATATAATTAGTATCTCAATAAAATCTCAATAACATTAAATTGTTTTTAATGAGACTACAAATTTAACAGCATTTTTATATAATGTTTAATGAGATACTGCCCAAATTAAGCATAAAAAATAAACACAACTTTTCGCTTTCATTTCATCATATGAAATGAACAGACGACTAAATTGATATTACCGCACACGAATAACATAAATACTGTAAAGCGCTACAGCACTTAGTAGAACAAACAGATAGATCAAATTTAAGGTGAATGTTAGTAGCGTAGTAGACACTGTTGAAAATAAATAATTGCTAGATTACGTGAGTAAGGTAGCCCGTCGAAGGACTAGGTCTGTAATACCCTGCTCTCAGCTAAGGATATGCATTCAAGTTCAAACACATCTTTGAGACATCACTGTTATGACACTGAAACCCAATCTGAGATTTCAAGAGCGGTCTTGAGATGGGTCATAAGATGCTTATTCCTGAGAACGGCATTAAGTGAGATGGTGATTGTGTTATTAAAGGTGGATTTAAGCTGGTGACAAGATCTTGAGAGCTTGCCAGCTGAAATCAGTTTTAAAACCACGTTTGAGACCTGTTTATTAATACAGGCCTTAATTATATTACGAAATATGTTTTGAGGACTGCATTTATTTTTTAAATTAATAACTTAAATGTATCTATGTACATACGTCTAATGATCTAAAACGATACTTATACTAGAAATGGAATCAATCTGGTAAAACAAAATTCGCAGACTTCTGTCCATCATATCTAAGAAATTTACTTTACGTTTAGCATTTTTAATTATGCAGTAACTGTGATCAAACTTTTTAACAAAATCTTCCAAGTTAAAAAGAGAAAATTGAACAACCTAATCAATTCTATATAGACGAGATTCCAACTGGCACAACGTCATATTTATTGAAGCTAATGTTAAGAATGTCTCAATGTAAACCACACTACATCACAGACCTGGACAGATGATACCGAAACATCTTGCACCAAGGTGCCCCACAGGCAATTGTGGAAGACTTATAATTTAATTTGCGCTGGATCAGCTGGAGGAGTATTTATAGAATATTATTTACTGCCCTTTCATTCATGATTGTGCTTACACAAAGGAATACTATGATGAAATGTGCAGTGGTTTATGACCCTATTTCATAACCTCCCCAAATTCCACCATAGTAATGGACAATGATTCGTATCAATGGGCATCCAAATTGTTGCTGTCACTAATAAAATAATTAAAACCATTGAACCCACGATACTTCATAGACGCATTGGGAATAGTGGCCATAAAATAATTAGACTACCACCATATCACTGCCAGTACAACGAAACTGAATAGATATAAGCTCAAATCAATAGTTAGTTATTGTATTAATTACCTCTTGAATGCAAAAATGCACTTTTTAAATATGGGTATGTTATTTTGATTAATTTGCTCAATATACTAATGTCTAAAATCATGTTGTACTTTTACAGGCTACAAAGAACGCCTAAATTAGTATAAAGTAGTTAGGTATTTTAGAGCGGTTTTACCTACCCTTCACCGTGAAGAAAATGAAAAATATGCTGAATTAAGCATGTTTCCACGTTACCATGGATGACTGGCACAAAGTGCTGGAGATATAAATATATAATGGATGTCTGTACATCCCGAATTTAATTTTTAAAGCAATATGAATTATTAATATTCATAGTTCAAGTAATAGTAGTGAAGTTTAAAAGTTACTCAATTAAAATGTACATCACTTGGATGCTAAGTTTATGTAATTCTTATTATACTGGTTGAAATGATGGATTTAGAGTATAATAAAATAAGTAAGAAGTGTTATCGATAAATACTGACACATCGAGATCATATAAAATAAACACAGTAACAGCTAACGAGCTAAATCAGTAAATTATAATAGAAACTGAGTTCATATACACATATTTAATATAAGAAGAATGTGAATATATCAACAATACTGCGGTAGGTGGTGTGGAATTGATAACTGAATGTGCTCCACTCGTGTTTAATTTTCGCAGACACAAAATTTGTACAAGCTATTACCTGTATCTACTCTATTCACATCCACACGCACGAATGCTAAGCGAAGTCAATGAACGGCTATCACAGACACAACAAAACAGCTGTTTCGCCTACCGATTCTGCTCTGGTCGATCTTTGGCGGCTTGCGACAAAAGAACGCGCGACGTGATAACACAATACGGTGTACCTAGATACCTAAAACTCAATACAATAGGTACCTAAATAAACTTTAAACTAAAAATACTGTAAGTGAGTAAAATTTTATATTATTATGAGTATAACCTAAAGAGAATCGTTTGGCTATCAAGCAAGGCATTCGGCAGGCTAGCCAGAGTGTCTGGTAACCTGATACAATCGCAAATACCGCCACTGCCTCCGCGTCCGTCGGAATAAGTACGCGGAACAACTGTTTTGTCCCAATGACAGCGTATTATTCACTTCCCGTAGCGCTCGTACGTTCTTGTGTGAATGGAGTAAACCGCAGTGGTCATAGCTATCATGCGCAAAGGCACAGCTTAGACAATAGTTAGAACTGATTTTGGGTATATGAAAATTAGTGGAACATATTCAGTTATCCATTTTACCTCACCCTCCGCAGTATTGTTTATATATTAATATCCTCCTTATATATTCAAAATAGAAAAAGCGGTCATGCTTGTGCTAAACGATAACATCACACTCTCGAAACCTTTTGACGTTTTGCGATTTAGGGTTATATCGATTCTATATTCGAAACATTTAAGAACGTAACATAGTCAGTTTGAAGAATATAACGTGAAGAATGATGATCCATGATGGTTAGGGCTATAGTTATTGGGAAAATATTTGAGGCGATAATCGTCATATACTAAAACTCGTTATAAAGATTTTGAAATTAATTTACTACACTGAGAAAAATCTTAAGTCAAGTAAGAGTTGTGAATTCATCTTACGTATTTACAATTCAACGGTAAAAGGTCAAATTCGATTTAAGCCTTTAAGTCGTTTTTCTCAGTGTATGGTTCAGCTTTCAGGGCTACGTTGTGGACTGGTGATGCGAACATAGAAAGGGTACACGACACGAAACGATGTAACACGTTATTTAAGCATATCGCTCATCGCCGATGCGTGTAGTATCGGTGTAACCTAATATATATCAAATATACTACGAATAAATATGTATAGAAATGTAAGTCAAGTTCAATAACAGCAAAACGCAAACCTTACCGCAATGGGCTTGGTTTAATCAGTGTAACGTGCAACGCAACAACATTACCTTGACGGACCAATCGGATGCGATCATTTCTAAGCGACAAATCAATTAACCAATCCATTTGAATTTGGAAGATTGTGTTTACTTAAGTTTAGAACTTGACGAATCCGAAGTCAAAGCGGTTACTGTATGAGAGTTAGTTTACATATTTATTCGTAGTAATGTTTTAGATCAGTCTTTATAGGTGGTTAAAACTGATGATTTAATATCTTAAATTCAAACTGCATTTTTGTAAGTAAATAAATTCAGTGACCTAGAGCGAAATCGTTTTCGTGCGGGTGCGGGTCGAAGTTTAAATTTGCATGAGGACATTTGGGTATATTGATCGAGGTAATCAGCACTGATGGATATAATGGTGACGATATCCGCTTTGTTATGAATTTCAACAGCAATCAGCATCGCCATGTATACGATGCGGATACGTATCAGTATTTATGGACAGTCCGCGTTGAATTGTCAATCAATGGGGTTTCGAAAGGAGTTTCGCATCCGCAAGAGAACGATATCCTCCGGGTAGGTATTAAATTATTGTAAGTGATTTCATTAATAAAGCTAAAGCCCTTGTTATTTTATTTGCACTCGTCATATCACATTATTACCTCTTGTGGAGCGGCAGTTGTTTCACTTGAGGGCAGTTCCAATGGAGCCGGGGTGTCGATATCCATAGGCTGTACGCGATCCCTGACCGTTTCTCCATTATCTTCCTACAGTAAGCACATGAACAACATAATTAACTAAACACATTATCATGCAACTATAACCGGGTTGATAAGTTGTAACTAAGTATTATTAATATTTTAGCCTTATACTAGGTCGCACCTCATAATTATGTACCCATACCAGTTGGTGGTTCAAAATAAATTAAAGAGATAATGATAAATTATACTTTTTATCACACTGGAATTTAAGTGAAGAAGCCGTCTAAGACTAGAGCATGTTCATCTGGAAAATCACTCCACACTTCGTGACGCCCAGAGTTCAACGTTTTGTAAGATTTGGACAAAAATGACACTCTCAAAACAATAATCACAAGACTTTAGAATAAATAACACTTCCCTGTAAACCTTATTATAATAACCGTAACTGTTCAGTCTCTTCCTGCCCTTATACCGCGCTTACGTGGGTCAGAATATATTTAATGGTAATTTTGTATGTTTGTGTCATAACCCATATCTTCAATATCTCTATAATATGTATACAAATCCATACCCAAAAAACCGTTTACTCACGTAATACGTGTTATTCATTCCTCCACTTGTCCCTAACGCGCAATAATTTTCAACTTTCAAGTTTTCTGTCTCATTTGTGATTTTCGATGCGACTTTAATATACTAATTATACGAGTACTAACTTTATTATTTCAAGTTACGCCACATTGTAATCTTAACATTCATAACATTCGCCACATACTGTTCTTTCATCGGTATATTGTTGTTCATTACTCAGACAACGACGGTTCTTGGACATTTACCCACTTCAAGATCCCTATTCCTCACATCCCCCTCTGTGGCTGCTTTGCCTCTTTTTACATCACGGCTCATGGTATCGAAAATAATCGCCCCCTATCTAGTAACATTGGATAGAGATTCATAGATCAATCACGGCAGGTTGACAATGGGACAGAAGATGCCATGCCGATATATAACAGTTATTTAACCGTTGCAGCAATTTAACCACACATGTGTGGTTGTATTGAAAGGTGCATAAAGTCAAAATGACCACACATGTGTGGTTTCATGCTCACCAATTGAATTTATATGTTTTGTTCAATTATACAACTAAATTGTGTGTTATTGTCTATGGACAAATTGTAGCGTGTGAAACGCGCTTTATTTTGACGGTTCAATAAGAACAAAATCTATTATAGTCAGAAAGAACGAACTGAATGAATATGAAAACATATTTATGCTTTCATTCGGTTTGCGCGCGAAAAACGAAATCTGAAAAAAAGTGTTATGGTGACAGTTTTACATAAATGTGCGTAAAATAATGTTTTGCGTAGTTCTATGGATATTCATACAGTTAATAAGTGCGTAAAAGAAATTACATAGTGCTAAATAAGTAACAGTTTTCGGTAAAAACAATAATTATTTACGTGACTAGCATTGTTGATTCGTGTTTCAACAGTGGCTGACATAGTGCCATTGATTGTTATAATTACGAGTATGTACCTAATTTCTCCTTTTATGCGTTATTAATCTTACATTTGTCGTAAAGTTTGAATTTTCATACTAAAATGCAAATTCGAATCGAGCCCATTTGCTATTGAGTTAGACGCCATATGCCAGTGTAATTTTTGAAGAGCGCTGTGACATTGTCGATAATACTTTATCGATATTTACATTGATCGGTGAGTTTTAATGGCAATGTCATAACTATCGTTGGTTTTATGCTCTACCAACCACAAAGTTCGATTATTTTTGTATAAACATATACTTTTGTATATATATACATATATAATACCTACGCTAATTATATTTGTATATATAAATAATTAGTGAAGGTATTTTTACACCGAAAGCAGATCGGAAGACACGATTAATCGCTCTATAAATTTCTAAATGGGATGTTATTGCAAAGCTTGTGATAGTACTAGAAATCGTAAAAAAAAGATCTCTTAGTGTTATGCTATTTTCATAATAATTGACTTCTGTTTCAGAAGTTCCAATCTTCAGCGTTTATTTTTCACTGTATCCACGTGACAATATGATATGGAGTCCACCCCGTATAATTTTAAGAGACGATGACTAAAACGTTGCGATGAACCTATTGATACACAGGTACCATATTTACAGGTAAATTTTACTCTATCAAACTGCCAAATTGCCACAGGAAAATGAGCTGTAATGCAAGTTGATGAGTTTTTATCAATAAGGTTTTATTTTTATACGATTTTGACACATTTTTTTTGTCAAATGAAAAATGCTTCGTTAGGTTGAAGGTTTTTCTGGGTGATAATTATGCAAAATAAATTTTGCATAATTACAACATTTTGTGAGGAAAAAATGTTTTCATAGTTTTTTTTAAATTTTTTTTATGTGTATATGACGGAATAAGCACGAGGGCCACCTGATGTTAAAAGTCTCATGTGCCTGTAATGTATTATTTCATATTTTTTTATTACTTTGCTTGATGTAAATATTCAAAACTCTATTCAAAGGTAGCCCGGTGCGGTCCAGTGTTGCCGCGGCTGGCGTTCTTAGCTCGGAGTAGGCATTGTCTTTTACTACGTACTACGACACAGAACTTAAAAGTGTCGGACAGTAAAAAAATAGAGTTATGAGTCATTGTCATGTTAGCTCATTCGGCCAGAGCATACCCTAGCTATAGGGTAGATGACGCGGGTTCGAATCCCGCGCATGACTATAATTTTTCCTCCATTCATTTGTTTTTTTTTTTATTGCTGATAGCTTAGCCTTTGACCACTATCTCACCTGATGGTAAGTGATGATGTGGTCGAAGATGTTGTTCAGGCTAACCTAGAAGTACTGGCTCTCAAGGACAGCTGTCGGAACACACCGTTAGGTGCTAGGCGACAGATTTTCTACTTGAGGGTGGTAGCTAGCCAGGCGGGCATTCGCAAAATGCCCTACCACCATGCATTTGTAATCTTATAATGGTATAGCGTACTTGAGATATATAATACGAACTGTAAAACAACAGCTATCAAGGGTGTTAGATTTTTTATTTTTACTTGTCATTTGTTGTGACAGTTAAGCCACAGAATTGAAAGTATGCCAATGCTTGGTCCAAAATGTGCTCAGAGCGTTTAATGACATGGAGTGCTCACGGTGCGCATCCGTGGAGCCGTGAGTACTGTCAGCGCTGAGTGGTGACGTCATCGATAATATCACACTTATCAGTCATGCAAATTTGGTTTGGGTTTGGTGCCATTCGTACAAATCGGACCAGCGCTGAGCGTGCTATTGGTACGATTTACACAAAATGATTATTAAATTTATTATTTTATTATTTTTTATTAAATTTACACAAATTTAAAAAAAAAAAAAAAAAAAAATTAAAAGCACTCCAAAATTGCTCTGCTAAAATTATTAATATAGAAATGAGTTAATCTGGTAATTCATTCCACTATTTGCCTGTTAGTAGTTTTTTGTACAGGGCTAGCCTTTAGTATGATGATGAACAAGGGACACTTTATCGTGATATACCAGAATGGATTTCTGTATCCCGTTTCAGTAAAACATCACTTTGTTTTTTTTACTCAGTGGGATCAAGCTATATGCCTACTTGCTAGCTACTATGTGTACATATAGACATATATGATTTTTATATTACAGATAACTTAGCGACCAAGAACATGAGAAGAAAGAAATCATGAAAAAAATAAAAGTTTAAAGTTACCATTAAAGTTGTTTAATTACTATGCAATAGAATTTTTGTGAGATGAGTGTTTGTTACTCGATTAAATTGTTTGCACGGGAAATGTTTTTGAATGCTTGAAAGGAAACAGTGCATCAAATGTACAAAAACATTATAAATATAACCATACAAAATGCGCGCATTATTCTCGAGAGGTTTTCAGACTCTCATTGATTATTTTGTGTTTCGGCTAACCTTAGTGAAACCCATCATTGATAAGCACCATAATCTCAGCGTGAAGGTACCTCTTTACGTATGCGTTCTCGTGCTAATCTGCTTCCTCTAGAGCGCCTCACGGGATGGCATTTTCTTCACCGAATTGAAGTCACCGACGCGATTAGTGAAAAAGTTGCCCACAGAACGAACCTGGGATTACGAAAATGTATTTGGTGTACACACTGGGGTTCTTAAACCCCAGTGTGTACACCACATTGGTGTACGAAATACGAATGTCCGGACTGTAATGTTCCCTATATTTGTATTGGAGGTTGTTTCAAAGAGTACCATACCATGCAATCATAGCTTTCTTCTCCTAATATACAACTGCAATTTCGAGTGTTGGTTGATATGCAAACGGACTATAAATGGAAAATACGCGAGAGCCGTTAACCTTGTCTCATTGTGTTGCCAGATGTATGTTTGATTGTATTAATTCCCTCTATATCTCTTTAGAATCTACTGTTGCAGGGCTGCGAAGCAGATTTCAGGAAATACACTTTTGTTATTGAACATGCTTGTACAATTTTGGATTTGTCATAAAAGTACTAGGTTTTTTATTTATTGAATTAGATATCGTATGACGATTCAGAAAATTGTGATAGAACAGACAAAACCATTTAGTCAATATCAGATGGCGAATGGACACTTATCTTATATACTGTATCTCTTAATGCTGACTTGTATTAATATGCAAGTAGACAGGATTTATGTTATATTTTATAATGCCAGCTAGAATAAAATTTACGCTAGTGCACAGAACTCAATGTATAGGTTTCAACATCACTCTACGCAGCATATAAAACCCCATTTATTATTTACATGTGTTTTACAAAACCATGTGATACAACCCTGGCAATGTGATGGAGCTGAAGTAATAATGTCGAAAATACAGTTTGGGCTAATTTACGGTATCTCTGTGTTTTACCTAGATATACCTGAAATATATTTACATTTCAGATGACAACGTTTGTACGTCGTTGTTAACAATTCAAAAAGTTTCTGATTCAAATTAGTGTTCTGTTTAGTGTTGGAATTACATGACTTTAGCGTACGGTGCGGTAAATGATAAAATAAGTATTTTTATGTAACCCCCACTGCTTGTCTATAAATAAAACTTGTGCATGTATTATTGCATACATAGTTATAAGAAAAGAAAAAAAAGTGTTTGCACGTCTGAACGTCATGCGAATGTTCCTAGTAGCAGAAAATCAATTTCACAGAAGGTACAGATTACAATGTAAAGTAATATAAACAAAAAAAGGGTACACTGTCTATTTTACAAATGAAATTGGGAACAAAAAATTACAATACTCAGACATTTACTAATAATTCAACTTGACCCTTTACGAATTTTGAAGTTTTACGCCTATATCAAATAAACTGACAAAATTGTATTGCTTCCAATGTAACACGTATTTTAACTTGCATGAAAAGCAAGCTTTTGATTACCATCACAGCTTTTTGGATCAATATGAGGTCGAATACGTTGTTCAGGCTAAGCCTATAATGGAAAATTGATCTTAAGGTCCACTGCCGGAACATTGTAATAGAATAGACTTTAGGTCTGGAGTTAGGTGCTTGGCGACAGATTTTCTACTACAGGATTGTAGTTAACCTTTCATAAAATGCCCTGCCACAATGCAGTGAAACTTAAAGCAACTCGCAGGGATATGAACCATGGTACTCCATGCGGTAGTCGATAACCATTACCGCTTAGCAATCATTGCTTTATAAGTCGAATTGACATGTAACTTAATCAATTAATTAATTAACTGTCAATCACATAATTTGCCACAAAAATAACTTTTATTGGCAATAAACGCTTACATAGTAGATACATCGGATTTTTTTATCGACAATGTAACCGATAACAGTAACATCACTATTAGTAATATAATTTTCATACAAATATTTGCAAGATTCTAAAAAAATATTTTATTCCGTTTTTTACACTAAGGTAATTTAGTAAGAGATCTAGAAAGCAATAAATATAAGTTTCATAACATTCCACTTGTTTTATTTGGTCAAAGGATGCCATTTTACTTCATAGTAGTAATTCTAATGTATGGTAAATACTAGTAGTCGTGATTAGTGAATTTCTGTAATATTTGATGAAATTTATGAGATCTAGTGAAATTTTCAATGAAAGAAATAAATGTATTCATGAATAATACAGGCTTTTATTTCAAAATTCTTCAGGAGCATGTTTTTATCAGGTTATAAATTTATACGATCAGGTGAGCTTGAACATAATATACGTGTGCGCTAACAATGACTTCAATCCTATTTTATTAGAAAATGTTGAGTAAAACCAAAAAACTAAAGATGCAGTTTAGCAAAACGTATATTCTCATTTATATAGATACAGGTACATTTATAAAATAACCATACATAAGTCGTTTAGTTACACATTTTCTATGGTGAGTGCATAATTTTTCATAGTGTCTTGGTTTTGGAGAGATATTTTCCTGTCATAGATAAAAAAGCTAAATCTTAGTATATGTCATCGTGATAAAGTAATTATCAATTGATATTTTCCTCTTTATATTATTTGAATTGGTTTTGTGGATCAAAACATATGGCGTAGAATGTAAAACTAGATAATTTTATTTCTTGGTCCGCCATGACCTCTGGTGGCAAAGTGTCACATTGCGTAATGACATAGCGCGAGCGAGAGGGTTAATAGCATAGTTACGATGGCAACATTCAACCTCAGTAATCTTTTAAACAACTTATCAACATAGTCAATAGATTTTTATACATGTTGGCTATTAGCAAAATATAAAACATGCCTTAAAAATAAACGTGATACACTGAAACAGAGTTCGATGTATAGTCACAGTCATGCTGTTCACACTAACATTGACATAACATCAAAAGGAAAAATAGTTATTTGTTATGCCAGGCTACAATGTTGTTATTTTGCGGGAGTACTTATTTGAAACCTGAGGAAACAAAGGAGTCTAGAATTGAGCCACGAGCAAAGCGAGTGGTTCAAATATAGAACCCTTAGCGTAGCGAGGGTTTCAAAGGTACGTGACGCAAATAACTTTACTGCCGAACGCAACACACAATTTTTCACCTCAAACCTGCGAGGAAAATGTTAGGTAATAATTAAAACAAAGAATATCTACGAGAGTGTATTTGTAGTATGAAGTTCTACAGAAAATTATCACAACTAACGTCAGTGTATTCGTTTTGGAAATACAAACAGTAGGCAATATTTACTGGACATTGATCCAACACGAAACATATCTAATTCGGACGACAAAAAAATTACAGCAAATATTATGATGAGATCAATATTGTTTTTTATGATTACAGAACCGTACTAAATGCATGACAATATCATACGAATTTTGCGTATGGAGACGATTTATTACATCTTTATATTAATCATGTAGAACTTGCATTAAAATTGAATTTATCTTACATGGCAGATGTGAGCGTGAAGAGCGAGCATTGAGCTTCGAATGTCCTCGATAGTGCGCCGCACGAACTCGAGGCGGCCAGCTGTAGCGGACAGTGACATAACCATGTTCTCATCTATGAAGAGATCTGATGCAGGATCTAAGGTCTGTGAAAGAACATCAAAAAAAATATATAGTCACAATTCAAATTAGACTGACTACTTATATAAATCTATATTTAAGACAAACTCCATTTTATTTTATGTGAAATGAAAAAATAATTGTTGATCGTTCAACAGGAATATGTTTAAACTTGGTTTAAGTATATTACATTTTATTTTTAATACTCCTTAAAGACTTTGGCCTGTCAAGAACATCCGTTAGTTTCATTCTAGAATGTGTACCCAACAATCAACGGCACCCATACAGGTCAAACTGGAACATAGTAATGTGAACATTACTGGTTGGCGGTAGATATAGGTATGTTAACAGTACTTCCCCAGACGAAAATGCATTAGGAATTCTACTGCCACTATTTTAAAATTTGTGTGTAACAAGATTTGCAAATATTGTCACCCAGATTTGTTATGTTGTGCGTGAACTGGATAACAAAGCATAGGACTAATTGAAACATCTCACAAATCCATAACACAATGGAAAGCCCTGCCTGATATCCTTTATTATTCCATTGCTATGATAACGAAATCACAAATTCATTAGTCCTATAATGAATAGATTCAGGCGTTAATTTGCGGAAATCCTAAGTTCCATTGTGTTGGGCTGCCTGACCATTAATTAGGTCATTAGCTAATATTTAACACGACTCAAAAGTGACTGAAAACAAATTTTTATGTTATTTTAGTTTAATACAAAATTAACTTTGAATGCATTTAGAGCAAAAATGTTTGCTTCATTACATCTAATGTATTATTAGTTGTACTATGGCACTAACCAATTGCTGTCTGCTTCGTCCTTGTCTGGTAAGTTGGTTTGAAATCCTATCAACCGCCCTCTGGGCATCTTCGATGGCATTTTGCAAGTCATGACGAGCATTACTTGAAGTTGAAGCTGGTGTATTTCTTGAGGTTTGAAGTGGTGGTGGCCTGGGCACTAGATGAATGACTTTCCCATCAACCTCTGTAACAGACATTACATTTTGTTATATTATCGCACTGTTGTAAGCAACATGAGCTCAAATAAAATGAAGTTAAGTCAAGAAACATACAATATCATAGCCAAAAGCTTCGAGGCTTAAGTATCTTCATAGTGTATTCCATACAAACATAGTTTACTAATATTTTAAATACTAAGTGTTCAAATTCGTTGAAATTTGCATGCTTCTGGTTTGTCAGATTCACGTAAAAATGTGTATTTTCAAAATTATTTGCTAATATAATTTTGTATAGGAATTCCAATTTCCACATTAAGGCATATCAATGAAAAATTGGCAAACCAAGAGCATAGATTGTAGGCTTAAGGTCATACATGCAAAATTTCAATGAGTTTGAACAATTTGTATTTAAAATATGATGAAATTGCATTTTTATGGAAAGAGCTATGAAGACACACATCCATTTCCTACCTTAACATAAGGTAGGAAATGGGTGCGTGTATCTCTTTACGAGATACTTTTCTTATGTGAGTAAACTGTGTAGCATTATATTATTTGTGACCTATTAATAAAATAAATTTGTAAAGAAGTTTAACTCTGACACTGTCACTGCTTTGATTTCGGGCTCACCAAATTCACAATTAACAAAACACGCACAATCTTCCAAATTCATTAGGATTGGTTTATTGATTTGGCACTTAGAAATGATGGCATCCAACTAGTCGGGTTAATGTGTGTAACATGGTACACTTGCCCATGACTTGAAATCATGCCCACTGTGGTAAGATTAGCATTCTGCTGTTTTTGAGCTTGACTTACATTTATTTATATATCTATTTGTAGAATGAGACTTTTGGCATTTGACACAGTAAAATTAGATTTGCATGCAAAACCTCGTTGGTAATATAGCTGCTACCTTTCAGCTTATTAGGGTCTCACCTTAATAAAGATAAAGGTAATGCACCCTATAATTGTGCACCCAATGAACACCAACACCCAATAGTAATACACTAGGAAAATCTACATTATTGCGTTTATTATGTTGTATATATAGTATATCATGTACATACTCAGTTCTGAGAGCGTCTTGTCATCAGTAAGGACTCTCCCGCAAAAGATCAGGCGTTGCAATTCAATTGCAATACCCATCTCTGAGCGGATGAGTTCTTTGAGCTCTGCCACCGTCGTCTGTAACAAAATTTTATTTACAACTAGTTAGTAATGAATAATCGGTATATATGGGTGATTTTACGTTAAGCGTTTATCTGATGTTAAGAAAGGCGGTGTGATATAAATATTTAAAATGCTGTCTTTTTCTGAAGTAGCACTATGTAATCAAGTATTTTGCATACTCCTTTCTATAATATATAACTCATTTATACCTGTTTTTAAGGTACCAGGGGAATAGTCTACACAGGGTAGAGACATGAAGGCCAAGGTAGGATACCTTACCTAACAGAGGAGAGATAAATTATAAAAAAAACATTATTTTTGTTCAACTTTAATTATACACTTGTTCATAGTCTTTACCTTTCATAATCAGACCTTTGAATTTACATGCAATCTATTTAATATAACTTGAATGATTAATTAGAAAACCAAATTGATTAGTATCGTAATTACTTAACTCTAACCTCTAACTTGAACAAAAATCACATAATAGTTTCCGTTTTTGATTACACAGCCATATATATATTGATATTTGATGCAATCAATTAAACTCCGGCCGTAGCATGCTTCCCATTTTACTTTCCAACTCTAAGTTTCATCTCGGAGGTATACTTATTGCTTTTCCGAATTTTGTAATATTGCGTGACTTGAGTTTTTATATTGGTATAATCAGGTACCGTGAGGTACAAATAACCATGTTTTAAAGAATAGTGTAACTAAAAAGTGTGAGGCAGTACTAGAAAATGTTAGTTTTTGCTTTTGACTTTTGTAGTAAAAGACTCCGAGCCAAGAGCGTCCGTCGCAGCAACACTGGACTGCACCGCACTCCCTTTGAATATTTACATTGGAGAAAGTAACAAAGAATATTAAATAATAAATTACAGGTCCAGGCAGATCGGCTGGTGATCTTCTGGTCTACCTCACTCACCGTTGGGCTGACGCAGTCGAGAGTACAGGGGAAGCTTTAGCTGTCAGCTTAGATATTGCTAAGGCCTTTGATCGGGTCTGGCACAGGGCACTTCTTTCGAAGTTACCATCTTACGGTCATTCCGAAGGGTTCTGCACTTGGGTCGCCAGTTTCTTATCTGGACGGAGCATTCGTGTCGTTGTCGACGGAGCTTGCTCCGATCCCATGCCGATAAATGCTGGCGTCCCTCAGGGATCAGTGTTATCGCCTACGCTATTTATTCTGCATATCAATGACATGTTACAAATCTGTAACATGCATTGCTATGCGGATGATAGCACGGGCGATGCGCAATATTCTGGCCGTGCTAATGCCCCTCGCGTCGAAGTAGAAGGAAGCAGAACTGGTCTGGTGTCTGAAGTTGAGGGTTCATTGGAACTCGTCTCACATTGGGGACAGCAGAACCTTGTCCAATTCAACCCCAAAAAAACTCAGACATGCGTTTTCACCGCGAAAAAGACCCCCTTAAAGCTCATCCACACATAATCGAGTCCTGGAAGTCTCACACAGCTCGATTTATGCGTTCCTTCTTACCGCATACCTGCAAAATGTGGAATAATCTTCCAAGTAACGTTTTTCCGCAGAGCTACAATATGGATTCCTTCAAAAAGGGTGTTAAAAGAGTACTACAGGGTCGGCAACGCATTGGTAACGCCCCTGGTGTTGCAAATGTCCATAGGCGACGGTAACCGCTTACCATCAGGTGGGCCGTCTGCTTGTTTGCCACTCCATAACATAAAAAGAAAAAAAAAAAACAACTGAAATAGTAGGTAAGGGCAAACCTATCAACATTCCACATCATATACTACATAATGTCTGCCACATGCACTCACTATAGCGTCTGCCATTTCGTTTATGTTGGCAATATTGCATGCAAAATTTTCTTATCATAACCATATCAATAATACATACTTCTCTGTGTGTGGAAACTGGTCACACTATGGCAATTATTGTTGTGCAAATGATTGACTTGTAGTAGTTGTAGTCTGGTACAGCACAAGTAGTATTTATGCAATGTACTTTTTTTATCTTTATTTTAATTGAAACAAATATGTGTTTGCCCAGAATGATGTGTCCTGGCTACAAACTAAATCTAGTAATAGTCTAGATACTTTCATTTAACAACTGTATGGATATTTAGGCCGAGCTACCAATGATAAACTTTCATTCTCATGTATTAAGTGAGCCGCCTCCCAGCGCCAGTCGTCTTTCCACTCACAATCAACATGGTGGTATGCGCATGTGACACATATGGGAGGGGGTATTGCCTCCCATAGAGAAAAAACGGCAGAAACATCCAGGGAAGAGAAACGAATTACTTAGCATTCCATGGATTCACCATGCAGGTGGCGGGTCCATACTGTTGAAGAGGAAGAGGCCCAAGTCAAGGTGCCTGGGACTTGCAACCCAGTAAGGTTATTAATGTGTGATCATTAGGTATGTTTGTTTTCCACACTGCAGTATAGTGGGTCATGGTGACTCCATATTGAACAACTTGCATGCATGCGCACCATGCATAAGAGTACCTACTCTTTTTTATATATTAAGTACCTAACCGCAAATTCCTTCTAAGCCTTGGTTTTTCAAATTTAAAAATGTTGATAAATTGTGTACTTCAATAATAATTCTTTCACCTTTAGGTCATGTCTGTTCTCCGGCTTTTCTTGCTAAAATGAGGGTCAGAGATCACTCTATTTGTGAATGTGGCCTGGAGGAAGGTACTCTAGATCATATCTTTTTCAATTGTCCAAAACTTTCTTATTCTTTATATGATATTCTAAATTCTGATATCCCTCGCCCTGTCCACTTTAAATCTCTCCTATCACTTGTTTTCACTCCTTTTATTTATGTTTTAAGTAATTTTATAAAATCTAATAATATTAAGTTGTAACATACTTTCCTTTAACTTTTATATTTCATATATTTTCTACTAATTAACCCATTGGCATCGGCGATAATTATAACAATAGAATTTCATTCATAAATTGGCCATAGTGGTCCAGTCCGATTTCAACTTATTAATATTCAATACACTTGCTGAGATATTTAGACCGTTAAACCTTTTTTTTTCTTATACCGTACACTGGCCACACAGACAAGCCATTGGCAGTATATCGTCAAAGCAACGATAAGAGCCATTTATGAAGAAGAAGAAGTACTTACTATTATTTTGCTTTATATTGCTATAACCTGATCCAGATCCAGTATATTGGTACTGGATCCGGTAAATGTTGAATGATGGCGGGCCAACCAGATTATGAGATCTGGTTTTCCCGATTGTAATCCCTAATTGTCGGGTATGAGCATGTTACGTAATGACTATAGTATAATCCATGCTAAATGAACCTTGATTTTAAGCTTTTGGTCAACACAAATACTTCAAAATCTTATACTTATATTTAGTTTTATTTTCCAATAATGAACAAGCACATTTTTTTTGTGACATCACACTAATCTAAATATAAACAGCAACTGTTCCACTTGAAATATATTTTGTAAATGTCTGTCTGTAAGGTTGTTTGGCTTGCAGAGATATATTTATTTGAATCACTTATATCATAAAAAAATCTGTTTTCCTTTATAATCTCAACAATACACACCCAAGACTAAAGCAATGCATTTTAGGCAAACTGGAAGTTGAAAGAAATGGCAATGATTGTATAAATTATTCCTCCAATTTAACTTGTCAACAAATATATTACAGTCACTCAAGAGTTTGAATAGTACTGAAAGCCAATCTTGATTGATTTCTTATATTAATGGCTTCTGTGGCATATTGTCACAATTCTGCCAATGTCCGTATTTGCTAGTGTCATAAATCATGTGGAGAGTGTTTAATGTTAAGAGAACAGTTGGTGTTTACAAGGGAGAATCCACAAGATGTTTTCCAACCATGATGATTATTTTATCTAAAACAAAAGAGACATCACAACGAAGACAAATACAATGTTAGTAGAACAATCAAAATTACAATAGACATACTTATATATTAGGTCCTTACATATGAAATTGGCGTTTTGTATGGGAGGAACAAAAAGTCGAATATTTTTTAATATAATATATTTAATTAATCAAAGTATGAACCATTATTTTCTATGCACTTTTGCCATCTCATAGGTAGTTCATTGATCCCTTTACTAAAAAAACCAGTCGGACGGGAATCAATAAAATCTTTGAAGGCGATTTGGACTGCCCCATCGGAGTTGAATTTTTTCCCTTGCAAGAAGTTATCCAAATTTCGAAAAAAATGGTAATCTGTTGGAGCAAGGTCCGGGGAGTACGGAGGATGTCTTAGACTTTCCAATTGAAGCTCTTCTAATTTAGTAGCCGTCTGTAGCGCAGTGTGTGGTCTAGCGTTGTCGTGAAGCAGCAGTGGCGTGGAGCGATTGACCAGCCTAGGTTGTTTAGCCGCTAGCTTTTCCATCATGGTTTGCAATTCCTGACAATAGACATCAGCCGTAATAGTCTGGCCAGATTTGAAAAAACTGTAATGAACAATACCGGCACTAGTCCACCAAACGCTTACAAGTAACTTTTTTGGGGTTAATTTTAGCTTGGGGCAGGATTTGGCTGGCTGGCCAGGATCTAACCATTGCGCTGAGCGCTTCCGATTATCGTAAAGAACCCATTTTTCATCACAGGTAATGATTCGGTTTAAAATACCTTCATTATTGTGCCGGTTTAGTAATGTAACGCAGCAGTCGACGCGCGTTTGCCGGTTTGTTTCAGTCAATTCGTGAGGTACCCACCTTTCAAGCTTTTTAATCTTCCCAATTTGCTTCAAGTGAATTAAAACAGTTTTATCAATAACATTGCAGCCTGCAGCTAACTCGGACGTGGTTTGCGATGGATCCGCTTCCACAATAGCCTTCAACTCTACATTATCATCTTGAGTCTCAGGCCGTCCACGGGGCTTGTTCTGCAGGTCGAAATTTCCAGAACGAAAACGTTGGAACCAAAAACGAACTGTGTTTTCTTTTGCAACACGACCGCCATACACATCATTCACCCTTCGAGTTGTTTCCGCAGCACTAGTGCCACGGCGGAACTCGTACTCGTAAATAATGCGATATTTAAGGTTTTCCATTTTGTAAAATGAGTGACGCAAACAGAAAAAAAAAAACAAATGAATGACGATCATCGAAGCACAAATACATGAGTCTATAGCTGTACAAATTTGAATTTGGAATTCCTTACCAAAGAGGAGAAATTCGTGATTAAAGTGGCCAGTACGAAAAACGCCAATTTCATATGTAAGGACCTAATATATGTATGTGTTAATAATAGGTATATATTTACAATTTAATCTTATTTCTTTTAATATAGGTATAATTTGTTTAGAAAAAGTTAAGGCTAATAAACATTTAAGGGAAGTGGGACGGGGGATATAAGGTGGGAGGATATCATACAGGGAACAAAGCAGTTTAGGGCAATTAAAAAATATGTGGTCCACATTTCCCTCGTCCAGGCCACACTCACACATTGAGTGATCCCTGATCCGTAATTTGGCTAAATGAACAGGAGTACATGAATGACCCAACCAAAGACGACAAATTGTGGAGGTGACAGTTTTATTTGCATTGCGGAATTTAAAAAACCAGGGACATCTAGAAATTTGGGGTTGTATGTCTCCATAATGCTTGCCTTTTTGTTTTTTGGATTCCTCCCAATATTTTGACCAGGAATCTTGCAGGTGTATTTCAGGGAGGAGACAAAGGTCATGAGAATATATATTTTAAAATGCTCAAGTGAACCAATTTGAGAAGCTGCTTTTGCGCATGAGTCAGCTGTTTCATTGCCAGGAATTCCCGAATGTCCTGGAATCCAGGCCAGAACAACATTTAAATTAAGTTTATGGCATTCAAATAGGATGTTTTTAATTTGGAAAATTACAGGGAAACGAGAGGAAGAACGGAAAGGATTGGAAAGTATACTTTCTAGACAGCTTTTAGAGTCAGTAAAAATTAAGGTATTGTTAAGGTTATGGGACTTAACAAAAGAGATGGCTTCCAGTATAGCCAGGGCTTCACCAGTAAATACCGAGGAGTAGGAACGGCATTTAAAAGGTAGACAAATTTTATCCGAGGGGATCCACACCGCTGCACCAACAGCACTATCTGATGACAGCTTTGATGCATCAGTAAATAAATAGTGCCAACCGATGAATTGGGAACTAATGCATTCACTGAACTGGGATGATGCAATAGGTGAATTTTTATGAATACCAAAATGTAAAAGGACTTGAGGTTCAAAGGTAAGTGCTTCATAGGGAGTTGAGTACAGTGGATTGATTGACAATTGAATGAGAGGATCAGGAAGGGTTGTGAATTTAATGAAGCTGCGAAGAAGGCAAGGGATATTATTTGTATTCCGCAAATCATACAGGTCAGAAAGAAGACTCAATTTTGGAAGTAAGGGGTGGCTAGAGTTTTGAATTAATTTGGAGATAAATCTGTCTGAAAGGAATTGCCTGCGAATATCAAGAGGGGGTTCTGTGCACTCAACCTGCATGGCATTAATAGGTGAGCATTAATAGGTGACTTCATGGCTCCAAGGATAATTCGTAGGCATTTGGACTGAATTTTGCATATCTTCTCTTGCCCTATTTTATTGCACATATTTAAAAGAAATGAACCATAATCAAAATGGCTTCGGATTATGGCATTGTAAAGCAGTTTTTGGGAATATGGGTGGGAACCCCACCAAACACCTGAAAGAGATCTGAGAATTATTACGTTTTTTTCTGCCTTTTGTGATATAGTATTAAAATGGGGGACACCAGACATTCTCGAATCTAGCTTAATGCCCAAAAATGTAGTACTGTTGAGCTGTGGAATAGATTCCTGACCTATAAGTATTTTGATCGGAGGGATAATTCTCTTTTTAGTAAACACTACCACTGAGCTTTTTGGAGCAGATAGCGATAGACCATGGTCAAATAGCCAGTCTCTGAGATACGAAAGAGCCATATTCAGTCTGTGGGTTGCCACCTCTATGGACTGCACTTGTACATACAGCGCCAGATCGTCGGCATATTGTGGTACTTCACAGAATGAGTCCACAGATCTGTCTAAATCATAGGTGTAAAGGCTGTAAAGTAATGGAGTTAACACTGATCCTTGGGGTAAGCCTCTCCAAACTGTTCTAGGAGGGAGGGTATGTTGGTCATGTTTAATGACTACTGTACATTCCATTAGCATGTTGCAAATGAATTGGACAAGCCTCGCAGGAATACTCAGCTGAATAAGTTTATTCCTGAGTAGTGGCAGCAACACATTGTCATATGCAGAAGCAATGTCAAGGAACACCCCCACGAGATATTTTTGCTCCTTAAATGCAATGTTAATATCCGTTGTTAGCAGGCCTAGACTATCCATGGTACTATAACCCTTTCTAAAACCAAATTGTGTCTTGGCTAGAATAAGCCTGTTCTCAACAAACCATTCAAGCCTATGTTTTATCAGATGTCCCATGATTTTAGCCATAACTGAAGACATTGCAATAGGTCTACGACTGCTTGGATCTGAAGGATCCTTTCCAGGTTTTAAAAGTGGAATTATAAGTTGGGTTTTCCATTTGTCAGGTACTATGCCATGCTCAAAAAAGTAGTTAATTAAATCTAAGTATGTTTGCTTACATTTGACCGAAGACTTAATTATAAAAGAATATGGGATTCCATCAATCCCTGGAGATGAGTCAGTCAGTCCGTCTAGTGCCAGAGTCAATTCATGGAAGGAAAAAGGCTGATCAAAGCAATCATAGGAAGGAAGATAGATAGGGAGTGAAGGAAGAGAATCCAGAGAAGGGACAGAAGGAGGAGCAAGTTTATGTGAAAAGGCCTCCAGCCGACTTGTGGGATCATTCGCTGATTTTCTATGTTTGTTGAACATCTAAATCGCTTTATCTGTTTCCAAACAAGAGATGCTGGTGTTTTAGGTGCCAAATTTTCACAAAAACCTATCCATCCAAATTTTTTCTTTTTAAAGGAAAGTTTCTTAAGTTTAGCCGCTACCTGCTGATATTTTATGAAGTTTGCATTTGTCATACACAAATTATAATTCAGTTCAGCTTGATTCCTATCTGACACCGCAGATGTGCATTCAGAATCCCACCATGGAGTTGATATTATAAAGTCTGAATGTGAAGGTCAGCAGCTGCAGTAATATTTTGTATATATAAGTCATATGACATAAGAGGGTCAATGTCCAAAGGATAGATAGAAGATGAAGTTAATTTATTGTCTAGAGTAGCAGAGTATGACAACCAATCAGCAGAAGAAAGTTTATATTTTAATGATGGGCTAGGGTTATGAAATGGTACTACTCTATTAGGAATAGAGATGATAATGGGAAAATGGTCGCTTCCATAGGTAAGTGGAAGAATTTTCCATGTAAGCAGTGATGAGAGTGACGGTGAGCATAAGGTTAGATCTACTGCACTTTTAGGATTTTGGGTTGGATAGACTCTATGAGTGGGAGACCCATCATTAGCCACACAAAGATTGACCTCATTAAATATTTCCAGGAGGGAAAGTCCAAATAAATTGGAATGATGGGAGCCCCACATAATGTGGTGGGCATTAAATTCACCAATGACCATCATTGGGGTAGGAATAGAAGAAAGGAGAAGGAGTATATCAGGTATTAAGGAAGAGTTGGGATGGGGTATGTAAATAGAGATGAAAGAGATATCCAAGGATCTGATACCAACAATGTTGATATCTGGGGAATGGGATGGGATGGTAATTTGGGAAAAGGGGAGGGAGCGCTTTATGAGTAAAGCACTACCAGCATACCCGTCAGCCCTGTCATCCCGGAGGCAGGAGTATCCCGGAACCCTAAATTGGGAATTAGGCACCAACCATGTCTCCGAGATGGCAATGACTGACGGGTAGAATTTTGAAATTAAATGGACCAGCTCATGCTTCTTTGGTCGCATGCTCTGGGTGTTCCATTGCAGAACGGTTACTGGATCCATTATGGCCAGTAAATGATACTATTTGTCTAAGTTTATCGGCAACGTTGGACGGTATGGATTGAGGGTTCATTAAGATTATGTTTATGATTAAATTTAACAATGTCTCCAACATATTCTGGTTATGGGGAGCAGATTCTGTACTTTGGTTAATGCCTAAAGCACAACCGTTAGGCACTGCAGATGCAGGGGTGGCAACTATATCTCGGTGGGTTGCTTTATTGTACGACTTCCCAAGAGGGGCTTTCGTACGAGGGCTGGCATATACTGTTCTGACATATGAGTTACTGTGTTGGGGCTGTGACGACCTTAGCTGTGCCAAAGAAGGAGATGAAGTGGAGGGGGGAGCAAGTATGCTTTGGGAGACCTCAGAATATGATCTTGATACTTTAGGACATTGAAAAGCAGCTTCTTCATAGGATATACTGTTTTGAGCCATGACAGCCTTTATGGACTTTTGTCTCTCTAGTTCTGGGCAATTCTTGTTGGTAGCAAAGTGCCGACCTGAGCAATGTAGACAAGTGGAGTCTTTTTCTAACACATCGCAGCTATCACCCGTATGTTCTTTGGTGCAACGGAAGCATCTGGGTTTTGACCTGCACTGGGCTTTAGTATGGCCAAACCGGCAGCATGAGTGGCATTGGATGGTGGGGTACTGGTAGAGCTCAACCGGCAGAGATGTGTAATATGAGTAAACTCTAGATGGAAGAACCTGTCCAAGGAAAGTAACAACCACTGTTTGGGTGGGGACCCAAGTTGGATTTCCGTCTACTATAGTCTTCGCCTCTTAGTTGCGGTTGAAGTAGAATTAGAGTCTGGAGGATCCGGAGGGTCGGGTGGATCGTAATCCATGATGAGTGTTTGAGGTTAGGTGAACCTCAAACACAGAATTAGACAACTAAACACAAAAACTACTACTAATTATATCTTACCGACACCTAAATAGGACAACACAACACTTATAATAATCAATATGGTGGAATTAACCACACTAAACTGAATAAAAACGCAAAATCACTCCCACAAGTTTACTCGCTAACACTTCCGAACGCAGAATCAAAGCCAATCTTCGTTAGACATTCAAATTCAATTGTCCAACCAAGAAGTCATACACATCCTTCGGGCATAATGACTGGGCTGGAACAGGTGTTGGTCGTAAAGATGTTAACATTGCCTATATACTGAGCCAATGCAAAACACCAAGTTTTTAAGGTGCAAACTGTACATTGATACAGCACCTAGATTTACAATCATATTCTTTAATTAAAACTAACGGCTTTAGATATAGACTGTGCACACAATCTGGCACTAAAATGAGTAGATACAAGGGTGTGGCACTATAGTTACTATGTAGGCCTCCGAACTTGGTACCATACATTATTTGTATTTTACAGAAGATAATTGCACACTGCCATTCTGTTCTAAAATATGCATTTACATATAAAATGGTGGTCACCATAAGTGTGCCTTTATTTAAGCCATCACAGCAAATACATCACAGCCACCACACTTTTCAAAACAGTCAGCCGCAAATAAAATGCGATGATTGTCTAGCATTGGCATTTTACATGCAGATAAACCTGAAAAATGCTTTAGGGCGGTTACTTGTTTCCAGTGATAATGGCTGCACATCCATGATTCGGAGACATCATCGATTATCGAAAATGCGCGCGCATTCAGGAGACTTGCATCCATTTGCAGTAAGCCTATAGATTTTTTCAGGTAGGTACTTACAATTGCAAATCAATTCAAAGAAACTTACCTCATCTTCCACGGAAAATCCATGGTTTTTAGACTCTAAAGTCTTTATAGTAAACTCAATCATTTTCAATTAAGCACATCACCAACTATACACTAAATTACCGCGTGCTTTTAACAATTACGACATGAAGGTACACTAAAAATCAATAACTGCAACATGAACTTAGGATTGTTAAATCCAACAGAAATCAAGAAAATTTGTTAAAATAACTATGGACACAAACATAAACAGTTTATAGTCATTGTTAAACTAAGGAATAAAGGAATTAACTTCATTTTCTATTAAAAACGAAAAATACATTGCTTTCCACACCTATCGAAACCGAAAAGAAAGACATGTTTTTTTTTTGGAAAATATATGACAATTGTGACATCTAGGGTGCCCAGGTTTAAATCCATGATTCTGCTAGCTGCTCGACTAAATCCTGTTAAAATTCACTAAGCTATTTTAAAATGATGCTACAATGAGTTCGATTCTATATCACATCACGAACTTGATTAAAACTTAACTATTATTGATCTTAGTCCTGTCAGGTGCATAATTTGGTATTCGGAATAAGGTAAACTAATTGATTTATATAATCTCCAAGAGTATAATAAGGGAGTAGTTAGTGACTTTAAGTCAGATTAATAAGGTTTCTTGTTTAGCTTCCCAGCGAGATATTCAAGATCCCGTCAACTGGTTTCAGGGGGGACCGGGGATCCTTCCCTTCCCCGCACCAGCCATTCACACCACTGTTTGTTGTAATTGTTGAAACTTCAAATCCATATTTTTGCCCTATCGTTGGGATTGGAATAAGTCACACTACCCAACTTTTAATTTTTCATCCATGAGAAATGAAACTATAAAGAGATTTTCTTCAGTGGATTCCAATTCCACTTTATCTGTGAAACATTCGGGGCCTCCACTCCAACATTAAAGCCGTTCATCACAACCTGGAAACGGTTAAGCCGGCCCTTCTCATTTTAACGGGGACACCAATACTGAACCCGGCGGATACTGCGTATCTGCCATATCCAGGTTACACGCTCGAGCATGCGTTTATTCGTCGTGCCGGGGTTTATCTTAACATCCGAGAAGATATTTGCTGTCGGCGTCTAAATGGTTTTGAAGACAAAGACCTATCCTTACCTTACTGTGGGTTCGCGTGAATTACTATGGCAAAACTCTAGTGTACGCTTGCGTCTATAGTTCACATAGCGGCGATATGGAGACTACTTATCTTTTCGAGCTCCTTGCTAGAGGAGCTGATAAGGTCGGCGAGCAATACCCCTCGGCGGAGTTGGTGGTACTTGGAGATTTCAACACTCACCATATCGAGGGGTTAGGCTCCAAAGCTACGGATCACGCCGTGCGTACTACTCTCGATTTTGTTTTGGCGTATGGTCTCTCACAATTGGTTAACTCACCAACCGGAATACCAGACGTCGAGAACCATACACCCTCTCTATTGGATCTGATGCTAACTACTCACCCGGATCAGTACCAGGTATCACTGGAAGCGCCCCTAGGTTCTTCAGATCACTGCTTGGTACTATCTAAGGTAGCTATCGTGCGCAACTATCGTAACGTGCCTCTCGGGAGTCGTACGGTGTGGCACTACCAGTCTGCTGATTGGGATGGACTGAGAGATTTTTTTCGTCCTACCCTTGGAGGCAGATTTGCTTCTCCTCGGAAGATCCAAACGTGTGTGCAGACTCCATCACTGACATCGTGCTTCAGGGTATGGAATGCTACATTCCTAAACTTGTTGTGCGCGCTGGTGGTTGGAGCCGTCCATGGTTAAATATGTCTTGCGCTGACTCATCTAGTCAAAATATTCTTGACATTATAGGCTTTTATCTTTTGCAACACGATTTAGTAAGACTTGAGACTACTATACTATACTATATATATATATATATATCTTTTCTTTTAATATATAAAATTCTCGTGTCACAGTTTTCGTTGCCATACTCCTCCGAAACGGCTTGACCGATTTTGATAATTTTTTTTCTGCTTATCCGGTATCTATGAGAATCGGCCAACATCTATTTTTCATCCCCCTAAATGTTAGGGGTAGTCCACCCCTAAATTTTATTTTTTATTTTTTAGACAAAATTTTTAATTTCTATTTTTTTATGATACAACATACAAAAATACATACAATCCTCAATTTTCACCCTTCTACGATCAACTCTTATTTTTTAATAGCCATTTTAGTTATATATATATATATATATATATATATATATATTTATAGCTAGTCAGCTAGTATATATATATATATATATATTATATATGTGTGTATTTTTTTTACCATTTACATCACGTCATGTAGTCATCAGTCAGTAGCATAAAGGTGATCAAAATATTATACCTATTGCTCATGCGTCCGTAGTACCCTCGAGTATTATTCACAAATCTGGAATCCACAATACAGTTTTCATATCAATAGGGTTGAATCTATTCAAAAACTATTTATTAAGCATTTACAATATAAATGTAAAAATACCAGATGCTAGAGACAACATATTATACCTCTTCATATCCTACGCAAAAATACAGATAACAACAACTACATTGAATAAAATAGCGCAATGTCAAATTAACTCCCTCGACCTTCTTTTTAAAATAGGTTAGTGTACAGCTCGCAGTACCAGTGTTGCATTTAGATATGGGGCTGCTAATGAACGCACCGTGTGATTTTGGTTTAAGCAATAACTAATGAATTGATCTTCACCATTATTGCTCCATGATAACGCGAGACCTCATACCGCACGAGAAACCATTTTAACTTTACAGGAACTGCAATTTGAAACCATTCGTCACCCTCCGTATTCACCAAACCTTGCTTCAACGGACTACCATTTTTTTCGTGATTTGGTCAATTTTCCTCGTGATAAAAAGTTTTCGTCCCACGAGGCAGTATGAAATGCTTTCACACAGTTTCCGATTGAACACTGGTGATCTAGATTCGCTAGATCACCAGAGTTCAATCGCAAAGGCTATTATATCTTTAAAATTTATAAATGATTTGGACTTGCCTGAGTTTGACTTGCACAACACATCACCAAGTAAAGTTCTTATGTAGCTTACGAAAAGTTATTTCAATTGCACAGAAATCTCTGACGAGTTACAAAACACGATAGATCTCTAAATTGTACCTGTTGGACTTATTTTTATTTCTCAGAAGATACATTTTTTGTAACATAACCATCTAAACTTTATATGCGAAATCAATTAATTAGAGTGTAGTTATTTTAATAAACTAAGATCTAAAGTAGTTGTAACAAACTGTATGTTTTCCGAATAAAATAAAATAATCAACCCTTTATTATTTTGTCAAAAGAAACTGCCATATACATAATTTTAATTTACCAAAACAGTACAATACTATAGTGGTATCCGGTCGTGCGGAAAAATGCTTTCACCGCGGCGGTCCCGCGTCTCAAAAGCGCCGCTATTTTGGCATTCGGTGTGAAAGCTACCACGCTGCTCACGCCCTGCGCCCGCCTCGCCACGCTACGCTCGCACGCACGTACCGAATTAGGTGTGTCTTGGGCTTAAAAGTTCGAGATGGTCAGACTAAAAAAAATACGGTGGCGACCTCACTCTTGTGTACACAAACAACGCTTTTATATTAGTATATGACTAAAAAATTCAAATCATTCAATAGTCGAAATTTCGGTAAAATACTTACATGTCCGAATGACGGACAATAATATGTGCTTGTTTTACAAGTGTCATGTGACTACTTGGCCTATTCATTATGAAATTCACTGACCTTTAACCTATCTCTTCCCGTTTCAAGATATTCCATTAAGTTTAACATGACAAACGACATATTTAAGGTTTCAGATATTTTCATTACTTACCAGCATACCCTCTACACATTTCCCCTATATGACTTTTACGCCTGATTTAGAGGCTATTTTTGTTTCGGTAGCTGGCAAAATTTTCTTTATTATTTAATTGATACCAAACCATGCTATACTTCATTTAGGTCTCACCCCCAAATCTTATGGGTTCTGAGAAAATCCTGCCAGTTTCATCCACTTTTCCGTCGTCATTGCGGCCTGAAAGTTTGGCCTTTGGCCTAGCAGGGACATACATTTTCAAGCTAATTTTAGCAATGTTATAGCATAATAGTTTCAAATTCAGTTTAAAATTACGTAAAAAGCTCCAAACCAGTCAAAATATACGGAAAATACTCCAAATTTGGTTACGAGAAATTAAAAAATAACATTTGACTGTTGTTCTGGTTTTTTATAACATTTGGTCGCACACTCTTTACCTATCTCTATATTCTATTGGTGGACGACATTATGCAAGTTATCAGTTTTTTTCCTCGGCAACCAGAACACTTACCCAATTTTTTTTTCATACCGAACTTCTGCACACATTTACTATTTCTAGTAGAACAAACAACCATATATTTTCCAAGATCCTCGTACTAGTAATATTGCGCACCATCTGCTTGGCCTCCAATCTTGCGGGGACGTCTTTCTTCGGGCTATTCGGGAAATTATTTCCAAATTCATTTTCGGCCCAATAAAAGTTTCAAATGGTTAAATGTAAGATAAATACTCCAAAATAGAAGATTATATAAGAGTAAATGTAAGAGATGTAGTAGTATGAAGACAAGACATTATATGTGACATATGAAATTATATGATTCATATGTGATCTCCTAATTTCCTATAACATTTGCTCGAATACTCTCAACGTATCTCTTACCGTTGTCAAGATATGCCATTCAATTTCATAGGCAGAAGACGTTTTAAAGTTTTCAGATTTGTCTCTGACTAGCAAGAACACTCCCTAAACTTTTCTGTATAAATGTTTTACTTACCATGACTTTAAGAAGTTCTTTGATTTCATTGTGATGAAAACATCGGAAGCATAAACAAAATCAATTACACATATTATAATATTTTGAGCCACGCGTGACCCACGTGGCTTCCACTCACTTGAAGGCCTTCATACAACATTCCCTTATATTACTAAACGCAGTTCCGCAATCACGTCTGCATAGTCAGTGCTCACCCCGCGTCAAGGTAGAGAAATGAAAAAAAATTCAAGAATTTTCTTAAAGTTGTAAAATCAAGAGACAGCTTACCGAAGCTTCTATATATTCAGTGTCAGACTTTATATAACCACGCTCTGCAACCAATTTGTTTGGGGTAAGGTGGATGAAAAGATTCGTGCTATTTAGAAGTAGGAATAGAACTTAATACTGGTTACAATGTTAAAGTACAGGGAACAGAATGATATATATAATATACTTGGCATCATATTATTTAATTTTTCTTCATTTGCCTTTTGGTCTACCGACCTCTTTAGAGTTGTACCAAACTAAATTGTGTATTTAGCCAGTGCCTATTTAAAATAATACTAATTTTTTTTTGCAATATCGTAAATCATAATTTGTAATATATGTGTAGATAAGTTTGGAAATGATCGGTTTTATTAGATCCTGCTTAAAACTGGCAGTTGTTGTTTCAAAATACCTAAGTTTTTTAGATTCTGCTAAAAATGCCAGACTTAATAAATCTGCTACGCCTCATAGGGTTTATAATAATCTACTAAAATCACAGAATCCTACTGTATCTGGTCACCCTCGTGATATGACCACAGTAGAGTACTGGGGTGCGTTCCCGCACGCCTTCGGCCAAGACAAATTTTGGTCTAAGCGCGGATATACGCCGTTCCAGCACTCCAATCGAGTTTAATTTGATCCTGGCAAGATTTGATCATACCCGTTCCGGGCGACCTGTCAGAGCTAATTTTGCTCTAAATGGCCAAAATCAAAGTCAAAATCAAAAAGAACATCGCTGTCAATTTCATATTGTGACAATAGCGCCAAAAGGTCGTTCCAGGTACCTTGGATCAAATCTAGCTCGACCAATATTTGGCCCGGCCTTACTGGAACGCACCCCAGCTGCCATGAGGTTGCCAAATTGAAAATTGCAGCATTGGGCAAGTTGGAATAAAAGAGTATGGGCATACTCCATTTGACGCTAATTTTGTTATTTTCGATAATTTTGACTACATCTGCGTCTATGGTTGTGATCACTGTGATCGTTTGTGACTGTTCTCTCGTTCCATTTAGGATAAGAACGCTAAGAATGCCACTAAAATTGGCCACTTTTGATATTATATGTAGGTAATTCACATCTAATATCAACAGCTCCGCGAGAAGGCGCGGTACAATCAACATTGCTTACGAGTTGCTCTGCGAATTTTAATTCTAAATAATTACATTTACGAAGGTTTTTAAAGTAAAAGTGTAAAAACAGAAGTCAAAAAGTGTTAGTTACCCAAATCATTGGCTAAATCAGTGAATAAACTACGAAAAAGGTGAAAAATAGATGCATGAAATATTACAATAAAATTCAGCTAAATCAGTGCATAAATAGACACAGAATTGTGAAGGAGAACCAATATCAGCTGTATAGTAAGGTAATATAAGCATTACTTATGAAACTACTAAACGAGGAACTTGTAAAAAGGTGATATCAGATAGAAGAAATATCCATTCTAATCTTAAATTTTGCCATATTCTTGTCGATTAAAATACTAATAATAGCGACCTCTGCAGGAAAAATCTTGTAACACAGGAATAGCACAGTAAGATAGTGACATCTATCGAAGAGTTGTAGTACCACCTTCAACAACTTCTTCCTCACATAAGATATCCTTTAGTAGTTCCGTTAGTTTAATACAGAGGGCAGCACAATGGAAAATATAGAGCACCTCATAAGAGAGCTTCGATTAGATATTTGTAGAGACTCTGAGGAATCGCTCATAAAGTTAGAAATACGAATAACAAAAAATATAAATGAACACATAGACCATAAATTTAACACCATCTATGAAGAGATTGATAACCTCAAAAAAGTTGGGTCTGAGCGGGATAAAAGACTTCTACAACTAGAAAAACAGATCCAAATTAGAAATATTTTTTTTTTGCTGTGGAAGAGACAGAAATTTCTTACGAAACATTAGAACCAAAAATTTTAAGCATTATTAATGTAGATATGAAAGTAGAGTGTCGCATAAATGAAATAGAGATGGTTCGAAGGATGGGGAGAAAAATCGAAAATAAAATAAGACCCATCATTGTAACATTTACCACATACGGCAAAAAAATTAATGTGCTTTAAAACATATACCACCTAAAGGGCAAAACCATGTATATAAAAGAAGATTTTCCACAACAAATATTAGAAAACAGAAAAAAATTGCAAGACCAATTACAAAAAGAGAAAAAGGAAGGAAATATTGCTTATTTGAGATACGATCAACTTATAGTCAAAGAAACAAAACATAGGAGTAAACTACAACTAATAGAAAACTCAAATAAAACAAACTTCAAAAAAAGGGAGTTGGAAACTACTCCTCCTTATCAATCAGGTTACATTGACGCGCAAAAAAATGATTCACATGGGCAACGACATGTAGCAAAGAAGACTAAAGTGAAGAATAATAGCGTAGGGCATGCAATAATTACAAAGTACCTTCATAAACATAAAGACACACCAAAATATGATACAGCTCATTCGTCAGGTGGACTAGACTCAGATTAGCAACGAACGCAGCCCCTCCAATACCCAACTTTTAATACCGCCCCTAACATAACAACTAAAAGTAAATTGGAAAACCCCATCAAACCTACCCCAGAACGGTTGGTCACCGCGGGGGCAGTAGACTACCAACCCCCAAACATCACAAAATATTACTTAGAAACCTTTAACGTGCGATCACTAGCTAATGAAATAAGAATAACAGACTTGGAAAATGCTATATCGGATATAAAATGGGACATCATTGGTATCTCAGAAGTAAGAAGACTGGGATATAAATAGAGGACAGAAGAAATTACATTCTTTACTATTTCGGACAAACAAAGGGTAAAAAAGGCGTCGGTTTTCTTGTTAAGAAGCAATAAACTATAATTGTGCAGGATTTTATTGCAATATCTGAATGTGTGTCTGAGTGGTCGTTATACTGAAAACTACAATACAAGAATAGTTATATTCTATAATACAAGTATATGCCTCCACGGAAACGGGGAAAATGCCTGAAATACAAAATTTTTGAAAAATGCAATAAAAACATGATTGTAATGGGAGACATGAACACAAAAATAGGAAAACCTAAATTAAACGAGCACCTAGTAATGGGCAAGTACGAGTTTGGTAAAAGAAACCAGAGTAGCCAAATGTTTGTAGAGTTCTGCCTACAGCACAGATTAAAAATAATAAATACCATATTCAATAAACCAAACAAAACTAAGATGGACATGGGTATCGCCAAATGGAGAAGTAAAATATTAAATAGTTTTTATAACCAATCATATACCCGAAAACGTAGAGAACCTTTCGGTGCTTAGCCGTTTATTACATCCTAGCAACCACAGAATGGTTAGATTAACCCTGAAAACTGAGAAAAAAAGACATTCTCGTGCCAATTATACAAATAGTTACAAGCGATACATAGATTACAGTAGTTTCGAAAAAGAATTTGAAGAAATCACACATTTAAGAAATGAAACTGCACAATCATTCTATAATAAATTACAAAAAACATTATTAAAGTGTTCGCAAAACTCAACAACAAAGAATTCAAAAATAACACAAACTATTATCACAAAAGATATATTAAAGCTTAAAATACAAAAATATGATCTTAAAAAAAAAATAACAAGGGAAGAGAAAATTCAGTTTAGTAAATTGTACAGAGTTATTTACAAAGATAAAAAAAACTACAGAATTTGCAAAATAAAACATTATTTGGAGAAAACAGGCGAAGTCAAAAAACCATATTAAAAATTAAATAGTACAAAACAAGGAATGACACAATTATTTAATTTCTCTGGCAACATAATTACTATTAGGGTATGTTCCATTAGTCGCTAAGAACGTTAATTTCGATAATTTTGATCACATTCTGCGTCTGTGGTTGTGATCACTGTGATCGTTTGTAACTGTCATCCCCTGTTCCATTTAGGATAAGAACGCTAAGAATGCCACTAAAATTTGCCACTTCTGTCACTTTTGACATTAGATGTAGGGAATTCAAACTGTTCCAGTAGCCTCATAGCGTTTATGGCGAAAATAACGCCAAGACCCATGTGGAACAACTTTTTGGGAGTGTGATCGTTTTTAGCGTTTTTAGCGAATCTAACTTCAAATGGTATGCACCCTTAGAAACAACATGCTGGAAATCGCCACACAGTTCTACAAAAATCTATACAGCAAAACCTGTTTAGACACAGAATTAAGTAGATGCGATAGGATACTGTATCAACTAAGACGGTAAACGCTCTCCTACGGATAGAATAGAAGGTCTGTGAAATTGCCCCTTACCGAAAACCGTGCAACGTCTTCGTCGGTATCTAGGCATGACTAACTTTTACCACCGATTTCTCCCAACGAATTAGAACTACAAACCTCTTAACAATGTACTAGCATCTTCCAAACTAATGGGTGCGAAGCCAGTTCCCTGGACGTCAGCACTTAAAATTGCGTTAGAGAAGTGCGAGGACAGCCATGCTAGGGCCACACTTATTGCTCACCCCGTTAGCAATTCGGAGTTGGGACTCTTCACGGACGCCTCTTCAGTAAATTTCGTATCTTGTCTTCAGCAGAAAGTTGATAACCAAGGGCAACCATTAGCTTTCTTCAGAAAAAAATCTGACGGACAAACAAGCTCAGTGGCCGGCGTATTATCGCAAACTCTTCGGCGTTTATGAAGCGCACAACACTTTTGCCATCTGCTAGAAGTCCAATACGTTGGCGAATCGGTTAGAGCTTCTTGGTGTGTCCTTAACATCTAATATAAACTTTGGATCTTACATCGAAGCCAGAGCACAATTGGCCACTAAGAAGCTGGGTATCCTCGCAAAGGTGAGGCGGTACTTCACACCGGGGCAGCTTCTTAATTTATATCAAGCTCAAGTCCGTTCGTGTATGGACGGAATTGAGCTTGATACACCTCTGGGACGGATCCGCGAAATACCAACTGCAGGCTCTCGACTCGATTGACCGACGAGCCAAAAGACTTATAGGCGATGATAAGTTGGTTGAGTCCAAACTGCAGAGTCTTGGTCATCGTCGCAGGGTCGCTTGCCTTTCGGTATTCTATCGTATACATTTCGGTGAGTGTGCGCAGGAATTACACGGGCTGATTCCTCCATGCCCCTTTTATCATCGGACTACAAGACGCTCTGATGGGCGGCATCCTTTCATGGTTGACATTCCTCCAGTTCGCTCGAAGCGTTTCGCTTCCACATTTATCATCTGTACAGCGAAGGAGTGGAACTCATTGCCCGCGTCTTTGTTTCTTGAACAGTATAACTTGGGGGTCTTTAAGTCTAGAGTGAATAGGTATCTTCTAGGCAAGTATGCTACATCTTCGGCCGCATCGTCACTTTCCATCAGGTGAGATAGCGGTCAAATGCTTGCCTATCATTCATAAAAAAAAAAAACAAAAAAAATAATACTCAATAATTTATACGGACCACAAGCTGACGATTGATTTGTAATACATATTTACGCTTTCACTCAGTGTCGTGACAAGCTTCCTCCAGTACAGCTCAACCAGTTGTCCTTTACCTCCCAATTAACAACTAACGTTGTACACGTGGAAGGAGAGGATAACGTGGTTGCTCACGCGATGTCATGGATTGAAGCAATTACTTTCGAGGAGAGAACTGAAGCGTTATCGAAGGAACAAGCCACAGACGAGGAGCTTAAAACTGCAAACAGTAACTCTTTCGTTAAGCTGGAAAAGTTTGTTTTCCTGGCTCGCACATTTCTATCATTTGCAACATGTCAAACGGAAAACCACGACCATATCTGACATCTTCCATCCATCGTAGTTTTTTCAATAAAATTTACAACCTCCTCCACCACGGTGCATGGGCTTCCACGCGTTTGGTGGCTGACCAATTTTGTGGCCTTAAATGGACAAGGATTCATTTCTTCCGTGGTTAGAAATGGGCTCGCAAATGCCTGCCATGATAACGCAGCAAGGTGTCAAGGTACACTGTAACGCTCGTAGGAAATTTCAAGTTTTAGTCACGTCCACATAGACATCATTGTTACAATGCCTTCTAGCAAAGGGTTCCACTAATGTCTAACGGCTGTGGGCAGGTTTACTCGATGGCCAAAAGTATGGCCTATGGTCGGCATCATGGCGGCTGTTCAACTATATTGTTATTAGCAATATTACTCGTAACTCGAAAATTGATAATTTCATACATATTTCTCAGTGTTGTATTGTAGCTATTTAAATTTAGTGTTAGTTATAGCCTTAAATGTTACTTTATTTGGGGGGACTATTCTCCGTGAGTAGGTGGTGTGGCGACAAGCATCACCACACGTACGCAGAAGAGCGGGAGAGGTCACCTCGATGGCGAAAGGGAATAATTTTATTTTGAAAGACATTATAATTCAGGCTTCCGTACAAACAAAGCGAACATAAATACTATGCTTCATACAAAAAGAGGATTCCAATACACTTAAAGGCACAAAAAAGCGAATATAAACACTATGCTTCATACAAAAGGAGATTTTCAATACACTTAAAAAGTGATAAAATTCGTTCATTATTACGAATTTCAACTACAGATTACCTTCTACCAGATACACCACTGCTCTTTCGAAGAGAAACACTTACTACCCACTATCAGATCAGCATACGCAAAAACATGCTTAACGCGCTTGAACTAGCGTACTTTTACCTCGTACAGCCCAAAATTTACTAGCGTCCCATCATCATAAGACTGATCACTGATGCGATGTGTTAGAGCTGTCAATATAGTGAAAATAAAATATATATCAAATTTACGTAGTCAAAAATACGTAAATATTTTTATTTTGTGGCCATGACGCATGCTCCTTAAACAAGTTAAAAGTTTATTGTGAAATTATTATTGTTTGAAGTACAACGAAAGTTGAACTATAGATGACGTTCCATTCCCCAACCAATGGTTAAGAATGAAAGGATAAATTCAAGTTATATGTCATATATATCATGTTTGCCTGGCTCATCAGGGTGAATGGTGCGGGTCCGAATCCCACACATGACTTTAACTTTACCTCTCGTTATAATTTTGTAATTGTCTGACAAATGTTGTAAAGTTATTATATTCATACTACGTCCGCTGCAAGCAGAAGACGCGCAGGCATGTACCTATCGGATTAAATAATATGTCACCGTACAATTTTTGTTGCAAGAATAATATTCCAAAATAGATTAAAATTTTAGGCACGGTGTTTTTTGTGGCCTCTTGATGGTAAGTGTCTGTCACACCTGTCCTGTCCTTTACAGCAGTTTCTGCTTTACACTACATTGCGGATCACTCCGAGGCGTTACATTTTTATGTCTTGTTCACGTGATATTTCACTTGCTTTATAGCCCTTCCTTCGTTCATATTTATGTCATAACGGCGTGAGGCGCTACGATCGCAACAAAAACAAAAGGCTATGTTTGAAACGCTTGGTGGTCACGCACACAAGTTTGCAAAGCTACTGTTGTTCTACAAACGCGAGATGTTCATTATTGTGTGCTTAGCTACGAATAATAATTATTTATTCGTAGGTGCTTAGTGATGAAAAATGTCACAAAAATGTAGGGGAATTATTATATGTCGTGATTTTAAGCAATTATTAATATATATAAAGTATTTGTATCAACAGTTTAATGACTATTTCGAAAAACATAATATTCTTTGTTATGAGCAAAGAGGGTTTAGACAGAACATGACAATCAATTTACCCATCCATGATTTTCTCAATAAAGTAATGACAAATGTAGATAAAAATAATGCAGTACGCGCCATCTTTTGCGATATGACTCAAGCCTTTGACTATTTACGTGAATCATGACATTCTGTTTAACAAATTAGAAGCATATGGTGTAAGGGGTAACGTATTGGATTAAATCACATCATATTTAACAAATAGGGAGCCAAAAAACCTAAATTAACTAGATTAACTTAAATACTAAAACTGAAAAAGTTTACACATCCACGGAACGTATAGTACAATTTAGAGTACCACAGGGCAGCGTAATAGGACCACTTGTTACGCAAGCGCGTAACATCCGCGTAAACCAAGGAGTCAGCATTGCCACTCCGCAGCGGTGCACACGGCACGAGGTGCAAGCGCAGCAGAAACGTGCCGCAGTGACGTCAATCGGCGCATCCGCTTGAACATTGGATCATATTCGAAGCGCAATTTTTGATCAATCGTCGATCAGTAGAATATTTTTAGTGCCTTATAATTTGTAATTTTAATTAATAAATTAGTTTGGATTAAACAAATACTACAAACTATATACAACACTACAGCTACTACAATACTACAGCTACTACAGTAAAAGCATTTGGAC
Organism: Plagodis pulveraria; assembly: GCA_963890685.1. Lineage (NCBI taxonomy): Eukaryota > Metazoa > Arthropoda > Insecta > Lepidoptera > Geometridae > Plagodis > Plagodis pulveraria. Next base: position 9,606,120 of record OY982949.1, on the reverse strand, counting down.
TCAAAGGGAGTCCAAATGCTCTAGCCCACTATCAGTTGGCAGCGTGCCCAGCATGCTGGCAGCATTGCCCCGTTGAATTGCAATGCTTATTCTTTGAGCCAAATAGGTGCCAGCATTTTGATCACGCGTCGCATCGACCAAGCGCTCTGATAAATTTTGGAAAATACGATGAGCTCCCGGTCCCCACGGACCCAACGTCTCTACACCAAACGGCTCAAATATGTAACCCATACCGAGGTTAGCATATTTGCGCCGCTTGAGTCGCTCTGCCGAAGTAGCCGCGGCGCCAGCCCTCACGTGGGTTTCAGAAAGGTGTGACGGCGCTAAAGTGTCTACGCATGTAGCGTCCCACACTAAGGGCCGTCCTAACTTCCATGGAACCAGAGTCATGCCGTCAGGTCTTTTACCATCGTCACGCATCAGACCGTTCGGTTCGAGAACAACCGTTTGTTTGGATTTATTTTGCATTTTTTTGCATCTCTAGGCTGCAGCATATGTATAAGGCCCCTCTACAATACAGCTTACATTACAGATTGCGCGGGACCGCTAACCGCGCACGCCCTGCGTCGGGTGTGCAGAGGGCTTAACATCATATCATGTATGACTTTTCTCTATGAACATATCTCTCGACGAATGGCCAAGTCATACGAGTCTAAATTAAACGAGCTAAACGTTACGAACGTAGTTCCTCGCTTCGCCAATAGATGGTGTTACATGCGAGATAGCGCACGCAAACAAGATTTCATCGCAAAGCTAGGGTTTGAGTTCGATTTGAAAGTATGTTATCCCGTGCCAGATATTCTTGGTTGATATCTTTAATTTTTGATAGCGTGATCGATTAGTATCACGCTACATGACAGACATTATGATTAAGATTGTATATATATAGTTTCTAGTATTTCATGGTAGTTCACCGTTACACAATCTACATAGGTACTCAAACTTATTGTTGACACGTACAAACATACACCTGGCACTGCAGTCGTTTCTTGGGCATAAATATACTATTATGAATTTGTACATCTTAAGTCGGCACTTCCTCTATTCTAAAAGGTATGTTTTCTTAATAATATTGAGTGAAATAATTACCCTGGTGCTGAATTGACCCGAAAGTCAACTTTGAAAACTTCAAAAAGATTCATCAAAATCGGTCCCGTAGTTTTTGCGTGACGTGCGTACCAACAGACAGATAGCCTTCTATATTTACCTAGGGTAACGTAGGGTTGGACATAACTAGTGATTGGACACTTTGACTTTCGACAACGTTTATAAGGCTTGTGTGTTATCTTCTGAGTATTTGAACGACCACAATTATTTCTGCGTGTTTTAGGATGTCATAAAAGTGCTCAATTTACTCAAAAAATGGCAGTGTTTACATAAAAAAATATTTCATATGCTCACTCGATGTTTACATTTTGTGCGCGTAATAATTACCTATTTGTTTAAGGGCAGAAGTGAAGAAAATCAAAATAAAAAGTGATTAATGTTGTTTAAGATACGTGTCATCAGACTAATGGTTAGTACTGTAATGAACGAAACAGTACTTCGGCTCCGATGTTTCCAGTCTGGTGGTCGTCTCAAGAATGCCCCACTCCTCCGCTCTTTACTTCGTTTCAACACTCGTTTTAGCGGGAAATCACTCTGCCAATCACAGAGCGTGTCGTATGTTTTATCCCATCAAATGGTGGCGCTACTGTCGCTTTGGTGTTGCCATTACCAACATACGCCAACCGATCAGTATTAAATATTTATTTCCGTTCAATTACACCATAATATCGAATGAAAACATAACATTACTATAAAGTAACTCATTATTTAAGTAAACGATTGCTACTTTACTCATTTGTAGGTTATGTTATCAGTTGTCCAACGACTGTGATTGTTTTTGTTCCAAAACTAGTGACTGGACAGCTGTCCCATAACTAATAATATTGAAAGTAAGAACAATCGTTCATTTTATACCTTAATTACACATAGATAAAATTCAAAAACACTTCGTTTTCACAGAATTTAATTTAACGTTTATTTTACAGTCATTGGACACTGTCCAACGACTAATATTTTATTTGAAAACTAGTCTTTGGACGCTAGTTACAACATAATTCGTTTGTTTGCTCTATATTTTATTGTGTTTGTCCACAGTGGTAGTCCAGATGCCTAAAACGGTAACTCCATATAGTATCTACTGACAGTCTAGATAAAGCTTTAAATGAAGCAAAAAGCAGTGAAAAATTAAGAGAATTAGCAAGAAAATACGGAGTACCCAAGCCAACTTTACATTTCAAATTGAAAAATCCTGACCATACGACTTCTTTCGGGCCTTCACTATATCTTACTCAAGAAGAAGAAAAATGTCTGGAGAACTGGATCTGGAGAACTTGAAAATGATGACGCAACCTTATAATTTTTATATTGTTATGTTTGCTATAACGCCTGCTCGGTGGATTACATTACAAAATTGGAGTTAGGAGTTAGGAGTCAGTCATGTTATATCAGTCGTTCAGAGCATACCTCGGCTATATGGGTAGATGGACGCGGGTTCGAATCTCGCACATGACAATAATATTTTCTTTCGTAAAATTTTTATTTCAATACTTTTAAGAAAAGGACCTGTTGGCCGTTTTGAACGATATAAAACGCATTTTCAATGGAGACGAGAGTGGATACCAACATGTCCACGAGAAGAAAACTCTAGAAAATCAAAAACATTATTCATGAAGAAATAAACATTGCTCGAAACTGATAAAACCGTCAAACCGTATTGTGTTCTTTTTATTATTGGCTCAAAAACCCAAGATGTTTCTATATATTTATTTGTGTGTCATAATAATATGAGCTACGTAGAAGAAGACAATGATGAAACTGATTGTGAAAATTTATTTTCAGAATTACCTTTGACTTCTTTCTCTTATAAAAGAAAATATTAATGCAAGATTTACTCAAAGAAAGTGATGATTCAAATACATCTTGCGAGGAGCAGTTTGCGGATTTTTGCATAATAAGTAATCTATACTTATAATAAAACTGTAACAGGTCCAATTCTGTACATAAGAGATATTATGCAAAAAAAAATTTGAGAGCACTCTGTAGCTGATACTGATGCCAAAACTATATTTTTTTTTATTTTTGTCTGTCTGTCTGTCTGTATCCCGACCGCGCATCACTCTAAAACTACTGAATGGAATTCAATGAAACTTAACACGATTTGAGTTCATACTACGAAGAAGGTTATTGTATACTTTTTATCCCGAAATTCAGCACGGTTCCCTCGGGAAAGGGGATGAAAGTCAAAATGTTACTTAGTTGTAATTAATGAACGCGTAGTCCGATTTCAATTATTCTTTTTTGTTAGAATAGTGATGAGTAAGCCCGGAACCCCATGGGCAGCCTGGCACCCCATGGGCAGCCCAGCACCCCATGGGCTACTGAATGGAATTCAATGAAACTTAACACGATTTGAGTTCATACTACGAAGAAGGTTATTGTATACTTTTTATCCCGAAATTCAGCACGGTTCCCTCGGGAAAGGGGATGAAAGTCAAAATGTTACTTAGTTGTAATTTATGAACGCGTAGTCCGATTTTAATTATTCTTTTTTGTTAGAATAGTGATGAGTGGGCCCGGAACCCCATGGGCAGCCCGGCACCCCAGGGGCAGCCCAGCACCCCATGGGCTGTTGGCGCGCCTACTATTTAACGTATAGCAACTAGAAATGTCGTAGTGTGTCATGTGACAATTTGTTTCATATTTATATAGGGTAGGCCTTTTTTAACTCTCTTCACAAAAGCCACCGATCGTGTTCGGTTCCTAAAACTGTAATATTTCTATTTATGGCTATTAAAACGCTAAAACTGTACAAAACTGTATTTATTTACAAAATCAAGCAACTATACTTCATTAATTCGATAAAGAATTAACATTGGCGACCGTTCGGAAGAAATCTGCAATCAAGAAATTTGCGGCGTCATTTAACGCTTCGGATATGTCTGATGTCCCTACGAAGGATCCGAAGAATTGTTTTTATTGAAGCCGTAACAATTTCCATCCAAGAATACCTAAATCCAGCATAAATAATTAACAAGGAATAAAAATCTGGAAAACAAAATTTGAAGGCGAAAGAACTAGTGATTGTCACCTTTGGACCCCGGAGGCCTATAAAGTTGATGCTGATGTGAAATATAGTTGGAATTTGGAACTAACCGGAGAAAGCTGTGCATTTAATGTGTTTTGGAAGTCTACTGTATGTCTTTGGTCTAGTGGAGTACCTAAAACTTTCACACCGCAGGACAACAATTCAAGCAAGTTAAGTGCTCTTCCTTTACTTTATCCTTAAAATACCTACCAAGTTCTTTCCTATATCCTAAAAAATAATATTTAATATTTTATCTAGACGTGTTACAATAATCCTTACCTACTTAAAATAATAAGTTTATCAAACATATGTAGATTGCTAAATTGGTTTGAGTGTAAGCTATATAATTCATCACCAAATTGCAGATGTAATTATCATCCAAAGATAATTATATCATATTAATATCGTAAGGTAAAGTACCTATCTTCTTTAATAAATTATATAAATAATAAATTTAACCTCATAGTACTAAAACACTACACTTCTTTATGTGTCATATGTAAAGGTTATTACACATTAGCATAAACATCCACATATCATTCAAATATGCATCATAATCATAAACCCATTTAAAACACACGTAAAATACTCTTATATTAACATTTGTAGATAAGTATCTACTTTAATTTTAGTAAGTAATCACTTACTTTAATCATTTTTGATTTTATTTGTTACAATTGAAATAAACAAGTATATTGTATTTTACCGTTCTGAAGGATATTTGCCGATCAATTTCAGGAGTCGTGCAGCCGCTAGGCGCATAGCGGATCGGAACAGACCATTGAATTTACACGGGTTATCGTAATCGCTGCGGGGAACATTGACAATCAGCTGTTGTTCATCCCGTTACGTGAAGTCGCCGGCTTCCGTGCTGTACTGCATTACATCAGATATCGCCAAGATAAGGAGCGTGAGAATACATATTTACTTTTTGATTAAAAATTCATCTGATTTGTCTTATTGTAAGCTTTGTTTAGTGATTAACTGATTAAGTTAGTCCCTTAGTGAGCATATACTTTCTTTCTAATATTTTAGTTCAATTTGTTACCTTTTTTCTAGTTTCAAACCATACCATACAAAGTAATTAAATAACCATATAAAGTAATTATAAAATGGACAACTTAAAAGCATTGATAGCTAAACGAAGCTCAATAAAAGGCCAATTAACCAAGTTTAAGAAGTACCTAGATGAATTATTGAATAGAAAAAATGATTTAGAGCCTTTAGAGTACGCAGAATTAACTCTCAAACTAGGTAAACTCGAAATGTTGTCTTCTAAGTTTGAAGAGGTGCAAGGTGGGATTGAAATTTTGAATTGTGCATCGATTGATGATGAGATTGATGAACGTGACCTCATTGAGCGTGATATTATTCATCTAATGGCCAAAGCTAAAGATATGTTAAATGAAAACAAACTGAATTTAGAAGTGTCTCGTAGGGACTCACACGCTCACTGCAGTCACGACCATCAAGACCTAGGCATAAAGTTACCCAAGATTGAAATCGCGAGGTTCGATGGTTCCTACTTTCGCTGGCTAGAGTTCCGCGACACATTTACATCTCTCGTGCACAACAATGAACGTTTATCCTCAATACAAAAATTTCATTATTTAATTTCTTATCTCGAAGGTGAGTCTTCTAGGATAATCTCTAACTTAGAAGTATCTTCTAATAATTACAAGATTGCTTGGAACTTATTGATGGACCGATACGACAATAAAAGATTGTTGGTTAACCATCATCTTAAATCACTGTTTAACGTTCAACCGGTTAATCGCGAATCGGAAAACTCATTGCGTTTTCTTGTTGACCACGTGACAAAGAATTTACGAGCGTTGTCTAGTTTGGGGCAGCCTACTTCTCATTGGGACATAATAATTATTTACATGTTGTCTTCCAAATTGGACAGTCGTTCTCTTGAGAAGTGGGAAGAGATGCGCAATGGTCTTTCTGATCTTCCCACATTAGAGAATTTTAATAAATTTTTAACAGATCGGGCAGACGTGATTGAATCTTTGAATCGTACCAAAAACTATCATACAAAATCCTTAACTAGCAATTGTAATAAACAAAATATGATTAATCAGGGATCTTTATATAACAACAATCAACAAAATCGCTCCACCAATAATCAACAATTTCGCAACAACAGTTATAACAATCAACAATATCGGTTCAACAATAACAACAATAGTCAAACTAAATCATTTACAACTGCTACGCAAAAGCCAAGTGTGCACTTATGCATCATTTGTAGCGCTAATCACAAAATTTACGATTGCCAAATTTTCAAATCTAAAAACGTTCATGATCGAATGGCTGACGTTTCTAAATATAAATTATGTATTAATTGTCTTAGACAGGGTCATCCAGTAAGCGAATGTCGCATGGGGTCGTGTCGTGAGCGAGGTTGCAAAGAAAAACACAACTCGCTGTTGCACAATCCAGCTGAGGTGCAACAAACAGTAACAAATTTTTCTACAGAATGCAGTACCAACACAGGTACTATCCAAGCAATTTTATCTACAGCCATAATTAACGTAAAAAATCCTCATACTAATCAAAACGAAAGAGTACGCGCATTGTTAGATTGCGGGAGTCAATCATCATTTGTTACTAAATCACTACAGGAAAGATTGGCTCTAAAGTGCAATCCTCTTAATACTATTAATGTTATCGGAATTGGAAATAATTTAAATAACATGGTAACCGAAAGCTGTGTTGCTCAACTAAATTCAATGACCACACAGTATAGCGTCACCTTATCGTGTTTTGTACTTGACGAACTGACTGGAGAAATACCAAAGTCTCCAATAAACATCAAGAATCTAAAAATACCACAATCAATAAGATTAGCTGACCCTAATTTCGATCTGCCTGGTCCCATCGATATTTTAATTGGCGCAGACCTATTTTGGGATATTCTTGGATGTGATCAGCGTTCTTTGGGACCCAATAATCCAAAACTTAGGTCATCAAAATTAGGCTGGTTAATAACTGGGCAAATACATTCGACAAAATCCAAATTACAAAATATAAACTGTAATCATGTAGTGGTGTCAGATCATCCTGCAAATCATAATTTTGACGAAATGCTAACCAAATTCTGGTCGCTTGAAGAGCTCCCACAAAAGTACTTTTTGAGCCCAGACGATAAGATGTGCGAAGAGCATTTTGTATCAACCACCTCTCGGTTAGAGTCAGGCAGATTCTGCGTGGAGTTGCCACTAAAGGACTCCCCGGACTGTCTCGGTGACTCATACACTTTGGCTAAAAAACGTTTTTTACATTTAGAAAAACGATTTCGAAAAAATCCCTTACTTAAATCAAAATATGTAGATTTTATCCGCGAATATGATCTACTAGGACATTTATCTGCATCACCAGTTAGTAAGCCGGAACAATCATATTTTTTATGCCATCACCCCGTAATTAAAGAATCCAGTGAGTCGACACGTCTTCGTGTTGTGTTCAGCGGTGCAGAACCCACGTCATCTGGATTCTCAGTGAACGACATTTTACTAAAAGGTCCGCATGTTCAGGACTCTCTTTTCTCCATTCTGATTCGAGCACGTCAGTATCAATATTTGCTTACGGGTGATATAGATAAATTCTATCGTCAAGTTTATATTGCAACGAATCAAGACCGAAACCTGCAGCTCATTTTATGGAGAGAAGAAGAGTCGTTGCCACTTCAAACTCTGCAACTAAATACTCTTACTTATGGTACCACAAGTGCGAGCTATTTAAGCACGAGATGCCTCTGGCAGGTCGGTGAAGAATGCGATGATCAATTAATAAAAGGTATAATTCAACATGACTTTTATGTTGACGATTTGATCACTGGCTGTGATGACGAAATAAATTTACAATTTATTCTAAATTCCGTAACAGAAACCCTAAAATCAGCTTGTTTTAATTTAAGAAAATTTAAAACGAACTCTCCAGAACTGCTTAAAAAAATTTCATCAAGTAATGATGAATCTCTGTTGCTCAGTGAATCCACTAGCACTCTTGGTCTTGGTTGGAATCCAGCTAGTGATTCATTACATTTCCCGTTCGAAATGCCTCCTCAAAATATAGACAATATTATAACTAAACGGTTTATATTGTCAAATTCCTTTAAAATTTTTGATCCTTTGGGATTATTGAGCCCTTGCATAATACAACCCAAAATATTGCTTCAAAAGCTATGGCAGCTTAAAACAGATTGGGATGAGCCAGTATCACCAAAAATAAAGGAATCATGGGTTGAGTTTGCTAGTAATTTGTCTGTTCTTTCAACATTACAGATCCCCAGGAAGGTTCTTTGTAAATCACCCAAAGATTTTGAAATGCACGTTTTCAGTGATGCGGCGCTGAGTGCTTACGGTGCCTGTTGCTATATGCGCACTGTTGATGCAAATAATGACGTCATGGTCAATCTGTTATGTTCTAAATCCAAAGTAAGCCCACTTAAACCTACAACAATTCCTCGTCTGGAGCTTTGCGCTGCTTTGCTTGCAGCCAGGCTAGCTAAGAGCGTTGTTGACTCTATAAGGCTCAAACCATCTCGTATAGTACACTGGTGCGATTCTAGCGTCGTGTTATCATGGCTTGCCAGTGACGCTAGTAAGCTGAAAACTTTTGTAGCTAATAGAGTTGGCGAAATCATTGAAATCTCATCTCAAGCCTCATGGCGATATGTACCTACTAAAGAGAATCCTGCTGACATTATATCTAGAGGTGCAAATGCCAGTCAACTTCGCGATTTAGAGTTGTGGTGGTCAGGCCCCAATTTTTTAAATTATGATGAATCCAAATGGCCAATACTAAATCAGACTTATAATCAGGACTTACCTGAAATTAAAGCGGTTCCTGTAGCAATGGTAGATCCTATAGTAAATTTTTGTGACTATTCTAATCTCAATAGAATCCAAAGAATATTCTCCTTTGTGAAAAGGTTTGTATACAACCTAAAAAATCCCAAAACCAAAAGATTCGGTCATTTAACTGTAAACGAGCTGAATGAATCGTTTAACTTTTTGTGCTCTGTCGCGCAAAAGGAATCATTTCCTGGTGATTACAAATTACTATCTAAAGGTAGTTCTCTAAATCACAAGTCTAAGTTGTTGTCTATGTCTCCATTTCTGGATGAGCATGATTTAATCAGAGTTGGTGGACGCATCAATTCCTCAAATTATTCTTATGAGAGCAAGCATCCAATAGTGCTTGACTCGTCCCATCAACTAACAAAACTTTTATTTGAGCGAGAACATCTACGCACTTTTCATGCTGGACCTCAACTGCTCTTAGCTTCTATTCGTCAGTATGTCTGGCCTATCAACGGGCGTCGACTTGCTCGCCAAATTGTCCATCGATGTGTGCGATGCAGACGCGTGCAAGGTAAAGTCTTGCAACCAAAAATGGGTGATTTACCCACACAACGTGTAAACCTTGATTTCCCTTTTATCTCAGTGGGAGTGGACTACGCCGGTCCCTTCCATATTGTTAATCGTAAAGGACGTGGTGCCAAACTACAAAAGGCTTATTTGTGTTTATTTGTATGCTTGAGATTTAAATGTGTTCATTTGGATGCTGTATCTGACCTGTCTAAAAATGCATTTATGATGACTCTGCGTAGATTTGTCGCGAGGCGGGGTAAACCCATCGAAATTTTCAGTGATAATGGAGGTAATTTTATTGCGACTGCTAAAGAGCTAGGTATTTTTTTGAAACTAAATTCGGAATCTCTTGCTGATCTTGCATCTCAGGAAGGCATTAATTTTATTTTCTCACCAAGCTACGCTCCTCATTTTGGCGGTATTTGGGAGGCAGGCATTAAATCGGCAAAGTATTTAATTCGTAGAATAATGGGCAATACACACTTAACATTTGAAGAGATAGGTACTTTATTTACGCAAGTGGAAGCAATTTTAAATAGTCGCCCTTTATGTCCACTCTCCTCCTCCCCAAACGATTTCCTTTTCCTCTCACCAGGGCATTTCTTAATTGGTAGGCAGTTGACCGCAATGCCAACCCCAAATTTATTGGACTTTAAAGAAGAAAATCTACAACGTTATAATCGAGTAGAAAGACTAAGACAGCATTTTTGGCAAAGGTGGCAGAAAGAATATATTTCTGAGTTGCAACTTCGTAAAAAATGGAAGACTGATACTAGCAGTCTCAATGTTGGCGATTTGGTTTTACTGCACGAAGACAATGTTCCTGCTTTAAACTGGCGTCTAGGAAGAGTAGCCAGACTGTATACGGGACCTGATGGAATAAATCGTGTTGCTGACGTCAATACTACCCGCAGCTGTCTTCGTAGAGCGCTTGTCCGTCTTTGCCCATTGATGAACGAAGACGAAGAAGAGTTTCATGGTTGAAAATCAGGATTTTCAACGGGGGGCAAGATGTTGGCGCGCCTACTATTTAACGTATAGCAACTAGAAATGTCGTAGTGTGTCATGTGACAATTTGTTTCATATTTATATAGGGTAGGCCTTTTTTAACTCTCTTCACAAAAGCCACCGATCGTGTTCGGTTCCTAAAACTGTAATATTTCTATTTATGGCTATTAAAACGCTAAAACTGTACAAAACTGTATTTATTTACAAAATCAAGCAACTATACTTCATTAATTCGATAAAGAATTAACATGGGCTACTGAATGAAATTCAATAAAACTTAACACGATTTGAGTTCATACCGCGAAGAACGTTATTGTATACTTTTTATCCCGAAATTCAGCACGGTTCCTTCGGGAAAGGGGATGAAAGTCAAAATGTACACTTAGTTGTAATTTATTAACGCGTAGTCCGATTTCAATTATTCTTTTTCGTTAGAATAATGATGAGTGAGCCCGGAACCCCATAGGCAGCCCCGCACCCCACGGGCAGCCCAGCACCCCATGGGCTACTAAATGGAATTCAATGAAACTTAACACGATCTGAGTTCATACCACGAAGAACGTTATTGTATACTTTTTATCCCGAAATTCAGCGCGGTTCCCTCGGGAAAGGGGATGAAAGTCAAAATGTTACTTAGTTGTAATTAATGAACGCGTAGTCCGATTTCAATTATTCTTTTTTGTTAGAATAGTGATGAGTAAGCCCGGAACCCCATGGGCAGCCTGGCACCCCACGGGCAGCCCAGCACCCCATGGGCTACTGAATGGAATTCAATGAAACTTAACACGATTTGAGTTCATACTACGAAGAAGGTTATTGTATACTTTTTATCCCGAAATTCAGCACGGTTCCCTCGGGAAAGGGGATGAAAGTCAAAATGTTACTTAGTTGTAATTTATGAACGCGTAGTCCGATTTCAAGTATTCTTTTTTGTAAGAATAGTGATGAGTGAGCCCGGAACCCCATGGGCAGCCCGGCTCCCCACGGGCAGCCCAGCACCCCATGGGCTACTGAATGAAATTCAATGAAACTTAACACGATTTGAGTTCATACCACGAAGGACGTTATTGTATACTTTTTATCCCGAAATTCAGCACTATTCCCTCGGGAAAGAGGATGAAAGTCAAAATGTTACTTAGTTGTAATTTATGAACGCGTAGTCCGATTTCAATTATTCTTTTTCGTTAGAATAATGATGAGTGAGCCCGGAACCCCATGGGCAGCCCCACACCCCACGGGCAGCCCAGCACCCCATGGGCTACTGAATGGAATTCAATGATACTTTAACACGATCTGAGTTCATACCACGAAGAACGTTATTGTATACTTTTTATCCCGAAATTTAGCACGGTTCCCTCGGCAAAGGGGATGAAAGTCAAAATGTTACTTAGTTGTACTTTATGAACGCGTAATCCAATTTCAATTATTCTTTTTATGTTAGAATAGTGACGAGCGAGCTCGGAACCCCACGGGCAGCCCGGCACCTCACGGGCCACCCGGCACCCCAAGGGCAGCCCGGCACCCACGGGCATCCCGACACCCCACGGGCATCCCGGCACCCCACGGGCAGCCCAGCACCCCATGGGCAGCTCGGCACCCCACAGACATCTCGGCATCCTTCTTTAGATTTGCCAGCATGCTAAGATAACACTCTAAAATCTGGAACATTCGCCACAATCAATTTTGTTAACTATCTATCTTTTGCCGGATACAGTTTAGGGACTGCGCAATGGAAGTGTACAATCTAATTTATTTTTGTTCTACCGTCAAACAAGGAGAACCTCGGCAAAAAGATATCGTTTTATAATCGAAATTCCAAAGAAACGCACAAAGTACCTACTTTGCTTCAACATTTATTGTGCGAACCGCGAAGGAACTCTCTGAATTACTTAACTACTGTCTTCTGGAAAAACAAGCTAGGAGTTATCAAACCCAAAGTAAAAAGCTCCTTTCTGAGCTATGCTTTACTAAGAGTGCTTCACCACAGACCACAGCGTTGCTTAATATGAGATAAACAGTGCTCAAATGTGAATAATTAGTTTGCAGGTACGGCAATCGCGTACGAAGTCGCGGGTACAGCTAGTAATTAATAAAAATACTCACTTTGATAAGAAATTATGATATTTTATTTCAAATTAGCCTTTAATTTTTCTCATAACTTTAACTTTAGCCCATGACAATATTTTTTCTTCCCTATCACGCTGAAACAATAACCTATTGTGATGAAATTTGGTACAAAGGTAGCTAAGACATTGGCAATCACACATACACTATTTATAAACGTAAGTAACACCATGCAGCGGTGCTAGTAATGCAATAAGTCTTCTCAGGAGAGTGTCCAATAACTATATGATAACTGTCCCATAACTGACATTTCTGTCCAATGACTGTAAATTTAACGCGTATTTTTGAAAATGTTGTTCTTTTTTTTTTATGTAATGGGTTGGCAAACAAGCAGACGGCCCACCTGATGGTAAGCGGTTACCGTCGCCTATGGACATTTGCAACACCAGGGGCGTCACCGTTGCCGACCCTGTAAGACTCTTTTAACACCTTTTTTGAAGAAATCCATACTGTAGCCCTGCGGAAAAACGCTAGATGGAAGATCATTCCACATTTTGCAAGTATGCGGTAAGAAGGAGCGCACAAATCGAGCTGTGTGAGACTTCCAGGACTCGATTATGTGTGGATGAGCTTTTAACCGGTGACGCGAGGAACGATGATAGAATCGCGATGCCGGTATAAGCTCAAACAGCTCTTGGGAGCATTCCCCGTTATAGAGCCTGTAGAGTATACAGAGCGAACCGATGTCTCTACGGAGGCTCAGTAGCTCAAGGCGGTCAGAGAGCTCGGGGTCGTCGACAATTCTTACCGCTCGACGCTGAATAGCATCGAGAGACTGGAATTGGTACTTTGGTGCGCCATTCCAGAGGTGAGAGCAGTACTCCATGTGAGGGCGAACTTGTGCTTTATAAAGCAGAAGTCGCTGGCTCGACATGAAGTACCGCTTTGCCTTATTAAGCACACCAAGTTTCTTGGAAGATAATCCAGCCTTACTCGCGATGTGACAGCGGAACTGGACATCTTTAGAAATGTCGACGCCAAGAACTCCAATACTCTCTGCGATTTCTAGGGGAACACCCTGAAATTGCGGAGCGATGATGAAGGGGGTCTTTTTCGCGGTGAAAACGCATGCCTGAGTTTTTTTGGGGTTGAATTGGACAAGGTTCTGCTGTCCCCAAGCACCTACTTAAGACATTTTTTAAAATATGTAACTTGAATAGAATTGAAAATTTAGAATATATAAAATCATTTATATAAAGTTGAACATACTCTCCAGGAACGTACAAAGTCAAAAACGTGATTATGAACAATTTCTTCGATAAAAAAAATGTCAAACATGACACCATATCGCTACTTAAATCAGGTAGAACTCAAAGATACTATCATGAAACTATGTGGAAGTTTTACCAATGGATAGAGCTTGTTATTTATTAGTAACGTTTAAAGGCACATTTTTAAATTTAGCTATAGTTTTTTAACAAGAAAAAATAAACTACAAATCTAAAGATTCAAGCTCTCGCGCACGTCATTCAGTACCCGCCTAGGCGTCATCGAGGTAGGACGCGTGTCGTTTTCTCCAGCAAAATTCTCTCCGGCGATTACGAGCTAGAAATATTTATAAACAGAATTATTATTAGCAGAATGGTGACACTGCAACATTTATGGTTATCCGCTGGCGTGAATCTTCCATCAGGCGAGTGTCTTGTACGTCATTTCAAACCATGCCAAATAAAAAAAATACTTTCTCGATGGCATTGTTTTCACGCGCCACAGTATAAAAAGTACAGTATGGTTTTCTAAACAATTCACTTATTTTAGTTCAGTGAGCTGTAAATAGTGTAGCCGAGCCCGTGGGGTGCCGGGCTATGTCACGCCCCAATTACTAACTGTGGGTGTCGTAAGAGGCAACTAAGGGAAAATACCGGAAAATGAGCAGCAGTGCCATCTAAGAAGCTACCTCCCTCCAGTAAAAAATCTGTCGCCAAGCACTTAACGGTATGTGCCGCTATGAGTCCTCCAGAACCAGTAATTTTGCATGGTGGTAGGGCATTTTGCCAATGCCCGCCTGGCTAGCTACTATCCTCAAGTAGAAAATCTGTCGCCAAGCACTTAAAGGTATGTGCCGCTATGAGTCCTCTAGAACTAGTAATTTGCATGGTGGTAGGGCATTTTGAGAAAACCCGCCTGGCTAGCTACCTCCCTCAAGTAAAAAATCTGTCGCCAAGCATTTAACGGTATGTGCCGCTATGAGTCCTCCAGAACCAGTAATTTTGCATGGTGGTAGGGCAATTTTTGATTACCCGCCTGGCTAGCTACCACCCTAAAGTAGAAAATCTGTCGCCAAGCACTTAACGCTATGTATCCTTGAGAACTAGTAGTTGTGCATGGTGGTAGGGCGTTTTGAGAAAACCCGCCTGGCTAGCTGCCTCCCTCAAGTAAAAAATCTGTCGCCAAGCACTTAACGCTATGTGCCGCAATGTATCCTTGAGAAGCAGTAATTTTGCATGGTGGTAGGGCATTTTATAAATACCCGCCTGGCTTGCTACCACTATGTGTCAAGTAGAAAATCTGTCGCCAAGCACTTAACGGTATGTGCCGCTATGAGTCCTCTAGAACCAATAATTTTGCATGGTGGTAGGGCATTTTGCAAATACCCGCCTGGCTTCCTACCACTATGTGTTAAGTAGAAAATCTGTCGCCAAGCACTTAATGGTATGTGCCGCTATAAGTCCTCCAGAACCAGTAATTTTGCATGGCGGTAGAGCAATTTGAGATTACCCGCCTGGCTAGCTACCTAACCCTCAAGTAGAAAATCTGTCGCCAAGCAATTAACGGTATGTGCCGCTATGTGTCTTCTAGATAGAACCAGTAATTTGGCATGGTGGTAGGGCATTTTGCGAATACCCGCCTGGCTAGCTACTACCCTCAAGTAAAAAATCTGTCGCCAAGCACTTAACGCTATGTGCCGCTATGTATCCTTGAGAACCAGTAATTTTGCATGGTGGTAGGGCATTTTATAAATACCCGCCTGGCTTGCTACCACTATGTGTCAAGTAGAAAATCTGTCGCCAAGCACTTAACGGTATGTGCCGCTATGAGTCCTCTAGAACCAATAATTTTGCATGATGGTAGGGCATTTTGCAAATACCCGCTTGGCTTCCTACCACTATGTGTCAAGTAGAAAATCTGTCGCCAAGCACTCAACGGTATGTGCCGCTATGAGTCCTCCAGAACCAGTAATTTTGCATGGCGGCAGAGCAATTTGAGATTACCCGCCTGGCTAGCTACCTAACCCTCAAGTAGAAAATCTGTCGCCAAGCACTTAACGGTATGTGCCGCTATGTGTCCTCTAGATAGAACCAGTAATTTGGCATGGTGGTAGGGCATTTTGCGAATACCCGCCTGGCTAGCTACTACCCTCAAGTAGAAAATCTGTCGCCAAGCACTTAACGGTATGTATTTTAATAGTAATAGTTAAAGGTTATCAACTGTGTTAGTTGCACTATAAGGGAATAGTCACAAGAATATAATAATTGAGTACTGGATTTAGTAGCAGATACCTAAAGTAGATCAACTGTTTTAGTTACACTATGAAGCTGATAGCGTGCGGCTGGGGACATCGACCTGACGAGCGCTGTGCATCTAAAGCGCAGCGCCGCGTAGTGTCCATAGCCTGCAACTCTCGCACGCTAAATTTGCCTACTGTGCCAGTGCAAGAGGCTCTTAATGTTAATTCGATTTATTTCGGTTAACTGCTGCCTGCCACTTAAATATGATTTGATTAAATCTTGAATATTACCTCTAATGCCATAAGATTCCACTTTCTTTATTAATATGGGATGATCTACATAATCAAATGCTTGCGTCATATCGCAATATATGGCACACACTGGATTTTTTTATCGACATTTGTAAGCACATTGCGATAAAAGTTGAAAATAGCCAACTTTATATTTTTGTTTTGTCTAAAACCATTTTATTCACTACATAAAATTTCATTACGCTCTAAATAGGTGTTCATTTGTTTATAAATGTATTTTTCAAATATTTTTGAAAATATAGGAACAAGTGCAATAGGTCTGTAATATTGCATTTGTTCCTTATCCTCTTTTTTTTTAAATGGTTTTATTAAAGATATTTTTAGGGAGGATAAACGCCCTCGCTAATGCACAAATTAATTATATAGTTAATGTGTCCACATATCAAATGACTAACAGATTTTATTATATTCGTAGATATGTCATCATATCCTATACTATTGGTGTTCTTAAGTCCATTTATAATTTTAAAAATGTCAGATGGTATGCTAGGAGCCATGAACATAGATTTTGTCAAATTAAATAATTTATACGTCTTATTATTTCCTAAACTACGAATAGGTTTAACCTTGTCAATAAAATAATCATTAAAAGCATTTGCTTTGTCCTTAGGGTTGGTTATGAAACAATTATTTAATTTAATTCGCGTTATTGTGTCACGAGGAATATTATGTCTTTTGTTATTGATAATTTGCCATGTAGTTTTACATTTATTTTCAGAAGTTTTAATTTTGTAGCAATTTTGTGCTTGTTGCGTCAGTCTAATGATTTTTTTTTATATAATTTTGAGTATTTCTTGTACATGAGCTTGTTATTTTCTGATGGTCTAAGTCTTAGATTCCATAGTAGTTGTCTTTTCTTTTTACTACATTTTTTCAAACCTTGTAATATCCATGGAGACTTCTTAGCAGTGTAAATGGTGACTACTCTATATGGAAAGCACAAGTTATAAAAGAGTTTAAAATCATTAAAAAATATATTATATGCCCTATTAGGGTCTTCTTCGTTATACATTTCAGTAAAAGATAAACTATGAATACAAGTCTCACATTTTGAAATATTTTCTGCACTGAAATCACGACAACGTTTGCGCCAAAACTTGATAGCACATACTTTTTTGACAGAAAATTTTAATAACTGTGCTGTGTGATCAAATAAAGCATATTACAATATCTCAGTTTTACAGGATCTTTTGAATGTGTGGGCAAAGTTATCGATACATGTTCTGCTTGACAATCTAGTAGGTTGCCTAATAGCTAAATCAAATTATATTTTTTCAAAATGCACTCTAGCATCTTTGTTGCATTATTTTCTTTTAGTATATTGATATTAAAGTCTCCAGCTAATATAACATGTTCATATATTTTTTTATTTAATAATTTTAAAATGTCATCTAACCTATCTAAAAATATATTTGCAAACATAGTTTTTTCTTTTTTTAGGGAACTCTATATATACACAGAATTGCAATATTATGACTTGTCATTTCAATTGTACAACATTCACAAACATGTGGAATAGAAAGTTTCTTTATTTCCGTTAGTTCTCTCCGTTCAATCCCTTTTTTTAATATGATACATGTTCCCCCTCGTTTACTAAAGCTTCTACTGAAACTTGCTGCTAAGGTATAATTTGGTATCGTCAAATATGTATCATAGCCGCTCATCATAAAATGCTCAGTGATACAAATAATATCCACCTTAATATCTCTATCTCTTAGTTCATCTAAGCAAATCGTCAGTTCATCTGATTTATTAATTAATTCAGCAATATTTTGGTGCAAAATGTACATATGTTTATTCAAGAAAAAGCTGCGGTTCATTGTCCTTGTCCATAATCTCCTGCTGTCTATATATATTAAAGTCATTGTAAAATTGTATGTCCTGGATAAATTTGGTTGTATTTTCAAAAATTGTTTGAATTCCATGGTTATTGGTAGTACCAGAAGATATACGAAACATGCTATAGTCGTAGGTCAACTTATCGTTGGCGTCGAATAAAAAAGCTTATTTGTGAGATAATATGTCTTGATTAAGAATGTGATTGAAGTTTTGTACTCTCCAGTTAAAAGATTTGGCATTCGGACAGATTTTTCAACTGATGCGGCTTACAACGATCAGAAGAAACACTAATTACTTTATTAATCCAAAAAACTAGGGCGAGTCGCTTATCGAGTGTATTTTGGCTCTTCCTAATCTACCATCCAGATTGTCTATAGCAATGCGAGTCTGTTTTGGACCCGAATTTAGGCCAAAAGGTGATTCCAGAATCATTGTCTTCGTAAGCGTCATTCTCTAGGCTTAATAAAGTAAGATCGTGGACCCTTCAGCCAGAAGCTAGAAGAACCAGTGTACACGTGTGTCGAGAAACTGCGAAGAGACTTTCCTCCTCAAATTTACACATCTTCAGAAATAATAAGAGGTCTTCCTTCTTCCATGATATGGCTTTCTTTGTTGGTGGGTTCTCAGCGAAGGCGCCTTTAATTACTCGTTTTACGAGTGGATGTGAGCTGAGTTCCTGTGTTCGGAGGGGGTTGCTAAAGTTAGCAACGACTGATTTGTGCAATGCTATGGTCCTAGGCGCTAATTTTACTTCTGTGTAAAGATAGCATAGGTATTTAGCCAAGTCTTTTGGTTCAGGATTGTCCCTCTGGATGTTGTTTTCGAGTGACCATTGACACCATCTTTGCCAAATTGGTTTGTAGGTTTTTAGAGTGGATTGCCTCCAAGACGCTTCGAACAGTTTTATTTCGTTAACGGACCGCATTCTATGTGTCTGGTCCAGCCCGAACCAACCAAACTCCCAATCTCAGCTGATCTACTCCTGGTGGTGGTAGGTTTGTGCGGAGGTCGATGAGGTTCTTTCAAAGTTCCGGGATCTCGAAATGTGGTCCCTTCGCACGCTGTTGAAGTTCTGGTTTCCAAAAGGCTCTCTCCCACATCGGGGCTACGATTAGGTATCGCTCCTTTGATGTTTCTAGATGCCGTAATACACGTGGTATTATAGCCGGAGGTGAAAATATCCATCCCAGATTGTGTTCCCACTTCCGGTTGAACGCGTCTGTGAAATGACTGTGGGGATCCGCAGCGTTTTTGCATTCATATGTTGGGACTACTGCAGATTTCTCAGACGCAAACAGATCTATCTGGGGTTTGCCGTATTTCCGAAATATCACGGACAGTATTCGATGGTTCAAGTGCCATTCGGGGAGAGACTTGTTTCTCATAAGCTTTCTGCTATTCCATTGTATACACCGGGTATGTGTCGGGCAATCAGCCAACTGTTCATTTTCTCGCAATGCAGAAGGATTTTTGTAGTGGCTCTCAGCAGTAGTGTGGACTTCGTGCCACCCTGTTAGTGGATGTATGCTACTGATGTTCGATTTTCCGATTGTAGGATGACAGTTTTGTTTGATAATTCGCGGCCACGCTGATAAAGAACTTCGAAAACAGTCCAAAGTTCCTTCAAATTGCTGTGCCACTTGCGCTGAGTGGGAGTCCACTGGCCCCACAGCAACTGACTGTTTACTATAGTTCCCCGGCCATCCTCCGCAGCATCCGTGGCTATGAATATTGTCGGATTCTTGTGATGAATTTGGGTGCTTTTGTAACTGTTCTCTAACCACCATTTCAGTTCTTCATGCACTGATTCCAGTATAGTAAACTTGCGAAGAGGTTGTTTGAATGGGAGACGTATCAATGCTTTTTGTATCAGACGACAGTGAAGCCTGCCTAGAGGCACACCAGGGAAGCGAAGTTTAGTCTCCCTAAAAGCACTTTCGCGTCGCGCCAGCTCCAGCGCTTCCTCTTTATGAGAGCTTGGGTGCAACTTTTTATTTGCAGGACTTGGGTGTCCGGTAGACTCTTGGCATTTTCTTTCGTATCCCAAATAATGCCCAGATATTCTATCCTGGTTGATGCTATACAAGATGACTTTGTCCGATTCACTTGCCATCCTAGGCTCGTCAGAAATCTCGCTGCATGCATCACTTGGTTTTCTAAGGTCACAGCGTTTTCGTGAATGAAAAGAAAATCGTCTAGATATACTAGCACTATCATATTTTCCTGTCGCAATTGTTGCGCTGCCCAATTCGTGATTTTCGTGAATGCTAATGGGACTGACGCCAGTCCGAATGGAAGACTTGCCATTTCGTAAGTTCGTCCCAGGTAAGATAGCGAAAGGAAGCGTCGGTGACTTTGCATGATGGGAACGTGAAAATATGCGTGAGAAATGTCTATTTTCTTCATATGATCTCCTATTTTTATCCGTGGGGAATGGGAATTTGTTGTTGATTGATTAAACAAAACGGGGGGGAATATACATACTCGTTTAGACTCTTAAGTTTAAGGATAGGGCGATTCTCCCCGTCCGTTTTCTTTCTCAAAAACATTGTAGAGAGAAACCCTGTTTGATGTGAGCTCTCTTGCAGAGCGTTTAAGTTTAACAAACTTGTTATTGCTGCTGACATCTCGGAGGATTGTCTTGTTTGAAATCTCCGGACATTTGCTTCCGAAAATACAGTACAGGGAGGCGATCTTCTGAAGGGTATTCTGTATTCGCTTATGATTTTTAAAATTGATTCTGGTGCCCCGTGCCAATAATTTGTGTAGATTGCGAGGCACCCCGCCGTGAAGCAGTCATTTCTGGCTTTCCTGTTTTTCCTAAGGGGGCGTTGCTGGTGTTGTTATTGATATATCTTGGATGCCTCCTTTTGTATGCCTGACTGACGTGACTGTAGGGGCCAACTAGTGCTTGCCGCTTTACGGTCACGGGATTGTTGTTGTCGCCCGGGGTGTCCAAATTTTGCGCTGGTCACTTGGATATTGGTCGGTGCGTGTTGCTTCTTTTTAGCAGGAAAAAAATTATGAATGCCCCCTTGCTCTTTTAGGGCTTCTGTGAATTCCTTTTCTTCAAACAGATGCGTTTCAGAGGGGGGAATCTCGTGCAGAATATTTCGTAAGCTCTTGTTTTGCGCTTTGTAAATATATCTGCGTTGCTCTATGATTTCTGCTCGTCTTCCACAAACGTATTGGATAAGAGCATCTGATGATTTTCTAAATTGAAAATCAGCTTTTATGTAGTCATTGCCGACGTTTTTCCGCATTTCCTTAGGGAGGCTTTCTAGCAGCCTTTGGATAATCAATCTTTGTTGAAAAAGACCATTTGAGATGGCACCAACGTAAGATCAATTTTCTCAAGTATCTCGTTCGATTTCCAAGCTGGGGTAACACCAGCTAGTAGGTTATTAGGTTTCAACGCACAAAATGCAGGTGAAGCTTGGAATCGTTTTTGAGTTACCGCGTATCTTACACTACGCCATTCGGAATCTCTGAACTTCTGGCAGTTTATCGCGTGTTTCAACGCCTCTGAATCAGCTTTGGATATCTTTGGATCTTGTTTCACGGTAATGGGAGCAAAATCAATTGCAGGTTCGTCATCGGAAACTTCGTTTTGAAATGCAGCGAGATGTCGTTGGCCGTCGGCGATTTTCTTCCGCAAGATTTCTTCCTGCGATGCACTTGTTTCCCCCTTTTAGTAAAAGTCGTCGGTACTATCTGGAACAGATTCGAGTGATCTTTCGAGCTCGTCCTGAACTGGCAGGTAACTGACTGATGCTGTAGAATTAGTTTGACAGTCTCATTTTGTTCCGACTGCATCGCTTACATTTTATTCAAAAGTGCCATTTGCTGGCTTAATGCACTTGCTAGCAAGTGTGCACTGGTGGTGCCGAAGAAGCTTGTTCTACTCGTGGCGTCGCAAGTGGTTGCTTTGGGTTATCGGCTTCCTTTTTGCTAGATGCTACGATCGCATTAAATGAAGTTGCTTCATCCTTTGGACATGGTCCAGCTACCAGCTCGCCCATGGTTGTTAGTTCAGGCATATCTGCAACAAATGATGTTGTCGCTTCGATCAATACGTCGACTCAGAAGTTGACACGTCGTATCAATTGAAGTCCAGAAAAAGCAAAGGTCCTGTTAACGATCCTCCGAATGCCACTTGGAATGGTAATCCAACTCGAAATATAATTACTTACTACTACTGCTTGCGTTCTTCTTTCCAAATAGGATGAAACCCACCGGTATAAGTTACCTCTTATGCCCGCGGTACTGAGCTCATGCAACAATGTCACGTGGTCTATTCTGTCGAATGCCTTGCTGTAGTCAGTGTAGACTACGTATACCTGACAACCACCCTCCATAGCTTCAGTAATATAGTCGTTTAAAATAACTAAATTAGACTCCGTAGAACGACCTCGGACGAAGCCGTGCTGTGTGTTTTGGAAAGTATTCTTAAGAGCTGCATATACCTGATCATAGACCACCCTTTCGAAGACTTTGGCTAAAATGCACAGCTTTGATATTGGTCTATAATTCTCGACATCTGTCCTAGATCCTCTCTTATTTACAGGAGTAATAAAAGCAGATTTCCAAATTTGAGGAAATTTGCATTCAGATATAGATTTATTAAAAAGTAGCGTTAATGGGACTGCGATGCTTTCCGCACACTTAGGCCCAGCCGATTTAGATGGATCAAGTTTAAGTAGTAGTTTCAACACCAGTTTTGTATTTATATCTACTCGCGATATATCCGCCAGTTGGGAAGTACTTGAAGGTGACTCCCTTATACTCGACAAGGAGCCACTGGTAGTATGTAAGAGAAAGTTGGATTTAAAATAGTCCGAAAAAAGGTTGCATATATCCAAATTTACGACAGTATATGACAGCCATAAGGAAACTTTGATTAATTCATAATCATCGTGCAAGATAAAAAGATCTGACTTGATTTTTGAAAGAGTTTAACGTTTGGGCCTTTCTTATGGTTACTGGGAGTGCATTCCATAAACGTGCGGCTTCAACAAAACCGCTATAAATAGATGTCTTGGAGACGGTTGATGACAGTATCAGATTTTCTGATGACCTAAGACTGTAGTTTGAGTTATTCAGGAATCCAAACCGTTCCTTCAGGTATAAGGGAGTAAGGGGATTAAATAAAATATTATACAAGAGAGAGAGGATATGCGTATTCCGGTGAAGGCGAATGGGCGGCCTAGTATCAGTAGTCCGATAATTTAGTCCGATCATCGGACTAATTTTACTATTTCGTCTCAGTAGTCCGGTGATACAGACAATCGGACTTTTGAGCTCTTTAGTCCGATGTTCATAATATTTATAGTTCGATGATCGGAATTTTCGTCTCAGTAGTCCGATGTTAACACTAACTACCTAATAAAACTGTTTACCGTTAAGATAAAAAAGATAAGTTTATTTCTTCCAACAAGTTAAGTACAATGCAATTTTATATAAAAAAATAGATACACCTATTTCACCACAAGTAAACTGCATCTGCGCTTCTTAGATAAAATCATCCTTTTCTATGTCTACTTTGCTCCGTTTAGACATAGATTTTCCAAATCTTCACATTTGTTGGACCTTGGAATTCACAAGAGTGTCATCGTCTTTTAATACGTTCAAAATTTGCAACATATTGGATGGAATGGATATTATTTGTTGATTAGTCCATTAACTGTGAAAATGTGAGAGTTATTTCTATATTTATATTGAGTATCGTAGTAGAAAAGTTAGCCTCTGAAGGAATTCTAGAGTAACCGAATTAAAAGGCTTAGCAGTCCAAATTAACGTAACATCGGACTACTGAGACGAAAAGTCCGATCATCAAACTATACATATTATGAACATCGGACTAAAGAGCTCAAAAGTCCGATTGTCTGTATCACCGGACTACTGAGACGAAATAGTAAAATTAGTCCGACGATCGGACTAATTTTACTATTAGTCCGACGATCGGACTAATTTTACTATTTCGTCTCAGTAGTCCGGTGATACAGACAATCGGACTTTTGAGCTCTTTAGTCCGATGTTCATAATGTGTCACACTCAGCAGGTTTTTGCGCTACCACTGTCATAGCCTTCTACACCCTGTTCAGCCAAAACTATGCCATTAATAGTAGTTGTTATAGACAGGGTCGGCTTTTTTATAACTCAATTTAAATAATGAATTGTGCAATATTATTGTAATTTAACGACCAGATTTTGCTGTAATAGTATATTTATATCATCAAAAATGTATCTGTCATAAATCTCACAAATTAGTTATTTTTTCTTATATTACCAACACTTCCATTGCACATAAATATAGAAACTAGTGGCTTCAGTTTGATATTCTACCGGGCTCTGTCTTTCCTTCTTAGTTTGTCAGATAACTACCTGTACAAAATGATAAGGGTGCGTACCATTGGAGTGAGATTCGCTAAAAACGCTAAAAACGATCGCACTCCCAAAAAGTTGATCCACATGGGTCTTGGCGTTATTTTCGCCATAAACGCTACATCCAATGTCAAAAGTGACAGAAGTGGCTAATTTTAGTGGCATTCTTAGCGTTCATATCCTAAACGGAACAGGGGAGAACAGTTACAAACGATCACAGTGATCACAACCATAGACGCTCAAAATTATCGAAAATAACGTTATTAGCTTCAAATGGAATATACCCTTAGTTTGTTAATACCTTAGGATTACTCTGTGGTTTCATCGAGCGATATATAAAAACGCATATCTGTTTATTATTGTACTATGTATTTACTTTGTATCTTAACTTAATTAAATTTATACTTTGTCATCATAGCCCTATAAAAGACATGAGTGCCTGTGCTACTTAAGATAATTTTTGCTTCCTCTATGTTGAGGGTGTTTTGAGGATATTGTTATGGATTCGACATTGCCAGAGGATTGCGCCAAGCAATGGGATATTCTACTACTTCTCATTGCTTCAGAGGAGAAGAAAATAGACAGAACAAACGATAATGAGGTCGACACTATGAATTATTTTTTAAGAAATGAAGGAGTCAAGTATGTTTAAAGTAACCAATTGTAACTATTTAACCTTTTTATCATTTTCTTAGACTTGAAAAATGCAGTCGTACGTAGGGCGGTGTTCCATTGGTCAAAGATCAGCACTACTTTAATACAATAAGCTCGATGAAATAATCAACATCAAGTTTTTAATTTATAGCCACTGAGGGGCTACATTCAGAGCGTCCAAGTTCAGTTGTTTGGTTGTTTTATAACATCATATTTTTTTTTTATGCCTGATAGGTTAGCCTTTGACTACTATCTCACCTGATGGTAAGTGATGATGTGGTCGAAGATGTTGTTCAGGCTAACCTAGAATTACTGGCTCTCAAGGACAGCTGCCGGAACACACCGTTAGGTGCTTGGCGACAGATTTTCTGCTTGAGGGTGGTAGCTAGCCAGGCGGGCATTCGCAAAATGCCCTACCACCATGCTATAACGACTGCCATCCTAAGACAACAACCAGGACCGACGGCTTAACGTGACCTCCGAAGCACGGAAACACACAGTAGTAATGTCACTAGCGGTCACCCATCCAATTCATGACCATGCGCGACGTAGCTTAACTTTGCTGATCGGTTGAGAACAGCTAAGTAAACTTCGCTATGAGCGCTTCAAAACATATTTCTTATATTAGATTCCGAACAAAATGGCTGTTTTATAATCTCTAATAACATCATTGCTATTGAAACATTTATCTATATTATGTTGTTTGTGTTTACTTTTTGCAGGGAAGTAGGAAAAATATACTCATTATAAGGTATTTAAAAGCACAAAGGAATCTAAAAACTTAACTAAAGAGAGATAAATTACTTAGCATTCCATGGATTCACCGCGCGGGTGCCGGATCCATAGCGTTGCAGAGGAAGAGGCCCAAGTCAAGGTGCCTGGGACTTGCAACCCAGTGAGTAAGGTTAAAGGGCCCCTTTATGATGCATCAATGCTCCCTTTCACTGTTCGAGCTTCCTCCCCTGCCAAACCAAATTTGGTAAGATCCTACCAATGCCACCTTGGATACACATTCTAGGATGGAAGTTACGGTTGTTCTTGACAGGCCAAGGTCTTTTAGTAGGTTATATAGGGAGTTTGCTGGTATACGCTTTTTTATTTTCGCTGGGAATAATGCATTATGCATGCCCCTCATCAGGGGATGGAGGGGGTATGTGGAACTCCCTGGTAGAAGACTGTTATACCCACTAAACAACCCAGCGGCATTCCAGCATCGTCAGTGTGGAGGACTGGGAGACCGGCAGAGCCTTTGCGTCCAGTCCCCCTTCGATGACCACCCGCTTCTGCTTCTACTTCTTCTTACAGCGGGTGGTCTCTCTCGCTACTCACCACCGGGAGGGGGAAGGTGATTATTCAATCGCCTTCTCCCACCCCTTCGACGTCTTCGTAGTGGTGCAGCAAGGGATTCTTCCTCCCTTGCACCCTCTGCCACCTCCATTTGCGATATCACTTCCTCGCAGAAGGAGGCGGCCGCTTCCCAGGCCCCCTCGCCCCCCAACATGGCGTTGACCATGCTGGGAAGCTAACACATAATATTTGTTAGTTTTTATTGTGTGTTCTTTAGGTATGTTTGTTTCCCATGGCACAGTAAGTTTTATAAGTACTATGTGTCTTAGGTCTGAATGATGAAACACCAACATCCTCAGGAATTTTGTAGTGTTTTTCATACGTGTCCATCAAAAAAGTACAAACAGGAGCTGCGCCTAAGATGGAGTAAGGCTTGAATTTCGATTTTGAAGATGACCCTTCTTTTACAAAAGCAACCTGTTGTTTATTACTTTGCTGTTAAACCTTTTTTGCTCTAGCTACCGAGAGACTTGCTCCTTCTCTACATAAAAACTTGTGAAACATATCTTGGGTTGAAATTAGATAGCCAATTCATGTGTTATGGGCAGTTTAATTGCTTAAATATCAAACTCTGGTCACTTAATAGACCTTGTCAGACCTCATTTTCTTTACCTAATTGAAATTTGGGGCAGTAACTGTAACTGTATCTGCCGGATTGACCACTGCTTAACATAGGCTTCCTCATTATGGGGGGTTTGCCATAAACCCTATGCTTGGCATGCATCTTGGGGATTGCAGTGTGAGATTTCAGTTCCTCAGAAAATGCTGCTGCCCACCTTCTGGTGTGTTACCCTTAGTCACCTCTTACTACACCCCCGGGTAAACATGGGGGGGGGGGGGGGGGTGACATTCTAGCCCGGCACCCCACGGGCTTTGGGGCAGTATTTCAAACTTAACTTAACTTACTTAACACCTTCTTACAAAATATATAAAGAAATGAAAATAATGAATAGTAAACAATTATGTATATATTTTTAACCCATGTATACTTGTAAGAAAAATATTGAAATGCACAATCCATACTAATTCCAATCCATAATAATCCTTAACATAGTTGAAACAGAAAACAAAATGAAGTACTTGTCAAGCAAGTTTTATATTCAGAACCAAAGTTAGTGCACATTTTGAGCGCAAGTTTTCACACTAACTTTGTTCACATCCTTAGAGTAGATAGTTTGGTTGTTGACAACTCAATGGTTTCAAATCTCAGAAGCAACTTTTAAACTATAGAAATTGGTGGTTATACAACTTAATGATATGGCCTTGACATATGTTGATGATAGAAATATAGGCACTCTTTTGATTATTGCAGGTAATGGTGGCATAATGCTTTTTCAAATAACTTTTAACATGTAAATATTTTGCTACTTCTCGTCAAAAAAGAAAACACAACAAACAGCATTACAAAGATAGATATTTTATTTTGAGAGGTTCAGAACAATTGGTTTGTAGATAACCATACACTGTAAGGTTGAGAATAAAGTGTGGAAAGTTGCATTCTGATTGTACACTAACTTAGGTCCTCAATTTACCCCAACATTACTATAATTAGGGTAATGCTAGTTTTATTAGATAGAGTAGAAATTTAAATAGCAGATTGTTGAAAAATTATTGGTGTCGACGAATTATGTATGCAGAAATCGTCTTATGCAGATCTTACACTGACAAACATTGGCTGCACAGTAAAAGATTTAGAGGTATCTTTGGCAGATGTAAAGGTGCGCAAAAAGATTCAGAATGTGCGTTCACATGATGGATCCATCAACATCCCACTAGCATCTGACTACAGTTGCAGTGTTACTTATTAGCAAATTTCAAAGAGTTTGGAATAGATACTATTTTTGTTGTCATTGTCAAAACTAAAAATAATGGGGATGTGGCATTATGTTCTGTACATATTAGGACATAATGGGGTACCTAGTTGAAATACAGGGTATTTTGTAGACATACTTATTTATATCATGTACACCAAACTTTGTAATGGTATAAATTGTTAGTGCCACATACTTTTAATGGCTGTTTTTATATACACATAGTGCTGTGCAGAAATCACCTGTTACTTTTTTATGCACTTGAGGCTGTTTGAAAAATAAGTAAAAGATCATTTAACAGTTGAAATTGTTTAAAACAATCCAAAATATAGGGTCAGGTTTTTTAGATATCTGGTGAATGGTTATCACTATCAGTTCCATAAAAATAAAAATATTATTTACTATCTATCCGGCCGCGGTTCCGCCGTATCCTCTGGATATGTCGGTTATCGTGCAAAACCATTAACCTCTTTTTGCGCAGTTGGATAAAAACTATTGTATGTCCTTCCCCGGATCTGCAACTATTTCAAATCTCATCCAAATCGGTCCTGTAGTTTCAGAGCTTATTCAATGCAAACAAACAAATAATCAAATCTTTCCTCTTTATTATATTAGGTTAGATAAAATAAATGCAAACTTAAAAATATAATTTGATGAAATAGTAAAGTTAGCTGCAGGCAATACAAATACAGGCAATGGTGCAATTTATTTTGTACAATTGAACTACCATGGTGTTAAAGGCTTTAACTTCTGTCAAATGTTAGTTATAAAAATCCCACATATTCACAATCAAATAACAAATTGTAAAACACATCAAAGGGGACAAGTTAATGGGTTAGGTGAACATATTATAGTGAATTAAATTATTATTTTTTATTTCATATAAATGTATACCAATTAAATGTGTTTGACACCCCATGGACATCTAGATGGATAAATTTGTTGATGTATGTTTACAGGCAAATTCTTCTTCAATGGTTACGTCAAATGGAAGCCACTTATGGCAAAAAGAGAAATGGGGCTGACACTGCACTAAAATGTGATGAAATCTCTTTAACTTGGAGGCAGCAAGGAAATGATAAGTTTCGTGCTAACCTTGTTGATGAAAGCTATAAATGTTATACGAAAAGTGTGATATATGCTCACCACAATGGCCCCAAATACCCACTAGCACTTGCCAATAGATCTGCTGCTTTACTAAGATTGAAAAGGTTTAAGGTATGAATGTTTTCAAAATATTTGGTTTTGAATAAAGCCAATGCTTATCTCTTTTTCAGCTTCCATGACAATATGTACTACTTTTGCTACTAGACTTGGGCCCATGATATAGTTATATTCAAAGTAATAAAATGTTCCTGCAAAATCATCCCCTAGCACATGACTATATTATTAGGAATACAAAGATTTCACAACTGTAACTATCTTTTATGTTTGATAAACACAAAAGATAGTAGATACAAAAGGTATTAGAGAGTACTAAAATAAACATCACAGTTGTTGTCGCTTTTACCAGAATTCTTTCTTTGGAATTTGTGTGTGGTGTGTACGGCGTGGTTTCGTCACATTTTATAGTGTTTTTCATACATGTCAATCAATAGAGTCTTGTGAGTGGATTAAGATTTTGTTTTACAAAATCAATCTGTCGTTTGTTCATGATCAAACCTTGCTCTAGCTACCGAGAGACTCGCCGCTTCTCTTATGATTTCGAGGACACTATAATGGCGACGTGAGTATTGACCCGTAGCAAAGAGCACCTGGCATCCTACCAGTAAGTGTCATGCTGTACCTATCGTCTACCTACAAATAAAGCATGGTACTTTGGGCTGGGAGGGTCATGTGAAAGGAATTAAATAGAATTTTAATAAGACAGGTGACCAATCTTTTAACAAGGTGCGCCACTTAAACACTAGGAGGATACAAAATTCACCGATGTTTGGCCATTACTTTTGCATTTCTCAGCTCATTGCACACACTTTATAGCTATAATTTTCGTCTCGTTATAGAAAATATTTTACAACGTCTTTATCCTAAATTTTCTTTCTCGCCCCTTAACCCACTTTCTTGGACTGTGACACCTATCATAAATTATTTATGGAATTGAAGGAATTGTCTTTTGGGAGAGATGCGACTATATCGTCTTCAGATTTTACTTACACGTTCATTATGGTAACATTGAGGTGTTTACAGAGCTCCGATGGTTTCTTTAATTTCAACCCAAGAGCACTTTTTTTTTATGATAACGCGTGCTCCGCAGATTACATTACAAAATGACAAGAAGAAAACTTATAGTCGTTAAATTATAGTCGGCGAGCGTTATTTATAAAATTTAAATTATAGTATAGGGTCATCGTTAACAAGTTTAATTCTAATTACAATAAGTCTTGTTTGTAGTACAACTTAAGTTGAACTATATGTTTCGCTCCATCCCCATACAATGAAGCGACACGAGAGGACAAATTAGAGTTATGAGTTACGCTAAGTTAACATGACATGTGTCATGTTAGCTTAGCGGTCAGAGCATACCCCGGCTATAGGGGTGGATGGCGCATGATCGAATCCCGCACATCACTATAATTTTTCCTCTGGTAATTTTGTAATGAGCCATAATATCAAAGTTTATATATAACACTCACTTGTAGTGTCCCATTGCCGTTATTTACCATAAATGTGTAAATAAAATTACCCTTCAAAGAAGTGGTGTGCAATAAAAATCCTCCAATAGGAGCGCTGCGCTCATGGTGACTAGGAAAATGAAGCAATCTTATTGGCGGATTTTTTCACACCTCACACAGCTCTGGAGGATACACAGGATATGCAGCCTTAGGGTGTGTGTTGTCTGTTACTCAACCTTTAGAAATGTATTAAATAGAGGTAGTTGTTTGTTTAATAATTAATATCACTGTACTTTGTTTCCAGGAGTGCCTAGCTGACATTGACCTGGCTATCTTAGCAGGATATCCTATAGAGCTACGGTACAAGCTGATGTTGCGCCGAGCCGACTGTTTCATCGAGCTAAATCAGCGTGACAAAGCAGCAAAAGCCTTAAAAGATGCTTCACAACAAGCAATGGTTCTCAAACTTACTGTTGCTCAAGCCGGTAATTTATATTAAATTTAATAGTTATAAAATAAAGTTCATCGTTTAGTAATCATCTCCTTAAAATATTCAATAAGATCTGGTCAAGCACGCAAATACTAGCAATTTTTGTCCACATTCCCAAAAATATGTTCCTCATTCAAAATGTACTAGGCCGATTGCACTAACCAATACAATATACAAATTATTTTTCTTAATATTACCAACTAAAATGACACAGTTCATGAACAACAATAGGTATTTCAGGGGCCTAAGCACCAGAAAGAGTTTTATGCCTGGAATTTCTGGATGCCTAGAACATAATACTCTAGCGGAGAGTTTGAAAGATGCCAGAAAATTCGAATCGGAAATAATGGTATTCTGGATAGGACGAGAGAACGCGTTTGGTTCTGTGCACCTTGAACTGCTGATGTTCACGATAAAATGGTATAACTTTTCGCCTGCGGTCAGATATCATCGTGTCATATTATTACCATATAAAATTTGTTATATCATCTAAAAAGGGACATACTAAATCATTGCAATACAATGTGGGTTTGTTCCAAGGTTGCTGCTTGTCACCATTAGTGATATGCTTGTAGCAAAGTTTGATTGGCCGTTCTTAACCAACGAGCTAAGTTAAGCAACGTCCGACGCCATCATTAATTCGATGGGTGACCGCAGTGACATTACTACTGAGCGCTTCCGTGCTTCGGAGGGCACGTTAAGCCGTCTGTCCCGGTTGCTGTCCTAGGATGGCAGTCGATACAACATAGTGGTAGGGCATTTTGTCAATGCTCGCCGGGCTAGCTACCACCTAGGTTAGCCTGAACAACATCTTCGACCACATCATCACTTGCCATCAGGTGAGATAGTGGTCTAGCTAACCTATCAGGCATACAAAAAAAACCTTCAAGTATATAATCGGTCGCCAAGCACCTAACGGTGTGTTCCGGCAGCTGTCCTTGAGAGCCAGTAATTTTATTAATTTACCATCAGGTGAGATAGTGATCAAAAGCTATCCTATCATGTACAAAAAGAACATTAATATAGGTAGAAATTAATATTTCATTTGACAAGCTAATTAGTCATTAAAAATAGTGGAGCTATCAGTTCAGACCGACCAGACCAGATACAGATACACAGAGTCCATCTTACATTTGCTGATGACCTTGCAATAATTACACAACCCGAAACATTGTCAATAACTTTTGAGAAATGGATGAGTTCTGTGCATTATACTGAATAATTGACAATTTTATTTCATACTACAAACATAATTAATAATAATTAAGTCAAACTTAAAACTAGCCTAATCAAACAACCCACCCCTGGTAGCTCCCGGTGCAAAGGTGCCCGTAACACTTGCAGCGTTTCCGCGTTGAATGGCAATGGCCATCCTCTGCACCAGGACCGAACTGGAGCGGGAGTCACCCGTTTTTTCTTTTAACCTGCGCCCAATTTCACGAAATAACTTTTTGGCCTCAGTTTTCCTGAATAATTGAGAACAAAACCAAGTAAATGCCACTGTCTCTGGGCAGACGGGGTACCAAATTTATGTTTTATGATCCGTGACACACTTGGTAGGAACACAATTTGCTCCGACAATTGCTGGAGCTGTGTCATTAAAATTTCTGGGTAGAAAGATAGATTCTCTAGATGCAGTTGTCAATATCTTTCTAAAAGACCTTGGTAAGGTAGACCAACAACCAATCAGTAACATTAAAAAGCTTTGATATACAACAACTATTTAACATCCCGTTTGACATGACTTTTTCTAGTTTATGTCATTACTAAAACCTTGCACTTTCTGCAGACCAGTCTACTTTATTCAGGGATCAAACTAATTTTGGGATGATATTAAAGAAACTATCAGAGCACCATGAACACCTCAGAGTCACCAAAACGAACGTCTTAATAAAATCTGAAGACGTTATAGTCACATCTCTCCCAAAAGACAAAAGTGCCTGCTGACCTTGATTGAGTAAACAATTTATGATAGGCGCACAGTCCAACAGAGCAGGAGGCCGGGAAAGAAAATTGAGGATAAAGACGTTGTAAAATATTTTTTACAACAAGATGAAAAAGATAGCTACAAAGTGCGCGCTATCAAACCAGCTTAGAAATGGCGAGGGGCTAACCATAGGTGAATTTTGTATCCATCTGGCGGTAAAGCGGCACACATTTATAAACGATTGGTCACCTGCCTTATTAAAATTCTATCTCAACGCCTTCCAGATGTCTCTCACAGGCCAAAGTAATTTAGTAAGATGGGGGGGAAGCCATCGAAGTCTTGCTATATTTGTCGGTTGGCGATAGATACAGCAAGGCTGGTGGTAGGATGCAAGGTGCTTCTTGATAAGGGTTATTATTCACATCGCCACTATGACACCATCTATGTTGTTAGTTGTCAGTAATGAGTTCCTACTCAGCATCTCTCAGAATCTTCTGTTTTGAGGAGACGATGCCACCATAGTCTTCACTTTCATCATTTGGCTTTGCCCTATAGACGATTTTTTGCTAACATTTAGGAGCCTTGGTTACGCTTGATTGCGATCTTTATACGAAGGCACGCAAGTCATGTCGCAGTGCCTTCAAATTCCGCTATTGAGCTTACTATAGTTTGTCATATCACCTGAAGAATGTAGACTCATCTCATTCCGATCGTTCGTTTGTTTACGGAGAAAGACTAAGAATATATGCTAAAAACACATAGACTGTCGGAAAATGTAACATACATCTGCTTCGACTGCTTGCTCTCTTTGATATCATTTTCTTTAATTGTGAAAACATGTCAGATCAGATAAGTTTTGGTCACATGTAATCGGCCTATTGTCATTATATAGGATAGGATACTTCCTATCTCCATTTACGGAATTGATAACGAAGGAGCGTGGTCGCATGAATAAATTAATCGTGCGCCGTATATTATAACTGATTACTACGCGTGCAAAGCCGCTGGCGGATGTTATCGATAGATACTGGTAAGATAATTTATCGTTTAAAAACTTCTGCAACTCTCTACTTTCAGCTGAACTTGATCGTCATTTAAAGATCCTGGAAAAGAAATTGGAAGTGAAAAGGATAGACGAAATTGCATCTGTTCCAGATGTATTACCTGAATGCTATAAAGGAGAAAATCCAGATTTCAATGCTGCTTCAAGTGTTTTACAGCTAAGGTAACTATTTTATTAGATTAAGTTTTAGAAAGCTTTCACTTCAGCTCACATCACTTCAGAGAGAATAAAATACCACAGAAAGAATACAGTTACTATCAAAAATTGCTAATTTTGTAGCATTAGTATGGTTACCCGTGGGGTGCCGGGTTAGAATGTCACCCCCCCCCCCCCAATTTCTACCTGTGGGTGTCGTAAGAGGCGACTAAAGATAAAGTACCGGAAGGTGGGTAGCAGTGCCTTCCGAGGAACTAATATCTTAAACTGCGATCCTCAAGACGCTTGCCAAGCGTGGGGATTATGGCAAACCCGCCCTAAATGGGGGAGGCGGTGAAAGTGTTCAGCAGTGGACAATCCGGCTGATACAGTATGGGTTACTAAATGTGTTGACACTTATCTCCGAGACAAACGCTGACGACGCGATTATTCGCCAGGACAAACCAAACGGCGCAAATATGTGTCATATTAAGTGCTCGTAGCAGAGCTTGCTTTGTCGTTCATAACCGATCAACTGGTAAGGTTAGGATGGCAGTCGCTATAATATGTTGGTACCACCCTCAAGTAGAAAATATGTCGTTATCACTTATCAACAGTTGGATTATATTATTTTTTTAAGCAGTGATGGCTCAGTGGCATTGGCTATGGACTGCCGCGCAGCAGGTTCATGGTTCGAATCCCGCCGCGGGCTTGAGCTTATTCACAGCATGGTAGAAGGGCATTTTGTGAATGCCCTTCTACCTGTGTAATGCCTGGCTAGCGACCACCCTTAAGTAGAAAATCTGTCGCGAAGCACCTAACGGTGTGTTCCGGCAGCAATCCTTGAGAGCCAGTAATTCTAGGTTAAGCCTGTTAACATCTTCGACCACATCACGACTTACCATCAGGTGAGATTGTAGTCAGATAGGCAACTGCAATAAAAAAACAGCCGTTACTGGGCAGTACTAGCCCATGTACAGCCCGGGACCTCATCGATTTCCATAACTTATAGGGTTACCTGGTAGATGCGATGCGTGGCCATAATGCTGATAAGGTGGTCATCATCGAAATGTACCAGTCCTATTCTGCAATCATGCTGGACACTGCCAACTAGTAGCAGTTAGGATATAACAACTTATAGGCCTGAGTTAACTTTAGCTACAAGCTGGATTTATTTCATTTATGTTATATTATAGAGTATTCAATTAGCCGTACAGTTCCCGGTTTAAGAATTTAAGGACTGTTTTATATCCTGCCATTGGATACTGCAAAAGGACTTATGAAACCATAGGAATGCCTTCACCCTGATTACTATACCCGTGGAGTGCCGGGCTAGAATGTCACCCTCCCATCTCTACCCGTGGGTGTCGTAAGAGGCGATGGGTAGCATACCAGAAGGTGGGCAGCAGCACGTTCGGAGAAACTGATATCTCACACTGCGATACCTAAGACGCCTGCCAAGCGTGGGGATTATGGCAAACCTGGCTGTGTTCAGCAGTGGACGATACGGCTGATACAGTAACGGGCTTATACTACCAGCGAGAGCACTCCCACAAAGGGTTATCGTCAGGCAGGTGGCCGGCCATAAAACCTAAGCCATATCCTTTTAACCATCCTTGTGTAATCTTTTGTGTTATCGAAAATATATTACTGATATTTTCTTGATTTGTCCCTATTTGTTGTTAAAGAAGACAAATGTGTGCATGATGTACCGACCCCATACGCGCGGAGTATAGTTAGGAAGATGCTTTGTGTGGTATTGTGTTAAATCTATGTTATATTGTACTATATTATCGAGGTTCATATAGTGGCAGTTTGCCTTCATAAAATTTATTTGCCACCATTTATTACTATATTATAGATATATTTTGGTATTCTTTTTTATTTATTTATTGCCATTGCAAATTTATATCTTTTGGTGTATTGCATGCTAATTTTTCTTTTCAATATGTATAAATTAATTTATGTTCCGATGTTATAATTCGCCTAAATATATTTACAATTTTATTTTGTATTGAGGTACCCGCTGAGCTAATAAAAAAAAATGTGCACTCGAGGTCTATATAGCAAAATAATACTAGCGTACGCTATCCATACTAATCCATACTAATATTATAAATGCGAAAGTAACTCTGTTTGTCTATCTATCTGTCTCTTTCACGCCATAACTGCTGGACTGATTTGGATGAAATTTGGTACGGAAATAGTTTGAGACAAGGGGAAGGACATAGGATAGTTTTTATCCCACAGTGCAAACAGAGGTTAATGGTTTTGCACGATAATCGACATCCGCGCAGGTGGTGCCATATATGTGCTATATTTTTTTATTGTTTTTATTACGGATAAGATTGCCAAGTTATTTTACTTACTCTCGCCTGGCCAATCTAGGTATAGCTCAGCAGCAATGATGGCCGAGCGGTTATAGCTATGGACTGCCGTACCGCAGTACCCTGGTTTGATCCCCACCGCCGGCTTGAGCTTCAACGCATGGTGGAAGGGCATTTTGCGAATGCCCGCCTGGCTAGCTACCACCCTCAAGTAGAAAATCTGTCGCCAAGCACCTAACGGTGTGTTCCGGCAGCAGTCCTTGAGAGCCAGTGAAATTACAGGCACATGAGACTTAACAACTGTGTCTCAACGTGACGGGCGCAGTGCAATTCGTGACTTGTGATGAAATGCATCTGTTATAGGCAGAGGTTAGTCCGCTTAACATCAGATGGGCCTCGAGCTTGTTCAGTAACTAAGACATAAAAAAAAAAAATAAAAAAAAAACCTGTTGGTTTGTAAAGTTGTGGTCGAAAATGGTCAACAAGACTAACCTAGAAGGTACTCCTTTTTTCTACTTGCGATAGAAGAGAGCTCAAACCCTCTGTGTGACTCATACCATGGACTATTTGCGCGGCACGCCATACTTGTAGCTATTGGACCATTACTGCTTGCGGAGCTAAATTACCTTATTGAAAACGAAATCGGCATATATTTTTAGTTAAGTCTATTTTTAAATATAGACGCATAGCGAATTTCATGCTACGAGTATGTTATTGATCCTTAGAAAACATCTTTGCCTCTGTAATTTTAAATCTAACATGAAAGCTGAGCCGCCGCTCGACGACTGTGTGACATACTTTATATAGGTTTTGAGTTGCGAACGCGAATGAATCTACTAACAGATATCAATATAACTGAATATACACGATTTCTCGGAGTTAAATACACTCTGCTAATAACTTTTTTTATGCTTGATACGTTAGCCTTTGATCACTATCTCAGCTGACAGTAAGTGATGATGTGGTCGCTGATGTTGTTCAGGCTAACCTAGAATTGATGGCTCTCAAGGGCAGCTGCTGGAACACACTGTTCGGTGCTTGGCGACAGTTTTTCTTGAGGGTTGTAGCTAGCCCGGCGGGCATTCGTAAAATGCCCTACCACAATGCTATAACGACTGCCATCCTAAGATGACACCGGGACCGACGCGGCCTTAATGTGCACTCCGAAGCATGGAAACGCTCAGTAGTAATATCACTAACGTCACCTATCCAACTCATGACCGCGGCGGACGTTGGTTAACGTCGCTAATCCGTTAAGAACAGTTAAGCAAACTTCGCGACGAGCGCTTCAAATTGGATCGAAATAAGCTGAAAGTCAGAATTTCACTAAATTTTATGTCTGTAGCGAGTTTCTGAATGTTTCATATTGCTAAAAATAATAATCGCATTTTTTGTAGACTATAATATGAATGATAAAGAGTGCAGCACGTATATATAATTTCGGGGATGAAAAATCGATCGCTTCATCTGACTAATAATTATTTTTACAACTGTGATGCGAAGCTTGGTCTGCCTGTCGCTTTTTAATGAATTTCAACTACGTATATAAACATTTAATTTCTTCTAACTACAATATACAATGGTGGCTAGTAATATATCTAAAATACTGCGAGAGGTGGTTTGGATCGATAGCTGAATGTGTTCGACCCATGTTTATTCTTTTCAAACATAAAATCAGTACCAGTTCTTACCTAAGCTGTGGCGAGTTGGCTATGAAAAATCTTAATGTACGAACTGAGTGCACGCTTGACTTCGACGCCGGGCGCGGCGGGGCGTGCAGCGTTCGTGTTAAACAGATGTAAATGGTCGCGAGTGTCCCGAGCGGCTCGGCGGGGTGCGGGGGGAGCATGCATGTTTGCGGTGAACCGGGCGTCGAGCGTGGCGTCGCGTGCCAGTCAAACCAGCTTGTGTTTTGCAGCGGTGACAAAAGCGTACGCGCCATGTCGTTCTAATGTGACCACGAACGCTAAGCGTGCACTATGGCCATTGGACGAACGCTCTTTCGCCGCTCACACGCAACGCTGAACGCTCCGCTGGAAGCTTTTTCACTCAGGCCTTACGCTTAG
This sequence comes from Plagodis pulveraria, assembly GCA_963890685.1. Taxonomy (NCBI): domain Eukaryota; kingdom Metazoa; phylum Arthropoda; class Insecta; order Lepidoptera; family Geometridae; genus Plagodis; species Plagodis pulveraria. The sequence continues at coordinate 9,567,057 of OY982949.1, read as the reverse complement.
AATGATAGCGACAACACCCGCGGCTATCCATTCACGCATAGACACGCGTACGGACGCGAAGTTATTTCGTGTACCTGTATGACGGCCGCAGAGGCGGCGGTGGCGATGCGTCGCGGAGATGGTAGATATAATTTGGTAACTGATGACATTATTAATTAAAGCTGTAAAAATGTAAGTCCAAATTTTACTGCAGGCTTCACAAAGTGGTGTTGCAATTTTTATGCTCTTGGGTAGTAAGTCAGCGACTACCCTGTGTCAAGTAGAATATCTGTTCACAACCACATAGCTGGTGAGGCCTGGTAGCTGTCATTGAGAGCAAGTTTGTTACAACATTTGAACAATCATCTCATTACTTATAAACTAATACCTACCAAGCCTCGCGCCGTAATGCCTCCGCCGCCGGCGCCTCTGTGTTCGGCAAAATAAGTACACGAAACAGCTGATTAGTTCTATGCCTGGTAATTGAAGTTCATTGACTTCGTATATTATTCGTATGTATGTGTGGAGTACACCGCGGCCACAGGCTTCGTCGCTATCATTCTCAATCTCTCTAATGCCACAGTTTAGATATTAATTAGTACTGTTTTTGTGTATGTAAAAATTACACATAGGTAGAACACTTTCAGTTTTTCCAAACCACCCCCGGAGTATTGTTGATATATTAACATCCATCTTATATGTATAATATTAAGAATATACTTAACATTGGCTTTACACTGCATATCTAACTAACTTCCGACTATAGAGCAGAAAGTGGAAATCTGATTTAAAAACATCCCATTGAGTGTGTACATACCACAGTTTAGAATGTTAAAAACTGTTCTTATAGAACTCCTTATTGACAATAAGGAAATGCTGTTCGACTTCTCGGTATGATCTAACAAAAATTAACACTTTCCATTCGCATACGTGTTGTAATTAATTATAACCAATTTTTGGAACACGTGTGTTCGAGATGAATGTGTAGCAAAGTTGTGTGTACGGTGCGCAGACGCAGCGACACGTGTGGGCGGTACGTGGAGACGCGCGAGTCGTTGCGGCGCGGCGACGTAGTGTTCTCGGAGGAGCCGTACGCGTGGGTCGCGCTGCCTTCCTCGCTCGCGGTCTGTGACGGGTGCTGCGCTCCTGACCCGAATCCAGTGCCGTGAGTATGTTTATTACACTCATTTTAGAATACACGATAAGGCCTTCAACAAACTAGCGCCTCCCCGTGTTGCAGCGTGCTATTGCGACAGGCTATAACCCTGTATGGTTTGCCGTTTGGAGTTCGTGGAACAGCTCTTCCTTCTTAAATCATTTTGTCAGACCCGCTACAGAAGGTTGGTATAAATGGCGTTATCATCTTCAGGGTTCTTTTTAATAAAAATGGGAGTTCCACAAGGATCTATATTATGACCATTTCTGTTATTTGTTTTCTTATGCCTTATAGGTTAGCCTTTTACCACTATCTCACCTGATGGTAAGTGATGGTGTGGTCGAAGATTTGGTTTAGCCTAACCTAGAATTACTGGCTCTCAAGGACAGCTGCTGGAACACTGTTAGGTGCTTGACGACAGATTTTCTACTTGAGGGCGGTAGCTAACAGGCGGGCATTCACAAAATGCCCTATCACCATGCTATAACGAACAACCGAGACGACGGCTTAAGGATGCACTTGCCGACGGCTCGAACTTATCAGCGGGCGAGGCAGCAAAGCATGCTATTTCACCTATACCTTTGTGGGAAAGGGTAAGACTCCGTGATGAGTAGTACGAAGATAGTGATCGCGCATCACACACCCGTATTGCATCTACGCTAATTACGCACACTTGTTTGCGATATATCAATGAAAGCCGAACCATGCCGAACGAATTACGATGTTTGACGACGGACGGAGATAGTGTCTCAAGCTACGTCACGACGTGTGTAGGTATTTCTTATAAAATATTATTATTATATATTCACAGAGGAATACATTTTGGTTCGGACAGTAGGTACCTGTTGTTATAATTTTCGTTCGTTTTATAATAACATACTGATGTTATTTCACCTATAGTAGGTAAATATTTAGTAAGTAGGGACAATGATTTGTAGGTACATAGTAAATGTATTAGTTTGTTCTTTTCATATTGATGTAGTAAATATTTACCTACAATAATTATTTATTACATTATAAGCAAGTTACTGCTTTTACTACAACATATTTTGTAAAGCAGTGACGGCTCAGTGGCATAGGTTATGGACTTCCGCGCAGCAGGTCCATGGTTCGAATCCCGTCGCGGGCTTAATCTTCACCGCGTGGTAGAAGAGCATTTTACGAATGCCCGCCTGGATAACTACTACCCTCAAGTAAAAAATCGGTCGCCAAGCACCTAAAGGGAAGCAATCATGGCTCAGTGGCATTGGTTATGGACTGCTGCGCTGCAGGTCCATAGTTTGAATCCCGCCGCGATATTGAGCTTCACCGCGTGGTGGAGAGTTCGTAGCGAAGTTTACTTAGCTGTTCTCAACCGATCAGCAAAGTTTAGCACCGTCGCGCGCGGTCATGAGTTGGATGGGTGACTGCTAGGACAATACTACTGAGCGCTTCCGTGCTTCGGAGGGCACGTTAAGCCGTTGGTCCCGGTTGTGGTCTTAGGATGGCAGTCGTTATAGCATGGTGGTAGGGCATTTTGCGAATGCCCGCCTGTATAGCTACCACCCTCAAGTAGAAAATCTGTCGCCAAGCACCTAACGGTGTGTTCCGGCAGCTGTCCTTGAGAGCCAGTACTTCTAGGTTAGCCTGAACAACATCTTCGACCACATCATCACTTACCATCAGGTGAGATAGTGGTCAAAGGCTAACCTATCAGGCATAAAAAAAAGAGCATTTTGCGAATGCTCGCTGGGATAGCTACCCAAGTAGAAAATCTGTCACCATGCAACTAACGTGAACTCAGTGGCATTAGCTATGGACTGCCTCGCAGCATGTTTATGGTTCGAATCCCGCTGCGGGCACGAGCTTCACCGCTTGGTGGAAGGGCATAGGGCATTTTGCGAATGTTCGCCTGGCTAGCCACCATCCTCAAGCAGAAAATCTGTCAGTAAGCGCCTAACGGGAAGCAGTGATGGGCCAGTGGCATTAGCTAGTGACTGCCGCGCAGCAGGTCCATGGTTCGAATCCAGCCGGGATATTGAGCTTCCCCGCGTTGGTGAAGAGCATTTTGCGAATGCTCTCCTGGATAGCTACCACCCTCAAGTAGAAAATCTGTTAGAAAGCACCTAACGGGAAGCAGTGATGGCTCAGTGGCATTAGGTTTGGACTGCCACGCAGCAGATCTATGGTTCGAATCCCGCCGCGGGCTTGAAATTCACCGCTTGGTAGAAGGGCATTTTGCGAATGCTCGCTTGGCTAGCTACCACCCTCAAGTAGAAATTCTGTCACTAAACACTTAACGGGAAGCAGTGATGGCTCTTAGCAATGGACTGCCGCGCAACAGGTCTATGGGTCGAATCCCGCCGCGGGCATGAACTTCACCGCATGGTGGAAGGTTGTTTTGCGAATGCTCGCCCGGCTAGCAAGCTTTGAGATGAGAGTGTGTCGTACCGATTTCAAAATCTGTCTCTAAGCGGTAATGTACGATGGCATCATGGATCTACCAATCCTGGTAGAACACATTTGGAATAAAAATTCTCTACCTACCCGTAACTGATTTAAATTATTTCCAATAAAAATCAATAACTAACCATAGGTTATTTTTGATTAGGTAAGTGCCTACAATCATCGCTAAGTTTACCATATAAACTTTCGTACTACCTTAGGTATAAGTACCTACTACAAATATACATACTTATTCTACTAATTTACGTAGGTAGATACATAGTACTAACTTTATTATTTGTTGTGATCTTATAGCTATGTAGATAGGTATGCAATGTAATGCGCGCCCGCGAATGTCGATTTGACATCGCTGACAGTTGCGTGCCTAGGCAGGCCTATATGATACATGATAATTATATCGTAGATAGGTAGGTATCTTCCATTGAGCTTCTAATTCTAACCCTTTACTACTTTGTGTTAGGTAGGTACTTTCTCGAAGCTATATTACTGCTTAGACTATATTCTAAAAAGAATGCGGACTACCTACGTCCATACCATATCTAACCAAATGCAGCTTTTTATATTGTCTAAGTGTTGCTAAAATGATTAGGTACTCACCATAGCTATCATGACCTGCGTATTGACTAATACCTACTAGGTACTAACTTAGGTGAGAGTAGGTGAGTACCTAGACATAGTTACGTATTTATATTACCCAAGTACCTATCTATATGGATTATGGCGTCCGACACTTACTATCACGAACAAACTAATCAAATGCGAAAGAAAATCCGGTCCCCAACTCCCAACATATGTAAATATATATATATATATATATAAGTACGTAAGTAGGCATAGGCACTACATATTGGTAGTGTATACATACGTGCACACCAAAAAGCAACAGGGCATTCCTACAATATAATATTATGTTCTAAGATCGCGGCGCGATGCACGTGACTTTTGGTAGTGTGCGTTTTGTTAATTATATATTAGTGTGCTGCGCATGAGACCCGCCCGCCCGCTTCCCTCACCGCGGAATGGAAGTATTGACATGAGATGCCCAATATTTTGAACGAAAAACTAGCGCGCAAACCTATGTGTGCCGACCTTTGGCTCTAGGATTTTTATGATTATACTACTGGATGTATTTGTTTTCCAAAATGTTATCTAAAATGATCATGAACTGAGCTATGATTCTATTTAAATATTTTTAGGGATTTCATGCTCTATAAGTCGTTTATTTACGACTAAACATGCGCTAAAATTCGTGATATTACAGGGATGTTTCGAGGCTTATAACTATCATGTGAAGATTTTTTTTACAAATCGGTGCCAAGACAAGCCTAGATAATGAAGAGATAAATCGATATCATGCTTAGTTCTGGACCTAAAACCTCAAATAAGGGAGTGATCACCCTACGGCGTTTGTATGGAAAAGTTACCGGCCAGTTCAACCTTAACGTGCCTTCCGAAGCACGGAAGTAGGTCGTATCTACGATCAACTTACTATCTAACACCGAAGTAGTAAATGCCAAATATAATTTGGGAGTAGCGTCAAATACGGGCAATATTTCATTCACGAAGTACGGATCTAACTTCGGATCTGAAAGCCTTTTGTGGTAAGAATACACGCGACCCGTCAAACTAAACTTCGAATTGCGTTTGTGGTAATATATTTCAAGTTTTGTCAAAAACTGAAGTAGTAAATTAGGGAAATAATTAAGGAAACAAAAGCAGTTTTGTATGCTCGAACGTTTCAACAATTTAACATGATTTTATGCGACTATTACCTACGCGAGTGAGGCCGCGGGTAGGTGCAGTAGATAGACAGCTTTGTTATATACAAAGCTCTATATCTCACTAAATCCCGAAAACGATTTGAAGGATGAAACAATTTATAATTGTTAAATTACTATGTAATCAACATCATTGAGCTATGAAATGGAATTTTAGCTGGTAGTTAAGTCTATCAGAGGAGACCTCAGCTTAAAACAGTTTTGGCGACAGGTCTGAATTAAGGGGACAACTGGGGATGAAAGTTTGTATGAAAGGTTATGCCTTAACTTCTGTGCGATAAAAAATTCTAGATTATTCACTGTATCGCGTCCGCGTCGCGGTGAAATTGCTAATAACATGATTTTTTTCTAGCTGTGTCTCTGATTGTGTCATTTTTGATCTTAGCGAATGAAGTACTGTACTGCACTGTATCTTTCGCTTTCCTAATTTCAGATGCAATACCTGTTCGCGAGTTGTGTACTGCAACGAAGAGTGTCGAATGCGTGCGCTCGCTTACCACAAATGGGAGTGCGTGGGCTCTCAGTCGGACCTGTTTCCAACCATCGGGATAGCGCATTTAGCTTTGAGGTGAGCTCTTCTTATTTTTTGCGTTGGCTACGTCTGTCTAACGGTTTTCATCAATTCAATAACAATAAAATCATTATACCTTTTCTCGTACATAACAAATTACCACGCTTTTTTTCTCGTCGTGCATAAAAAGGTTACCAACATCCTTTCATATAAATCAAGCAGAAATAAAAATCACACCTCTTTTTTCTTATTATTTGATATAAAACCGTTTAGAGTTTTTTTTTGGTTAGCAGCTAAAAATACAAAAGAACGCCACCAGGGCAGGTATGGATTTACATACAACATTCCTTCACCATCATTCTCCACCGGAGTGAAGGAATGAAAATCCATATAACTGTTTCCGCCGTATATTTATATGGGAGAAATGAACTTTATAACATGTTTTGAACGAGTAATGAGACGCTTTGAGTTGTTGAGTGGGTACAATAGTACATTGTACATCGAGGGGAGAAAACGATCTACACTGTATTTCTGTTCGAGAGTTTGTTTAAGCCCGACGTGTAGCGGAGGGATTCACTATCATATGACATTTAGGAAAATTATTTAGAATAACTAAAAGCGTACTGTTAAAATATCAATTTAATAAAAAAACGAAATTTAAGCAAACATAACAATTTGCCGCGCTTTTTTTCTCGTAGTGCAAAAAAAGGTTGCCAACCTCCTTTCATTGAAAATCGAGTACAAATATTTGATATATAACCTTTTTGAGATTGAATTTTTTTACGTAAGCAGCTAAAAACAAAAGAACGCTACCAGGGCAGGTATGGATTTTCATACAACATTCCTTCACTGCTACGGAGTGAAGAAATGAAAATCCATATAACTTTCCCCGCCATACATTTATAAGGGAAAAATGACGAACTTTATAACATGTTTTTGAACGAGTAATGAGACCTTTTCTGAGTGGGTGTAGTATAAAATATTATACATTGTTGGTCGGGCTTTTTTTGGTCAGTCTCTTTAACATATTAAGGTCGGATACGATCAGAATTTTTCGACCTGAATTGGATATACTACCAGCTAGAGCATTCTCAAGGAAGGTTGGCGTCTGAAAGTCGGCTGGTAATAACACTGCACCCAACACTTTTACATAATTATATCCTGTATGTGCTAGATTTGCTTTTAGCTTGACAGCGAAAGAAAAAAAAATCTTGTATTGTCTTCTGTGTTGTTAGAAACAGAACATATTACACCGACTCCATATATGGGATAAGGATAGATAGTGTTGTTATGAAGATTGTGAATAGTTATTTGGAATTAGAATTTAACTTTTTAATTAAAAGTATGAGAAATGTTTTTAATTGGTCTGTTTTTGATTTGGTAAATCTCCAGCAGCATTCCATGAAAAACTATTGACGTGTTTTAGTCTGTAGTGCACGTGTACACGTCAACAACAGAACGGGTAGCTTAACATTTGACATGAACCTTTTTTATATTTTTTGTTAATATCCGATTGTTTAGTTTTTGACCACTATCTCACCTCCTAGTAAGTGATGATGTGGTTAATAGGCTCTCAAGGACAGCTGGTGGAACACACCGTTATGAGCTCGCAAAATGCCTCCACACAATCCAAAAATCATCTGCTACTCCCTCTGTACTGATTAGCTCACATGTTCCAGCAATTTCTATCGAAGTAATCACGGTCATCGCGTAGCGGTGACTAATATATCACATAGCATAAAAATCGGACTGCTGTATATGAAGACATCATCATCATCAGCCGGAAGACGTCCACTGTTGAACAAAGGCCTCCCCCATAGAGCGCCACAAAGAACGGCTATTAGCCGCTTGTAATCATTGGCTACCCACGACTTTCACGATGTCGTCAGTCCACCTAGTGGGGGGCCTACCAACTCTACGTTTTCTGGTGTATTGTGGTAACCACTCGAGAACTTTTCTTCCCCATCGGTTATCAGTTCGTCGAGCAATGTGGCCCGCCCATTGCCACTTCAACTTGCAAATTCTGAGAGCTATGTCGGTGACTTTGGTTCTTTGCCGAATATCCACGTTCCGGATTTTAACACGCAAATAAACTCCGCGCATAGCTCTCTCCATAGCTCGTTGAGCGACCCTGAGCTTGTCCATAAGGGCCACAGTCAGGGACCACGTCTCAGTGCCAATCATCACTGGCAACACACACTGGTTGAAGACTTTGGTCTTCAGGCTCTGCGGGATCTTCGACGAGAAGATGTTGCGTAACTTTCCGAACGCAGCCCATCCGAGTTGGAGTCTTCGGGCGACCTCTTTGTCAAAGTTGGACCTACCTAACTGGACAGTCTGTCCCAGGTATATGTAATGGTCAACAACTTCGAGCGTATTGTTCCCAACAACTACTACAACTATGAAGACAACACAGTTCTATTTAAATAGCACTGCTGTTTTTAGCATGGACCATACAATAGCAGTTTTTGCTCAGCTGCCAGTAATCTGTAGGATATTAACTAGCAACGCGCTGTGGCGCTGGCCGCCCACCCTCCTGCCGGTTGTCGTTGCTTGTCGCGTTAGTACCACTTACATTCTCTTTGGCCGCTTGCAAGCGGTTGATAAAGGATAAATAACTCCTGCTTAAAAATAAAAAAAATACCGTAAATACTCATTGATTATAGTACATACAATCAATGAGCTTTTAAATACGCCTATAATTCCCTGAATACATTTCACTATAGCGTACTCTATCAGCCGGATCGTCAGGGGTGCCATAATCCCCACACTTGGCAGGCGTCTTGGGGATCGCAGTGTGATATATCAATTCCTCACTAAGCGCTATTCATTAAAACATTTAATCAATTACGGACAGTCCTAAGCCTGGTAGTAAGTAGTATGAAAGAAAGTTCATAATTTTTTCCTTTATTTCAACATTTTATTATAATTTTAAATGGTTTGCACGTAATATTGTAGTTTAACTCGATGTCAGTCCAAATACAGGGTTAGTGGTGGTCAATATATCATATATCACAAAAAAGCAATCTACAATATATAGAAAACAGTCAGGGCAGCAGGTAGCAAGCTGCGCGTGATATCAGTCACCGTATTTCAAAACACCCGCGCGTATTGCTAGGAAAAAGGCATGTTTTCAATATGTAATTCAAAGCAATGGCAAGATCTTGTCATATAGCAATATTAAACACCAATGATCACGACACCTATTCCAAGCACGTTCTTGACGCCCTCTGGGACAACCTATTGCCCACGTGAGTAGTAGACTGGCTATAAAATTGTTCCTTTTTTTTTCTAGGGTTCTTCTAATATCGACAGCGTCAGGGTTTCCGGTGGTGCCTCCGCAGTGCCAAACTCCCATCACTGCGGCCGATCTCTTCCGGAGTTACGCGAACGTGGACAACATTAATATTTACGTAAAAGATACGCCCGCTTTCTACAGGATGTTCAATTTGGTTACTAATTTTGAGAAGATGAACAATATGGATTATATACAGTATGCTTTGGTGAGTGCAAGTTCTATTTTTGTATATATAACTACGAATAAATATGTTAAGAAATCTAAAAGCTCAATATCGGCATAACTCAAACCTTACCGCAGTGGGCGTGGTTTATAAAGTGTACCGTGCGGTGCTACAGCATTCCTTGACGCGACCAATCGAATACGATCATTTCTAAGCACCAAATCATACCAATCCTATTGATGTGGAAGGTTGTGCATCTTTTGTTAATTGTGAATTTGACGAATCCGAAATCAAAGTGGTAACGAGTTATACTTCTTTACATATTTATTCGTATATCAATAAGGTAGAATTTAAATAGCAAAATATATTCCATTTTATGAAAAATATATATATACTAGGTCGTACCATTTACCATCGCTATGGTTTAATGCCACTTGATAGATGTGACAGATTTCATGCCATAACATAGAACATATAATAATACTACGTATAGAATGGACACTCCTCACCCCCCACCAAAACGAGCCGTCCTCACTTATTCAAACTGCTATTCAATAATGATTTATTTAGAAGATTTTCGTTTGCAAAAAATATCCATGGATATCGACTTCGTTTGCAGCGAAACAAGTGTCTTTGTTACCTATACCTTCGCTACGGTTGACACGCGGAACAATTCATGATTGTTTATTACACGAGAAGAATATAAATTATTATTGTGATTGTAATTATTCTCATTACTTGTATAAAATGTGAACTTGGAATGATACTTTTTTATAGTGTAGGTATCTATTATTGTATAAGTAATGGAGTAAAATGTGAAGTAATGTTACCTACTCGGTTGTGTTGCATTATACAAATACGTCGTACATGGAGTTGGATTGTTGTGCTTGTAAATGTTTCTGAAGGTAGGTAATGTACGCATAACCTAGGAAATCTAATAAGTCATAATAACAGCATCAAAAAATTGTTGGGTAGGTAAGTACAACAATATTCATACGATGACAACCTTAGAGTACACGCACACATTTACGCGTGTGCAAAAACAACATTTGTGTAGTGTCTGTGTAATAGGTAGTTAGAACGCGGCTTTTGTATGGAGAATGAGTCGAGTGTCCAGGCTGTGCCCATAAATCAAAATACAGCATGCTTGACACGCTGCCATTACCATGGTCTAATTTGCTTGATAATTTTGACACCTCACTGTAGGGATGGAGTGGTGTATAATCGGTAATGAATCTATTCAAACATAATTCTCATAGAACTAACTTTTTTTTTTTTTTTTTAATCTTGATAGGTTAGCCTTTGACCACTATCTCACCTGATGGTAAGTGATGATGTGGTCGAAGATGTTGTTCAGGCTAACCTAAAAGTACTGGCTCTCAAGGACAGCTGCCGGAACACACCGTTAGGTGCTTGGCGACAAATTTTCTACTTGAGGGTGGTAGCTAGCCAGGCGGGCATTCGCAAAATGCCCTACCACCATGCTATAACGACTGCCATCCTAAGACGACAACCGGGACCGACGGCTTAACGTGCCCTCCGAAGCACGGAAACGCTCAGTAGTAATGTCACTAGCGGTCACCCATCCAACTCATGACCGCGCGCGACGTTGCTTAACTTTGCTGATCGGTTGAGAACAGCTAAGTAAACTTCGCTACGAGCGCTTCAAACTATCGATAGTTGCATGTTTATGCTGTATGAATTAGGACTTTTGAACAATTTCTTACTATTAACTAGTGGTTTTGTAAGAACTGAAGATTAATAATAAATTATAAATACGACAATACAAGGCCCTCCTATAATAACAATTTAGCCTCGTACATATTATGTTTATTCAGTCAGTCAGACTATTTAGTTAGAATATGTGCGAGTCGAAATATTTTTTGTGAAAAGGCTCTTAGGTTTTTTTTTTTGCTGATATGTAAGCATTTGATCACAACCTCACCTGATGGTAAGTGATGATGTGGTCGAAGGTGTTAAACAGGCTTAACCTAGTATAGGGTGATATTAAAACAATGATTTGGAACTTAAAGTTATTTATTATGTAAATATAGGTGCACAACCTAATTCAAGTTCATTAACAGCATCAACATCACTAGGCTCACTACTCTAACTCTTCCTAACGTTGATTATTAATTCTTGTCCACACACACTGTCAAAGTAGACATCTCGCTCCCAGTCTTCTAGATTTTTTTTTGTGTATTCCTCGACTGTTCACCTGTCATCCTCAGTAAAGTTATTACATGCATTTTTTAGCCGTAAATGGTGAAGATGAGTTATGTTTGGCTGCAGGATCTAAAAAAATAATTAAGTATATATAATGACTATATACGCAGGTACGAAGTTTAATGACCAAAAAACAAACCTTTGACATGAACCCAAATCCTTTCGAAGGCATTGTAATGGCAATGATACGGTGGCAATATGAGCACCTTATAGCCATGTTGTTCAGCAATTTCATCCAAAAAGTAAGTTGGCTTTCTAGGATTGTTTTCTTTCACTAATCGAACCAATTCGTCTGTAGTGCCGCCACAATCTTGGATTCAATAGATACAAATTTTGATTTGCAAATATTTTTTTCAATATAGTGCTGATAATATAAGGCTGATACGCAATCAGTACCATTAGTAGAATATGTTTTGTAAACAAAGAGCCAATGTCAATACATATTTACTTGATTTTTATATATTATATTCGAATTCAAGACTGATTTTTGATCCCGGTTATTCGTTATGCATGGCACAACTGGCACATCACTATCAGAAGTCGGCGGTACCTATCCATGAAGTACAAAATTATCTGTATGACAGCTTAGCTAAAAAAATACGAAATTTCATAGGCGTTAGCTGTCAAAATTATCAAGCTAAATTAGACAGACCATAGCAGTGAATCGGAGCAATAAGAAACCAATAACAAAAATCGCATTATGATATTTTTTTATTTATAGCTGTTAGGCTAGCCTTTGACCACTATCTCACCTGATGGTATGTGATGATGTGGTAGAAGATGTTATTCAGGCTAACCTAGAATTACTGACTCTCAAGAATAGATGCCGGAACACATCGTTAAATGTGACGACAGATAAACTTTGATGATTATTGTGACGGCATTTTTCTATAGGAATAACAGGTACACCCACGTACAATGTACATCCACGCAAACAATACGTCGCTTCGTCGATAATTTTACTTAATCATTGTTTTTATAGTAACTTTAAACTAAATCATAAAGTTACTATTTTGTTACAGTCAGTTGATACCTTGTTCTTAGCTTAATATGGAAGGGTTTCCTACGCATCTCTATTATTAATTTCATGAAAACCGCACTATAAATCAAAATCTATTTTGTGATACCTAACAAATCATGGTTAAATAAATGATCACCTAACTATATGTATTAAAAACTTAACAATGCAAATGAGTTTGAAATGTATCAGAACGATATTCATAACGAATAATTAAAAAATTAAAATAGAAATATATTTTGTCGTATTTTTGTTTTACTTGACCCAATTATGTGAATCAAATGTTTATCTTAATGGTAAATCCCTTATGCAAATACTAAATGAGCAATAAGTTATTTTATTTTATTTAGCGATTAGGCTAACCAACCTAACACTTTGCGTCTCCTTTGCAGCGCTGGCCCTAATTGATTATAACATGAATACGTGTTTTTTTCATAGTGCGCGCACAAGTTTTATTGATTCGACCAATGAGAGACGTCTATGGAGTCTTCCCTATTTAGACATACGACATATAGCCACTCACAAAGGTGCTCACGTGCTTGGGCATATTGGGTTCGACTTCCTAGTTAGTAAAGCATGAAGGCCCGGTTTGGAATCTTGGGTCTATAAGCAGCTCGGACGGGGAATGGAATTTTCTGATAAATACATTTTCATTGGCAACGTCCGGAGTCTAGAACTTTGACAGGTAGATGATAATATCGTTGCCCTGGTAAATTATCTGCACTTTTTGGCCAAATTTATTTAGAAATGCAATTCAGTGTAATTTTTTCCCTATTTCGTCTGGTAAAACAATAAATGCTCCGACCTACGGTTGCCGAGATATTCAGTTTAAATTTATTATAAATTCACTAACAATATGAAAATAAAACTAGTAAAACAGCATTAGTCATACTTTTTGCCTGACTTTATCAAGGTGGTACACGTAAATAAATATAACTAACATTAACTGGTTAAACAGGTAGTAAGCATAGGCTTAGGATGTACAAGACCAACAGTGACGGATGAATAGTGTAACAAAAAATGAAATATAAATGTGTGAGTGATGTAGTGTTGTAATGACGCGAGCGTAATACTATCGACAGTTTTACTTGTTGAATCTTAGGACACATTCGTTTGAAATTATGCCCTATATAGTTCATTGAGACGATTGTAATGATCGTAAACAATATTGAAATCACAGAAATGCAATATATGCAATTTCATTAACCTGAACAACTTATTTTTCAAGTTATTATGATTTAAAAACCAAACTACTTAACTGATTATTATGAAATTTCAAAGGGATGAATCTTAAAGTATATCCTTTCAAACAAAATACGATGTTTTCAAATGAAAATCAAACCAAATATCATAACATGAATACAACCTTATTGAGAACCTGCTCCCTTTTGATCTTGATCTGTTTAAAATAAAACTCATTCAAAGTTAAAGTCAAATGCATTTATTGTAGGTCTAAAATGGTACAGCACTTTTAAAAGTAAACTACTATAACTTCATCGTAACAAGATGAAATAAAACTTACCATTACTAAGTATTATGATTACCATTAACAAGATCATTAAGCTGCAAATATACAGGTACTGTAAATTATTAAATTACATTTATCTGAATACCATTTGCGTAAAGCATTCACATGTGGTAAGCAAAGGTCGAATTTGTCCCTTGTGTAAACATAGCTCATTGGGCTGTAGAAATGACGATGTGTACATAATTTTGATGATCTTTAGTAACTGGCCTACAAAACATATAATTCTTTAAAGTCTGCTTTTAAGTCTAAAAGCCGTTTTATCATTATTTTTGTTTCAGCTTTTAAACTTCTTAAGAGCAAAATTTTTTCTGTAATTTTTATCACAATTTAGAACAGTATTATTCCTTGGAGACAGTACTTGATATGAAGGGCAGGTAATGGCTAACGGTGGCAATATATCTCTATTTAAGTAAGGTCAGGGCCGTCTTATTTTCAATTTGATCTGAAAGGAAAAATAAAAAATATTTTGTGTCAGGATAGTCATAGCTACCCAGCGCTGCAATGAAGCGAGTATTGTAGATTTTATTGCACCAGGGACGCTAAGGGAAGGGTTACTAGATTGACTCAACATACCCTACAGTCTTAAAATGAAAAAAAAAAATTTACCATGTATTTTACTACAAATTATCTTTTCCTAAAGCTATTGACTACCATTTACACAGCTTTATGCATTCAGGGACATTAAAAGTTGGTATTGAGTCTTTCATTAGTATACATCGATGTTTTCTTTGTATGAAGCATTTTGACTCAAAGTTTACTACAAACTGTAGTTTTTATTTAGATTGCGTCAATAATCCGAACCCTTTTATCACATACTTGTATGGTAATCTGTAAGAACACAATAACAAATACAAATACGAATATAACAAATACGCGTGCATATAGTTATTTCAAATTCTGTTAAATAGCCATTTGTATAAAGATACTTATATTTTATGACAGAAGTCAGAGATATTTCCAATTATTTATTGAGTGTTAGGGGAACTTTTCACAGAAAACATCATAATAAATTTTGAATAATATACCTTGTGATAATTATTTACTCCCTTATTCGTAAGCTATAAACTGTCAACTAAATCTGTCAACTTCTCGCTAATTATTATGTAATTATATTATTTTTTTAAACTAATTAATGATTAAACTAACTACCGGTATTTTTTGTGGTTCGAATATGTACCCAAGCAGTCACGTCGAACCTACAGATCAGACATAAACTATCGACTTTGTCGATACTTGTGACGTCAGGACTTTGTCAAGCCCTATCGTAAACAAATGTTTTTTAGTTTTTCGTAAAATACCAACGAATTCTTTATTTAGCAATGTAATTTGATGATAAGTATGAAGAGAAACCTATTATCTAATATTTCCATAGTTCTTTTTACTCATTTTAAAACAAAATGACGAAATAATGATTATCAAAAAAGGAGTACAAATAAACATAAATTACCTGTGAAACGTGTATATATTCGGTTTACTATGTCTTGTAACCTCACATTCACTCACTGAACAACACCTCATGCTTGCAGAAAACATATTTTATATTTTAATCGTAAGATATTTGAGCAAATACACAAAATTCGCGCCGACTTGGAAGAGGCCGGGACGCTATGGCCTCTTACTCGAATAAAAGATGACATACCGTCTTCTTGTTTCACTATCTCTTTTTCTCTCGCGACGGTTTGTAGCAGCTTAGGACCTTTCACTCCCACACTTCGTAGGTCTGTTGAGCGTAGCGAAAAAATCCTAGGTCTGTGGTAGTAAGTATAATAGATTCAATTGTTTACACTTTAATCGGTACGTGGGGGCGAAAAAAAAAACTATCAAATATATCTAGGCTCGTCAAAAAATAATGGTTACATAAAACCTCATAACCGCGAAATATCGGCAAATGCATTTGGTGCAGCATAAAAATAGATCACACTGCACTGCGTCCATAACCCTTAGAAATGTATCCGAAATGTATCTAGACAGATACACGGGTGTTAAGTCATACGTGCCTGTAATTTAGTGAATTACTGGCGATAGATTTTCTACTAGAGGGTGGTTGCTATCCAGGCGGACATTCGCAAAATGCCCTTTATCCATAGGGTGTGAAGCTCAAGCCTGCGGTAGGGATCGAATCAAAGGCCTGCGTTACGGCAAGTCCATAGCTATTATCGATTGGCTATTACTGTACGAGCTGTAAAAAAGCGATTAATTTAATGGAATTGTAATAATATCATGATTTTTTTGGTTACAAACCACAATATTCGTAAAAAAGGAAGGTAAGAAAAATAAATTATCGCTGAACAACGCAACATCGAAATAGTTCAGGGCCATAAATAAAATCATCATTGAACACTGCTTAACACTACTAACGAACTTAAAATTAACAAAAGAACGCCGCCACCTTTTTATTT
This sequence comes from Plagodis pulveraria, assembly GCA_963890685.1. Lineage (NCBI taxonomy): Eukaryota > Metazoa > Arthropoda > Insecta > Lepidoptera > Geometridae > Plagodis > Plagodis pulveraria. Next base: position 9,550,556 of record OY982949.1, on the reverse strand, counting down.
TTCCCCTGAGTCAGTAGGTACTTATTGTTATAGTGATTTTATTTCAATTTGTTTGTTGCCAATGCTATAGCAGTAGTCAATAGCAGTTATGTTTTCGTTGATATTTTTTGTTTCCTTTTACATAGTGTTATTTTTTTTGCAATAATACGATACTTTCATTTCAACACTAAGGCTAGGATGAAACTCATTCTATTCATTAATTACATCAGCTGTTCCTATTTTGCTACTTTTTTGCAAGTTAATAACCACCAAAATTACTATACTGTACGTTTTATTATGTTACTGTGGTCATTTCGTTAGTTCTCAGTTTTCTTTTCGTCGTTTTTGGTAGACGAAGGTGTAACTTGTCTTTTCTGGCTGTTGACTACCACCAAAGCTCACCGATGAAGATCTATCCTTTGATACGGGGTTACACACATCGATCTTAACGTTGTTGAATGCGTAACAAATGAAATATGATACTGGAGAGCCCACGCCCAGAGGTGAGAACAGTACTCCATGTGAGGCCGAACCTGAGTCTTATAAAGTTGCAGGCGATGGGCCGGCGTCAAGTACAGTCTCGCCCTTCCGAGCACACTAAGTTTCTTACAGGCTTATTTAGCCTTAAATCGAAATTGAATGACACTCGATATGTTCTGATATCTGTTTAAGACAAAATGCGGGTTCAGTTGGACAAGTTCAGTCACTTCAAGACATGTGATAACAGGGTGTCAATTTTTTTTCCTATTATCGACAACGCTCTCGAGAAATATTAGCACGACCGGTAGGTATATGATGCATATACGGTACCGCCTGTTAATTAATATCGCTGAACTGCAATATGTCATTTATGTGCAAAAGAAACAGAATTGTAGAACACCACCATTGTCCGGTTTAAGTCGAAACATGCATCGTCGACAACGAACTTGATGATCTGATCTGGCAAAAAACACGAGACTCACTCGAACTTGGTCGAAATGCCCATAGGAAGCATGATTCGAAAGATGAGCTTTATGCCACACCCGATCAAAGGCATTCGTTATGTCCAAACTAGCCACCGACACCTCAACTCTTGGACTCCACCACCTCCGCCCATCGATACATATATATAAAAGTGTAATGGCGATCGCAGCTGTATAGTGCTCCTGCAGATACTACAAGAGCTGGTTGTTGTTAATATATTTAATTTTATTTGGAGAGCAAGGAGCATGGTAATAGGGACTACCCTATAGCCATGCGCAGAGATCTGTCCAATTACCAAGTTGGACAGATCTCTGCGGTCACCTTTTTGGGGATTGGGGTGCACTTCGACTTCGTTATTTTTGGGACACGACATAGTTTATTGGAGAGTTGGAAAATACGCGTTAGAACCAGTGTCAACTCTGGAGTACAAGGCCGCAACACTATGTGAGGGATTCATCAGGCTCACTCGATTTATAAACGCCCAAGGAGAACAGTGTTTCACCTACTGCACGTTGCCGGAAAATAATGTTTGTAATAGAAGCATCATATCGCGGTAAGGTCGGTGGTAAATTCCCTGCGTTATTCAAAGTCGAGTTACACGCAAAGAGAGAGCCCATAAGTTCGGCCTTCCCTGCGCGGTCTGGGCCGGTGGTCATCCTCTCTGTGCGGGGGTGGTAGACCTTACTGACAAAAGTTCCCTTGGATATCCCTGATAAGAGACCAGAAGGGCTGATGTCTCGTCAATTTTGCCGATATCCGTTTTAGCTTTTGCGGTATCTCTTAGAGGAGAAGTTATACTTCATTTTGAGTTCGCTGGTATATCATATAAAAGTTTTAAACAAAATGTGGAACTGTTACTGTAAAAAATGAAAATTGCTTTCGAAACACTATGCTAGGTCATATCCGCCAACAGATCTTCAACTTAAAGGACTACTAGGGTAACTAGGCAAGCGAGTATGACAGCTAGGCCGCGGAGGTTATGCGGCCATAATAAATCATACGTTTTGGAGTTATTGGTAAATGATAACCCTAAAACGTGTAGTTTATTATTTACAAAAATCCAAGTAATAATTATGATATGTTATGCTTAATACTCGCTATGGAAATAATGGAACACTTTCCTAGGTCACATCCGCCAACAGGTCTAATAATTAAGTTACACAAAACACGTTCAGGTGAAATTAAAGTTTTATTTACGCTTTTCCTCGCAGCTTCACTGCTGTGCTTTACTTCACGAATTGAATTTGTATGATACGCGTGAACATGGCCGTTACACTCTCGGGCTTCAATCTAGTACAACTATCAACTCTATGACTGAATATATTGAATGACTGTGTGTTCGAGTTCTTTTATATCGTAATGTACCGTTGTTTCTTATTACAAGTTAACCATAGTTCTTATAAGACAACAGTTTTTTAAGCCTCCCTATCTACCAGAGAAGTGCTAAGGAAATGAGCGGTGTGCAAGGGAAAAAACCATCAACAGGATCGCTGCGCTCAGCGAGGCTAAGAAAATGAAGCGGTCTTATTAGTGTATTTATGCCTCACACATAGTTTTTATTCCCTAAAATTATTGTCTGTTAAATACACAATCATTTTTATGTAACAAAGATCAATGCATATCATATTACAGACTGCCACAATGCTGACACTGTACCTAGAACACTTCACGCGTTTCTTCGACCATCTACCAACGTCAGTGCCGTACGCCTTGAGCAACGCCCAGCTGCGTTTATTCGCCGCCGCTTTAATGCTGCGGGCGCTCGGGCAGCTCGTCTGCAATGGCCACGCGGCACTCAGTCTGGCGACTGTAGACGAGGGAGATGGTATGTTACACTGTATTATTTGCTTTTAACCTGCAATGCTAAGCAAAGAGCCCTTATATAACCCCTATTGGGTTACCTCATTTAAATTATCTATTACACATCTTTGCATCATGCGTCGCAATGTGCAGTTACAAAAATTTAAGTCAATTTTATGTCCTACAAGTGTCAACTGTGTACGAGGCTCCATGTTGAACCAGTACGAGTTAAATTGTGCTGTAGAAATCTATGAGTCAATTGCATATCGCCGTCGCGTCGTCGGTTATTATGTAAAAAAATTAAATCTATCATTAATTAGTGATCGACATGTATCTCCGGCTCAAGTAAAAAATTGACTAGTCACTCTTCGTTAGTCAATTAGAACCAACAAACACAGTTGCGGATGTCTTGGGTGTCTGGTAGTAACCGCTATCCTAATAGTGGCGGTTCTCAACACATATTTTGTATCACTAATTACTCCAATATAAGACTCCAATTCAAAATTCCTCAGACAAATATTGAGGCAATCATGTTATATGTACATTATTACGTTATGATAACGGCAATACAATGATCACATACTTCACCAAATAGGCCTGTAATCTGCCTTCCTACAATAAATTAAACTAAATTTGTGCCTAGCGATGTTATAACATCTTAGTGTACAATATTTACAAATGAAAACTATATTTTCTGATGGACACGCAAAATACTCGGTAAACCCGAGAGCGTTGTGTTTCCAAACCCACAGAAATCAAATTGATAATTCTATGTCAGTCCGACGCAGTGTTGCCAAGAACGACGTCTAATTACAGCATAAAGTCTGGAGGGAAACAATTTCGACGCTTTGCAGTAGCTCGGTAGGATGATAATTTGTATGCTATACGCATTATAACATAATACTGAGCACAAAATTTTATGTCCGGGTGGGTATCGAACCAGCGTCCTCCGATTTCGCGCCGGATGTGTAAATCTGTTAGCTTTCAGCTGAAATTCTAAGTTTTTCTACGTTAATTTAAGTACGTTTTTCCTAGCGAGTGCTTCACTTCACGAAGGGAATTTGTAGGATACGGTACGAATCTTAGGCTTTCGTAACTTTATATAGATTACGAAGCCTACCGTTTACTACTGGTTCAATGAGTTTAAGCAATCACACTGATGTTCTGCGTAAGGGTTACAAAATAAACCCTTACCAATAAGTTTTCAGTTTACGTATGAAAACCAGAATAATACCTTCGATAATATTTGACGACTGTTGCTAATATAGTTCAATTATTGAATGTGAATACGTACCAATCTACTAACATCAAAATACATTTATGTCAGCCAGCATATAAGTATTGCTTTCTAATAGGCTCATCAGGGTTATTCCTGCCCAGGTATAAATAAAACGCGCGTTAAATAATGTAAAAAAAAAACTTCACAAATACAACATGGTTAATAGTACTCATTTATCTATCAATAAAAAAAATACATAGTAGGAATCTGATCCTTAGCCCAAGAATTAAAATGAGATTAAAAATATTTATAAAATATGCTAGCACACAGATGGTAAGTAACGAAGTATGTAGTAGGTACACACCTACTTTTCGCAATTAAATACAAAAGGACCTACCTACCCTACCTAAAAATTCTAGGATGCATTTACCAACGTCACTCAGCATATTGACAAGATTCGTCGTCCACCGCTTGCATGTGGAACCTAGATAAAAGACGTAATTAATAAAATAAAAGACGTTTGTAAACACTACCCATTTAAAAGTACTATGCTAAAAGCCTTATCGGTCTAAGTATGAAAATTTAACAGAAAATACACTAGGCTAATGTATGTTCTGTTCAAATCGACAACTGAAGAAAACGTCAGTACTATACGGCTCATGATTGAAGCTGATAGGATAGGGCGCATGATAAGTTGATAAAAAAGCGATCGCGTCCAGTCAGTTTAAAAACGACCAAGTGCGAGTCGGACTCGCGCACCGAGGATTCCGTACAAACCTGTAGATATATAAATAAAAGTTATGGTATGTTTATAAGTTTGTTATATGATCTAACTAAAAAAATATGCTTTTCCCAATTTTTCCTTTATCTGTGCTATGAGATGTTGCTTCGTACCAAATTTCAAGATTCTGAGTTCACGGGAAGTACCCTGTAAGTTTTGATTCCTTAGCGAGTATCGAAAATTTGCTGCATAAACGTATGTATCTTTTGATTGTGTTGGCTTAGAGGTTTGATTTTTTCACAGCTCCTAGGGACAGTAAATCTGAGTACTTGATATGAATTTCAGCTTGATACCTCCACGCGTTCCTGAGAAAAAGGGTCTTGACAGACAGACAAACGTACAACAAAGTGACTAAATAAGGGCTCCGTTTTTGCCTACAAAAATTGGTACTACCACTAATGTTTCGATTCACAGATTTATTGTATTAGTTTTGCAATAATTTTCTATGTTCGCTTGATATTGTTATTAGAGTGCCATCTACTCCTGTAGGTACTATTAGTATTCGTCAACATTGTTTGAGCTGTCAAACAGCGATTAAATGGTTTTAATATTGTTATGTTTGCAATAACACCTGCTATGCGGATTACATTACAAATATACATCCCAATATGATGGTTAAAGAACGATAGGAAAAAATTTTTGTTATGACGTCATTGTCATGTTAGCTCAATTGGTAATAGCATACCCCGGCTAAAGGGGGGGATGGACGTGGGTTCGAATCCCGCACATGACTTTTTTCTCTGGTATATTTGTAATTTTGTAGCGTTTAAATGGGCAGATTATAGTTGGTGCAATGGAAACTGTGTAGTTATTATCAGGATTTTGTAAAGTTTTTTTTTTATTTTGTTCTGTTACTTGTCATTCCAGTACTCAGTACCATATCTTTGTTTTCAACGTTTTATCTCCCTAATCCAACATTTAATTTGAATTCGTTTTTGACCATAAAAAAATCTGACTCAGTGCGAAAGGAATATTATGATAATATGTCGACTTGATGCAAAAGGAAAAAAGTCGACGAGAAGTCAACGTAATGGTGATACAGACTTTTACGAATGTGGGGATATTGCTTACAGATATTTTAGGAAGTGGTCTTTCTAAAGGGGTTCTAATGGCTGGCATGCTTCCTGAATTGTATACTTCAAAATACCGGTAACAGATTTTAGAGGCTATTGAGTCGCTGCTTTTGTATCGTCTCGTCTATTAACTCAAGTTCTAGAAATTAGCCTACACAACAAACGGTAACATGGAGCTGTTTATCGAGCTTAATAGTCGAATACTCAGAAAAAACAACATCTGCCAAAACATTTGAGCAGCAGGTTAATGAAAAGATTTTACACCAAAACCTTGCATATTTATACGGTCGGGGCCACGGGACAGACGCTATCGATCGGTCGTGATAAAAAAGATGGCCTCCGGGGATGCTAACGCGCACCTGTCTTACAATTGTATTTTATTTGTATTTTTACAGATCATACTGTGTTTGAGCGAGAGGTGCGGCGAGCGACAGCTATCTATCCCTCAGCTGCTATGATGAACCACTCTTGCGATCCCAACATCATCAACACGTGAGTACGGACCTTTTTATTATCTATGTATTGACGAATAAAGAGAAACTAACGAGATGTTGGATGGAATATATTGAAAAAGTAATAATGAGGACAGTGACTGGTGCGGGTTTTTAGTGAATAGGCAGAACAATTTTCGGTGTGGCTAAGGCGATGTGTGTAGATGATGTGAGAAAATCTATGTAAAAATGGAATAGCTGTAGGTATGCCTAGATGTAGGGCAACGGACGTTATATTTGCCATATATAGTTTCGAAAAACCCTGATATGCGCTCAAGAACATTCTCTTATCATGATCATTGAAGTAGAGAAGTCCTGTGTAAATGAGTACCCCTAGATCCAATTTATATGGAGTGCTTTGAATCAAAAAAGATTTCCCAGGAAGTGCCTGCAGTTAAAACGTGTACAATGCGATTAAAATAAGAATAGGATCGGCCTAGCGCCATGTTGTGACATCAAAACTAGAACTTGGTACAGTGTGCAAAAAAAAAGAAATTATAAAACATGTATAAATTAATAAAGAAAATAAAAAACCCGACTGCATATAATTTATTTTCGTTAAACCTTTTATCGATCCTTTGAAATTAAAACTGCTAGTTAATATATTTATGGAATCGTTTTTTAAAACCTTTCATTTTGACACCCAACACCAAGGCTTTGGAAGAAAAAATAAATTGTTTTTCTTACTATATGGCGTCTAAAATCCACCAGTTTGTTTTGTATTTTTTATGTACATAGTGTCACTTGAGCCATCAAGACAAATCTCACGATATCTCGTACATTAAAATCGGTTAAGCCGTCTAGAAGTTATGGTGAAATGAAGAAACTCACAAACATATACATGAACCCTGAAAACTTAACACACGTTTATGTGGGCAGTCGTGTAAAAAACAGTTAACGGTACGTTAACGAAGTTGTAGGTGTCTGTAGATACAGCAAACACAGAAATAATTTGAATTGGTTTTATTTGTTAGCAATATTTTGTACCAAGGTATCTTAATTTGAATCGCTTAGCTCTTCGAAACCGCATGTCCTGATGGCCAACTGAGTCAGACTCAGCGTTCATCATCGTAACGGGTAACAAAAACAAATATAACAATCACCAAAAACAAATTAACAGTCAACAAGAACAAATTAAACAGTCAAAAAAACAAATTAAACGAGCAGATCAATAAGCACTCGGAAACGTGTCGCGTAGTAGTACACTGTCGGAGAAATAGACCCTGACGCCCGCGTTGTCATCAAACCAAGATGGCGTCTGTGCTGTCAACCTTAAACATATGAATTTATTAAAATTAACAATTTCGGGTCACTCATTTAAAATTACCTATAAATATATGGCAATGCTTTATTTTTAAGTTTGTTCTGCTGATCGTACTTATTAGAATAAATATGAGCCCGTCCTATTCTTATTTTAATCGCATTGTATTTTCAATGTAGCTAATACGCATGATGCTAAACGCGGTAGCCGAGCGAGCGTACCAGGAGTATTTAAATCTCCAATCTTTTTTAAGAATATCATAGTGTTTTTTTTTATATTCTATTATTATAATCCAAGACAGTAGAGAATTATTAATAATAAACGGTAAAAGTGCATTTCTTATGGCATTTACCATAAACTTAGGTTACTGTGAATATTGACCGGTTAATGTTAATACTTACCACATTTATTACAGTTACTGTAACAACATTAAAACTCGTTTGTTTTGAACAGAATCGATTATTTCATAACATTTATTCTCGTATCATTGTGTAATTCTGGACAAGGTATCGAAATTAGATTTAAGTTACATTTGTTTGCGGTCTGCTTTTTTTGTTACTCTTACCAGGTTTTAGGAAAGTATGAAATTAACAAAAAGACTGAAGAAAATATCGTATCGTAACGAATATTTTAAGAATTACATATTATACTGTTTGCCTGTGCGTAAATTCGGAATGAACCGGAGTGGACGCGCGATATGAGAGCGTGAAAGAAAAGCATTGTACCAAGCATTGTTTTTCGAATAGATGGTATAAAAATATATTTATTGTAACAAAAAAAAATTTGATCGTAGGTTCCACAAAGCACGCTTGATCGTGCGTTGTTCTCGCGACTTGCCCAGCGGTGGTCAAGTGTTGAATTGCTACGGGCCGCACCGAGCGCGTGATACCACCTCGCATCGCCGCCAGTTGCTGCGGGCCCAGTATCTCTTCACATGCTCCTGTTCCGCCTGTCTCGACATAGAGAAGAGAGACTTCGTGGTTAGTATTATCATCGCTACACTCCATACAACCGAATTGATCTACTACTACAAGGGCACCGGGAAAGCTCATTTCTGTGTCAAATAATCATCGTAGCTCTGAAATCAGCGTGCACTTGATCATGCATGACGAGAAGGACAGCATCGTACGTAACTTATACACTCAGTGGACCGGTGACAACGAAGTAGAGGTTCTCTGCTTTAAATGAAGCAATCCCCCCTCGTAAAGTAAGCTTGCCAAATCAACTAACCGCTCAGGGTCTGACGATAGCGCCGTTGTGTCTGGATTCGATGGATGTGATTTGACAAGTACTATAGGCTATTAGGCTATAGAATATGCTATAGCATATTCATATACTCAGTATATCGTACACGTAAAAACACATATTTTATTAGCACCGCAAAAACTATGGGCCGTATGTGGTCCATATATTGTTAACTAGGTGCGCCCCGCTGTTTAATATAAATTTATATCAAAGGTGACAGACATTTTTATAACTATACCAACCAACCAAACAAACAACAACCACCATAACCGTATTTTTGTAACCTTTTTTTGTTTCATATTGAATCATTACAAATTTATCATTCTTAAAAAAATTATGGGTATGACGATCTTGATCATTGTACATGACTTGTTCTTCATAGCATGTCTCTTAACATAATTCGGAGAAAGTACTGAAGCCAGGTAGTTTTTCACTATATATAAATAGATATCCAAACTGTTAGCTACCTGCATAGGTAATTTCATAAAAATATGTCTAGTCGCGCTCTGGTTAGCAAACTAACAAATATACTACAATTCCTAGCTCATACCACGGGAATATTATATATTTTCGTAATAAAAGTAGCCTATGTGTTTTTCAAGGGAGTAATTTACCTCCATAAAAAAGTGCATCATAATTGATGCAGCCGTTTGAGCTTGAAGAAGTAACTAACATATAAAGACACTCACAAACTTTCGCATTTATAATATTAATTAATAATAATAATACGTAGGATATGCAGTATTTTTTTTATTACTACCCAGTGAAAATGTTATACAAATTTAGAGTTAAAAAAATCCTTTTAAAATTAGAGACACCATAATATTTATTTTTTATTTTGAACTGGGTAGCACTTGACCACTATCTCACCTGATGTTAAGTGATGATGCGATCGGAGATGGAGCGCGCTTACCCAGAAGATACCTAGAAGATATTCACTAGCGTTTTTTTAAGACCCCCATATCGTACTTAACCGGAAACACAGACTCTGGCAGGGTGTTCCATCCCCTAGTGGTTTGTATGATGAACGAAGAAGCAAATCGCATCGTTCGCGTAAATGGAACATCCACCATATAACGTTGGCGCTTCTGAGTATCCCTAGGTTATAGAATGGGGATGGCGGAATCAAATCATGTAGTTCCGTGGCACACTCCCCGAAATGTATCCGATAAAAAACCGATAAACAAGATGCTCGATACTTTGGAGTCTCTTGCCTACAAGAAGGTCGTCAGAACCATCCCAAAGGTGAGAGCACTACCCCGCACACGTCCCGACTTGCGCTTGATAAAGACTAAGCAACTGTCGCGGTGTGAAGTATTGTCTCACCTTCGCATCAGCGTGAAACTACTCGCGAGATGAAAATTGATTAGACATTGCGTTAGTTATTAAATCTCGACTTATCAAAAAGGAATACTAATGAGTAGTCACTGCCCTAATTATAGTTGATAATGATGCGACTGATGAATTCGTTTTCGGGAGTAACAAAGGTTTTTCATCGTATTTTCTTTACATGTATGTTGTGTATTATTGCTAAACACTATTTTGGCAGCTTTTTTGTATGATTATAATGTTAGCCTTTGACCTCTATCTAACCTGATGGTGATGTGGTCAAGGATGTTGTTCAGGCTAACCTAGAATTACTGGCTCTCTAGGACAGCTGCCGGAACACACTGTTAGGTGCTTGGTGACAGATTTTCTACTTGAGGATGGTAGCTAGCCAGGTGGACATAAGCAAAATGCCCTACCACCATGCTATAACGACTGCCATCCTAAGACAACAACCGGGACCGACGGCTTAACGTGCCCTCCGAAGCACATGCACGCTCAGTAGTCACCCATCCAACCCATGACCGCGGCGGACGTTGCTTAACTTTGCTAATCGTTTAAGAACAGCCATGTAAACTTCGCAACAAGCGCTTTAAAAGTTTCATAGTATTGTTACGTTTTTTATAGTTAGTGTTCAACGCGTACGCTTGTTCGTCGTGCAAGGGGCCCATGGTCCGCGGCGGTCGGCGGACACACTGTCCGCAATGTCGCACCCCCTTCCAACCGCAGAAAGCAGCGGATATCGTGGACAAGGCAGATGGACTGTTAGCTCAAGGTACTGTACAAATCCCTTGTACCAATCCTGCAGCGTACTTTAGCTTTCCAGTATAACTGTATGATGTTGTCGAAGATTCCAAGGATAGCTTTAGGAAACATATTCACATACTCCAAGAAAATTGTTGTCTGTTATGATCATAGGCTACCTTATCGCCTTCTAACAATTTAGATAGTTCAATACTAGCTTTAAAATGTAAAAAAGGTGTCCTGCGTTATAAAACTAGTCTGGCCATAGATACCTACTGTTACATATAAACTTTAATTTTTTTCAGCTTTTAATTATTTTGAATTTGGAACGCGTTTCTTATTTTAAAAACATCTTTCGATTTCGCGGCATTTCATGTTTTTTTTTGTGTTCATTATTAAATTACAATGGGAGTGTTAAAGAAAATAAGATGAAGCAGTGATCGCCTTGGACAAGGTGGGTATGGAGCCGTCGGTCATATTCCAGACACTTCAATACTTGGTATCAGACTTATGTTCGTATATCATACTATCAACAGATACAACAACACTTCCTCCGTCGAAGACCATAAATGTCGGGGCGGCCGATTGCTGTTAGTACTACAAGGCTGTTATAGCCAGAATTGGTCGAACTCCCACTAGGAAGCAAAAAATCTTATCGCTAGAAATGAAGATTCTCGCTAGAACTCTGTCGCGTATTATACAACAAGACCTGAAGCTCAGTGCTTATCGTCGGTGTACAGGACATGCCCTAAATCAGTCCTTACAATTAAAGAGACTGGGTCTATCAAAACGCCTGCTGTAGAGATACGCAGGTGAAGGGTTTAGAAATATCCTCTTTACCGATGAAAAAAAATCACTATTGAAGAGAACTACAATAAGCAAAATCATATAGTGTAAGCTCACAGTTCTAAAGAAGCTGCTCAAGTGGTCTGAAAGGTACAACGTGGTCATCGTCCTGCAGCCAAGGTGGTTTGGTAGGGCGTCTTATCAAGGCGTCACAGAGCTACATTTTTGTGAAAAAGGAATGAAAACTCAGCCAAAGTGTATCAAGGGACAGTCTTGGATCGTGTTGTGAAACACCTCAGCAATACACTTTTTAAAAATGTGCCGTGGACTTTCTTGCAGGACTCTGCACCTGTCACAAGTCATGAACTACCCAGGCCTGGCTTGAAACCAACGTTCCGGACGTTATACGAGTTGAAGACTGGCCTTCATCTAGCCAGACCTCAACCCTTTAGACTAAACATTATGGTCAGTTTTTGAGGAAATGGAGGCTTTAACGACACGGCGACATTGAGTCTCTTAAAAAATCTCTGCAGTAAGCAGTGACAAAATTTTCCATGGAAACAGTGCGATCCATAGATTCGTGGCCATACAAATTAAAGGCCTGTATAAAAGCCAAAGGTGGCCATTTCGAATAGAATATTGTTTTTAGTTTTTGCTGAGGCTTTAATAAATATGTACATAAAAGTTTTAGTAATATTTAATTAATTCATAAAAAATGCATAATCGTTTGAACTTATGGCCGGACTAGGTATAGCGTTGCAAACAAGTCATTTTAAATACTAATTCTAGGTTTTTTTTTTATTATTATAATTATGCTACGCACTACAGACTCTTGGTCCGTACTCTTTTTTGATTGTACACATGCATTTTCCTATTTTACAAATTACATTCTCCATACATCATTGACTATTTTACACTTAGATGTATGTTAGTGTAAAAGGTGTTAAGAGGCATTTTACATTTTAATGCGGTATACGAAGATTTTAAGCGCTTAATTTACTATCCTAGGAAATATCTACAAGTTGTTTAATAATTGATAAAAATAGAATAATCTGTTTTCTTTTCAGTTAATGTACCAGATTTACAAACATAAAATTAATTATTTTGTAGTGACCAATCTCCCGCACCTTGTTTTACGAATTAAGGTACACATAGCCAACTTCAGAGTTCTATCTCTTGTATAAATATTCATCAAATTAACTAAAAAAAAAAAACTGTGCATCAGGCATATAATCCTGTTGACACATAGTGTACTAGAATATCGATAATTAATCGTCATTGTAGAAAAAAAAATAAAGATCTTGCGCCAATTTCTACGAATTATATCAGCAGTATTTACCACGATATATTGCGTTTAATAAAGTGTAATTCCAAACAGATATTATATGAAAAGAAAGTTCATTCTTTAATTAATCTGATCTTTTATAAATTGTGCTATTAACTCTGTTTTGTTAGACAAAAAAAAATATTTAACATAACTCGAAATGCTCATAAATTGAAATGTACAAGCGCGAGGCGATCAGTACCGCGCGAGCGCTCATCGAGGTAGGACCTGCGTTCGTTTTGCCTTGCTCTGACGTCTCGTACGCGGAACGCTTAGACGCAAGTTTATAGTGCGACCACAGAATTTTGATCATGTCTTTATTTTTTTAAGTAACAAACTATACTTTATTTTTGCTGTCCATAATATAATTATTGTTGTCTTGTTAAGTAACTACATCTTTAGTTTCTGTTCATCCATTGTGTTAAAAAAAGGAAACGTCACAAGTATGCAGCCTTATACAGCGTTATTGGAAAAATGCTAACAACCTCAGAGGGTTGACTTCTTCTTTTTGGTCTGCTAGTTTTTATATTATTCTAGTTTAAGTTAGTAACTCACTATAACTTTTGTTTTAGAAGGATAAGATGACAGGCGAATAATTGATTTCCAATATTTTTGGATTCAGTTAATGTCTATAAGTGAACACAGCGATAACTTCAGCAGGAAATTAAACTACCTTCCTAATTTGTACAAAACGGCCTCCCGGCTTTTCCATCATTTGTACAAACCGGGATACCAGTAAGCGGTCGATAGTCGTATTTAAAAATTAACCATAAAATCTGCGTAAGTGTTTTCTGCGTAAGTTTAAGTTTTGAAGCAGTGATGGCTCAGTGGCATTGGCTATGGACTGCCGCGCAGCAGGTCCATGGTTCGAATTCCGCCCAGAGCTTGAGCTTCACCGCATGGTGGAAGGGCATTTTGCGAATGCCCGCCTTGCTAGCGACCACCCTCGAGTAGAAAATTGTCGCCAAGCACCTAACGGTGAGTTCCGGCAGCAGTCCTTGAGAGCCAGTGAAATAACGGGCAAAAATGAGACTTAACAGATATGTCTCAAGGTCATGGGCGCAGTGCAGTTCGTCACTTACCGCTTAACATCAGGTGGGCATCGCGCTTGTTCCATCACAATGACATAAAAAATAAATAAATAAAAAGTCCGACTTTCATAATCCAAATGGTTTTCAAAATGATGCATCCTTGCCCATACAAGAAAGAATCCATACTTTTCTGAGATAACGGAAGTATTTTGAATATTTTGATGAAATCTGAAACCAGCACAAATTACATTTTGGCCCCAAAATATTACGTCATTTCATATTAATCTCGTAACTACGTCAACAGTTATACACCTAGAAAAACGCAATTTTGCATATGTATAAGTCATTTTTCGCTCGATACATTTTGCAATGCAAACACTTACCGATGCAAATTTGCGTATTAAATAATCTCGTAACTAATTCTAAACTTCTAAACCAAAAAAATCTGAAATAATACAAGTGTATAAATTCTATGTAAATAATAATATCAAAGAAGGACCAAAGCCGTAGGTGGTATAGTTTTTCAGAAAAAATATTGCTCTTCAATACAGTTTTCCCGCCAAAGTTCTTAAAACAATTGGGTTGTTTTAATCTTGTTACTTTAAAATATTTGGCGTAAAAATCTGTAACAATTCATGGCTAAAGAACAATAGCAAATTATCATATTAAAAGAAGAATCGAAGTTCTAGGTGAGTCTAGTTACGAAAAAATAAAAATAGCAATTAAATTACTATTTCCCACCATTTTTGTCGTGTGTTCAAACCCCATTTCCAGTATTTTTTTCTATAAAAAGGTGTATTATCATTTATTTTCCATTGAGGAAATAGTGAGCATAAGAGTACATAGTGAGGATTGCATTGGTACCAAGAAGTATATATGTTGATTATAGATTGCATCAAAGATATTCGATTTAAAAACAAAAAACCTCAAATATATATTATATTTGAGATTATATTATATTAGTAAATATATATTTACATTTCGCTGTTTGGTCTACTCAAACTAAATGGATGAAAATGTTATTTATTTAAAGGTATAGGTGATATATTGTGGTATGGGAATATGAGGGTGACATGTTTAAGTAATGGAAAACCAAAAACGTCATGGGACGTTTGTGGTTGGTACTGAGTTGTTTTCCGGATGCACAGAAAAATAAACCTCAATCCTATGCATGGTCAGTATGGCAGACAGTGTTAACGACTGGATATAGATACTGTGTAGAGTGTGAACGAGGAAAATAGCAATTTTTGGAAAATTTCAAAGAAAGAGCTTTTAGTCCGCAGCTTTTAATCAATGCCGTTACGTCAAATATTTATATAATTTTAAGCCGTATAATTATTTAATTATTTAAGTTTATTGTTACAATAAATGATTCAAACATATCTATTTTTTATTCATCAAGGATGAAATGTAAATATACGATTCACGATGTAGGTTGACTATTTAATGTACATGCCTACTTCTTTTCTATAACATTAGCATGTAATCGACAAGAAATTGATTATTTACTCATGCCAATCACACAATTTTTAAATTCGCAACTTACATTTCTTTATTAATGAGTGCTAGTATCAAAATATGTTACTCACAGTCACGCTATTCCGTCGTCACTTATTTCGCTTGTGTATGCGATGCGCTGGCATTTACCTAAACTTCAGTAGCGTGATTTTGTGAAATGGGTCTTAAGTTAAAGAACTAAGTGAGTCCATATATAAATTAATTCTAGGTTTGGTTAGTTACATGCTGAATCCTATTTTATTCTAAAATGTACACACATAATTTTAAAATTAATTTATTCTATAATCTATACAGTCAATTTGTCCCGGATGGACCTGCCACTGACTCCGGGTGTCTCTTTCTCTTTAAAATTTCCTACACGACCTCTTCGTTGCGATCTTTTACTGCCATTTTAAGGTTGTTATTGGTTATATCCTCTTCGGTCGCTTTCACCGCCCGCCGCACAAAATCACCGATGGCGTCTGAGCTGTCATCGGTGTAGTAGGTGCAGCTTTTTTTGTGTCGTGACAATGCCACGACCGCATGCGGACTAATTCTAGGTTAGCCTCAACAACATCTTCGACCACATCATCACTTACCATCAGGTGTGATAGTGGTCAAACGCTAACAAATCGGGCATAAAAAAAAACTTACGTTAAAATTATGAGGGTGATTTTAAAATATTAGGTCCTTACATATGAAATTGGCGTTTTGTATGGGAGGAACAAAAAGTCGAATATTTTTTAATATAATATATTTAATTAATCAAAGTATGAACCATTATTTTCTATGCACTTTTGCCATCTCATAGGTAGTTCATTGATCCCTTTACTAAAAAAACCAGTCGGACGGGAATCAATAAAATCTTTGAAGGCGATTTGGACTGCCCCATCGGAGTTGAATTTTTTCCCTTGCAAGAAGTTATCCAAATTTCGAAAAAAATGGTAATCTGTTGGAGCAAGGTCCGGGGAGTACGGAGGATGTCTTAGACTTTCCAATTGAAGCTCTTCTAATTTAGTAGCCGTCTGTAGCGCAGTGTGTGGTCTAGCGTTGTCGTGAAGCAGCAGTGGCGTGGAGCGATTGACCAGCCTAGGTTGTTTAGCCGCTAGTTTTTCCATCATGGTTTGCAATTCCTGACAATAGACATCAGCCGTAATAGTCTGGCCAGATTTGAGAAAACTGTAATGAACAATACCGGCACTAGTCCACCAAACGCTTACAAGTAACTTTTTTGGGGTTAATTTTCGCTTGGGGCAGGATTTGGCTGGCTGGCCAGGATCTAACCATTGCGCTGAGCGCTTCCGATTATCGTAAAGAACCCATTTTTCATCACAGGTAATGATTCGGTTTAAAATACCTTCATTATTGTGCCGGTTTAGTAATGTAACGCAGCAGTCGACGCGCGTTTGCCGGTTTGTTTCAGTCAATTCGTGAGGTACCCACCTTTCAAGCTTTTTAATCTTCCCAATTTGCTTCAAGTGAATTAAAACAGTTTTATCACTAACATCGCAGCCTGCAGCTAACTCGGACGTGGTTTGCGATGGATCCGCTTCCACAATAGCCTTCAACTCTTCATTATCAACTTGAGTCTCAGGCCGTCCACGGGGCTTGTTCTGCAAGTCGAAATTTCCAGAACGAAAACGTTGGAACCAAAAACGAACTGTGTTTTCTTTTGCAACACGACCGCCATACACATCATTCACCCTTCGAGTTGTTTCCGCAGCACTAGTGCCACGGCGGAACTCGTACTCGTAAATAATGCGATATTTAAGGTTTTCCATTTTGTAAAATGAGTGACGCAAACAGAAAAAAACAGAAGAAAAAAATCAAATGAATGACGATCATCGAAGCACAAATACATGAGTCTATAGCTGTACAAATTTGAATTTGGAATTCCTTACCAAAGAGGAGAAATTCGTGATTAAAGTGGCCAGTACGAAAAACGCCAATTTCATATGTAAGGACCTAATATAAAAAGTTCAATAACTCCCACTAACTAGAAGTTCAAATCGTGAAAACGGAAATGGTCTACTAATGTTTATATTTATGTTAATATTTTTGTATGTACAGCGGAACGAGCAACAACTCTAGAAGAGCGTATAGATAAAACTCACGCAGCATTCCGTCTGAAGCAACAAGCGTGGTACCGGCACAACTCCTCACTGCGCGCTGCTGCCGACCATCTAGCACGCCTCTACGCAGATCATGGTAAACTACTATACTCCTTGTTTACATACCTTCATTCCTGGGCCCCAATTCTCTTAGCTATTGACCAAAAGCTACTGCGATGCTTCTGCAATCGAACTGCTGTTAATGTCAAATTCGTTAGTTTGCTAATTATAGCTTCTAATCGCAGTTGTATAGCAATCGCGTCGCTATCGTATGGCTGTGCTATGGCTTGCAAATGTTGCCACTGAAATAATAATAATGAAAACACCTATCAATCAAGCATCAGTCAATACATCAATACAGTGGTTTTCAAGCAAACAATACATTAAATAAATATATTTAAATATTTTAGCTATATATTATCTAAAATCCTCCAAAATACTTTATGCCACTGTAATGTTGATAGCAAGCCACTGACTTGCGATCGAACCTAAATAGCGGGCACACTACGGATACTGTCACGGTACAATTTTCATGCAATTAAGTTGCGTTAATGCCGTTCAATAGCTAAGAGAATCGGGCCCCAGATTAACGTATCTCCTTAATGTTTACCGTACTAGCATAAAATGTATTAAAATATACCCTGAAACTATGGTAGTACCAACAACGGGCATTCTTATCGATAATAGTAATATCTTATATATATGTAAAGAAAGGATGAAAATATATATATGTAAAGAAAGGAAGAAAATGTAAGTCGGATGTGTTTTAAAAATATACCGTGCGGTGCCATTACCTTGAGGGAACCAATTGGATGCGATAATTTCTAAGCGCCAAATCAATTAACCAATCCAAATTATTTTGTAAGATTGTGAACTTGAGGATTCCGAAATCAAAGTGGTAATTATGAAAGTTACACTTCTTTACATATTTATTCGTAGTAGACCTTTGGATAGTAATTTGCTAATAGAATAATTTAAAAAAAAAGTATTGTTTTACCGTGGGAGGCCGGGTCATGTCAACCTCCCATTTCTTCCCATGGGTGTCGTAAGAGGCAACGAAGAGAAAAATACCGGAAGGTGGGAAGCAATGCCTTCTGAAGAACAGACAACTTCTACTGAGATTCCCATGACGCCTGCCTAGCGTGGGGATTATGCCCAAAGGAGGTAACGGAAACCTTGTTAAACGGTGGACGTTTCGGTTGATGTGATGATGACAATCATCGTTTTACCACTAAAGTGGTCAAAAGCGTGCACCGCACCGCAGCCTTAAGACGCATACGACACCAGGAGCATCACTTGCGCGTTGCCAACCCTTCAAATACCTATTAACCCCCTCTTGAACAAACCCATACAGTAGTCCCTGGGGAAAGTCTAGTCAGATCGTTGCAGAATCGGAGTGTTCGCGGGAGGAAATGTCTTTGAAATCGCACAGTGCATGACCATTCTGGGTCCACTGTATGACGATGGTATCTCCATCGCTGCGAAGATACGGCTGAAGCCACCGTGATCTACGCGCACCCATATTACTGGTAGGCTCATGTCTTGGAACCACAGAAGGCCATAGCAAACCTCTTGTCGAACGTACATGCATACACCGGCTCAAGAGCTTATGTTCGAACACAAAGCTCAGCTCATTGCTAGTAACAAATATATACAATACAATACAAAACACTTTATTGTACACCAATATAAAAATACAATAAAGAAGAAATTCTTAAAACTAAAATACAAAGGGCGGACTTATCGCTTAAAGCGATCTCTTCCAGTCAACCTTTGAATGGATCGTTTAAGGAGTCAGAGAGGTTGGCGAACACAATAAATTAATTATATACGATTAATGATGATTTTGTCTATTTTCAGGTGACTTCAGTAAAAGCGTTGAGCTTATAAAACAAAACATACAGAGTTTGGAGTATCAGTTCGGATCATTCAGCGTAGAGGTATGTACATAGTGGAATGTTGGAATAAGAATATTTATCGTTGTAGCGCGAGATATTCATTTGCTTAGTACCTCATTATACCTATACAGGGGCCTTTCTGTCTCATTCTAATTAGATTTTTTGAAGCATAGATGGCCGAGCGGTAATTGCTATGGATTGCCGTTCCGCAAGTCCCTGGTTCGATACCCACCGCCGCCTTGAGCTATACCGCATGGTGGAAGGGCATTTTGCCAATGCTCGCCTGGCTAGCTACCACCCTCAAGTATAAAATCTGTCGCCAAGTGCCTAAAAGTGTGTTCCGGCAGCAGTCATGGAGAGCTAGAAAAATTACAGGCACATGAGACTTAACAACTGCATGTCTCACCGTGACAGGCACAGTGCAATTCGTCACATGACGAAATGCATCAGTTATAGGCAGAAGTTAATCCGCTTCACATTAGGTAGGCCTCGTGCTTGTTCCGTCACAATAACATAAAAAAACCTATCTGTGCTCAAGTTACAAACATGATGTCATTATGATCGTTGAATGATGTCCTCAGGTAGCTCACGAGTTGCGGAAACTGGCAGACGTCATGTTGGAAAGGATCATCAAGTCTCCGCAAAACCGAGACTATAGGTATGTACATCTAAACTGCCGACTTCTAATTGCGTCGAGAGACAATAAAGTCAGCAAACAAAATGTCTGAGTCTATATTAAAATGAACCAACAAGACTAAGACCTTTTTTATTTCAAATAGTATGGCTTCAAGATATTATGTGTGTGGTAAAAAGATAAATACTACCGAATAGATTGGGACAAGGGCAAGATGATGATAAATGGTAGAACATAGATAATATCTATCTCTAGGGTTTAGAATAAGAACAGTTATTCTTATTAATACTGTGTATGAGACGGTCCATCACCAGAATCATCAAAGGCTAAGGGTTCCACTCCCAACATTTCTTTACTCCATGATTCATCGGTACCATTATCGTCCAAAGACGTCTTATCTGTTTCTGCATCGCTGCTGCTCTCAGGTATATTTATAAGCTTTTCATTTTCTTTTTCTCTAGCCACATCCCTTGTCCAACCCGTTTGATGTGGTTAATTTGCTTCTTTCGTCTGGAGTAATTCATGCAATAGCTTCTTTTGTCAGTTGTTCAATTTTGTTTTCATACTGCTCCACGTTCTTGTCGATAACCCTTTGTTTTATTAGGTTCCAAATTTCCAAATGTGTTCAATAGGGTTCAAGTTGCAATTCAATGCAATTAAGGTAGCTATCTTAGGATTTCATAACTCAACAACCACATAGCGCTTCTCAGGCAGTTGTTTTTCAACGGATTATTGAATTGGTTGATTGATTTGGCGCTTGGAAATGATCACATCAAATTGGTAGCGTCATGGTAATGTAGTTGTGCCGCACGGTAAACTTTTTAAACCTCGCCCACTGCGGTAAGATTTTGCGTTTGTTTTCATTCAAATGGTTTTTGAGCTGCATTTCTTTTCATATTTATTCGAAGTATTATAGTGATAGAGACAAGGTTGATAATGGTGTGACTGTAGAACTGCCAGCAGCTGCTATTTCAGTGTGAATTGACGTAAGTTGAATGTAACTTTAAAAACTACATGATCGGTGTTGTTTAAATTTAAATACTCCCTTTTAAAACTAGTTTCGACGTGGTGGTCGTCTCCTTCAAACAAACAAAAACTTGTCACGAATTGATGACCCAGTAAAAAATATACGATTATGCTCACCATCGCATAAATAGTTACATCGGTTCAATTTCAACTCACTGTTTATGCACTCTCGGTCACTCTGCATCTTCTGTATTTGTTTTGGTTGTTTTTTATTCACGGTTCTGCCTAATGTTTCGCCTGTGTTGTTTTCGGTTGTAACGCTTAGTAAATGGTACATAAAATATTTGCCACTTAATTATTGAAATTGAACCTTTGTAACAACTGGACTTAAGACTGGTGGCGCCACGGCTCATCAACTACGCGCGTGCACTCTTGTGTATACTGGTATATATCAGCCATTTTATACTCCGAGCCGAATCCCTCTGCCACTGATGTGTGAATAGGAATTTAATGCACCTTATACTCGGGAATCAAAATCAAATCTATAATATTTATATTTCAGGGATTGGTGCCTAGAAACGCACAAGATACTAAAAAAGGCTGTCCAACTGATGGACCTGAACTACGGCTCTTGGGAGTCCGTAGTGCAGCGGCTGAAAGAACAAGAATCCCTAGTTGCGGCCTTGGTGGCTGACACGCGTTCGCCAGACGCCACCGATAACGTTCACCACACGCTGCATTACAACCTTAAAATATAACCTGGTACGATTTCACAGAACTATACTGTTATGGAAGCTCAAGAACAGTGTTTATCTATGAAAAAGCTACACTCCGCCCCACTCTCTAAATATTTTTTACCCTTTAATCAGGGGAATGGTTTGGGGTGTACTTCAATCGGTTGCACATGAGTTCATTGTGTAACGTCTGTGTAGTGAATAGGCTATTTGACTTTTCTTTTGAAGTCGAAGAAGCCATTTTTGACGTAATTACGACATAATACCACAGACCAGTTAGATATATTTCGTACGTAATTTTTTCAAAAATGTCACTGTCAAAGTTTTTGCATGTAGTTTTTGCCAGAATCATACCATTCCTGATACAAGTTCAATATTTGATTGATGTGCCAAATGGATGGAACACTATTTATGAAATATACAGGGTTATTGGTAAAATGCTAACAACCTCTTAGGGTTGACTTCTGCTAGTACTAAAAACATTTTGGGAAGAATTTTTTTTTGTTTGTTTTTGTGTATTTGACAAGGACAACCTGATAAAAATCTCTTGTGCCTGTAATTTATTATTCCATATTTTTTATTAGCTAGCTCGATGTAAATATTTAAAACTCTATTCAAAGGGAGCGCGGTGCGGTCCAGTGTTGCCGCGGCGGGGACTCTTTGTTCGGAGTAGTCATTGTTTTTTAATCTCAAATTTTCATCTCAGAATGTTTGAGAGCTAGCAGGAGTCAACCCGAAGAGGTGGTTAGCATTTTACCAATAACCCTATATATTAATTGCGATTATCCAATATAATTTCATAATTTTATTGTTACTTTGTCAAGCAGTTAATAAATTCACAAGATTTTCAATAAAATTATTCCTTTCCGGCTTGCAAGATCGAGTGCTTGCTGGTGTCACAGCTCTCACTGTGCGTAGACTCGCTGACAATATACTATGCGGTCAGGGCCCATGTAGTACTTAATAAGTCCGGGTAAATGGAGTGCCACGAGTTTTGTATAACTTCACTTCAGATACATGACGCGAAACCCAAGGCAATGCTTTGATGGTCACTGTATTCGTAAAATAGCCCAAGAATGATTCAGACTAGTTACTAAGAATTACGTGATCTAGCATCAAAGATTGTATAGCCATATCTACGAGGTAAATTGTAAGTAAAAGGACTTTGCATAATTAATCAGATATACCTAGATAGATAATAACGAAAAATATAAACAATAATTGTTATATAATCTGGCTATTGCCATTTATTAATGTTTTTATTTACAAGCACGTTTGAATTAACTGATCATATTTTCTAAGAGAGTTAGAGTTCTATTATTGAAACTGTATTAAGTTATACATATGTTTTATTTTTGCCAGAGAGATAATACCCGGTTTAATAAAGAAGGGAATTGAATCGAAAGTGTTATTTTCGTTTTGATTCTTTTCTTTCTTAATCAATGCGAATTGTAGACAATTGAAACAATTGAATTTTATTCATAAATGGGCGTTTAATTAGTTAAAAAGGGAAGTCGGTCCCGGGTGAATCTAACGGCATAAACCGGGTTATAATAGTTTTTCTTAAGGTGTATACTCACGTATATAGTGAGAGAGTCAGAATTTAAACAGCTTCATCGTGATTGCAGTTAGATTTGGTATCCGTTCGACATGATATTGGCTTAAAATAATATTGCTAGCAGGATCAAGTGCTGTCCCTATTGACACTTGTACCCGTGGACACCAATGATTCGACGAAATCGGGGACTCTAAAATTCCAATCTGAATGCGGGCATAAAGCTTTGTTCATATTTGAAAGATGTGACGAGTCACCGTCTTAATTTTACACGTAGCTGTTGTTTTGCCGACAGTGAAAGATTTTTGGTGCAAAAAGTAAATCTTTGTGCTAAATCTTATGCTGTTTTGAATGAAAATAATGTGATGAATATAGGTTTCTACTCTTGTGTGAAATGGATTAGAATCTATATCTATTTCCATTCTCGGTATTGTCATGTATATGTTTCTCTATTATTTTACAATATAATAGTGTTAAATTTTTCTAATACAATTTATGAAATGCTACGATCCTGCAAAATGAAGGGGCAGGCAAGAGACAGAAAATCGCGTGATACGTAAGCATACGCTGAAGCCGATATAGTCCATTTTTTAATGAAATTCAATTGTTATCATTATCTATGATGCGCATGGATTTATAATAAAAACACCAATTAAGCAAAAACATTAAAAAAAATATTAAAATATAGTGAGATTTGTATTAAATTAATTTATACAATAGTGAGATTTTTTAATATAATAATAGTACGATAATATAATAATTAGAGTGAGCTAGATTTAAAGGCAGAGCTACTTACTGTCCAATTGGAAGGTCGGTTCCAATTATTTCCATCAGCAAATTTCTAGTGACGAAATCTATTATCGTCACTTACCAATCAGGGATCTGAGAATCTGATGGAGTTGCTCTCTTTCTCTCTAATTAAAGTAGATAACCCTGGTTTGGCAAAAGTAACTGGTATACTGTACCTTCCGAATTTTAGAATACGGGCAAAGTTTCGTATGATTTAATTTTTTATTTCCCATGGCCCGCGAAGACTGCTGTCTGCGAAGACTGCATAATCAACTCAACTCCCGCGATGATAAATTTAAATGACACCACACCATATATGAAATACAACATCTGGATTCAATAATTCAGGCAGGCGTACCAGAAAGACGTACATCTGAGCTGTTTATCCCAGGTTTTAAAAGTAGTTTACACAGATGCTACACAGACCGTACAAGTTAAGCACCAAGGGTCAATGTTGCTTGTAACGCCAATGATAGTGCATATGTTATTGTAAAAGAGTTCCAATATCCGCGGGCAGGCTACAATAGGTCTAACACATTTTTTTTATTATATTAATAGTGTACTACTGACTGTACGAACAACATATTCTGTCCACTTTACTATAGTTTAGATGACAAGGTGTCGTTTGGAGAAGAATAGTGAAGTACGGGGGCGTCTTTGCCAATCACATATTATACGTGGGAGCGCTCTCAGGTCCTATACTACGTTTCCTATACGTCGTTACTCGGTTGGGAAGCGTTCCCCCTTACAGAATGCTAGTGTATTTGGGACTACCACGTTTTCCCTTGGGATTTGGAGTCATTTAGACTGGTAAGGCAAATAGATCATCAACGTAAGATTTTTATCTTCATTTGCTGGCTCAGCAGGTTCGCTTCTGGTGGTTCCCTACTACTATCGTTAAAAAGGGAACAAACCGCTCAGAGTATGCGCTCGACGAAAATAATGACCCAACTTGTTGGTTAAGTCATGTACTATGTTCCGAGTACGGTTCTCCGTATAAAGCTGCCATTGAGGGCATCAACTCTAAAGACTACTATCTAATGCTAACCTGAGGCCTTATACTATATTATCTTATTACCATGAGAAGGGTAAAAGAGATGTACGTCATTTTGTCATTTTCCTTTGTAAACGAAGCTCATTATAGGATTCAAATGTCAATATGAAGTTCAGTTTCATAACCATTAGTTACTACAACTTCTAATTAACATAATAAGACCCCTGCGCTTCATGGTATGATCAGTCAGTTCAATTCAATATAAAAATAGTACCGACGTATTTATGAATATGTGAGTGTTACGACGACAGTTATTTCGTTCAGACGAAGTCGAGCAATTTGGTTGAGGACAGGACCTTAATTAATTTTAAATCCTTCCTGAGGTTAAAAGTAAACCCATTAGACACAGGCCCGACCCGAGCGCGCAATCATTTTGCGCTTTATAAATTTGAATAGTCTTATATATGGCGGATGTACAAGAGAACAAGCTTTTACCCGAGATTGTGGAGAAATTGGCGGTTTGATTGACGCGCGGTTTTTTATATGGTATGTAGAAGACAAACGGCCTTTCCTTGATCTAAGCAACATTGCACCCTTGCACACGTGCCAACTGGTCTACAATAACTCGGCCACTGCAAGGCGATGATGAAAAGTGATGGAATGGAATATTGCCTGTGCTTCCAACAGATAACTTCATGCATAGTTAAGATGTGGTCAACATCGGTCGCTACTAATAGAAGGTCGAAACTCAATCACTATGGGAGGAAGGGGAGGGTTCCCAGACCGTTGCCGTTTAAATCGTGCCGAAGAACAGCAAACAGCAATAAGTAAACTTTAAAAAATATAATGATAATAATATGACCTATTTTTATCTTCATTTACCGACGAATATTTCGAGATAAATAACTGTGAAAAGTATAAAATGATGTAAAAAGTTTATTTCAAAATATAAATAACGCCCATTTTTTGTCGTTGGGGGTTCAGAAGAAATACTTTCATTCCATTTGAATCAACATTACTATGATATTTTACTGTATCCAACCTATAGTAGTTTATATTAAGAAGCTCTCTTCCTTGGTGGTTATCTTGTCTCTTGTTCATTACTTGCCTGTAAATTTTGTAAACATACAAAGAAATGTATAAGAAATACCTCCTTATCCTTTATATTATATTTAAAAATATAGTCACAAGCTGTTTTTCTCTACAGAAATAAATTATTTTATTAATAACATTGCCGACAATATCTAAAATCAGACGATCTTTTTGTAATTGGACTAAAATATACATAAATTGAAAATTTTACTTTGATAATATGAAATGATTTTTATTAAAATACGTGTTAAAAATATTTCTCATTAAATATATGTAGTGAGATTTATATTAAAATTAAATTAAACAATAGTGAGATTTTGAATAGAAGATAATTAGTGAGATAGCAAACTTATAGTAACATATTACGCACAGAAGTGACTTTAATTTATTATATACACCTAGTTGTAATATATGATAAGTTTAACCATGAATATTCAGCTTCTTTCGAAAACCAAAATTGTGTGAAGTGCATTTATCTCGTATTTAGGCTCAAAGAACGAAACCGCCATCTTGGTTTTAGGAATGATGCGATCACTGTACTTACAACATGCCTATGGTATCATGATAGTGTCTACCGTGTCAACATGTCATGGCCTACCTTCATTGTCACCGCGCATTGAATTTTTTATGCCTCATAGGTGAGCCTTTGACCAGTATCTCACCTGAAGGTAACTGGTGATGTAGTCGAAGATGATGTGCAGTCTAACCTAGAATTAATTGCTCTCAAGGACAGCGCCGGAACACACCTTCAGGTGCTGGCGACAGACTTTGCATAACGCCCGAAGATTGAATAATGGGCTTGCAACCCAATTAAATTATTTTTCAGAGGTGCTCCAATATATATAATAAGTAAAACGATAATATATCATTTTTTCACCGTAGCAAATGGGGCGTCAACGTCTAGAGCTGGTGTAGTCCTTTTTTTTCTACGAGTATATAATTAAATAATAGGGCGTAGTCAAAGTTTTAGTAGTGTAATTTAGTTGTAAATTAGATCAATTTTGTTACTGGTTCATCTATTTCAAAAACTAAACTGATTAAGAATCTGAAACTTCGGTATAATAAGTAACAAATACTCAAAACGCTAACTTATGATGTGGTTTGAAGCGGTGATCAAAACCTATACTATTTACCTATTCTTTTTACGTGCAGTCGCAATGCTGAACCTTAAAACCCGTTTTTTTTCCAGACCCCTACTCGTTTTTTTTATTGTGAACACTGGATCTCTGCTCTATATCTAAATACTCACTGGTTTGTATCAAACAAATAACGTTCTCAATTATTAATGAAATAGTAATGTTTCAATATCGAATATAGACATGTAATGATTGAAAACAATATGAATTACGCCCGCTCCCAGATTGCAATACAATCAAATAACAGAAAAAAAGATGTAAAGTTATCGGGACCCAATAATACTCATAAAAATAATAAGTTTGGTTAAAGCCTGCAAGGTGATTATAAAACGTAAAACGAGATCTCGGATCCGGAGATAGCGCTCGTACAAAAACCTTGTAAACGCTTCTGAATCAGAGTGGAAACATGAATCCGTAAGATTTATAAACACTATGCCTAAGTAAATAACAATCATAATTTATTGTAAATTAATGATTTTATGGCGAACTATATATTGAATTGACGAATATATTAAAAATTACGATTTTATCAATTAGTAGCAGTATAGCTCCGTTGAGAAGACCGTGGCGTGGTTTAAAAGTGTACCGCGACCAATCGGATGCGAATCATATCTAAGTGCCAAATTAAATATCCAATCCAATTATATTTGGAAGTTTGTGCGTGTTTTGTTAATTATTGTAAACTTGATGATTCCGAAATCAAAGCGGTAACTGTAGGAGACTTCTTTACATATTTATTCGTAGAAACTATTGGATTGAGTCTAATAAAAATATTGAAAAAAAAATGCAAAATACTTTATTTTTCTTTGAGTAAGTATAGATATATCGCACCAATTAGATATTATCTCCTTGAGACGGTTAAATAAAAATAATGAAACGTGAAATTCAAACTGACTCACCTTCAACATGATAGCTCTCGGATCCACGGACGGTTTCAAGTTCGAATCGCGGTCGAGGTTCATTGTTTTCCTTACGTTATAATTTTGTGTACGGTTATGTTCACTTCACACAATCTTGTAATATATTGTTGCAAAAGTTTAACCTAACTTTAACCTTTTTAAATATTCTTCACTTTTTATCTTAAACTTTATCTACACTTTACGATTAGATAGCATAATATTATATTTTAAAGTTATTATTGTAATTATTAATTATGTATTACGAGTAAAATAATATTATTCATCAGTACGTAAATGCCCTTCGGTCGTCTACGGAATAATAATACTTTCCATGATGGAATCATTTGTTTCGATGAAATCATTGTTTTTATTGATACGTAAATACTTTCCATTTAGGGCCTGTTTCAGAATGTTCGAGTAAGTTCCGGTTATACTACCCAAAACATATTTAATAAATAAAACACTATCTTTGCGTTTCACAGTCATCGATTTTGCCTATCCATCGGCTAAAGCTTGAAACGCGCTGCATGTTAACTGTCATTTTTATCATTCAGTTATTTTATGTTCTGGGTAGTATAACCGGAATTTACTCGAACATTCTGAAACACGCCCTTAGTATACTTTTATTTTAAATTGTACATAACCAGCCTTTCTTCCCAGAGTAATAATGTAAGTAAACTTTTTGTAACTGGCCTGTATATTTTAAATGACAAGAAATAAATTAGGTATCATACTCTGACAATAGTAGAATTAAAATAAAATTTATGATATTTTTGTGAACACCTTTTTTTCTAAGATACATCCATAATTCCAGGTCAGGTAAAGTAAGCTCTGTAAATGTAGATTGTCAACCAAGGGAGGTAAGTTATCAATTCCACCTGAGATATTTGAACGCAAAAGTGAACGTAGCGAGTAAACGAGGATTTATATCATACGGGGAAATACTAAATACTTAATGTTTGCAACAAGGTTCTTAACCTATAAATTTAGACAAAATGTACGGAATCTAGTTTTAAATAAAAATACATAATATTTGTACATTGATCAATGTATTGCCGTCTTTTATTGTAGATATCTGGATACCATTTTAAGGGAGACTCGTTCTATTTCCAATTTCACCAACCTTTAAAAACAGATTTCTATTCTTCCGAAGTCGACGATGCTACGGCAAGAAAACTAATTCGCCGCCTGCATTGAATGGGACTTACTTTCCGTGTATTAGTGATGAAATATATGTTTTCCATTGTGATATGTTTAAAACTCAATGTTAAACACTGTTCAGTAAACATACATATAGATTTTTCACTAGTAAAAGTGTTTACCCAGTGCTTTAAACTGTAATGATTAAATATTGTTTATTATTTGCGACAGTGCATTACGTAGTCATTTTCACAAAAGACGTTGATATCGTTTGATATAATCCGATTTTATTTAAGTTTGTTAGTTGACAATGTATATTCATTAAATAACTGTAGTGAATTTAGGGGGCCTTGTTGTCTAACTAGAATGGTATTGGAAATAAACTTCCATTTGACAACAATACGATATGTAGAAAAACAATAAGTAGAGTTCAAATGTCTTAATAAAGTTTATTCTCATTATTATTCTATTTAGACTATGGATCCACGAGAGATGTGCGAAGAGCATGAGTTGTGTGCGAGGTAAATATACACCAATAGGAACGTTGCCCTACACAAATATTTTAAGAAAACATTGAATTATAATACTTATATGTTTGCAATAACACCCGCTCGGATTACATTACAAAATTACAAATTCATAGAACGAGAGGAAAAAATTTGAGTTATTAGTCATTGTCATGTTAGCTCAGTCGGTCAGATCATACCCCGGCTATAGGGGTGGATGTACACGGGTTCGAATCTCGTACATGACTACAATTGTTTCACTCATGAATTTGTAATTTAGTATAAATTAATATTTTAGTAAACACTTAAAAAATATATCTAGTGTTAATTCTGCCTAATTTTCTTGTAAAGCCGACGTGGAGTCATCAACGCCACGCAGCCAAATTGGAAGAATTTTCGACACGTTTCGTTCCTACGCGAAGCATCCTCAGGAGTTCTTGACTTTGAGCGCACGATCGTCGAAGAGAAAATTCTTCCGGCTGCTGTGTGACGTCACGTCGGCTTAACGGGAAAATTAGGCGGAATTGTCTCTAGATATACTTTTTAAATGTATTAAGACGCTGACAAATGATAAATAGCTTAACTTGAACAGATTTTTAGCAAAATTTATTTAGTTTGTGGCAGTAAGAAAATTATATGTTAATCTTGATCACATTACGTAAGGCCAAGAAAAGTCCGAAACACCATTTCTTATATTTTCTCGATGGAATAAAACTGCAAAGTTGTCTCTAAATTACGCAGATAACATAAATATCTTAAATATTTTCGTATGAATCTGTATGAAAATATATTAATAAAATAGCAAAACCTTATCAAGAGGGACAAGAAAAGTTACATTTTCGATTTGTGTTATAGTTTTGTGTTATTAAGCTTACTTTCGGATTTTACCTAAATTTATCGCGATTTCACCATAGCTGCCTCTCTTTCAGTCCTACGCAGTCCGACAGTGACAAATATTATTAACATCGGACTAAGTAGCTCAGTAGTCCGATGTTCTGTAACACCGGACTACTGAGATGAAATAGTAACGTTAGTCCGATCATCGGACATACTGTCGGACTACTTTACTAGGCCATTCAGCATTTGACAGCGCCTTAAGTGCTTTTCTAAAATATTCATTTAATGTTTTCTTAAAATATTTTAAATTATTAAATGTGAATTTCTGCAAAGAAACGCCTGAATCTTTTTATGATCCTATAGGTGTTCTTTTTTCTCGCTCACCGCTCAGTTTTCTTCCACATTTCTGGTGAAAACGCAGTCTTACGCCCCTCACATTTTTGCCATATACATACAATGACTATACGAACGAAGTGATATTTTACAATAAGATTTTGAACAGTTTAAATCCGTACATAAAAAAAATATTTTAACTGATTGTATACATGCATATTTTGCTGTTTTGCATATGAATACTTACAGATGGTGTTATAAACATGTTTTAAAATGTACAAGAGTTGACAATATATAGTTTTTAAACAGTTATATTTCCGGGATTTATCGATATAATAGTTGGGGGATGAGTAACATGTGTGAATAAATATCCAAACTACATGCGTGTTATATAAGTCTGTATCGAATTAAGTTAATATTTGTATTTTATCTGATTTATCGGTATCATTCTGTGCTACTATTCCGTAAGTAATATTACAACTTTATGTGTTATGTAAATTTCAACTTCCATTTTCAAGGTTCTAGTGATTTATGGCCAATAAAATAATTTTAATTAATTTTTGTTTTAGTTTAGTTACCTACTTCTTAAAGTGCTTCTCCCACAAAATCTTTCCCATGCTTTCGACTGTCTGGGAAAAAATGAGCCGCCAGGATTATAGCAATTAAGTTCGCTAAGTTCTGTTTCCCGTTTTACCTACCGTTGGTTCTGTACGTCCAATTGCTGGATACGTAAACCCCATTGGTCTTATGTACCGTTTAGTTTTATTCCATTTTTTGTTTGGTTAGCTTTTGACTACTTTTCATCATCACGGTGCGATCACCGATGGTAAGTGATTATGTGGTCGAAGCTGTTGTTCAGACTAACCTAGAATTACTGGCTCTCAAGGACAGCTGCCGGAACACACCGTTAGGTGCTTGGCGACAGATTTTCTACTTGAGGGTGTTAGCTAGCCAGGCGGGAAAAATGCCCTACCACCATGCTATAATGACTGCCATCCTAAGACGACAACCGGGACCGACGGCTTAACGTGCACGAGCGCAGCACGGAAGCGCTCAGTAGTAATGTCACTAGCGGTCACCCATCCAGCTCATGACTGCAGATGACGTTGCTTAACTTTGTTGATGGGTTAAGAACATTTTTCCACTAGTCTTGTGAATGTTTCGTCCACTACCGGAATAGTCTTGTTTAGTTCCGAAAGGCAAGTACAACAATGCGGTCATTAAGACCCCTAGCTCGTCACACTTTTCTGATTACAAGCTCAATCCAGTGGTATTTATGTTGTATACTACCTATACAAGAACTTCTCTTGATTACTAATTAATCGTTTGCGTTTTTTAGATATACTCCACAGAGTAGGTATTTGGTAAAGAAAGTCGATAGCAGAATTAACGCAAGTAGATGTGGTTACGGAGACGTCCAAAAGTTTTGCTAATATTTACAGCAACTGCATCAGTTTTAAGTCGCCAGTTAGGCTTTTTAGGGACACGTTGCTTGGAAATGGCAATGTCCTGCTAAAACATGATCCGTGATGGATGAATGATCGAAAAACACGTCCACCCTTGATTTCTTGTTGTCTTAGTTATTGCCGAAAAAGGGGAACGAGATGCCATACGCATATTATGATCGCTAACATTGCCATTAGACGTTACTACAAATATCTACTTGCAGTTATTTGTTGGTATATATATCTACTTTTTTTTAAAGTTAAAAGAATCGAGTTTAATACCTGGTGTTGATGAAATCTGTTTACCTACTAAAATAGTAGTGCCTAGGACGTGTGATTTTTCTCTTCCAGGTTTGCCCCTTATCGCTACGAATGAATAAATATGTTGTACCTATTGTATCAACAGGATTGTCCACTGCTGAAGACAGCCTCCTCCATTAAGAGGGGGTTTGCCATAATTCCCACGCGTGGCAGGCGTCTTGGGATCGTAGTTTAAAATATCGGCTCCTCAGAATGCGTTGCTGCCCACCTTCCGCTATTTTACCTTTACGCCTACTAAGAACTTTAAAATTTGAAGGCGCGCGTTTACTATACCGACGACAGCTCGGTCTCCATTGGAAGTTTCGTGAGGCAGGCAACGGAGGCTAATTATACAAAACATAGTCGACTACAATCTAAAAATGGCTATACGAAACAGAAACGAAGAGGTCGTGGAGGCTTTAATTAAAACAACAAGGGCATCGCCGGAATCTGTGGCCGGCCCTTCAACGACAAACTAACGTAACATAATAAATTAACCAACGAGATATAAGGAATAAAAATAATAATTATATATATATATATATAAGTATGGACTCACTTTTGCTTTAAGATACTTTAGTTAACTAGGCTAACTTCCCTTCAGCAAGAATATTGATAAGTTGGAGAGTGAACCTAGTGAAAAATAATTTTATTAACGTAAACAAAGTAATAATCAAATAAGAGTACGGACCATGAGTCTGTACAGAGCAATTGAAACATATAAAAAAAAAACTTGAAGCCTTTGGTAACAGTTAGTAATTCATCATCATCAACAGTCGGAAGACGTTCCACCGTTTAATATTAGGGGAAAGTGGTACATGATGATCCCTTTAAGGGAGAATTATTATAAGTCTAAAAATATTTAAAATAACTTTGATATTATACCGCTATCTAATAGTTAGTATATCCTTCAAAGTAATAGCAAATTAGTATTTTTGAAATTGATATATTTTTATGGAATTAAGTATTATTTTTTTAAATGGTACGAAAGGATCATCTTGTACATCGGGGTGGCCAAGATGATCCCAGTGGATCATCTTGCCCCTATTGGCACACATTATTTTATTAACAGGTATCATATTTAGTATAAATATTCATGAAAGAAATAAAAAACATCATGGTTTAAAAAGTAGGTCTTTATTGTAACACGTACAATCATTTCACATAAAACCGCCATATGCGTACAAATTAATATATTAAAGCTTAAATTTAAGTTCAAAATTATTCTTATGAACTCAATTATCTAATATTATAACACTTCTATTACTTCTTCTACTTATTTAACAATCTATTAACCAGAATGATATCAATTAAAAATTGAGGATAGGCAATCAACATCTTAAGTAGAAATATTTTCCAAACATCGACAAATAACTTTGCTAAAATTGTTTCCATGTGTTTCATATAATAAGTTCACGTTCTTGCGTGAAAGTGAACACTGGTTTTATGCCACCCAAATATTTCACTCCACCTACAGCCTCTTTATTTTTACCCTTTGCACGTCTTTTCAGAGACATTACGGGAACAGAAAATTCTTGACTCGCCATTCTATATAGCATTACCGCTTTCACTGCATCTAAAGCCTTAATCATTGAGCTTTCATCCCAAGCTCCACGTTTGGTTTTCCTTTTACAATTACCCGGCATTTTTCTGTGAACAAGTTAACAAAGCTATATACTTATTTGCATGAATCAAGATGATCCACACGGATCATCTTGACCGCAAACAGATGGATCATCTTGCCCCGTACCCGGTTTTAGCACATTGAGGTCAATAAAATAACCTCGTGAGTTTTTTGTGGCTACCAAACCATTTATACAACAAAATTAAGTATTTTCTGAAGCCGCAAATATAACAATTCATCCATATAACCACATACGAAAAAAGTTGCATGGTCTCAAAGTCAGACTTACCTTAGATCAGCAGTACACAATTTTTATTTTTTATCACAACACAGCACGCTTTGCTCGCGGTGCCATGACACTTTAACTGGCGGCTGGGTAATGCTGGGTCTACACTTTACCTAAAAATCAGGTAGATGGCTTTAGTTGTTTTGGCATAACAGAGAAGGATCATCATACCCCGAGGGATCAACTTGTACCACTATCCCCTACTACTACTACTTTTGAAGCAGTGATAGCCGATGGTAATAACTATGGACTGCCGTAGGTTCATGATTGGATCCCCACCGCACCGACTTGAGGCATGGCTAGCTACCCCCTCATTAGAAAAACTCCTAGACAGCTTTCTTTATTGTCTAGGTATTGAGTTATACGGGACGTCATCTTCAATACTGCGTCATTAGTCGATTTATTAGCTCGAAAACCAAATTGGTTGTTTGCAAGAAGATTATTGGACTCTAGATATTGAACTAATCTTTTGTTGTCTATTTTTTCAATTATTTTAGATAATGTACTAAGTAAAGATATAGGTCTGTAAGTATTTTTGTCACCTGATTTATGGATAGGTATAACAATAGCGCTTTTAAATATTTTTGGAAATTGTCCTGTTTGGAAGCTAAGATTAACAATAAAAGTAAGAGGCTCTGCTAATAAGGGACTACACTTTTGAACTACTTTAGTGGAAATATTATCCCATCCTGGGGCACTATTACTTTTCAGTGATATAATAACGGCCTCTACTTCTTTTAGGTCTGTGAGATATAAGGGCATTGAATGCAATGGCGTAGAATCTTGATGTGCTCTATTTTCTAAATATGATTCATTTACATTAAGTTTTGTCATAATCGAATTCGCTAAGTTACAACCAATTGTTGTAAAATACTTATTAACAATATTAAGAGCTTGTGAAGGCAAGTTATCGTTTTTCAATAAATCATTTGGTAAAGTTTTAGGTTGTTTTAAATTAGTCACCTCTCTAACAATGTCCCATGTCCGTTTCATGTTCCCGATATTTTTCTGAAGTAAATTTTGATAATATTGTCTCCTAAGTTTCTTTACTATTTTATTGCATGTATTTCTGAATGCCACATAATTATTTCGAAGTTCAATATCATCTGGAAATAATCTTGATTTTTTGTGTAGTCCGTTTCTTTTCCGAATCAATCTGATCACATTATTAGTATCCATGGTTTTAGCGGCCGATTTCTGTTAGAATATTGTTTTTTTATAGTTGTGTTATTTTCTATAGCATTTGATAAGCAGTTTGTTAGATATTCAGTACCTAGCTGTATGGACATCAATGATTTTATAAAGATCTTTCCAACTAATACTTTTAAGATAGTTTTCTGTTAATCGATGGAAATTTTGTCGCAAGCCGGTTTTGATCTATTTAACTGTTTATCTGAAAGAACTATCATGACTGGAGAGTGATCAGTTAGTTCTGGTAGAACTACCGTTTTCCACGATTTTGTAGTTTTAACCATTATATGGTCCAAACAGGCAGACATTCTAGTTGGTAAATCTACCCCCTGACACATGTTATGAGCTGCCATTAAGTGTAAGTAGTCGGTAGCGTAACTTGACATCGATTCTTGCTCTATATTTATGTCAATATTGACATCGCCCGTTAGTATAACGTTGTTCGCTGATATTGTTTTTAAAATGGCATCAAGAGAGTTTAGATAATTTGATGGATTTTGGAAACAAGGTGGTCTATATGTGCATAAAATATCATATTTTTTGTTTATATTTAACACAAGACAATTACCTTCTATTATTTTGGGTTCATAACAAGAACTTTCTAATTCTTTACGGGCGTATACAACGACTCCATCATTTTGGTTAAGACTATTCTTACTACTATACATATTAAACTCGGCTAAAGTAGGAATGATTGAATGTTCACTTGTCCAGCATTCCGTTAAAACAAAGACATCTACTTTGATGTCAAGGGCAGATACAAAGGCCAAAAACAAATCGAAATTACAGTTAATGCTACGTATGTTCAGTGACAGAATAGAAAACGGCACGCAATTATTCGTATAAAATTGTTTAAGTAGTTTTAAACACTTCAAATCGTCCGCTAGTACACAATTAGTATGGCGACTATTATCTATTTCCAACAGAAAATTATCTACACAATCCATTGTGGTATATATAAAGTAATATCGGCACGACTATATGAGAACCACATTGAATACACTATTAAAATACGTGTGTTAAAAGATCTACAAAAATAGATATTTTGACAATAAGCTGTGAGCTTACGAAAACGTGTGTTGGAGTTATAATAATACAATATTAATTTATGATATATACATATAGTAATACTTTTATCC
Organism: Plagodis pulveraria; assembly: GCA_963890685.1. NCBI lineage: Eukaryota > Metazoa > Arthropoda > Insecta > Lepidoptera > Geometridae > Plagodis > Plagodis pulveraria. Next base: position 9,513,427 of record OY982949.1, on the reverse strand, counting down.
TGTGTCTTCTTATCTAAGTCAGACTTAGTTTTGTATGTAGGTGAGAATATTTGGTTTAGAAAAGAAGACATTGTAAAGTCAGTTGTAGAGAGAGTGTGTAAGTGTATAGTGTGTTGGTCTTTAATAAGTGATAAACTAATCATGCTTAAAAGGAATAGTCATGCTGAGATAAGTTTCGATAGATCTGTTTCGGAGTCAATTCTCGCGTGCCGGCCGCCTTCCGTTTTTCTAAGGAAAACTCTCCCATGGGCCGTCCAGCAGTGTGCGTAGTTATTAGTTTTTGCAAATTCCCGAGATAAATAATACAGTCGTTTAGTCCTGCTAGTCAAGCTTTCTGATATAAATAAATACTGGTTGGACGGGACCTGTTATCCTCATTTGGGTGGTAGAGAACCTGTTTCCCTTATTTGCTCTATTAAACCTTTTAACAGACTCGATAACATTTTCTTTGGTAATGACTGTAGTAAATTCCACCAGTAATGGTTTATTATTACCGGTTTTAGTTTGTACACGAAACACATCTTTGATATCTGAGGTCTGTAAATTTAGTTTAAGAGAGTTACCGGCATCTAGAACAAGTTTCATGAGATCCTGTTTCGTTTCCTGTTGCTGACATGGCACGTTTCGTATCTCAATAGTTGACGATCGCGCGTTTCGGTCACAGAGCTCTAGCCTTTTCTCTAAACTATCGATATAACTAAGGGCTGAGTTGTATTTTCCGTCCAATGCCGCGTACTTATCCCGCATTTCATCATAATTTTTGCTCATATTAGGTCCTTACATATGAAATTGGCGTTTTTCGTACTGGCCACTTTAATCACGAATTTCTCCTCTTTGGTAAGGAATTCCAAATTCAAATTTGTACAGCTATAGACTCATGTATTTGTGCTTCGATGATCGTCATTCATTTGTTTTTTTTCTTCTGTTTTTTTCTGTTTGCGTCACTCATTTTACAAAATGGAAAACCTTAAATATCGCATTATTTACGAGTACGAGTTCCGCCGTGGCACTAGTGCTGCGGAAACAACTCGAAGGGTGAATGATGTGTATGGCGGTCGTGTTGCAAAAGAAAACACAGTTCGTTTTTGGTTCCAACGTTTTCGTTCTGGAAATTTCGACCTGCAGAACAAGCCCCGTGGACGGCCTGAGACTCAAGTTGATAATGAAGAGTTGAAGGCTATTGTGGAAGCGGATCCATCGCAAACCACGTCCGAGTTAGCTGCAGGCTGCGATGTTAGTGATAAAACTGTTTTAATTCACTTGAAGCAAATTGGGAAGATTAAAAAGCTTGAAAGGTCGGTACCTCACGAATTGACTGAAACAAACCGGCAAACGCGCGTCGACTGCTGCGTTACATTACTAAACCGGCACAATAATGAAGGTATTTTAAACCGAATCATTACCTGTGATGAAAAATGGGTTCTTTACGATAATCGGAAGCGCTCAGCGCAATGGTTAGATCCTGGCCAGCCAGCCAAATCCTGCCCCAAGCGAAAATTAACCCCAAAAAAGTTACTTGTAAGCGTTTGGTGGACTAGTGCCGGTATTGTTCATTACAGTTTTTTCAAATCTGGCCAGACTATTACGGCTGATGTCTATTGTCAGGAATTGCAAACCATGATGGAAAAGCTAGCGGCTAAGCAACATAGGCTGGTCAATCGCTCCACGCCACTGCTGCTTCACGACAACGCTAGACCACACACTGCGCTAAAGACGGCTACTAAATTAGAAGAGCTTCAATTGGAAAGTCTAAGACATCCTCCGTACTCCCCGGACCTTGCTCCAACAGATTACCATTTTTTTCGAAATTTGGATAACTTCTTGCAAGGGAAAAAATTCAACTCCGATGGGGCAGTCCAAATCGCCTTCAAAGATTTTATTGATTCCCGTCCGACTGGTTTTTTTAGTAAAGGGATCAATGAACTACCTATGAGATGGCAAAAGTGCATAGAAAATAATGGTTCATACTTTGATTAATTAAATATATTATATTAAAAAATATTCGACTTTTTGTTCCTCCCATACAAAACGCCAATTTCATATGTAAGGACCTAATATATTCTAGTGATTTATGTATCTCAGTGTTTTGTTGTTGCACTGTTGTCAAGGAGCTATACAACTTTTCATACTTTTCATCTTGTTTTTTTTCCCAAGCCTTGAACGACACAGAAGCAGAAAGCCTATCAAATTTGTCATCCTGTTTCTTCTCCCATTTATGAAACATATACTGCAGTTCTTTCTTAAATTCCGTTTTAAATGACCCCAGTTCTTCTAGAATCTTATCCTCACGTTTGAGGCGGGTTTGGCGCTTAGCGGGGCCTGTACTCCTTTCCGAGTCACCATCGCTAGTGCCACACGGAATGTCTGAGTCATAACGTTGTGAAGTTACTGTTAACGTTGCGGACGGCGAGGCTACGGGAGGTGTGCGTTTCAGTGGCATTATGCAGTACCAGGAAAGCAGCAATGTAGAAAGGGTGTTCAAAGTACAGTACTTAGTAAATCTATAAATAGACGTAAGTTGCTAATTATTGCACTCTCTGTTTCTCTTAGCACAATGCACTATTATGCCGCTTCGCTCTTATTTACGCACACAGATAAACAATTGTACGCGTAAAACAGGCATGTAGCAAACAAAAATTTGCGCACTTGCTTTTACCACGCACCATTCATAATTATGTTGTCTTGCTCGCTTGGTGTGCTTGTGTGTGCAGCGCCGTTAGATGAAGGTGTCGCGTCACTTGTTTGCTTGTATGAGCGAGTATTACCGGTGATCACATGTACGCATAGCAACCTGTTGCGCGCAACGCAACACACAGAATATTTGTTTGTATTCCACTTACATGAATCGAGACGGTTGATTGCGTTCTTTGGCAATATTGTACTCCTTGCACTCGTGCACTCCTAATATTTATCGTGATTTTAGGTGCTTTAAATTTACATAATAAAAAGAAAAATAAAACTTTTGTGGATTTGCTCTGTATAGACGTCTGATCTCCTCAGAGGTCCGGGAGGAAGGAAATACTGGGGTCGATATGAACTAACTACTCACGAACACTTAAGAGGCATTTCACATTTTAATGCGGTATACGAAGATTTTAAGCGCTTAATTTACTATCATAGGAAATATCTACAAGTTGTTTAATAATTGATAAAAATAGAATAATCTGTTCTCTTTTCAGTTAATGTACCAGATTTACAAACATAACATTAATTATTTTGTAGTGATCAATCTCCCTCACCTTGTTTTACGAATTAAGGTACACATAGCCAACTTCAGAGTTATATCTCTTGTATAAAGATTCATCAAAATAACTAAAAAAAAAAACTGTGCATCAGGCATATAATCCTGTTGACACATAGTGTACTAGAATGTTGCTAATTAATCGTCATTGTAGAAAAAAAAATAAAGATCTTGCGCCAATTTCCACGAATTATATCAGCAGTTTACCACCATATATTGCGTTTAATAAAGTGTAATTCCAAACAGATATTATATAAAAAGAAAGTTCATTCTTTAATTAATCTGATCTTTAATAAATTGTGATATTAACTCTGTTTTGTTAGACAAGAAAAAATATTTAACATAACTCGAAATGCACATAAATTGAAATGTACAAGCGCGAGGCGATCAGTACCGCGCGAGCGCCCATCGAGGTAGGACCTGTGTTCGGTTTCCTTGCTCTGACGTCTCGTACGCGGAACGCTTAGATGCAAGTTTATAGTGCGACCACAGAGTTTTGATCATGTCGATATTTTTTTTAAGTAACAAACTATACTTTTTTTTTGTCCATAATATAAGTATTGTTGTCTTGTTAAGTAACTACATCTTTAGTTTCTGTTCATCCATTGTGTTAAAAAAAGGAAACGTCACAATTATGCAGCCTAATACAGCGTTATTGGAAAAATGCTAACAACCTCACAGGGTTGACTTCTTCTTTTTGGTCTGCTAGTTTTTATATTATTCTAGTTTAAATTAGTAACTCACTATAACTTTTGTTTTAGGAGGATTAGATGACAGGCGAATAATTGATTTCCAATATTTTTGGATTCACTTAATGTCTATAAGTGAACACAGCGATAACTTCAGCTGGAAATTAAACTACCTTCTATTGAAAATTTGTACAAACCAGTCTCCCGGCTTTTCCATCATTTGTACAAACCGGGATACCAGTTAGCGGTCGATAGTCGTATTTACAAATTTACCATAAATCTGCGTAAGTCCGACTTTCATAATCCAGATGGTTTTCAAAAGGATGCATCCTTGCCCATACAAGAAAAAATCCATATTTTTCTGAGATAACGTATGAAGTAGGAAGTATTTTGAATATTTTGATGAAATCTGAAACCAGCACAAATTACATTTTGGCTCCAAAATATTACATCATTTCATATTAATATCGTAACTACTTCAACAGTTATAAATCTAGAAAACCGCAATTTTGCATATGTATAAATCATTTTCCACTCGATATATTTTGCAACGCAAACACTTACCGATGCAAATTTGCGTATTAATTAATCTCGTAACTAATATTAAACTTCTAAACCAAAAAATCTGAAATAATACAGGTGTATAAATTACATGTAAATAATAATATCAAAGAAGGACCAAAGCCGTAGGTGGTATAGTTTTTCAGAAAATATAATTGCTCTCCAATACAGTTTTCCCGCCAAAGTTTGTAAAACAATTGGGTTGTTTTAATTTTGTTACTTTAAAATATTTGGCGTAAAAATCTGTAACAATTCATGGCTAAAGAACAATAGTAAATTATCATATTAAAAGAAGATCGAAGTTCTAGGTGAGTTAGTTACAAAAAAATAGAAATAGCAATTAAATTACTATTTCCCACCATTTTTGTCGTGTGTTCAAACCCCATTTCCAGTATTTTTTTGTATAAAAAGGTGTATTATCATTTATTTTCTATAGAGGAAATGGTGAGCATAAGAGTATATAGTGAGGATTGCATTGGTACCAAGAAGTATATACATACATACATAAAATCACGCCTCTTTCCCGTAGGGGTAGGTAGAGACCACGGATTTCCACTTACTACGATCCTAACATATCTCTTTCGCTTCATCTATACTCATCAATCCTTTCATACATAAGCGTCGGTTTAGGGTACTTTTGACCTGGCCTTTTTTCAGAACTTCTTCAATCTGATTTCCGAAGTATATATATGTTGATTATAGATTGCATCAAAGATATTCGATTTAAAAACCAAAAACCTCAAAATCTGTAAATATATATTTACATTTCGCTGTTTGGTCTACTCAAACTAAATGGATGAAAATGTTATTTTTTAAATGGTGTAGGTGATATATTATGGTATGGGAATATGAGGGTGACATGTTAAAGTAATGGAAAACCAAAAACGTCATGGGACGTTTGTGGTTGGTACTAAGTTGTTTTCCGGATGCACAGAAAAATAAACCTCAATCCTATGCATGGTCATTATGTCAGACAGTGTTAACGACTGGATATAGATACTGAAGAGTGTGAACGGGGAAAACAGCAATTTTTGGAAAATTTAAAAGAAAGAGCTTTTAGTCCGCAGCTTTTAATCAATGCCGTTACATCAAATATTTATATAATTTTAAGCCGTATAATTTTTTAATTATTTAAGTTTTTTGTTACAATAAATGATTCAAACATATCTATTTTTTATTCATCAAGGATGAAATTTAAATAAAAGATTCACGATGCAGCTTGACTATTTAATGTACATGCCTACGTCTTTTCTATAACATTAGCAAGTAATCGACAACAAATTGATTATTTACTCATGCCAATCACACAATTTTTAAATTCGCAACTTAGATTTCTTTATTAATGAATGCTAGTATCAAAATATGTTACTCACAGTCACGCTATTCCGTCGTCACTTCTTTCGCTTGTGTAAGCGATGCGCTGGTATTTACCTAAACTTCAGTAGCGTGATTTTGTGAAATGGCTCTTAAGTAGGCAACGTATGCAGCATATTATCTACCTATTGAGTATGCTACTTGAATTTAGATGAATAGGGATCTCCTCTTGTTGGACTGACGACATCGTATGTCGCCGGGAGCCGATGCATACAAGGATTAACAGCCGTTCCTTGTGATGTTTTATTGGGAACGCATTTGCTCAACAGTGGACGTCTTCCAGTTCAGCTGGTTATGATGACATAAATACAGATTCCAGAAGGCTTAGCACACTAATGCTCAAAGATATTATATGATTCAGCAGACTGTAACGACTTTGCACGTCTGAGTTAAAATATTGCTATTGGATTGGCTTCCAAGACACAAATTTATAAAAATGCCTTTAAGTCTGAGGGAAGCTACTACAATTAAAAAATATCTTGCACATATGCTTTTATGACGAATTTGTAGGAGTCGAGGTATCCAAGTATTCTTATTTTGTATTAATGACCTCATGTAATAGAGTGCGAGCCTATTGTCATTTACTGGTCCAAATTTCTTTTTTTTTTTCAGAAAATATCAGTATCTGGTCCGACCCGGTGACCCTGGCCTGCCTTGTAGTGGTCAAGCAAAAACTACTGTAACGGATAGGACAGCGTGACAGACGCTTACCATCAAGCGTCGCGCGCGTCTTCTGCTTGCAAAGCCTTGCATTCTAGCGTCGACTTCTTAAAATTGAAGGTGTCGATTTTGGACTCGCTACGCGGCGTATAGACTCCCGACAAGTCTAGCCCCTACAAGTAGGTAGGTACTATCGGCGGGCTCGACATACCCGGCATATTCAGTAAGATTGAAATAATGGTATTCATAAATTGAATAACATTTTTTCTTGGAACTGATTGTTCTTTTTAATATTATCATGAAATGATACATTACCCAGCAAATTGAAAACCATTTTTTCTTCAAATTGATTTTTATTTCTCCATAATATTATAATGAAAGTTTACAGTAGTAGCTATCGACTCGAATGAGCTACTCCGTGAAATTCACTCTTAAACAAAGGTACTGTTGCAGCACTAGGGAACAATTTACAATTTAAATAATGATATACAAAAGATATTAACTGACACAAATAATTAAATCATTCAGAAACTGCGAAAAAATATCATCACAATAATTGTTGAACGCCACAGTAAATGTTTAAATAAGAATTAATTACAATACAATACTCGCAACCGAGCTAGAGATACGTTAAAATTAACATTTACATGTATTAAATGAAAATAATAAAAAATAAATTAAAATTAAACAGACAAAGAACGTCGTATATTTTCATAATGATTTAGTCGATTGTAACCAAAATCAGAAATAAGAGTCTCATAAATATCTGTCACATTTGACGCCTGTCATGTGTATCTTTTACATGATATTTGCCATCCTTGTACAGTACTTACAATCTGTCATTTTTCGTCTCTTACCAATCGAGAATCTATCTAACATAAAGCGCGTCTGACATTATACGCCACTTCGCACAATGTAATGCGCCACTTCGCACAATGTAATGCGCCACTTAATATCAGGTATCTCCCATAACAACATATTAACTAGGAAAAAAGATAATCGGTCATCAAAGTTTAACAGAATGTGACATAATATGAGTTATAACATTTAATTAAAAATAAAACAGTATAATGTACTTTACGATATTATGAGTAAAACGGCCTCGGGCGTCAAACATTCAAACGGGTTCATTTAATAAAACAATAACGCCTAGAAATAATTACACAATTATCAAAGCGCTTTGCCATTTACAGTGAGATCAAGAAGTTGTACATCCACAAAGTTTAGAACACATTTTTTTTAATCATTCGTATTTACGACAATCAAGTAGTGCAGTTTTATTTAGACTTTTTTAAATGGTGTTTTTCCAGTGTACAATGCGCCAAACTTAAACCACGTTTCGCAAATATCCGGCTGTTAGTTTTAATGTAACACATTTTATTTATTATTAATAGATTAACGCAGACAATATTTTTGATTAAGGCATAGACTATATTTAACTATAAATATAAACAAAGTTGAACAGAGAAACTCTTAAATAACTCTTGATATATAGCAGCCCAGAGCACTAACATTATTTTAAACTCTGGCACCTATTATCTACACAGATAACGTAATTAAAATACAATATTATATGATACACCTAATTAAATTTTAAAATTATCTTATAATGTTTACTAACATTTATAAATACAATGTTTAATCTAATTTATATAGTATTTAAAACATTTCATAGCTCATAAAAATACCGCAAATAATATTGCAGTTGCGTATAAAATATTATTACATATATTTATAAATTGAAAATATTGCATATGGGTATCTCATAATTATTGCTAGAATATGTATGGATTACATTTTTTTTTTGTCAAATAAGCGCGAATGGTTTAATCCTAAACTATGAAAAACGAGAATAGCTTTATATAGGGTACTCGTGGCAGTTACATGGAAAATTTATGTAATTTGAACAACCAACGTTCGTTTCTTTCACTGTTTGGTTATGGTGTTATTGTAGTGCACAAGTCATTTGTATTAGCCATTGAAATAGTCCCAACTACGTATCGAATCTTGGAAAGAAAAGTGGAAACGATTAACCTAAAAGAAAAGAATATGAACAAATGACTCCTTTGTTTATTTGTTGTATGGTTTATTTTCATACATTGTGTCTATATTTTCACAATTTTCCTCTAAGGCTACATGGTATAATCCGGTTAAATAAATAAGAATCTGAAATGGCGCTTAAAATAATTCCCTCTCATTTGAAAACTATATATAGCAATAGTGTGCAAGTGGGAGGTAATGATTAACAGCGACATTTTAGTTTCGCTTCTTTATTTAACCGGGTTATACGGTGTTTGTTTTTCCTTACATGTAGTATTTAACCGCTCACGCTTACTTAAAAGTTTCATATTTATAATGATTGATTTATATTGATAATACGGTGACTGTTCAATGGCATATAATAGATATTAGCTAAAATAACAGAAAATTTAACAATTGCGCATTCTATGATTTACGTTCTGAACGGATTTTACACAATATATTATATAATTATTTATTCTACACCTACAAGGAAACTTTATAATTATATCTATAATAACTACGTTTCATTCTTCTTCAACAAGAGCGTTAATCATATTAAAAAGTTTTGATATCAGAAATATTTTTACTATACCTACAAGGGAACTTTATAATTATATCTATAAGAGTTACGTTTCATTCTTCCCTAACAAGAGCGTTAACCACACCTAAAAAGTTCATGTCAGAAAACATATTTAGTGTTTATAATAACAACATATTTAGTGTTAATAACTAAGCCAGCCATTCTGACATCACTCAATTATTACATTAATGCATGACGATGCCCGACTGCGACTGAAAACGTATTTCGGAATATACTCATTCAATCTGATTTGAAACACATTATTATTTGGATATGAAACTGGTTGCTTACTAATTTTCGTTTTCGAATACTTCGAACGATAAATCTCGAACGACTTCAACCGCACAAAAATTATGCAAAAGGAAAGACGTAAAGTAATTTGCGAGAAGTACTCTATCACTCGTCACGCGCAATGTTTCGCTTACTATTTTAGGTGATTAAAGCAATAATATGAAATTGTTTTTGCCCCGAGGCATATTTAATTAAACAAAGCCGCATAAGGATTTAACTACTATACTTAGATTTTACTACTTCAACTAATCTATCAGTACCTTTTCTCTTCACGGTATGAAGCACGCTTACTCGTTCCGATTTTGGTTGAATCGGTAACATTTGCTCGAACTACGAGACTCCTCTTTTCATTCAAACACCAGTGCTCAATTTGCGAGATAACTTAAATGAATCGCACGCTGAACGTCATACTTTCTCGTTAAAAATTGTTCTAACAATGTGTGAGCCAGTGGAATAATTCGTATGAAATGCTTTTTCGAAAGATTAACATTAGTATCGTTCGTAGTAGAGCATCGCTATGCACGATTCCCGCATTGTAAGTTATTTATGCATTAACGCTTGCTAACTCAATCACAACAACCTTTCGTTATTTTATTTATAGCTGATAGGCTAGCCTTTGACCACTAACTCACCTGATGGTAAGTGATGATGTGGTCGAAGATGTTGTTCAGAACCTAGAATAACCTTTCGTTATGATTTAGAAAAATACCAGTATTTGAATGCGAATATTTACTACTTATATATAGAACAACATTATTATACCAACAACACTGCGGGGAGTAATTTGGAGTCGACAAGTGAATGTATTCTTCTTATATTTAAATATTATACACTAACCAACAAAAAGACTCACGTTGGGGATGGAGTATGTCGACCTGGGTTTCGAGCATGTCAGATGCTTAATCATCAGGGAGAGAGTGCAGCGGCGTCTGCGAGCTCCCGGCAGATACTATATTTTACCTATCCAAAATCATTCTATAGTCTAAGCTGTGGCGCTCTGGTGAAGAAGCGATACATTATATTGATGTAGGAACCCGCCATGCACTCTGCAGATGGCTAAGTCACTGCTTAATGCCTTCTACATGCTTTCTACATAGTGCGGGCTTCACAACGTGGTATTAAGGCACTTTGTAAGTTCTCCTGAGTTGTTTGTTGGTCTAGGCTGAATGGGACTAGGTATTTGATAGTAACCATTATTTTTAGTGAAGCTGTTTCGTATTATCATGCCACATCATCTCTCTACTATTTTACTACATTAACTTCCCTATAGGTCAACTTGGTTATTAGTCCACTTCGCTAGTAAACAACATCTTCTGCGGTCTTAAAAATTGGTTTTTGGAGTATACCCTATTTTGTATAGCCCAGTATGATGTAAAATGTCAACGGTGACTTAAAGAAAGTAAAACCACTAATTAAAATGGATACAATTATTATTAATATAAATACGATTTGAAAATTAGACCATTTGCGAAAATAACATTTTCTGATCATTTACGAAGAGACCATTTGCGATGTGGACCTGTTGCGAATCCCCGAGAAATAATTTGAGTAAACTTTTTGCTAAGTTGATCGAATTCAACAAACGGTCGTTGCTTTACTTCACTTGATTTTGCAACTTTCTACTTACTACCACTAAAATTGTGCTGCCAATTCTCGGTTACTGGTAATTTCTGATTATTCTGACGTATGCAATCTGGACCTCACCGAGTCACCGAGGCAAATGTCAAAACCTCAACTTAAGGCATCGTCGCTATCATTCTCAAAGACAGAGCACCAGCGCGCCACATTCAATTAATTTAGTACTGATTTTATGTACGTAAAAATTAAACATAAGCCACATTCAGTCATTGATTCCAAACCACCCCCAGCAATAATGATATTATATATATATTGATATCCACCTTATATTTGCCATAACTAAACTTAAACATATTATACTAATAACATGTTTTGATGTGTATATAAATATGATTTTAAATATTAATGTATATTTTATTTATTTATAATATATATATATAGATATAGTATAGTAGCAAGCAGGCAGTAAATATTCAACTTGATGTTATACAGAAATCATAAAAAATAGCTATACCGACAGTCTTCCAAGTTTGTCTTTGTCGCATCGAAAGCCATACAAACACTATCTCTTTCTAACAAAGTGACCAATTAGTTGTTAGAGAGAGAAAGTACATATATTTATATATTTTATTTATTTATACTATAAACATATATTTATTTATGTATTTATCTAACGTAACATTTTGCGGCGCTCCAAGTCTTAAGATAACATTATAGTAGAAAGCAGTCAGTAAATACACATGAAATACATTGTTGTAATGTAGATATAATAAAAACATAGCTATTCCGGCGGTCTCTATATTTTGTCTCACAAACATTATCTCTTTCTATCAATGGTCTCACTCAGTTCCTAGAGAGAGAAAGTCCATACCAAAAAGTGCCTTCCCTTACACTTATCTTTCCAAAGGCTTTGCATGTGTATACACATTGAGTTAGGTACGTTTGCGTCGGGCTATGCACACACACTAACGCAATGTCCGTTCATTTCCATGCAATATTATTTCTTCTGGTATTATATAATAAATGCTTATAATCTGAGTTGGGGGCATATTGTGTAACTAAAATGTTAGTTGAGATGTGCTTCAAAATGAAGCCCATTCTGAAGTTTCAGTTGCAAAATGAAGTTCTTTTACATTGCCATTCTAGTCAGACAATGAGACTCTCGGGGTCTTATTAAAAGTGAGCTTCATTTTGAAACTGTCACCTAATAAGGACCATGATCTGATAATTTTCTGACACATAATGCGTAGAGCCGTCGGACTTTCCACGCTAACAAAGATGCAACGCTCGAATTGTTTGTTGTTCTTGGTTTGATGTGTATGTGAGAGAACAAGGAAGGGTTAGGATTACACGAGCTTATGAATATGTCTCCTTTCGTTTAGGTAATATGACGAACATATGTTGTCGTCTAACACGCATTGTCATAGCCTTGTTGTATGTATGCAATACGTCGAAAACGCGTATTGTTTACACTAGCTCGTAAATTACGTTTTCATTGAACGTTTCTTCTGATTCGTTCTCATCTTCCTCCTGAAAATATCAAAAACGTTGCTGTACTATTAAGAAAAATAACATTATAATAAAGTATATACATTCTATATGATTTTGTTCAAATGCGCACGAGTATTCACTCTTGTGCGGTTCATCGTGTCATTTTAAACACAAAATATTGTATAAAATGTTGTTAATTGCTTACATCAAAACCGAAGCAGGCGTCCACTTCCTTCTCCAGCTTGATTGATCTCTCTACGGCCGCCTTCTGTTGCTCCTAAGGAAGATACATTATATGTTAAAATATGTGTAAGAAATACTTGATGCAATGGTTTTAGCAGAATACATTAATATTAAATAAGCCAGGGGATCAAAGGAACAACTAAGTTAAGCAAGGTTAGCTGCGGTCATGACTTGGATGGGTGACCGGTAGTGGCATAACTAATGAGCGTTTGACGACATGTAAAGGCGTCGGTCCCGTTTGCTGTCTTAGAATGGCAGTCGTTATTGCAGGTAGGGTAGTGCATTTTGCTAATGCCCGCTTGACAAGCTTCCAACCACATGTAGAAAATCTTTCGCCAAACACCTAACGATGTGTTCCGACACCTGTCCATGAAAATCAGTATTTCTAGGTTAGCCTGAACAACATCTTCGAACACATCATCAGATACCATCGTCATTTATAGAATGAGAAAATTCTCAAAGTATACTTGGAAATCATCATTTGGCCGATTTATTTTATTGCATTTGTTATAAAACGGACTTTTATGATTTTAATTTGTCATTATGTACATACCATATTATTATATGGTACAGATAGATCCCAAGGACTTTTATATACTAATTAATTGAAAAGAAGAGATAAGGTATGATGAGTTCCCAAAGCTATTGACTTCTAAAGGTTATTTAGAACCAATTTGTAGCGAGATGCCTGGGATAACATTTTTAATAAAATGCATTAATCTTAGATAACAAAACAATCAACATTTAAAAAATAAAATTAACCTCGATTATTTTGTAACTAGGGAACGTATAACCCCATACAAAATACCGTTCTGTATCACAAAATATTGGTATATTTGGTGAGGCAAGCAGTCCAATGCGAGATCTTGTGCAAACTCTCCGAGTTTGCACAAGATCTCGCAAGTCTTTTGCGATCTCTTCAAGTCCGTAAAAATATATTGAAATATTTTCAAGATATATTTGTCGATTACGTTGATTTTCCTTTTGGAAACCAAATTGACGGATTACATGATCGCTAAATACCAACTACACGTAGTCTATACTAAGAAAGCATAGTAACAACACAGATATTGCATAACAGAGCGATTTGTGTTCTCATACCGAGATATGATTCTTTATTTTCGTTTGCATATCTTCTTCATCTTCCTCCTCCTCTTCTTCCTCTTCTTCTTCATCATCATCCATCTCGACCTTTGAAACAACAATTTTATTAGTATTATACATCTCAAACATTATTGACGAAATATTTTATTTGAAACCCTATTAAAATCGTATATTTCAAATAATCAAATCACAAATAGTCTAGTTAAAATACAATCTTTTCAACAATTTCCCATTAAATTGATCGAATGAAATGTATATTACCTCCATTTCCAAATCGCCATTTTGATCTGCGCGTTCAGCTGCTCCATCAATCTCCATTATCATATCATTGTCACCATCTAAAAAAAAACATGATGAGATTTTCAATAGCAACCAACATTTATTAGTTTATAGTAATCTCATTACACAATTTTAGTGAACATATTCATGTATGAAAGTTATAGATGAATCAGGCTTATGTATTCATGTAGTGCTCATTTGAAAATCGTAAAACGCGTTTCCGGATGAAACTATAGAGAATTTTATGCTTGAAAAGCTCGAAGATCTCGATATTGACATAGTTACATGAAGCATTTAAAAAAATAACGAATAAATCTAAAGTGTACAACGATACTGGTGTTTTCCATAAAACTAACCACCATGGAAAAGGGTTCCAATAGATTAAATAAACTATAAACTCCAAACACGAAGGAAAGAGGGGGGTTGTTTTGGCTTAGATTGGACTGGCCAAATCAGGCCAATACCAAGGTCATGGTAGTACATCGTGACTCTAAGCTAGGGCTCAGTGGGACTCTTAATTTAGAATTGGTTGGGTCTGGGTTCTAGTATTAGTTATAATGGTTCTTGCGAGAACGAATTTCGGAGAAGGATTGAAATGTACAAAACTGCCACATCTCAGTTCGATATAGGGATTGAAACATTAGCAATAAGACAACTTATAGCTGCGTTTGAAATGGGGTGCTGGAAAATAATTATCCGTTTTCCATGGACTGCACATTGAACCAACCAATAAGCTCAAAATATATAAAAAGCCAAGACTTTCCAACACATGTCTTCGCAGAAGATTTGAGTTCTTTGCCCATGTAGCCCAGGGAAGCCCTGTGACAACCCCCAAAAACCAATAACTTCTGGAAAAAGGCAAGAGACACGAGGAAGGAGTCCATACGCAGCACAGATTCCACTCTCAACGTCAACCTCGCCGAAGCGGCTCATGCTGCTAATAACCGGAACAGATGGCGGAACATCATACGGGAAAACTTAATGCCCTGAGAGGTCACGACTCCGATAATTGGGGAATCGAAGCAAGGAGGTAGTAAAATAATGAATAAAGTGTAACATTCCTACTATGGAAGCTCTCCCCTCTTCCTAAGGGGAGCGCCTCTTTTATTTGAGCGATATTCAAGGAATTAATCATTAGAGAAGAAAACTCTTATTTATACACTAAATAGCAAGATAAACAAAAAACAGAAACCATCAAGACTTTTGACTGGTAACAAATATATAACGCCATCGCGAAAAAGTTTTCATCAGATCATCATGTTGGTAGTCGTTTGGACAACCATTATTTTTTATTGAATGTCACATGAATTTGTTTGTTTGTTATCATATTGAAACCTAATTGGCAGTTGTGAGTGTCTTAGTACTTACCTTTGCGTCGCATGGTGAGGTATTGGGGAGCTACAACAGCCACTTGTTGCTCAGTTCCATCTTCAAGCTGGATCACTTCCAGTACTACATATTGCTGGCCGTCCCCATCGTTCACAGTCACCAGCTCACCACGTTTCAACTCGGTAGATACGCCGATCTTAAGTACTTGCGTGTTGTTAGATCGGCCCTCGTCTTGCATCACCTACAAACGTTAGTTAGATGTGTAATGAAAATGTAGTTTCCATTTTCTACTACTTGATCACAGTTAATGATAACTATTTTATTTTTGTGAAGTTATGTTTAATGTACCGAAACAACAATAATGTTCGCTATACATTGACATGTGCATCATTAATCAGTACTAAAAACAAAACAGGCCAAGCGTGATTCAAGTCTTTTTTTTCTACTTTTTTTCTCATTTAGTATTCCTCATTGCAACGTCCTATAAAAAAATTCATATTTTTGAATGAAGACAGGTATGGAGAGAATGGTTTTAAGCAACATCCACCAGAGGACATGCCTGTTTTCGGTGTAAGTGGTAAAAAAACAAATATAGAATATTATTATACTCTCCCTGGGGAGATATTTCTTCAGTCCACACTAGACTTGCTGATAAATATTCCAATACACAATCTTAAAGTTAAAATGTAAATGGGTAAGTATAAGAATTAATTTTACAAACTACACTAAAGTTATGTATCTTTTGCACTCCTAAACTACTTAATAAAATCTTTGTGCCAATTTCGAAAATCTTACCTTTAGTGACTCGCCATCTATATATTTAACCTTTTTTTGCCTTCCAAGCTTAAGCGCCAAGGCTCTCTCTTGGTGGCCAGAGTCTGGATCGTGTATGGCCAGATGGCGAATAAGATTTCCTTTGTGAGCAAATGTACGGCTGCATTGGGCGCACGCGTGGGTCTTCTCCTTTGGAGCCTTTGGCACATACTCTGGATTGTGATACAAGTTTTGGTGACGTCGGAGCAGTTGCTTTTGCCTGATGAATGACAAAACATACAATAAAAAAATTATAAGAACTAACATGACTTAGAATTTAATACATTGACCCTGATACGAAAATTATACATGGCTCAAAAAGAACAAGCGTAGACTATATTTATAATCACCACTAGTTTTCAACATACCTGTATTTAATTAATGAAGAAATGGGAGTTGAACTAATATAATTATGTTTGGAGCCAAATCATTAGGCTAAGGATTTACGTGATACTTACACTGAGGGCGGAACAAAAATTACTTTGACTCTCCATACTTGACTTGGCGAAACATTACCAAAACCGGCACTACTGGAAACGGGGAGGAGTTTAGCGCCTTAATTAAAGTATGGGAACGAAAGTATGGCATGGCTGACGAAATATCAATGTTAAATTAGCAGTAGTAAATACTGAATGAGGATATGAGACTTAAAAGAAAGGTCCTTAATTAAAGTATGGGAACGAAAGTATGGCATGGCTGACGAAATATCAATGTTAAATTAGCAGTAGTAAATACTGAATGAGGATATGAGACTTAAAAGAAAGGTATACCGAAACGGTTTGAGTATGTAGACAGGATTGACGAAAGTGGATTGACAAAGCACCTACACTTTATATGGTGAGTATATATGAAGCAGTTGAAAAGGGAAGACTTTGACAGACATTGATCAGATGGAGTCATTAGATAAAATGATGTTAAAATGATGATAAAATGAACTTATGACAAGGTATGAAACTTGAAATGTTTTATGTCACAATATAGTTTTATATTAAACTGATGAAGAAAATATGTGTTACCTGAAAGTTTGATCACAATCTTCGCAAGCGAATGGCTTCTCGTCAGTGTGCTTTAATATATGGGATTTAAGGTGACGTAGAGTGGTTGAAGCATATGGGCATACATCACACTTATAGCATTTTTCACCTTCATGAGTCTGTAATAAATATCATAAAAAAGATAAGTCAAAGAATCCTATTTTTATTACTTTTCTAAAGAGAAGATGAATCTAAGAACATTTCATACTGGAGCTGCCAGATTACCAGGGTAACCTGGCCTCAATAGTGGATCAAAGAATAGTTTTCATCACAATTAATAATTTGTTTTTGTTAACAACTGGACAGATAATGTTAAAAGTTACCTTATTGTGCATTTTGCACGAGTATCTATCAGGGAAGGACTTCCCGCAGCGCTTGCACTTCAGAGGTTTATCAGAGGTATGCAGTTTTTGGACGTGAATGCGCAAGTCCGTCTTGCGACCGCACTTGGCCGGGCACAGCTCGCAGGCATACACGGGTTTGTCAGCCACTGAGGAGTAATCATACATTTAGTGAAACCTTTTTTATCCTTCCTTATCCCACATTATGCAGGTTCACAACAACATGCTTATCCACTTCACACTATTACCTGTCATCTTAGTACTTACTACCATTACTACCCATATGGGTAGTAATGGTAGTAAGTACATTATTCACACTTTTTGTCCATATTCTCTGCTCCTACATCGATTCAGATTCACATTCAAAACTTTTTTATTTAAATATCTTTCATCCCTCATTGTTACATGCCCATACCCCCTGTAATCATCACTAATCAAGTCAAACATAAAAAAATGCTTTTATAACATTTAATGAATTATTCGGTGTAAATTGAGGATGACATGTTTATTTAATATTATGATTTAGGAATCATTTTAATATTAATTTGTTTAATTGGTTGACATGTCATTTCATCAATAAATCAATACTAATAATATTATGTGTATGTCTGTCATGGACAAACTGTGGTTTTACAAGCACTGTGAGTACTCTTAATAAGATCTATTATGTACACGGTTTCTGAAATAAATAAATTTAATTTTATTAATCTATCACCGCAAATCAATTTATCTTTAACTAACTTTTTGCCTTCTGTATTCTAGTGCTATGCTCTAGCTTAGTTCGATATAATTTAAGGCTGGATTACACCAAACTTGACTATGGTTTAATTTGCGAAAAACCTTCCATAAACAACCATATCACAATGGAATAATTAAATTTATGTACGATTTGAGTCTAACCAGATGTGGTGCAACAAGTCTCAGGATTTATTTCCACTGTGTGGCAGTGGCTGAGTTTTACTGTCAAACCATTTTCGACTGTCTTTATTTTTACATAGAATCACTTGAATAATTGCATAAGAACTGAAGGTAGTGATAGATCGGCGCCCATCTTTTCATCATACACTATACATTATAATGATATAATGATAGAGACAAAGTAGAAAATGGTTTGATAGTAAAACTGCCCGCCGCTGCCACTTCTGTGTGAATTGGCGCTTAGTGATCAAAATACATTATATTATTGCCATAGATATAATCCTTAGAACAGCTGGATAAGATCACTATAAAAATGTATATATAGGCTAGTATTGTGATTAGTACAGATATACCAGTTGATGAGAAAGTGTTGGTGACAATTTGTTAAAATAATATATCGAATAGAACACACCTGTTTGGAATTATATTGTACCTATTGACTTCATCAAAGCACATTATGCATCAGTCATATCTTTTATAGCGATGATAGCCACTGGGCTAAGGCAGTGACAACCAGGCGTAATGATTAAGGCAAAGATTCAGAAGCGAGTCTCAAATAAACCTATGCTTACATGTGTCGAAATGCAGTGCATCTCAAAGTTGACATCGATTTTACTTAAGATGCCGTTTTGACATTTAATTTATATGTCAAAACGATTCAGTTTTGACAGATGTTCCATTCATTAAGATCGATCGCAACTTTGGGGTGCATTAATTAATACGAAAGTCAGTCTCAAAGGAGTGACGCAACCAAGTGAGCAATTGTATTGTTAGCAGTAAAACTGTCTCTGGTCATCACCAGTCCGATATAAAAGCTTTCTAAAATGACTTTTCACTATTGCTGTTCTTGATGTTTCTTTTCATTTAAAGCTACACAAGTAGCTTGTGATAATAATAAACTGGCAAAGCTAATACTGTAATTTTAGGCAAGACTACGGTAATTAAGATACAAAATTTAAACCATGAATATGATACAACTGACAACTTTTTTGAAGCAATGATGGCCGAGCAGTAATAGCTATGGACTGCCGCGCCGCAGGTCCCTGGTTCGATCCCCACTGCCGGCTTGAGCTTCCGCCTGCAAAGCTACCACCCTTAAGTAGAAAATCGGTCGCCAAGCACCTAACGGTGTGTTCCAGCAGCAGTCCTTGAGAGCCAGTGAAATTACAGGCACATGAGACTTACCAACTGCGTCTTAAAGTGACGGGCGCAGTGCAATTCATGACTTGTGATGAAATGCAACTGTTATAGGCAGATGTTAGTCCGCATAACATCTGGCGAGCTTGTTCCAACACAACAAAATGAGTAATGAATAACATATTATAACAATAACAAAACTGAATTCACAATCAAAATTTTTAGTAGCCTTATAACGTGAATCTGTCAGAATCTTAGTCTAAGTGACTTACCATTGTGTATAAGGCGGTGGGCTTTCAGAGAGTTTGACTGAGTGAAGCACATCGTACACATATCACACTTGTATGGTTTTTCCCCAGTGTGCGTCCGCAGGTGACGTTTCAATTTGAATGTGTCCGGAGATGCATAAGTACAGTGGGGACACTGTAAGCACAAGTAAAGATTTTTAGTCAAATTGCATATGACATCGCTTAAGTAATATTGACGTATTAATTACCATATAAAACTTATATCTTATCTGAATGTCTCTTCGACAAATTAGATATATAGATAGGTTGGCTTTTTACATACAACTTAGTAAAAAGAACCAGAAGCTACTAAATTAGAGACAAACAATCGAGCATTATAAAACTTTTCGTTCAATTTTGAGTAACCGTGGCGAAATTTTTAAGTGTTATGAGATAGCAAATGTAGTAACTACGAGAGAAAAAGAGAACAACTCTTTTACAGCCTCTCGAGAGATAATATATTGGATCTTATCTAAAGAGATAAGATCCAATATATTATCTATAAGCTAAAGAGCTTATAACAAAATTTTGTCTATATTGCATGTTTATTTCGAAGCAAATATGTGCAGTAATTCGCAATATTATATTTTAATTGTAAATCTAGGTAACTAGTGAAATATGTGCGCCCAAGATACAGGCTATGCCTAGTTTGGGGCACATTGTAAACACTGCTTAGGTTATGATAAAAAAAAAGTACAATATGTGGAATATTGTTCAGGTTACCTGGTAGGGCCGCTCTCCAGTGTGGCAACGTACGTGCCGACGCAGCTTAGAAAGTTCTACGGAGGCATAATCGCACTCGTTGCATTTGTGGGGTTTCTCGTGAGTATGTTTATATCGGACATGACGCACCAGCTCACCTGCGCAAAACTTACACATTACTAAACATATCATTTACACAAAAACAATTATTTAGCCAAGCTTTTAAGTTACACATGTTAATGTATATTTTCCACAAATGCATTCAAATTTGCAGCAACGCCAAGGCTTGCAACAAGTTAACAAACAGATCTTGATATTTTAAATATACAATGATGGATGTTTCTTAATGTTTGATTTTTTTATAACTAAACTAAGTATTAATTTTGTGACTTTTATAACTTGACATTATTAATTTTATATATTAACTTGATAAAATGGCTGTATGCATACCTAACAGTATAATAATTCTTTATATTTTTGAATACTTGTTTATTAGACATCAAATTATCTCACTAACAAAATAATTTCCATAAATATATTCTTGTTATTAAGCATGATATCATAAACTCTTAATTAGCCTTAGATAAGCTCAAAATGCGATACTAACCGCTAGTGGTGAACTTCGATTTACAGTACTTGCAAATATGGGGCTTGATACCATTGTGCATATTGGTGTGGTTTTGAAGCGAGGCAAGCGTTTTGAAACCACGGTCACACACTTCACACTTATGAGGTCGCTCCTCAGAATGAGATTTCATGTGACGGATCAACAAATACCTGAAATAATAAGACTCATACATAGTTGGTATTTTGAATGCTATTTTACCCTGATTGAATGTGATGGATGATATAGCCGAAGGTAGAAGCAGGCTCAACCTATTTAATCGAAAGTGGCTTTCAAGGACAGCTGTTGGAATACACCGTTAGGTACTTGATGGCAATTTTACTACTTGAGAATGGTACATAGAGCACAACAATACTGTAAAGCAGAAACAGTGTTTGAACCATATATCTCGCAATGTTATTAGGCCATCATTGCTCCGCATCCTTTACATTCAGCAAATAGAAAATTATATAAAATGCAGTGTTGCCAAAGAGGATTCGGCAAAATGAGGGTATTTATGAAACTCTAGCTAAACCTTCGGGAATATGCAGTTGTGAAGATGATTTTACCTACCTTCTGTGGCTGCTGTAGGAGCAGAAATTGCACGTGAAGTTGGAGCGGTTCGTGCGCGGCCTGCGTCTCTTTTTGACAGGCCGAGCGGCCGGCGGCTCTTCCTCCGGCGACTCCACCTCCTCTTCTTCTTCGAAGTTATACACATCTACCGATGGTTTCTCTTCCTGAAGAAAACATATTAAATATCTCTTTGGGATCCATATGGCATCAATAAATATAATACCTATTTTTCTGATAATCTGATTTTCTAGCCCCCGGGCTACGAGGTGACGAAGGGGATACACTGCAATCCCCAAGACGCCTGCCAAGCGTGGGGATTATGGCCACATCTCCTTATTGGAGCAGGCTGTGTCCAGCAGTGGATAATCCGGCTAATACACTCTTTCTCGTAATAACTGATTCGTCATAAAAGAGACTAATTAATTATATTAAGTATTCCGTGGATTTCCCGTTGAGTGCCAGGTGTCGCAAATGCGATTCTAAAATGTTTAATAGAATAAAAGAACAAAAATAATCAAATGTGAATATAAATAATATCTACGGAAAAAAAGTTATATCAAGGTAGCTATGGATGGGTGAACAAGATGACGGCGGAGTGCAGACAGTGCTCCTACAGCTAGCGAGAGAGACAGTCGAAGTGTCGATGCTCGGTAAAACGTGCTAAAACTTCGGAGCTATTGTAAGTCTCATATAGCTTTGTGATATTTTTTATGTGTAGCTGATACGCGACATGCCCTACCACCATGCGAAAAATATAAATAAATAATCGATAATCATAAATAATTAAATAAATATATATAATTTTTTTTTATGTCTGATATGTTAGCCTTTGACCACTATCTCACCTGATGGTAAGTGATGATGTGGTCGAAGATGTTGTTCAGGCTAACCTAGAAGTACTGGCTCTCAAGGACAGCTGCTGGAACACATCGTTAAGTGCTTGGCGACAGATTTTCTACTTGAGGGTGGTCGCTAGCCAGGCGGGCATTCGCAAAATGCCCTTCCACCATGCGGTGAAGCTCAAGCTCTGGGCGGGATTCGAACCATGGACCTGCTGCGCGGCAGTCCATAGCCAATGCCACTGAGCCATCATTGCTTCATAACCGTTTTTGGTTAATTCATTTGTTAAGTCATAATACTTGTTAGTTTTTATTGTTTGGTCTTTATGTATGTTTGTTTCCCACGAGACAGTAAATTCAATAAGTACTATGCGTTTTAGAATTTTTGAGTATAGAAATTATGTCTGATCTGGATGACGAAACACTAACATCCTCAGGAATTTTGTAGTGTTTTTCATACATGTCCATCAAAAGAGTCCAATCGGGAGCTGAGCCTAAGATGGTGTAAGGCTTGTATTTAGAATTTGTAAATGACCTTTCTTCTACAATAGCAACGTGTCGTTTGTTCGTGGTCAAACCTTGTTTTGCTCTAGCTACCGAGAGACTTGACGCTTCTCGTATGATTTCGAGGACTTTATCTTGGCGAAGGGAATAATGACCCCTATCAAGGAGCACCTTGCATCCTTGCACCGCGTCTTTCTGTACCTATGGCCTCCCGACAAATACCGCAAGACTTTTCGGTGGATTTTCTCCATCTTACTAAATTAAGTAGAAGATAGAATTTTTACAACGAAGGTGGCCAATCGTACATCAAGGTGCGCCACTTTAATGCCAGTGGGATACAAAATTCACCTATGGTTAGCCACTCGCTTTGCATCTCCAAACTCACTGCATGCCCTGTATAGCTATCAATTTCGTCTTTTTGTAGATTAGATTTTACAACGTCTTTATCCTCAATTTTCTTTTTCAACGCAAAACCCCCTTTGCTGGACTGTGCACCTGTCATAAATTGTTTATGGAATTGAAGTCTTGAATCAATTTCGGAGGCACTTTTGTCTTTTGGGAGGGATGCGACTATATCTACTTGAGATTTTAGTAAGTCATGCATGTTTCGGTAACTCTGAGGTGTTTATAGAGCTCCGATGGTTTCTTTAATTTCATCCCAAAATTATTGTGATCCCTAAATAAAGTAGACGGGTCTGCCGAAATTGCGAGCCCCAACCATGACTTCAGTGTCCTAGTGACGTTTACATCCAGCTTTGTTAAAAGGGCTTTAGTAATGTCGTATATCCAAGCTTTTTTAATGTTGCTTATTGGTTGTTGGTCTACCATACTAAGATCTTTGAGAAAGCTATCAACAACTGCGTCTAGAGATGGTGTAAGTCCCTTGTAATATATCTTTCTACCATGAAATTTAAATGGCACAGCTTCAGCAATCGTGGAAACACATTCTCCTCCTATCAAGAGTCCCGGATCGTAGGATGTAGCTTTGGTGTTCCGTCTACTCTGACACAGACAGTGGCATTTACTTTATTTCGTTCTGAATCCTTTAGTCCATGCACAGAACTCATCCACTTCTCGTAAGGTGCATTTAATGTATTCTCCGTATTGGGGTTACTAATGATGTGGGTGATTTGAATATATTATCACGCAATGGAATTTTCTGAGGGTATACATTTGCAATTTCATAGTTATGGTCATTCCGTTTTTAGTGTTCCATATGAAAAATATGATGAATCTACGTTTGTATGATAAGCGTACGTTGTATGTACATATAACATAGTTTTAATATAGCTCAAAATCTAAAAACATTAAAATTAACATGTGTCTGGGGACCGTCATTTACTTTTAAGTTTTTGTCTGGCATACTATCAAATATTCTCTGTGATAATTTCAAATGGCTATCAATGGCATTTGCAAAAATACACACCCCTTTAAAGGTAGATAGCGGAGGCTTAGTAATATACTCTATCTGATACGGAATCCTAAAATTAAGGGGACCTTACATAAGAAACATAGTTATCCTTTTTTCCTTCCGTTTTTAGTAATTATATTTTTTATCCATAACGATATGATATGATAACTCTTTATTTATTGCATACAAAGCACAGAAGTGCGTTTAACTTAATAATAGGCAACACAGTCAGTGGTCTTATCGCTAATACAATCTTTTACTGATCTTTTGGATAGACAAGACAAACGCGAAAGAGTGTAGACGGTGGTATGCAAGAAAAACAAACGTTGATATATTACACTGGATAAAAATACATAATATACTACATAAACCACCCAATGTAGACAAAATTGCACAGAACACATGATATTAAATATATATATAAACTAAAATTCCCATATAAAATAAATAAACATACTATATACTATCACAAAGAAGCAAATTCCGCAGTTTGAAGATAAGCTGGACATCATCATCAGGCGGAAGACGTCCACTGTTGAACAAAGGCGTCCTCATAGAACACCACAAACACGGCTATTAGCCGCTTGTAACCATTGACTACCCGCGACTTTATCAATGTCGTCAGTCTAACTGGTGGGGTGGCCTACCAACTCTACGTGTTCCGCTGTAATGTAACCACTCAAGAACCTTTCTTCCCCATCGGGTATCAGTTCGTCGAGCAATGTGGCCTGCCCATTGTCATTTCAACTTGCTAATTATTCTGTAAGCTATGTCGGTGCCTTTGATTCTTTGGCGAATATTCACGTTCCGGATTTTAACACGCAAATAAACTCCGAGCATAGCTTTCTCCATAGCTCGTTGAGCGACTCTGAGCTTGTCCATAAGGGCCACAGTTAAGGACCACGTCTCAGTGCCATAAGTCATCACTGGCAACACACAGTGGTTGAAGACTTTGGTCTTCAGGCTCTGCGAGATGTTCGACGAGAAGATGTCGCGTAACTTCTCCAATACTGCCCTTCCAAGTTAGATTTTTCGGGCGACCTCTTTGTCGATGTTGGACCTACCTAACTGGACAACCTGTCCCAGGTAAATGTAATGGTCACCAACTTCGAGCATATCGTTCCGAACAACTATAGGTACGGGTGAAATATGGACATTAGACATAATTGTAGTTGTCCATGATCATTTTAAGACCCACCTGCTGGGAAACTCAACTGAGGTCGCTGAGCATTGTACTGAGTTCCTCAAGCGATTCTGCCATTACGACTATGTCATCGGCGAAACTAAGGTGAGTGATGTATTCGCCATAGACAAATAAAAGGTCCTTCTTTTTTTTAAATAATTGTGTACGGTTTTATAACAAAGTTCCCAAACATATTACAACGCTCACAGCAGGGAAATTCAAGATGCACGTGAAAAACATATTGATTAAAAAATCCTACTACACAATTTCTGATTACTTAAATGACAAAAATGCCTGAACAATTCCGCCTCTGCCAAGCTATTGCCTGCCACCTACATAATTTAAATAAATATTGTAATAACTTTACCATAATATAGTAAGTATGTAACGCATTGTTAAAAGATTTTTACAAGAATGGCCCCGAGTTTCTCGCCCATTCTTCTCGCAGTGGCTCTATACAATTTATTTGCTGAACGTGGCAGTACAATGTAGAATATTTCAACACTAAAATTTGTAATTGACCTTCATAAGAGCGTCGTAGACGCCTGAATTGAATAAATGATTTTGACTTTGATAGATGTTGATGCCGAATTCTTTCCCGTTCAAGAGCTTAAAAACGTCTTCCAACGCATTCGTGAACAGTTTCGGAGAAACGTCTCCCTGTCTCACGCCTCGTTGCAGTTGGATAGGTTCCGTATTCTTGTCCTGTAGTCGAGTCGACATGGTGGCGTTCCTATACAAACACTTCAGCGCTTTGATGTACCTATAATTTGGCATCGCTGAAGAGACTGTAATATGGCCCAGGTTTCGATTGAATCGAAACCTTTTTCATCGTCCACAAACGCTAGACACAAAAGCCCATTATACCCCTCAGTCTTCTGAATAATCTGGCGGAGCTTATGGATGTGGTGTATGGTGCTACAGCTTTTCGGAACCCGGCTTCTTCTGTTGGAAAAAGGCTGGAAGTCATCAAACTTATGAGCAAGACGATTCGTATTGACTCTCGAGCACAGCTTATAAACATGGCTCTGTGATATGGGCCTGTAGTTCTTCAACATGGGTTTTGTGCCCTTTTTTGAAGAACAGTACCACTACACTTCTGCTCCACGCTTCCGGCGTTTTACTTTCAACGATGACGGAATACTAAACAAGTAAAATTCTTTTTTTTTTATATATATATCTAGTATTATTGCTTGTCTAACTTGCCAAGGCAAGGCATTCCATAACCGAGTAGCTTGCACAGTAAAAATTTTTTCGAAAACTGTTCCGATATGAGGGAAAACTTTAAAATAAGAGTTTGGAGGGAACGTATGGGTCTACTAGAAGCGTCAGTTACAAATTATAAACGATTTTTGCAGTGCAAAGGCGAGAAAAATAATGTAAATAATATGGAAACTATATGCATGTTCCGGCAGAGGCGAATAGGTAACCTAATAATAATAATATGTAATAGCTTATTGCGGGATTCAGGCAAATAAAAAACAGAAACCAAATATCAATCCAAGGCAATAGTTTTGTAAACATTCAAATTTATGTTATTACGAACTCTAAGAACAAATAATAATAAAACCGAAGAAACGCTGCTGGTCCGAATCGCGCTATGGATGCATGAATGAACTTTAAAAACTTTTAAGAATGTGAACGCAGTGTTAGCGGATGTAATCAAATGGACAGGTAATAATATTAACCCATTGGCATCGGCGATAATGATAACAATAGAATTTAATTCATAACTAGGACGTAGTGGTCCAGACGATGCCAACTTATTAATATAATTTACAAAACAATTCTGTTGAGGTCGCCTTAGCCGCCTACCATGGTGATATTTCATTGGTTCTTGGTTAGCGCCTTACATAATCTGCGGAAACTCGGTTGAGTTGGATAAGGCTTTCAAGGTACAGAGACAGTGTGTACGAGTCATAATTAAAGCTTGGTTTCTTTTTCAGCTGCAAACCACTAGTTAAAAAAAACAATACACTTTCCCTACCATATATGTATCTGAGAGACTATAAGTACCTTGTACCTTTATGCAAATCAAAACAACTATCAAAAAACAAGTGAAGTTATTCCGAGAAAAAAAAATAGCTAAGTATAAAAAATTATTATAACATCTATGACAGAAAATAGTTACTGAAAAAAATTTATAATATGTCTTTTACAGTTTATAACTAAATATTACAGATATTCGTGAAAATTTTGTCTGGAATCAGCTTCAAATTAGACTGCACTATTGGTTATTGGACAATTTATAGTTTTTATAACATGACAGAAATTTTTTATGTGTTATTGTGAAAAAAAAAATTATGACATATTATAGGAGTGAATGTTTGTATTCCTGCTTTCAGGTTGAATGCATTGCTACATATTTTCCTAACATCTAAAGTTGTAATACTTACTTACTTATATTCTTCCTTTTATTCAATTCTCTCAAATTATGTAAAGCAACACTAAATTACCTAACTCCAACCATTCGTGCGTTTGATCTTGATTAATAATAATAATTTACTTCCAAAGACACTGTTTTACATTAATTAATTTATATCAATAGGCTTCCCACTAGGATTCCCTGTTTTGGGAAGTCTATTTACTTCCTAATATACAAATTTATATGATTGAGATTACATCTATACAAGACAAAAATTAATTTAAAGTTGTGATAATTGTGTATTCTGACAAATAAATGATTGATTAGATTTGAAGAAAATGAAGCTGTGATCATAATAAACATAAGAGTAGTAGATTATCAAAATGATGACTAAATGAACTATAATGACCCAATAATATAAAGCTTTAAACAAAAACTGTCTACACACCTTTATATCAACATTAAGCATAGGCTGAGACTCCTCTTGCACAACAAGTACATAACTGACTTCTCCATTAGGGGTATTAGATGGCACCAAAGTCACTGTCTGATATCCTTCTGTTTTTATTGTGACTTGTTGGGAAGGATCCTGTTCAGTGTGGACAGCATCCTAAAAACCAAGATTCGCTTTAAGACAAGAAAATTAACAGACATTTTGAATCTATTAAACAGCAGACAAAAAACGACAAACTTACTCAAGGCGTCCAACAATACACTTTAGAAGAATAATGCTTATCAGTACGTTAACAATCTCATTTAAAAGGGGTCTTGGTGGTACTGGTGTAGATTGATAGGATAATGAAGGTATCTAATTAGTATAACTATGGATGACAGTAGATGACCCAATAAAAAGACAAGGTGTGTTATTACCGGAATAATTGTGCTATTATCTTCAGGTGCAGGAATAGCCACTAAGCTTTGCCCAGGTTGATAATAGTACCTCCCTTCTTCATCAACAAAATAAGTGATTCCAGTGGCATCAATATCATCCTCTGCATTTTCCTGTTGGGTAACAACTAAAACAAAGATTGTGAAAATTAATATATTTAACAGTTTACTCAAATTTGTACCACCCAATAAAATTATCTGACTAGAGCTAGGTTTTGCCTGCCACATACGACAATCTTTACCCTATACTTTCAATAAATGTGACTGGGAGGAAGCTAGAAAATCCCGTTCACCTTCCTTTCTACTTCTTCACCTTGGGACTATACAAAGCATTATTTTTTTATTTTTTAAATAATATACTTTTATGTTTAAGGTATTCCACTAATCCCCGTCAAGGAGACTTTTTTTTCCTTTGATCATGCATAGACATGGGGAACAGTCTCTAAGTACACTCGAGAAAAGTTCCAACACAAGAAGCGCAGTAGCAAACGAATGAATAAAATAATAAGGCTTGAATTTTTCTTTATCTCATCTCTAATAGCTTAGATGGTCATAAATGACTGGTGGGATGGATTTTAAAATTGTCTCAAATCCATATACCATTTATTTACTATTTTTTTAAAGTTATACATGTCTAGTACAACTTCAAGAAAATACCAAAGTAATATAGACATATTTGTAAACTTTGATGGATTTTTTGCTTGATTGATAGATTAAACACCCATTTGTTTAAAGTAGAAATACACAAGAACCTTCTGGAAGTCTGATAAGGTGACTATTTCTATGATATGCCAAATCTAAAACATTTATTTAGTAGTCTTCCTGGCCAAACTTAGATGTGGATCACATTTTATACAGTGGTCCTGAAATGAAGTCTTCTCTCAGCATATCATATCAACAGATATATATTTCATCCTTTCACCCTTGTATTTATTAACTCTCTTTATAACATCTGTCACATACATATATATATATATATATATATATATATATATACATAAATATATAAAAAAAAAAAGTTATAAACATACATATATATAAAAAAAATATTAGTTATAAATAAACTGTCCATTGTATTAGAAAATATATGATTCACTGAAAAATTATTAATATAAAAATGGTTGGAAGCAATGATGGCTGAGCGGTAATAGCTGTATGCTGCCATACAGTGGGTCTATGGTCCGATCCCCACCACCAGCTTGCACTTCCACATGATGGAAGGGCATTTTGTGAATGCTCACCTGGCTAGCTACAACCCTCAAGTAGGAAATCTGTCACCAAGCAAAACCTAACAGTGTGTTCCGGCAGCAGTCCTTGAAAGCCAGTAAAGGTACAGGCACATGAGACTTAACAACTGTATATCTCAGGATGACGTGCAATTTGTTACTTGTGATGAAATGCATCTGTTCTAGGCATGTGTTAGACCACTTAACATCAGGTGGCCCTCGTGCTTGTTCAAATTCAAATTCAAATAATTTATTTGCCAGAATACAAACATTTCATATTACATTTTGAGTTGTTGTACAAATGTGCCGCATTAGTATTCAGTCTGCAAGCAGACGTGCAAATATTTGTCAAGTCGCAATAATTATTACTAAAATTCAATATAGTCAGTTAACATTTGTAAATCCCTTGAAATTCTAAATACTCTTTTACACTATAAAAGCAATTATCTAATAGCCACTTACTAAGCCTCTTTCTAAAGATTTGTCCATCTAGTTGTTTCAACGCATCAGGTAACTTATTAAATACTAAAATACACATATTATACACATTTCTTCTATAAATGTCCTTATAGCACCGAGGTTGATATAATAAGTTTTTATATTGATTACGTTTTTGTCTTGGGTAAACTTCACTTCGTGTCTTGAAATATGATGGATAACGTTTTACAAATACACACACTTCTCTAATGTATAAGCATGGAAGCGGTAAGATGTTATTTCTTTGAAATAAAGGTTTACATGTATCTAAGTACCACGATTTGTTAATTACACGAATGCACCGTTTCTGCACTTTAAACGCCTTTTCGGAGTCTACTGAGCTTCCCCACATAATCAACCCATAACTGAGGACCGAAGAAACGTACCCGTGATAAGCTGTCAACGCAGCCTCAGTAGACACGGTCTGCCTCAGTCTCTTGAGAGCAAAAACGAAGCGATGGAGTTTTTTACAAACCGCTGCTATGTGTTCTTTCCAGTTTAAATGTTTGTCCAATATTAAACCTAAGAATTTGATGGAATGCACCTCGTCAACTTTTTGATCTTTATAACATATGCTGTCAAGATTAATTGGTTCAGTATTATAAGAATTAAATTGGATTAAGTTAGTTTTATTCATATTAATTTTTAAATTATTCTCATTAGTCCAATTTACTACTTCCGATATGGTATTTTTTAATATTTGCTCTGGAAAATTATTTTTGTCGCATTTTACAATTATTGTAGTGTCATCAGCAAACAATATGCATTTATGTAGAGTACACTCAGGGAGATCATTTATGTAGACTAGGAAAAGTAAAGGTCCTAAGATACTACCTTGAGGAACGCCTGTTTTACTCGCAGCTGGTTCCGAATAAAAGTTTTGTTTAATAAAACTTTTACCTTTCTTCACTACTTTCGTAACTACTGTTACCGTTTTTCTGTTTTGTAAATAGCTACTAATCCACTCCAATGCTTTTCCTCTGATGCCATTCCGATCTAATTTATTTAAAAGGTGTGCATGATTAACAAAGTCAAATGCCTTTTTTAAGTCCAAAAATAGTGACACTACTGATGACCCGTTGTTGATAGTTTCCGTAATAGTTTTTATCAAGTCAAAACACGCTAGAGCTGTTGAGCTTCCCTTACGAAACCCAAATTGGTCATTTTTGAGTATATTGTGTTTGTCAATAAAATTACTAAGTCTTCTAAGCATCGCTTTTTCAACAATCTTGGACATTACGGGCACCAAAGTAATGGGACGATAATTATTGGGATCTGCCTTATCTTCGCCTTTGAAGATAGGTTTAATAACAGATACCTTTAGTGGCTCGGGAAAAGTACCCTCAAGAAAAGAAAGATTTATAACATGTGAAAGTGGATAACAGATCCATGCCGCACAGAACTTTATGACCTTGGTAGTAATTTCATCAAAACCACTAGAATTGCTATTTTTCAAACTCATAATTATTCTATAAATTTCTAAAGCGTCAACAGGGTTCACGAAAATTGTATTTAATTTAATATTATTATTATTATTAGCACTATATGTCAATCTATTATGAATGTTTGATGTCAGGTTCACAAAATAATTATTTAATATATTACAAATGTCAGAAGGATTATTATAAGTCATATTATTAAAATTAATAGTGTCTATGTCATAACTGTATAAATTTGAACTAACAGAAGATGAAATTGCTTTCCACGTAGCTCTACATTTATTATTGCTTTTTTGTATCAGTCGATTACTCGTTATTTTTTGTGATTTCCGTAAACACTTTTTGTATATGAGGTTATATTGATTGAAGATACTTTTATTAACTCTTTTGTTTTTATTATTATATCTGTAATTTAAATATAATCGTCGCTTTGTTATGCTTGATATTTTAATTCCTTTAGTTAGCCAATGAAGTTTTGAAGGTTTATTGTTAAATTTAACTTTTATTGAAGGAAAACATAAGTTGTAAAACAACTGAAAAGTGTCGTATAAATGTTGAAATGAATCTGCGAAGTTTTGAGATGCATAAACTTCTGCAAAAGATAGAGACGACATACAATCAGCAAATTTTCTCATATTGTCGGGACTATAGTCTCGTCTGTATTCAAACCAATGGCTCAAAGCTTTCTGTTTACTTGCTTTTAATGTAATGGTTTGAGCTGTATCATGATCAGACAAGCCAAGAGAGTGTATTTCAGGTTGAACGTGCTTTATGTTGGATGCTATTTGGTCTATACAAGAATTCAATCTGGTAGCCAATGTTATGTGCACTTGGAAGTTATAGCTTTCTAGAAGGGCCAGTAACTCTTTAGTGGCCGAATTATTTTCCAATATGTTTATATTCCAGTCACCGCAGAGTACAATTTTTTTCCTTCTGAATTCATCGGTAGTAAAATTAAGCAATTGATCAAGTTTGTGAAGAAATAATTCCACATGATGCTTTTTGTTATTGGGAACTCTATAAATATTAAATATCACGATATTTAGGCCTATTATCTCAACACCACAGCATTCGAAATAATGTTGTGTTGTTATGTAGGACGGAACGCACACACTTTTTATACGAAACAGTTTTTTTACTAGTATGCAAACACCCCCTCTACATTTATTTCTTGAAAATATTGACGCTAATTTAAAATTTTTCAAAGTTATATTATTTTCCGTACCCTGCTTAACAAAAGTTTCGCTAAAACATAGTACATCAACCTCTTGCTTTTGATCCGCCAATTGTAATAAAGCTACTTCAATATCATCAAGTTTCTTACAAAGACCTGCTATGTTTTGATGAAAAATACATAAACTGCTTTGACTGGCATTACTATGACTGGAATCAACGTCGAGGGTGCTAGGAGTGTCATTTTTTGTATTCACAACACTAGGAACGAAAACAAATTGTACTCCTTAGACTATTAACATCATTCGTATGTATATGTGGAGATTGAAATTGATATTGAGTAAGGCCTGTTTCTCTTTCAATGTGATTAATTCCAATGTTCAATTTGAATGATATTATGTCGAGGTTTGACTTTCGTTGATTATAGTCGAATTTTAACTGTAGGTTTTTTACATATACAAATTTACACTTATCAAAGTACTTAGCACAAGTTTCTAATTCGTAATTTAATTTCTTAATATTTAAGTAGCGATTTTCTAACACACTTAATAATAAAATATTATAGTCCTTAAATGTATGCAAAAAATCATAAACGTTTGTTAATAGCGTATATGGGTTTTTGTCATGTTTACCAACAGAAATAATAATAATATCATCCTTCGTAACGGTCTCTACTAGTCTGCTAATATTACGTAATATATGATCAGAGGACGCATGGGGCTTAATTAATCCTTGTATGTTGTACTTTACGTCTTGATAACCTAGTTTTTTACACAATAGATGGGTAGATAGTCCCCTTACTTGTTCGTCACCGATAATATGAATGTATTTGGTAGTACTCATTCTATTTTTAACTTTATTTGCTGTTGAAGGGCTTGTATGTGGAGTTGAGTTCGCAGGTGTTGGCTCTATCAAAAGTTCGGAAGTTTCTTTAAGCATTTCCTCGCTGATACTACGTTTTGCTTTATTTGAAGACTTAGGAGTGCGATAGTTATTTGAAAAGTTCGATTTCGTTTTATTTATAGTATTGTTACTTTTTCCTTGAGACTTTTTTGGCGTGGATTTGCATATATCTTTCAATTGGCTTACTCGTGTATCATATGACGAGATCTGCTTTTTAAGCAATTGGTTTTCCGACAACAGATTTAATATTTCATTTTCAGCAATGTCTAATTTCTCCGTAAGGTCGTTCACTTTCTTTTCTAATAATTCTATCTTGGCGGTACTATCAATTCTAAGGTTAGGGCAGCTCCTATTTAATTTTGGTTCACTATTATAGATTGCAGATAAGTCATCAACCTCTTCGTCTAGAGATAAGCTGGCAAAAGAATTTTCCGTATATATATTTGCTTTATATATCCGTCGTTCTGTGACATTATTTTCATTTTCATTGGAGGTTGAAGTTTGGACTTGGAGTGTAGAAACTTGCTCTTGTTGAGGATTGTTTTCGATGTTGATATATGGAGACGAGTTTGTTGTTGCTACTGCATTACTTGCTAGGGGCGTCTTTCCTTTATTTTGTAAACATGTTATACATTTCCATGCAGCTTTTTTCTGGTGGTCCATTAAATAAAATAGTTTTTCAGATTTGTTCGCACACTGCAGATGGTAGGCATATTTACAATTAGAGCAAGTTAAAAATTGTCTGTTTGTAATTTTGTTTTTGCATTTGCAACAGTTTAATACCATCTTGACAAGTGTGTTATTTTTTTAAATCTTTTCAAAAATTGTTCAAAGTATTTCAAACTATACAAAAAAAAAATTAATCACAAAAAGTCTCTTCGATTAACATGTGTTTTTGATCCTCACACTCTCGGAACGTGAAG
The DNA here is from genome assembly GCA_963890685.1 of Plagodis pulveraria. Lineage (NCBI taxonomy): Eukaryota > Metazoa > Arthropoda > Insecta > Lepidoptera > Geometridae > Plagodis > Plagodis pulveraria. Next base: position 9,478,245 of record OY982949.1, on the reverse strand, counting down.
CAGCGCTATTATGAATGAGCTAATTGGTTCTTCAACGTTGCATCGAAATAAGCATTCTTATTGCATATTCGATTTGCAATATAATTATTTATTTAAGCGCCCTCTACAGGCAAAGTTTGTTGAGAGTTGTGAACTGATTGTTACGTGAGTATAATGGTTCTAGTTTAGATGGTTCTAAGGCAATGCTTTATTGATGAGCTTTGGATATTATACGTTGTGTTTGATGGCGCCACTTTCTATTGAATTTCAAATTAACGGTGATGATTTCTCAATCTCGTTTCAGAATTATGAGTTGAATGTCTTTATGTATGTATAGATTTGGTTTATTTACTCACAGAATTCGTACTCTTTGGAGATTTCGTAAGATTAAGTTGTTCAAGATCATCTTCACAAAATATTTGGTCTGTTTACATTGACACAACCAGCTGTTTTTGTTTTGCAGAATATTCAACGTATATATAATTTTACAACGTAATAACACACTATGAGTTGAATTGTCACATAAGCACAACGTTTAACACTTTTACACTGTATATCTTCACATATTTACATTATTAATTGAATATAATTTGCGGAAGTACTCAAAAGACTTGTTTACTTTAAAGCGCCCTCTTGCGACTTCTTTGTTCCATCACAATCACTTAAAAATTGCATAAAATGTTCTACTTTAAGCAAAACAGGCATAGAGCTGTTGCAAGACGTACAGGCTAAAACCTAGAGGCTATTACTTTTATATCTTTACTCTGTTACAATTTGTGCCTGATAGTGGTGGCTTGGCTGAGGTGAAAAGTCCTATGCATTTTGACCTTTTAATTTTTATTTTATTTAAATGTTTTATATGTTCTACTTAATTTTCCTTCAGTGACAGCTGTAATATCTTCAGGAGTTTTATTATTAAATCTCTTCAAGGAATGTTTATTTGTATTTGCAATCTAAACTGGCACTACTATGTTATCTTGATTACTAGTGTTGTAACCATGGTAGACAATGTTTTATTTTAATCATAGTAAATATTTTGAAGCATACAATATATATTCAAGAATATAAAGATATGGTAAAGGTAATAAGTTCAATACTTTAATAAAAACCCTAACACATTGGCTAGGATCAATCCTAAATCAATCTCAGATTCAGATTCAGATATATTTATTGTAAAACTGTGTTACATGAAAGATCTTATAGATTATAATTTAGTCACAACAGCTTGGTCCATAATATTGAACATACAATAATATTAGTAACTAAACTAAGATTTAATAGTAACAATTTAAATTTAATTCAACATTACATTTAATATTAATACAATTCCATTCAATAATAACAATTTAAATTATAAGTCAACAATACAATAATATTAATATACTTCCAATTCATTTCCATAGGGTATAAATTCAATAGGTAGTAATTTTATCAAGATTTAATATATATTATAATATATCATATCACAAACAATTTGATTTTGTCTTCTAAAAATTCATTTACTTTATAATATTGTTTCGTTATTAACAAATTAAATAAATTTACTTTAAACGCTGATAGGCTTTCCGATTCTAGTATATTCTTTGGTAAATGATTATATATCGAAGGACCCATACTAAATACACTTTTTTTAAAACATGCTGTCCTGTGCTTAATATAATTTATTTTTAGGGCGTTCGGATAGCCTATCGGTGCCAAAAATAACACTCACAAACGCTAAAAATGATCACACGGGCCGTTCGTTTTGGGACTTCGTGAGCAAAAATATCGTTTTCGCTCACCGTTCGGATAGCTTTGAAAACGCTACAAATGACAGAGAAAAGTGATATTTTTGACCCATGTCTTACCGTGGGATCGTTGTGATCGTTTTTTGACAACTGCTGTTTTGACAGTTGTATTTGGCGCGATTGAAGAGTTTCACAAGTTTTTTATTTAGTATTTACATTTTAGATAAATATATAATATAAATACTATATTATATAGTAGGTACCTACTTGTTTTGTTAATTTTAGAGATTGATTCCATGTTTCGTACTGTGCAAAATTGTCAAAATATTGTCGGTTGTCAAATTATGTTTTAAGCCGTTCGGATAGCATGCAGTAATTGGTGGTCAAAAATAGCAAAAGCTTCTATCCGAACGCTAAAACACAAATGCAACTTTTGAAACTGCTACAAACGCAATCGAGCCAAAACGAACGCCCCCTTTATGTCTACTTTGTGTACCCCGGCCAAATTCGTATAAGTGTAAGTTTCTTCGTACGAACAGGGACACTTCGTAAATATATAGGCAAGGAAACGGTAGTATTTTTAACTTAGAGAAATATGGTTTGCAGGACTCTGTAGATCTCAAGTGACAAACCGATCTTAGGCATTTTTTTTGAGCCTTAAATATTGCTTCCCGTTCTGTGCAGTTACCCCAAAATATTATTCCATACCGTAAAGTTGATGTCACATATGCATGATAGGCTGTAAGTACCGCTGGTTGACTGACTACTTTTGATAATAAGTATAGGGCGTAGGAAAAACTGCTAATGCATGAATTTTCCAATTTAGTTCAGCATCTAAATGGAGACCCAAAAATTTTGTATCTGGCACTTCTAGAATTTCATTATTCAGGTATGTTATTTTGGATGTCAATTTTCTATATTTATAAAATGTCATTAAATTAGTTTTTTCTAAATTAATTTGTAAATTATTTGATGTCAACCAATTAATAATATTACTTAATGCTAATTTGATTTCTGTCTCGAGTAATTCGTCTTTTTTGCCCACGAAAAGAGCGGTACTATCATCAGCGAAGAGGACCATTTGCTGATTAATGGCTCGAGGGAGGTCATTTATATATATAATAAAAAGTAACGGTCCCAACACGCTGCCTTGCGGAACGCCATATTTTACCGGAATAGCAGAAGACGTGTATTTTACTTCAGTTTTTGTTACTGGGCAGATTTTCGTAATTTGTGTTTGTTGGGATCGATTTATGAGGTAAGATTTTATTAAGTCTAGGACATTTCCCCTCACACCGTATGCCTCAAGTTTATCAGCCAAAATTTTATGATCAACATGATCGAACGCTTTTGTTAGATCCATATACATAGCGTATACTGGTAATTTATCGTCTCGGCCAGATATAACTGTTTTTAGTAAGCTAAAAATTGCCATGTTTATAGATTTTTTCTTGCGGAAGCCCATATATAGCACAAATTGCCTGCTTTTGCTATTCAACATTATGATGTGGAAATATGCGAAAAAAAACAGCCAAGCTCTAACAACATCATTTATATGAGGTTTATGAAGTATAGGTGCCATCATGGATTTATAGCGGTCAGTGCATGTGCATATTCACGCACATAAAAACTAAGACTAAGGTGAAGGAGTATATGTAATTTGGGCATATTAGCTGTACTACTAATGATATAATTATCTGATATATTTTTATATATCATATAAATAGCCTATTGAGATATACAGACTGTTGAGGCTATAACTTATATTTATCACAATACAACTTCTCCCTACTATTACAAAATATACTTAGTAACATTAACTTTTCTGGACTAAACTAGAACCCCAGGATACCACTTTAAGAAGTTATAACTGTGACAAAGCAAGTTTGTGTGACTTTGCCCATAATGAGCATTGGGCCTAGTGTGTTTGTCACTGAAACCTGTGAGTTTGTTATCACAAATTTGTATAGTAATTGGCATGTTAGTGTATAAAGCATTACTCACTCATTATATCACAAGAAATCTCATACTACATCTACTGATCTTATATACTATCCAGTAACCATGTTTATATGGTACAACCATATCTTGATGCAGTAATAATTTGGATCATAACTCACCAACAAATGTACTAAAGTATTTATTATAGCATAAAGAAAATTATTACCTTGAGTTTCTTCTGGTAAAATATTGAAGGTCTTCGCAGCATTTCTACCATAGGACCTTCTAGTCGCTGGCATTTCTGAAACAAACGAAAAAGCATTGATACAAGCGTTCATGGAAAATTATTGCAAGGCCATAAAGCTTCAGGAATCTAATGAGAATATTTGGATGAGATTGAAGAGGGTAGTCACATTACTATAGCATGTCATATGTTATTGCAGCAAAATAACAATAAACAATATTTTTTCTTATATCAATCTCGTATATACCTTACTCAAATGTACGAAGCAATGTGTAAGTTGTTAAAATAGAATATATCCGAAAATCGTAAATGGAATAAGGGTAAGTAGCTACATGTTGTACTCACCGTGCTTTTTCCTTTTATTCTTCCTTATGAGAGACATCGCAACACAATCAAACGGCTTGTCTCGAACATAAAATCAATAGTTATCTATTTAGCAAAATTTTATTCACAATAAGGAGTGTGTACAACACAAACATATCTCAATCATACCAATGACGTTACGCATTCAATGTTATTTAATGTGTTTAGCGCGTTTTTAAAACACATGTAGGTAAGTACTAGGAGTAGAAGTTGCAAATACACAGAAAATTCATTTCGATTGGTCCGCCATCTTATAAAATCAAACTTCTTTCGTTAATTATACGAATCCCCATTTATTTAGAGCAAATCTTTAAATGAAAATTGCATGTTTTATGAAGTAATGAGAAAATATCGTAGCGCCACCACAATATAACCTGGGAACTCTAGGAAGCAGGCGGCGCTGGCGTCAATGGAGACTCCAATTTGAATCGAAGGGTTATGGGTCGGATTTTTCACGTAACAATTTCACTAACGTTTATTATGTTTAAATTTACCAACAAAAACAAGAAATGAACCCAACAATAAATCAACACGAAATTTTGGAAACAAATCAAAAAGTGAACTTCATTTTTTCCTCAATGAGGGCGTTAAAATCAATCCATTTCTGCGATGGTGACGCCAAAATGAAATGGCGGACAAAAGAACTACGCAGGCAGTCTTTAGCAGCATAGATCAAATAGCGGAACAATAAAGGTGCGTCTACTGCGAATGTATTTCCCGATAGCCTACACAAAACTTTGTCTATGGTTGTATGGTCTCTCTAACACGCTTTTCACCCAAAAAGCAAACGGGAGAGAAGTCAACTTAGTCATAAATTACAGTTGAAACAGTTCTTGCATTTATTGTGGGAGAAATGGGCTCACAAATACAGTTTCATATACAGGATGCCCGGTAATGAATGGATAACCTTAAATTAGGTATTTGTATATCTAATGGCCATTCAGAAAAAAAAACAGAACAAAAAAGAATCAAGTAGTACCAAAGTTATGGTCTTTTTAATAAACAAACATATTCATTTTGCCAAAGTTTAAGCATCCATAGCGTAAAAAAAAAGTATGAATACACATGTAACTAATCATTTTAAAATAAAGTGTGCCTAAAGCCGGTTTCAAAATGGTATTTGTTTTATTATTATTATTTTTTTTATTTTTTTTATGCTGTTTTTTTTTCTGTATGGCCATTAGACACTCAAATACCTAATTTGAGGTTATCCATTCATTACCGGGCACCCTGTATATGCTATCATTATATAGCTAATAAAACAATAAACCTACAAACCATGGAAATAATAGGTACTACGTAAAACAGGAATGAGTTCTATCTGTGCATCTTGCAGCTAAAATAAAATTAATAAAACCTTATGCTAAGTTTGTAAGAGTCTTGTTGCGCGCAAAATGAAAATGAAGCCAAGTGAGACGGCAACCACTGAACCTTGTGTCCCGTTCTAACAGTGACTTAGAGTTGCCAGAGTATAGTTGATTTCAATTCTTTCGTTATTTGTAGAAAAATATACGATTGTTGTAATTTAATGAAGTAAAAATAATAACTTCTACAATTTCTAAATATAAACAATAATTAATTACTGACATGTTAAAGCAATATTATTTGTTGCTACGTGTAAAGCTTTACTTACGCAAAATTTTTGCGATTGGCGTATAGCTTTTCTTTTATATGTGAGGAGATTTAAAATTTTACTACAACTGATGAAAATATGACTTAATTTTTTTTTTGATCCTGTGTTATTGATATACTGAAATAAAATACTTATATTCTCTAGTTTCAAATGTATACATATCAAGATATAAAAGTATAAGTTAAAATATTACTTATTATTTTACATAGTAAAACTGTACGGGTAAGTGTGATTTTTCACAGTTTTGTCACCATACTTTAACTTCAATAAAAAATAAAACCATGGCGGTTTTGTCCACTTTAAGATATTTATTCAAAAAACACAGTCTTTTTATATTATATGACGAATTGACATGGAACAACAATTATTAGATACAGTTAAAGAAATATAATTTTCTATCCGATTTGTTACCATGGGTTTCAAATAGACAATTGCGTTTAATGCTAAGAATGCAAAATTAGCTATACCCTTATCCAGAATATGATGAGAAGTTCAAAAATAATTAGCATTTAAAGGAAAATTAAGTATATTCCTAAAAGAAAATATTTTACGAGGAAAACATAAAAAAAAATGGGACTGTAACAAAACGGATGGTAACAAAATTGTTAGGCTCTGATTACATGAAACAAACATGCGAGCAGTAAGTACGGCAAATCAAAATAAATGATTAATAAATTTTTTAACCGTCTTTAAAAATGAAGGAGGTTCATGAGAACGACTGTTTTTTTTAGTCTGAATATTTTATTTATGTCTGAAAGCTGGTGCTTGTAATGTGGTCCCATTTAAATTTGAGTGAGATATGAAGTGTAGTATTAGTGTTATTCCTTATAATAATGCGTATTTTATTTTAGAAGTCGCTTTTATTGCCTTTTTTCTGTATATTTGAGGCTTTGGCTCAAAAACCTATAGATGAAATAATCAACTGAGCTCTCCAAACTTAGTCAGTGATAATATGTATACCTATTTATTATAAATCTTACATATAAGCTAGCCTGCCAGCTAGTTCATTAATACTTCAAAACGATTTTTAAATTAGTTCTAAGTAGATAACTCTTTGTAGATAGTATATATATATTTTTATTTATTCAACTAAAACCGCAAAAGGAATTTACCTTTATACTGTCGGTTTTTGCTACTTTTTCGGACCAACTATATGTTACCTGCAGTAACAAAACTGAATTAAAATAGTGTGTTAATCTAACATTGGAAAAATATTATAGCAGCACAGATTCTCACTCAGTTACAGTAAATATAGCAAATTGCCCTGTATAAAATTAAGCATTTCTTTATAAATGCATAGTGAGATATGTGTTTATAGGTTATTAATTGCATTGGTGCAAACCTGACGACGAATTTCTTCTCAGTCTAACCGGCAACAGCTCTCACTCACACTGGTGACGAAATGACATTAGTTTTTAATTTTTAAGATGGCTAATGTTGTTGCCATATTTAGAAAACAAAAAAATATATATTTAATGAAATCACTTTTTCGTGAAATTAAGGTAACAAACTGGAATTGTCCGAATTTATCAAATTTCGGGGACAACAAACTTATTTAATTTATAAATACATAAAAAGAATTAAAAGATTTATTCATTATTTGGTTTTGCAATATAAGTTTATATATTGGAAAAATAACATAACAAGCCTTATTAAACTGAATAAGTTCACTAATTTTATGAAATAAAATTATTAATGTGGAGGACATACCAAAATGAGAGTTGTACTAAATTTTTGAATCTCCTCTTGTATGAAATACGGACACCTGACCTGACAACCCCACATGAAACCGCCGACTCGGACGTGAATGGCGGAGTGTTTTTTGATTTCATGATATTTTTGAAGAATTTTAGTTAAAATGGGGAGAATTTGTGTCGTGAAGGCTTGCGGAAGCAAGTATTATCTTGATTGTGGTCTTGATGGATCTTTTCACAGGTAATAGTTTTAAACATAATTTGTTAGTTAAGAATTACGGTGACCATGCATGACTATCCAATTGAGGAAAATACATTTACGCATACGCAGGTGGTTATGTATGGTTCCCCTTGGGGTGCCGGGTTAGAATGTCACCCCCCCATCTCTTCCCGTGGGTGTCGTAAGAGGCGACTAAGGGAATAAATACCAGAAGGTGGGCAGCAGCGCCTTCTGAGAACTTTACAACTGTAACTGCGATCCCCAAGACGCCTGCCAAGCGTGGGGATTATGGCAAAACCCTCCACATGACAAGCACAAACACAACTCGGCCCCCAGTCCCCGGCAGCTCTATTATTCCTGGCCCCGGTAGCAAGCCAGGTAACGGTGGAGCAGGGTGTGCGAAGAATCCCCGGCAGATGCACGGCTTGAGGTTTCAAAACTACGACCCTTGGCCCTGGCAACACACAATGTCCGTACGCTCAGGGAGGATCACAAGATTGTCGAGCTGGAAGAAGAACTGAACAAGTTACGCTGGGATGTCATGGGATTATCGGAAGTCCGAAGACAGGGACAGGACCCCGTTAGCCTTGAATCCGGTAACTTCTACCGGGAAGGTCACCAAAAATCTCAAGGTGGTGTTGGGTTTCTCGTCCGGAAGTCCCTTGTTAACAACGTCGTAAAAGTCGAAAGTGTGTCGAGTAGGATAGCGTACCTTGTACTCAGAATCACCAAACGGTATTCGCTGAAGGTCATACAGGTTTACGCACCGACCTCGACACGCTAAGACGATGAAGTAGAGGCTATGTATGAGGAGATATCTTAAGCCATGCATTCCTCCAAAACTTACTTCACCGTTGTTATGGGGGATTTCAACGCCAAGTTGGGCACACGGAATAGCGGTGAGTTGAGAGTGGGGCCATTTGGATATGGGCAGCGGAACCAGAGGGGCCAACGGCTGGTCAACTTCATGGAAAAGGAGGGACTCTTTGCGATGAACTCCTTTTACGAGAAGCGACCATCCAGGAAGTGGACGTGGATAAGCCCTGATGGTCCAACAAAAAATGAGATCGAGTTTATCATGACGACTGAAAAGCAAATATTCAATGATGTCTCTTTGATCCATAAGGTGAAAACCGGTAGCGATCACCGTATCGTTAGAGGCACATTGAATATCAATGTTAAGCTTGAGAGGTCGCGTCTGATAAACTCCACGCTCCGTCCTAGCGTTGCCCAAATCCAAAACCCCGAGAGCTTTCAACTCGAACTACATAATCGCTTCCAGTGCCTAGCTGAATACGAAACAGTGGACGAGATAAACAATGGGTTGGTGGAAGCTGTCCAAGCGGTGGGGTCCCAGTTCTTTAAGACCCCCCGCCGACATAAACCGAAGAAACTCTCAGAGGAAACCATCAAGTTGATGGAAGATCGGAATGAGATGAGACTGCAATCTTCAACTGATATGTCGAACTACGGCAAGCCCAATAGACGAATTTCGAAGGCACTGCGACACGACTTGCGCGCCTTTAATACTAATCGGATAAAGGCCGCAATCGAGCGTAACCAAGGCTCCAAAGTGTTCGCAAAAAATTCGTCTATAAGGCAAAGCCAAATGACCAAGCTGAAGATCGACGACGGCAGAATCGTCTCATCAAAACCGGAGATTCTGAGAGAGCTTGATAGGTTTTATGGACAGCTATACACCTCGACATGAAAACCCATTGTCAGTGCAGCTCAAGACAAGAGAGCTAAACTGACCCGACACTATACCGAAGATATCCCGGACATCAGCCTATACGAGATTAGAATGGCTCTCAAACAGCTTAAGAACAACAGGGCGCCGGGTGATGACGGAATCACGACAGAACTTCTGAGAGCGGGTGGAAAACCGGTACTCTCAGTCCTCCAGAAGTTATTTAATTCCGTCATCCTTGAAGGTAAAACACCAGAAGCATGGAGCAGAAGTGTAGTGGTACTGTTCTTCAAAAAATGTGAAAATACCTTGTTGAAGAACTACATGCCCATTTCACTTCTGAGCCATGTTTATAAGCTGTTTTCGAGAGTCATTACGAATCGTCTTGCTCGTAGGTTTGATGACTTCCAGCCTCCCGAACAAGCCGGGTTCCGAAAAGGCTTTAGCACCATAGACCACATCCATACGCTCCGCCAGATTACACAGAAGACTGAGGAGTATAATCGGCCATTATGTTTAGCGTTTGTGGACTATGAAAAAGCCTTCGATTCAATCGAAACCTGGGCCGTACTGCAGTCTCTGCAGCGATGCCCAATCGACTATAGGTACGTCGAAGCGCTGAAGTGTTTGTATAGGAACGCCACCATGTCGATTCGACTACAGGACAAGAGCACGAAACCAATCCAACTGCAACGAGGCGTGAGACAGGGAGACGTTATTTCTCCGAAACTGTTCACAAATGCGTTGGAGGACGTTTTTAAGCTCTTGGACTGGAAAGAATTTGGCATCAACATCTATGGCGAATACATCACTCACCTTCGTTTCGGCGATGACATAGTCATTATGGCAGAGTCGCTTGAGGAACTCAGTACAATGCTCAGCGACCTCAGTAGAGTTTCCCAACAGGTGGGTCTTTAAATGAACATGGACAAGACGAAAATTATGTCTAATGTCCATGTTGCACCCGTACCTGTAGTTGTTGGGAACGATACGCTCAAAGTTGTTGACCATTATATATACCTGGGACAGACTGTCCAGTTAGGTAGGTCCAACTTCGACAAAGAGGTCGCCCGAAGAATCCAACTCGGATGGGCAGTGTTTGGGAAGTTACGCGACATCTTCTCGTCGAAGATCCCGCAGAACCTGAAGACCAAAGTCTTCAATCAGTGTGTGTTGCCAGTGATGACTTATGGCACGACGTGGTCCCTAACTGTGGCCCTTATTGAAAAGCTCAGAGTCGCTCAACGAGCTATGGAGAGAGCTATGCTCGGAGTTTCTTTGCGTGATAAAATCCGGAACGTGGATATTCGCCAAAGAACCAAAGTCACTGACATAGCTCTCAGAATTAGCAAGTTGAAGTGGTGATGGGCGGGCCACATTGCTCGACGAACTGATAACCGATGGGGAAGAAAGGTTCTCGAGTGGTTACCACACTACACCGGAAGACGTAGAGTTGGTAGGCCCCCCACCAGGTGGACTGACGACATCGTGAAAGTCGCGGGTAGCAAGTGGTTATAAGTGGCTTATAGCCGTTCTTTGTGGCGTTATATGGAGGAGGCCTTTGTTCAACAGTGGACGTCGTCCGGCTGATGATGATGAGTTTGACTAGTGGCAGGGGGGCCACTCGCGCTCTCATCCACAGCCCATCGTCGCTGCCCGCTTACACGGGCCCACCCTCTGAGAATAACTCCCCCTCATGCCGCCATGTGGGATGCCCCGGAACACGAGGGCATCTACACCTCATGAGGACCTAACCCTGATGGGGGAATGCCGGCTGTCCTTTGAGCGGAGACGGAGTGCGAGCGCAATCGGCTCGCCTCCGTGTCCGCGCTCTGTGGAGCGGAACAGAAAGAGGATTTCTCTCCCTCTCTCGCTCCTCCGCCTCTGTGAGACAATTGTCTCACAAAACGAGGCCACCGCCTCCCACGACCTCTCGTCACCGAACTGTATTTATTTTATTTATTTATTTTTTTGTTGTCTTAGGATGGCAGTCGTTATAGCACTCTGGTAGGGCATTTTGCGAATGCCCGCCTGGCTAGCTACCACCCGCCAGTAGAAAATCTGTCGCCAAGCACCTAACGGTGTGTTGCGGCAGCTGTCCTTGAGAGCCAGTACTTCTAGGTTAGCCTGAACAACATCTTCGACCTCATCATCACTTACCATCAGGTGAGATAGTGGTCAAAGACTAATATATACGGCATAAAAAAAAATAGGATGATGACCGGCAAGGAGAGGTCGGACCCCACGACCGCGATTATGGATCGCCGCGGTCCCGCTCCTCCTGGGCATGCCTCCAGTGCATGCTGGACGGAGCATGACTATCCAATCCTAGTTCAAGATAAATAACTTAAATACCTATGTATTTTTTATTCCTTTCTCTATTAAAATAACTTTGTTTCAATTTCAGATTTCCTAAAGATCCTAATGTTAGGGAAATATGGATAAATATTATAATTTAAGGAGTAAGCCGGGTTTGCGGCAGAAACTTCACAAGACTGTTTTATTTAGCAATGTCTGATTTAGAATTAAACTTGAATGGAAACTTAACTGTTTTTTTTCTTACCTAATTAATTAAATATGGTATATTTAGCATTGTGGTAACAATAGGTAACTTATCGTAATTTGATCTCAGTCCTGGGGGGCAATTCTCAAAATTGGGATACATTTTATCGATTCTCGATATTTATCCCGTATCACCTATAGACTATTAATATCCCAAAAATATCGACTTTTCACAAAAATGCTATTCTCGCGTGTGGTAGATATAAAAATATGTCCACAGATGAACTTGTGTTCATGTGTATAGAAAGTATAATGATAATCCCGATATCGCAATGTTGCGTGTCGATCGCTAGGGCTTGATATTTATCGATAGGGATATTGCGAGAATAACACAAAACTACACGACTCGATATTCGCCATGTTTTCTCGATATTTATCTACTATGATATTCATATCACTGCACGAGAATCGCCGTCCAGGTACATGTCGTGTCCTACAAGGACCAGTAGGTAAGTACCTACCTATATGACGCGAGTGTAAAAAGCAAGCAAAAACAGGAAATGTATAGTGCAAAGGGCAAGTTCATCATTAGCCCCTACAATTAAAATCAATCTGAAGCAATGATCTGCTCACGTCAGATCACAAATATTTTTTTTATAATTATTGTCCTTAAATCATTTTTTAATATAGTCACCATCGCTAGAGAGGGATAAGAGATACAGTTACTGAGCTCTCGTTCGGCTTCAATTTTGCGACAACAGCTCATTCCTGTTGTACGTTGTACTTATTACCTACTTCCATGCTACAAACACACACATTGAATGCAGCACTCTCTGTACCTACAAACTTACCATAATATAAACTAAGGGTTCAAAAAAGTTTTTCCCAACACATAACATTTGTGACCATTTAATAAGTGTATGTATGTTTGTGTGTTAGTATATTGCTATGTTTTTCCAAGTGTTCCGCAGAAACTAGATAAGTATTGTATTCTTCAAATTTTTGTTTTACCTGAATAAAGTACCTCTCAACTTTGGAGTCATTTTAATTTTTATCAAAATCGATTCAGTAGTTTTCAAATATGGACTTTTAATTTTAAAATTTGATGGTAATAGAAATTAGCTTTACAAAATTACAAATTAACGAGAGAAAAAATATAGTCATGTGCGGGATTTGAACCCGCGTCCATCCACTCCTATTGCCGGGGTATGCTCTGATCGCTTGAGCTAACATGACAATGGACGCGGGTACGGATCCCGCACATGACTATAATTTTTTCCCTAGAAACCGAGCAGGCGTTATTGCAAACATAACAATATTAAAACATTAGCTTGTTTAATTAAAGTATATAACGGTATTGCTACGTACATCGACTTTTAAAAACTGCACACTTTTGGAAACAACCGATAAAATTCTAAATCTTTAAAATGTTAAAATTCGCGGTCTTCCTTTTATTTCTGACACTATGTTATTTAGCAAAAATTATTCTTATGATGAAATCTTTCGATCGGTATGATAAAAATCTACAGGATACAAACCACTTTTGCTAGACAGAGGAGTTTTGTCATCTCTCCTCATTACTCTACGCCTCTTTTTTCTCTTACATTTGCGTATTTTGACACTGTTAAAAACAGTTTAGGACAATGATAAAATTATCTTATTCTGGTTTACTACTTGATTTCGAATGTCATGTGCCCGATGGCTGATTCCCCGAAGTCATATTCATTATCACCACCAAAACATACAAAAACAAACATAACAAACGCAAAGTCGTTGGCGACGTTACGCGGCGCGGCGCGTGGTCTCTTTCAGTCTATAACTCTTGACGTCACAGCGTGTCACAACTTTTTTGAGCGCCCTTAATAAAAAAACACTTCGTTTTATGTTACAGTTTAAGTTATCCCGTATCATATTTCATCCAACTCGACAGGTTAGCCGTTTGTCTGCGAAGAAGCATACCTTTTTAAAAGAATTGTTTTCCGTAATTCCGCGGGAACATTGCACATTTCCGGTATGAAAAGTACCCATGTCTTAATTGAAACAATATACAAATCACATTACTGTTACAACAGCCATAACGTACACCGTTGGCAAATGCCTCTCTGCTTGGGTTTTCCTTAAACCCCACGCTTGGCTGGCGTCTTGGGATCACAGTGTAAGATAGCAGTATTCTGCAGTCTTCTAGTAAGATTTGCTTAGTCGCCTTTTACGACTCCCGCAGTATATGGGGTGTTATTCTAGCCCAGCACCTCATGGGGATATAGACTGACATATTTAAGGGTGTTTAACTACTTTATATTATGTTTGCCTAACCCACGCTTTGATGTTTACCTAGTAAATAAAAGATGACGATTTTTAATCAAACTTTAATCAAAACCAAAAATAGTTAAATGAAATCGACGCCACAGTAAGGAAGATAAGATGTACCTACCCACGGAGAATAATTTGTACCTTTACATACTACACTAAAAAAGCAAAACAAAACATTTTCCTACAAGGAATAATATAAAACAAAACTCAAATGCATTTTTAATGTTTATACAAATTACAAACGAAACAGAAAAAACACTAGGAAAAACTCAAAGTTACAAAGGTCAACTACTTAAACATACTTTTAACAAATATGGACCAATAAACAAGGTACCTGCATAGTATATCTTCGACAAGTAAACTTCAAGTAACGTTAACACAACAAGTAAAGTTAAGTAATATAAGAACAAATTTTAATCAAATTAAAATAATCTTTAGTGTAACTTTATACAACGACTACATGTCACAACTCCACTTAACATAATAATTACTCATCAATCAACACCTTTTTCTTAATTACGAAATACGTTTAACGTTTATATGACAAATTTGATAACGATATGTACAATAATAAATAATACCTACAGTATGAATATAATATAAGTATCATTAAAATATATTGACATTATTTAAATTTGGAGATATATTATTTTGAACGTATGTTCTTCGTATAGGTCTATTAAAATATAGACTAGCAGGAGCAGCAGCTATGTAAATTGTTAACTGCAAGACCATATTATTCGTAATTATACAGGGTTATTGGAAAAATGCGAACAACATCTTTAGTTGACTTCTATTAGTCCTAACAAATATTTTTAGATGAATGGTTTTTTTGTGTTTATGACGGAATATGCACGAGGACCACCTGGTGTTAAAAGTCTTTAATGCCTGAAATGTATTATTTCATATATTTTATTACTTTCGAATATTCAAAACTCTATTCAATAGGAGCGCGGCTCGGTCTAAGTGTTGCCGCGGCGGGCGCTCTTAGGCATTGTCTTTTATTACGAGACTCAAATCCTAAATAATTATAATGTATTCTCTGACACTTTTAAGTTCTGTGTATCGTAGTAAAAGACAATGCCTACCCCGAGCTAAGAGCGCCCGACGCATCATGACTGGACCGCGCCCCATTTGAATAAAGTTTTGAATATTTGAAAGAATAAATTATAGGCACAAGAGACTTTGGCGTGAGACTTGAGCGTGCGGATTATGGCAAATACTCCCTTTATAGGGGGGGCTGTGTTCAACAATGGACGATCCGGCTAATACAGTACAGAACAGTACAAGAGACTTTTAACATCAAGTGGTCCTAAAGCTTATTCCGTCACAAACACAAAAAAAATAATTAATAAACACATAAAAGTAAAAAAAAACATTCATATCAAAGTGTTTGTTACGAGTGACAAATAGGATCAACTCTAAGAGGTTGTTAGAATTTTTTCAATAACCCTGGGTATGAAACTTTTTTATAAATAATAAAAAAACAATGAATTAAAATCATAATATAGTTAGGTAAATCGGTGCAATCCTTATTCAGGGTACTTACTCTTATTTTTTTATTTAATGGCTCGACTTGTTTTGATAAATAATACTATTTTTAATAACACATCTTAGTGTTCTACCCTGTACTGCTTGATTTTTTGATTCCTAACTCTACGTTTTTCTTTTGTTAAATATACATTTACATAAAAGGGGGTCCAACCTTAGCAGGATGTAAATTGTAAATAAAACAAGATGTTTTCAGACAGTTATTGTAATGTTTAAGTTTTATTATGAGGGGAGGATCTATGACAATTATGTGTGAAACGAAATATCGGCTTAACGCTCGCTTCAGTGGCATTCCTCTTCATTGATGCTTAGGCTTAATTGAGTTTCAATGTCGTTAATGTGCCAATTGTCTTATCCTTGAATAGTTTTTGGCTTATTCACGTATACTTTTTCTTTTAAATATCCCAATAGAATGGCTTTTTTCGTGAGAAATTCAATGGCCGTGTTATCTCACGTCCACGTCAAAAATTGGCCGCAACAATCATGTAATTTGAAACTGCTTGACTTCTTTCGTTGTGGATATTTTAAAAAAGGGTATGTCAATAGGCCAAGAATAATACAAGAGCTAAAGGATGAGATAATTGGTCAGATTGAAGCTCAAATATACCTCAGCGTCATTGAAAATGTGGACCATCGGGGAAAGCCACCGATCGACTCGACGACGGCGATCTTTTGGCCTATATTTTGCTGTCATAGATTCTTCTATCATATTAATAATCTCATCTAAAATATATATGTGACTCAAACTTTGTTTTGAACTACAATTAAATTCGTGCGTTATGGTTGGCCCACCGTTTACAATATTTAAAACCGACATAACCACAATTAATGACATAAGAACTTCCGATTAAAGATCAAAAAATCTCCCACTTTCGTCAACAAATCTCAGAGTGATCTGAATTCCCAAGTTCCCGAAAATATGAACTGCCTTTCATTTGAATGAACAATAGCCTTATTTTAAATGTTTCAACAGCTCTAGTCTTTAAGACCACAAATCTAGAACAGCTTCTCAATACCAACAATAAAATTTTTAGACTTATACGATTTCTATAGTATTCTAGCAAAATGGCGCAGTCTCTGTCATATTAATTATTGTTAGCACGTCTTACTGCTACATTATATTTACAAGGTATACTATAATTGTTAACAAAGCCAATTCACAATACGCACTTAGGTATTTTAAAAGCCATCAATCTGCTATTTACCTTCCATAGGTATGGAAGGTAAATAGCAGATTAAGAAATTAACATCAAGTAGGTTCGTATTTTCTTATCCTGTTTTGAGAACATACCAATTTTTATGCATATAATATTTGTATTTTAAACAGCTAACTAAAATCAAATGACAATTACTATTATTAAACTGTAATCTCAGTTATATATTTATATCTGAGTTCTTACTCATCCTTAAGTAGCCTCCTAATTCAGGGTGGGTTGAGTAAAGAAAAAATAATTTGGCCTATAGTAGAACACATAAAACAAGTTCTTAAGCTCAGTGAAAAGAACTATACCAATAAAGTACATAAACACAAAACGGAAATGGCACTATGATACAATTTTAACAAAGATTTCAGTCAACCATAACATAAAGAATATTTAAGCCCCATACTAAAATGGTATCTGTAATTTTGACATAATTATGTTACGAGTACTATTTAATGCAATAAAGTAAAAAATTTACAGGTTGGTAGATATATCGCGTGGCGCGTAAACAGCAGATTTGTAAATTCGCTAAGCACATTATTTATGTTTATATACTTACTAAATCACATTTTATACGTTAGTTGCTGTCTTTTAGTTAGATGACGTAAAAAAAATAAGCACTGTTTATAAATGTATACAAATTAATTACTTAAAGGGATTAATTTGGTTTTAATGATGAAATATTATACAAGTACAAGTTTAGTACATAGCAAATTTATTTTTAAGTAAGCTATTGGATTCAATTGTATTATATGATATTCTTACCAGTTAAACCATGAGCACATTGCATGGCACCACGACCACATACAGCTATAATTTTTCGAAATCTATATGATTTCAACACAGAAACAAAATATGTTATAGCTTTGGAATGAAAAAACTAATTCAGTCTCTACTTTGGAAAATGATTATTAATTATTACTTATTGATACTTACTTACAAAATTATATATACATATGTATTAACAAACCTTTAAACTAGGTAATATGAAGATAATGAAGATGGCCATCATTATATCGAGATTCTGTGTGTATTATATTAGGACTTATTGTTGATTATACTATAATACGAGTATAATATACCGTTTCTGTATTTATGCAGGTTGTGGTCTTCGAGTATGCGTCCTCATATGTCTTGTGATCATATCACGACGACAGGCGGCATAAGGGCAAGTGGGGCAGCGGTACGGCTTCTCACCGGTGTGCGTGCGCTGGTGTGTGGCTAGATGATCTGATCGTGAGAACACCTGGCCGCAGGCTGAGCACGAATACGGCTTAACTCCACTGTGTAATCGAGCATGTCTGGTCAGCATATCAGATCGTGCAAATCTGCGCAAGCAGATTTCGCATTCGTATGCTCTGGCAGAGTCTGGAGTGCGGTTCCTATGCCGTGACGCAACGTGTTTCGCCAGGCGGTCATGAACTGCAAACGTCTGCCCGCAAGCTTCGCAGACGAACGGCTCAGTTTCAATTACTGGTGGAGAATAGATCTGCTCTGATTTGAGTGACAGATCTAGAGGCATATCTTCAGATGCCTTAGCAGGTTCACCACATGTAGTTTTGAACATGAGCCACCTCGGGGCAGGGTAGTTGTTGTTGTTATTTATTTGTACCGCTAGTTTGTCAAGAAGGCGCGACAGGCGTCGTCGTTTATTGAGGTGTCGCGGGCTTTCTGAGACGGATGTGGTATCTGCCATCTTATCGACACACTCGCTGCTTTCTGCCCCATTTGCTGGTGCCGCAAACGCCTTGCTCCAACCTGGAATATACAATTTTTAACTATGTTAACCATGTTGACATACATAAACCCTTTATTTTGGAAAGAGTAAGCTTAGGTATATTATATACCCACGTAAAAGAGCGAGGACTTGCTGAATGAGTGCTCGGCAGTGCGTCCATGTCTTACTTAGTTTACAATCTTGGTGGCAGTCAGAATCATATGGAGTTGAACTATTTCAAAATAAATTCCTTTTATTTATTCAAGGTACATAAAACTTGTAATTTGTATTTACATTTACAGCCTAAATAATTTATGTTCGTATTTTCCCTGTGAGGATGAATAAAATTGCCTTTGAAACATTGTTTGTTTTTTTAAATTAACCTTTTCATTAACAAAATATCTAAATGCTATATTTTCTTTTCAAGTTCTTCTAAGTCGTCTATTTAGAGTGTGCTCGTATAAATTTAGTAGTAACACTTCGATGCTTTCTATAAATTATTACTATACATTTATTATGTACGTATATTGCAGCATGGTGGTAGGGCATTTTGGGAATTTCCGCCTGGCTAGCTACCACCCTCAAGTAGAAAATCTGTCGCCAAGCACCTAACAGTGTGTTCCGGCAGCAGTCCTTGAGAGCCATTTAAATTACAGTAACATAAGACTTGCAATTGTGACAGTGCAATTCTTGGTTGACGAAATGCACCTGTTATAGGCAAAGGTTAGTCCACCATCAGGTGGGTCTCGGGCTAGTTCCGTAACAATGATATAAAAAAAAAATTATATGCTGGCCGTTAGCCACCATAATATGGTGCCGCTGCCAAACTTATATACGAAAATACAAAAATTTACAAATATGTAGCTATATTTATTATTATTTATTTTACAAAAAGCCAGGAAACAACGGTACTACCTAATTTATTCAACCTATTTCAATTATCTACCAACTAGCATATTTACGACTTAGCAAACCCCTATGAACCTATTGTTGCATTTTTTGTGCGATAAAGTCAACCCAATGTAATGTTTGATATTTTTTTGAGGCAGGTGATATTTTTTTGCTTCATGGTAAATATTTGTAGGCAACGATAATTCATTGCACCTTTAACGCATCTGTCTATTCATTGACCATATTAGGCGAATCTTATCCTTGGGCTGTTATTGGTAAATTTTTGGAGAGTTTCGACCAATCAGATCTCACTTGAGAAGGGATGTAGGGAGTAGGGACACAGATATAAGGACCATTATGTGAACTGTCTGGTAAAGAGTCGAAGCGGAATCTCTGGTATGTTTATGCCTATTGACGGTTTTGACGGTTTTTTTCGGTATGTGCCGGCCGTGGGCAAAGCTCAAAGAGGCGTAACGTATATCTTTGTAAAGACGAAGGGGAGGAACCGGTTTTTTATTAATCGAATGGAAATGGATGGTGTGATTATTGTTAGGCAAAAGTAACATGAGTAGTATAGGTAGTTATATTGACGAATGATAAAAAATATTAGAATCAAACGTCGCCTACAGAAGTTTTAATGTTTTGGGCTATAAAACTGTCTTAAATTTTGAAGAAAAAATTATTAGGTGTTTCAATAAATCATTAAGTACGTAGGTATACCATACGTATACTAAATGTAATTTATATATTTTATTGTATAATATATTACGGTACCTACATTAAGCTTATTAAAAAATCCTTGATTTTATCGTCAAAAATCTTGCATGCCACGGGTCGATTTCGCACCCAATCTATCGAATCAGTTAATTGAAGTCGGTGTTGACTGAAGATTCACGATTCAACAATGTCACAATAATTTAATTTTAATATAATAATTGACTGTACCTAGTGCGTGTTTATTTGGGGTGTAGCTGTACCGCGTTTATTAGGTAAACTGCATTTCTATGGTTCAACTCCTTATTTCAAATACCAAAGAGATCGTTGCGTTATCAGTTAGGTACCTACTTTTTATTCAGAAACATAGACCCAGTAAAGAGATATGGGGTTAAAAGTTAGCTATTTGTTACAACAAAAATGTCTTCTACAGTCTTATAATATGGATCTTCAAACCAGAAAGCATCTCATTTTTTATTGTATTGTTATTGTAGATTCATTAGAAGTAAATCTAACAATTTACTAGAAACAATCTGTTTATTTCACAGATTTAATCCTTAAATCAGCGTTTTATGAATAACCTATAGAGGAGCGGGTAGGTAGGTACTCGTACTAATTGCGGTAACTGATAGGAGTGACACAAGGATAGAATGGAATCTGAATGAACGGTTCCGTCATATAAATGTATCGGGACAATATTTTGTCGATTTAGCTATATAATCAAAATCAAAAAATCAAAATATATAATGTCTACTCAACTCATGATAAGATAAAACTTAAAAAATATGTTGGAAATATGCGCTAACGTTGCATAAACTCAAGATGTTATTTGACACGACATTTAACAGATTATTGTGAAACCAAACCGATGAAACAAATCTGTTCTGGATCAAGTTCAGCCTGTGGGTTTAGCTCATTGATTCCGTGTTTATGACTCTATGGCGCTATGACTCAATAAAAAAAACTATTTTGAAAACAACAACTAAATTTACTAACGTGGCACCCGATCGAGCCTTTTGGTGGGTTATTAGTTATCTTAACTAATATAATAAAGAGGAAAGATTTGATTGTTTGTTTGTTTGTTTGCATTGAATAGACTCTGAAACTACTAGACCGATTAGGATGAAATTTGGTATGGAAATAGTTTGAGACACGGGGATGAACATAGGATAGTTTCTATCCAACTGCGCAAAAAAGAGGTTAATGGTTTTGCGCGATAACCGATCTACTAGACCGATTAGGATGAAATTTGGTATGGAAATAGTTTGAGACACGGGGATGGTCACAGGATAGTTTTTATCTAACTGCGCAAAAAGAGTTTAATGATTTTGCGCGATAACCGATCTACTCAACCGATTAGGATGAAATTTGGTATGGAAATAGTTTGAGCCACGAGAAAGTACATATGATAGTTTTTATGCAACAGCGCAAAAAGATGTTAATGATTTTGCGCGATAAAAAAACATTAGAACAAAAAAATATATATAAAAGTTCATAAAAAAAATTATAATAAACATTCTTTATTATTTTCTTTTCTTAGTAACCTGACTTGAATAGAGTGTTTGTGTAAAAATAATTATAATTATTTTTTTAATACCCGTGCGAAGCCGGGGCGGGCTGCTAGTTACCTATATATACAAATATATATCACTACCTACGTCTTTGCGAAACCCACCTGATCCTTATTTTTTTGACAGACTTCAAATAAAGAATGAGGGAGGTACTCAAATCGACTATATTTTTTTAAGTTTGTCCTACAACAGAACATACTTTGATTGGGTGATCCGATTTCGATGGTACTTTTTTATTTGAATGCATATGCTTCCTGTGTGGTCCCATTTAAATTTAAATTTCACCAAAATCGGTCCAACCTTTTTTTAGTTACACTCCAATAACTGAAAAGTGTTTTCATATCTTGATCATATAAACCTACTAGTCATTGACAGTGAATGACAATCGATTCCGTAGCAAGAATCACTAAAAAGGGAGATTTTTTTTACCGAATACCTAATGGAACCGACTTCAACACTCAAGTGTGAAATAACTTGTCGAAGTGGGAACCATTGCGCACAATATTGTAATAGTAGGTAGGTACTTTTGAACTATCATGGTACCGATTTCAATTTGAGTGTTGAAAACGGTTCCATTTTTTGATTAATGTAAAAAAAATGTTTGTAGGTACTTTAATGGTAATATGAACTCCAGAATCACCACTGTTCAATACTTTAACGATAACTGTTGAACCCCACTGCAGGATGCTTATCCATCAAATCAGCGCTCTTACCGAATCCCACTGGCTGAATCAGTGCTCGGGAGTGCAACCATATCTTATTTACAATCTAGTAATGGTGGCAATAAGAAGCATAGGTACCTATATAGGCCAATGATTTTATGACAATATGTTTTCTTTTTAATATTGTTAGGTTTGCAATAACGCCTGCTATGCGGATTACATTACAAAATCACAGCACATGACTTAAATTTTTCCTATCGTATATTTGTGATTTTGTAATATGTTTTCTTTTCTTGGTACAATAATAGGTACCTACCTAAATTCTACCAAATAACTCGGGTTCAGTATTTAAATTACCCGGTGAGGATAAATAAACATTACTACCAATTGGTTTTCTGATAATTATATTTATTTTTATTACATAGTAGTTAGGTATCTTTGAATGCTTTATTTTCTTTCCAAGTTCTTACAAGTCTTCGTTTTTAGAGTGTGCTCATATAAACTTAGTAACACTTCTATGGCTTTGTATATACCTACTTATTACCTATATTCAATATATATGTACTTAACTGAGACATATGTATCATATGATAGTGATACCTAGTAGGTAGTTTCTTCGTCGTGAAAGAATAGTGCTTAGGTAAGTAGAAATAGCGCTGGGTGTTTAATTATTGTTGCATAAATTCTTAGTAGTTAAAAGTACAGGTAATCTGTGCCCATAGGTACCTACTGTATGCATATATACCTACCTGTTGCGATTTGTTATACTTAGTTAATATATTTTAGAAAGTAGATACCCATTAATAAAATACTCATGGTTGAAAATTGTAATTGTACCTATATATTATAGTATATAGGTATTATGATTCTTTAGTATGTCATACTTGGTAGGTACTTACTTACTGCTGTTTACGTAAATACATGTTAGCAACATTATTAAAAATTCAAGTGCTTTTAATAAAAAAAACAATTGAATATTTTTTATATAATTATAACTGTGTGCATGTTAATGTGCTATTTCCAATTAAATGTATGTAGGTACGTACATGTTTCACGACGATCCGAATGCTGTTTCAAGACGTGCAGATTAGTGAGCTGCATGTATCCAAAACCGTCCGTATAAGTCACGTTTTACTTTTTATATTACTCATGTAAAATGTTATCTATGAGATGCACTCGGTTTTAGCACGAGAGTAGAGGTGCGTACGGTGAACGGTACGTAAGGTCGGCGGGTCGGGCATGCGACCGGTCCCACCGCCCCCGCACCTTGCATGGAAACATTGGATTGGACGTTCACACACGGTCCATCAGTACGCGGCGCGGACGCAGCGCAGCGTGCGTCGCGTTGCGCGTGTTGCGGTCGACTGACTGAACTGACATGTCAGTCAGCTTGATACCGTACCACTGCATAGCACCGCCCGCACGCATCGCGTCGCGTGGGACTGCTTCCACCTACACCTGCGCGTGCGCTGCCGCCTCCGCCGCCGCGCGCCTCACCACGCTCGGTACCCCGGGCGGAACTGCAGCATGGCCAACGCAAAAACCGATGCATCCCGGGCATTGCCAGCATCGTGCATCGCTAATGGATGGTTGCATCGGTTTTTACGAAGGCCTTCACAGCTTCAACCAAAGATTAAATGGTTTTAGTTAGTATACTTCTATAGTTCTAGCATTCATATAGGTACCTTCATCATACCTACAATTATTCACTACCAGCTTTAGGTAAACCGCGGATTTACTCGCGTTAATTTAAAAAATAAAGTGCATACCGATTCTGGATCACACAGAACATAATAATATCATAATTTTAGGGCTTATGCCACTAAACGCCAAAGCCATTTTTCTCAAAACTCTGCGGTCCATACATTCATTCCACCTTGAACCCCAAAACGATTTTAGGTATCAAATTGAATCAAGAAATATTTCGATACTTCAATTCCAATTCAACCCCAAAACAGTTTTGGTAGAGTCAACAGCAAAATTGCAAGATGCATGAATAAAATAATAGTATGTGCTCATAAAAAGTAAATTGTTTGGAACGCACCATTTATTGCTCTCTTACAGATAGTTCAATTGTGGAAATAAATAAATATAATAATATAATAATAAAAGTTAATTAAATCAATACAACTTGTACATACATCAGGTTCTCAAAGTGTGCAAGCACAAAATCGAGCGAAGCAAAATTTGTTTCGTGATTTGTTGTTCACAGTAGCAAAATATTTTTTCAAAACATCCATAAATAAATAAATTTAAAATAAGGCCTACAATATAAACCACTTGGATAGAAGATATTTAGGTATGTGTGGTTACATTTATGATAGGGGGTAGGTTGATTAATACATATTATATAGTACTAACTTTAATTTCCGATAAATAAAAAAAATCGGTGCCGAGCCAGAACCAGCTTCACATTCATCTTTCTCAGGTTCATGCATCTTTAGGAACTAAATACTGTTTTAACCACTGCTGCTGCCCACCATCCGGTTTTTACCTATAGTCGCCTTTTATGACACGCACAGATAGAAATGAGGGGCTGACATTCTAACCCAGCACCCCACGGGGTAGAAGACTCCTACACTCCTACCTCCTATATATAGGAAACCATCATCTGATTAGTTGGGAGAGCAGGAGAGCACGATATGTTTCTGCATACACGCGCGAGGCGTTGTCGTCGTCGCATCGGCGATGCTCTCTTTTCTAGTTGTGCAATTGTCGCTTTCATTGACTTACTGACTCTACCTCTAATTTTTGGGGTTGGAGTGGAATAAAATACAGAATATTTAATCATACCTACGAGTACATATCGTCTTGAGGTTGAAGTGGAATGATTTTCGGGGTTTAGTGGAATAAGCCAATTTTAAGACCCTACTGTACCTATGCGCAGATCATGTCCATGGTTCAAAGTCGCTACAGTTATTTCTAGCTAAAATCGTCACTCTATTCTTAAATACGGAACAAACTTCAAAAAAAATCTGGACTTATGCACATCTTTAGACTTCATGGAATAATTACTTATAGTTGTAAGATGCACTGCATGCTGCAGACGAAACTTTATGTATTTATGTACTAGAAAAATTACGGTGGTGCATTGACCAATACCAACCATAGAGCAAACAATTATTTTAAGGCTAGTGTACTAAATTTGAACTAAGTATACCAGTGTACTAACTTAGATACTAAATTTGAATATTGCCTTTGGAGTTGTCCCTAAACTAAATAAAATAAACAGCAAACTTGTATAATAATATATAGGTATATAATTAAATATTATATGTATATATTATACTCGTACATATATATATCTAGTTGTATGGATTTTATCAATATCAAACTCACAGGTCTATGATTCGATCGCCACAGTGAATTAGAAAATCTGTCGCCAAGCACCTGCGGTGTGTTCTGGCAGCAATCTTTTGAGTAAGTAATTATGTAATTACGGGTACATGTCGCTTACTATAAACTACATCTTTTACAGGCATAGATTACCGCTTAAATGGAAGAACCTTATGTCTTAGATTACCTACTAAACAGTATGTTCCGTCACAACGCCATAAAAAAATCAATGGGTTAATTAACATCTTTCGAGCTACTTGCTGGCAAATAAATATAATGGTAAGTGATGATGTGGTCGAAGGTGGTGAAAAGGTTAACCTAGAATGGAACCTGGTTCTCAAAAACACTCTCTAGGAACACATGATTAAGTTCTTGGCTACAGATTTTCTACTTGAGGGTGGAAGTTACTACAAGTTGATATATCAAACAAAAAAAAAAATAGATTCGATGATCTAGTAAAAAATTAACATTTTCCAAATATGAAATTATAATTTATTCGTTTGCTTATAAGTATTCAGTGGAAATTTGAAATTTTGCTCTACCGGTTTTTTCTAGAGCATTATAGCGTCACCTCGCGCTGATCCATTCTCACATCCTCTCAGAATCTTACCATGTGAAAATTTTAATTTCTTAGTACTATGACTGAAAACTGATTGCATAACAGCGTTCTCAGAGTAGTAGTGTGGGAGATTCCTTGTGTTGAACGTTGCGGTCCGACCATTTTTTTTAATGTTATTGTGAAGGAACAAGCGCGAGGCCCACCTGATTTTAAGCGGTATCCTCTGCCTATAACAGATGCATTTCATCACAAGTGACGAACTGCACTGCGGCCATCACCTTGAGACATACCTGTTAAGTCTCATTTTGCCTGTTATTTCACTGGTTCTCAAGGACTGCTGCCGGAACACACTGTTAGGTGCTTGGCGACAGATTTTCTACTTGAGGGTGGTCGCTAGCCAGGCGGGCATTCGCAAAATGCCCTTCCACCATGCGGTGAAGCTCAAGCTCTGGGCGGGATTCGAACCATAGACCTGCTGCGCGGCAGTCCATAGCCAATGCCACTGAGCCATCACTGCTTCGACCATAGACTATATCAAACAACGGACGTACCGCAAATTCAATTTTCGTTGTCTAAAGTGTCTCTCGAACTCGAACGAAACTTCGTCGAATTGTAGCCAGTAGTTGTAGTAGGCCACATCAACAAACTAGAAAGATACCGTCACGGAATACACGATGCTCTTCCAAACGATCGTAAATACATTTCGAAATACCTAGTACGATGCTATTCCAAACGATGGTACCTATACAGTTTTATGTTAATTTACATCGACAAGTGAAAATGAGAACAACATCAATGTAGTCGAAGCCAATTAAACACGCATTATTTTTATTAGGGATTACTAAAGTACTAGGTACTCATCAGATCTGACTCATATTTAAATGAAACCAAATGCAAGCACCAGCTTTTGAATACAAAAAAAAAAACATCAAAAGCGTTACACTCAGTAAAAAGTGACGAGTTAAAAACCAACAATAAATTCAGTCGAATTGAAAACCTCCAATTTTTTTACGTTGGTTAAAAATATACACGTGGACTTGAGACCCTGACACATGTAGATATCAGAGACGTTTTATGTAATACTAGCTGCGCCCCGCGGTTACACCCGGGTAGTTATGGATGTTGAATGATGTTGATAAAAAGTATCCTATATCCAGCTCCTCATCTATTTCAATACTAAATTTCATCAAAATTGGTCCAGCCATTTGGGCGTGAAGAAGTAACAAAGATACAAATCCACAGCCTTAATAATATTAGTTTGATAAGGATCAATTTGTTAATACCAAATATGCATTACATTACAAATAAAATGTAGGTTAGGTATCATTTTTATAGTATTTATAGTTCACTATTTTGGCGATAATACACATAAAAGATAGATATTATGCAGTAGCGGGTTTTTTTATAGGACAATTTAAGATAAACATTTCCGTTAGGTATACCTACCTACATGATGTACGTGTGATACCTACCTACTAAAGTTTTTGCAGCGCACGCCAGAATAGGTCGCAAATCGACGTAGTAGGGACAATATATTTTTTTTGCACTTGATTTTGCTTGAGACCAAATGTCACTGTGACCTAATACCCTAACCCGTATTTATTCTGGCCTGAGTCTTTATAATTGGGTGTATAAGGCATATTATGATTGAATAGGATATCTGCTAAGCAAGTGAGATGTGAGCCAAACGCTCGTAGCGAAGTTTGCTTAGAGCAAAGTTAAGCAACGTCCGCCGCAGTCATGAGCTGGTTGGGTGAGCGCTAGTGACATTACTACAGAGCGTTTCCGTGCTCCGGTGGCACGTTAAGCCGTCGGTCCCGGTTGTCGTCTTAGCATGGCAGTCGTTATAGCATGATGGTAGGGCATTTTGCGAATGCTCGCCTGGCTAGCTACACCATCCTCAAGTAGAAAACCTGTCGCCAAGCACCCAATGGTGTGTTCCAGCAGCTATCTTTGAGAGCCAGAATTTTAGGTTAGTTTGAACAACATCTTCGACCACATCATCACTTAATCAGGTGATATAGTGGTCAAAGGGTAAACAATAATGAATAAAAAACAAACACAAGCCTATAGGCCTATAACTAAATGTGGATTAGAAAATCATGGCGAGTTTTATATATACATAAATTATTAGATAATATTAGACTATTATATAGCATAGCAACCGGCGAGCAAGTGTGTTCCGTTCCGATCCCACGAAGAGATACCACATGGTATCAGTTATATTTTCTACTAAGTTTTTATTCCGTTCTGACCCACTTATAATTTAGAATGAAATCCGTTTATTTTTAATTATTTTACCATTCCGTTCTGATCCCACCTACTCTACAATACATTAAGACACTTAATCAAGTACGGTTTGCAAGATAAATTTACGATTTCACTAAATATAATGTTTTGTAACTAATTTTCAAAGTACCAGGAGGGCAGAAGTTTTAAGAAGTCACAATATACTACTATGTATACTCACGGGCACGGTATGAGTCTCAGTGTGTAGGTAGCGAGATTAGGCTCACCCTTGCCGCGCACAATAGTGAGTCCCATTCGAAGAACTTCATACCTACTTCTGAACAATACCAGAAATTTCCAGTAAATATAACGGGAGAAGGTTGCTAATATAATACACATTAAGTATACGATTAACATATACATTATTATCTCAATGCATTATACCTATTTAATGCTTAAGAATCTTAGAAAGTCCGCAATCGAATCCCGGAATCCTAAAACTTACATTTCTGGTCTATCCTAATAATCACGACCAGCGACTACGTCTTTCGGGTGTTTTAGGACCTGTCGCTATTCTTCGACTACTTCTGAATAAACCGGGGTAATAAGGATCTTAGTATATTTTGCTGACAAAGGACTTACTTTATGCACAATTTAATTCCGATCGGTTTATGTAGTAGGTAGGTACTTACTTAGGTGTAATATTCACGTGAGGAGCAAACATACGAGTACGTGGACACACCAGGGCTCAAATTTCTAGTATGACCGACAGACTTTGCTAGTTAATTAATGTTATTATTTTATATAGGCACTTATATGCCTACTCGTATTTATTGCGGAACCTCATCAAATTATTACTTAAGTCACAACAATTTTATCGAATTTTATCTTTCATTTAATTGTTTTATATTATATACCTAAGTAATTTTATTAAAATTTTATACCATGTACTTCGTTATAATTAATTTTAATATCTGGCACTTTTACTTAGGATTTATATATTATCCACCAATTAGAATTTAGTACAAGAAGAACCCTAAAAGGTAAAACAAATAATTTTACCTACAAACGATGAAAAGCGGTAAAATAATGCACTACTACAATAAAGAAATATACTATTTATGAAACATGCTAATTTTCCACGGAATTGTACGCGTAGGATTTGGATACCGGTATACCGGATATAAGCAAATAAAACGGGCTACAGGTTTAAAAAAAAATACCAAGGTGTAAGTAAAATAACACTATAACAACCTCATAGTAACAAGATTCAAATTCCGCGAAGTTGAACTCACCCGACATATTCAGCATTGATGGAGCTTGAGCAGGCAAAAGCTTCTGGCTATTAAATATTGCGTTCATTTTCACTGCACTTAAAAAAAAGTAAATAACTGTCCAGGGAACCAGACTAACGGAGCCTGCGAATCCCGCCGCGGCAGACTGAAGAATGAGTAACGGGACCTTACCCCAGTAAGAAATCAGTGCTGGGGTGTAAGAAGTGTTATTGTTGTCGTAAGGTGAGGTTAAGGGTCGCGCGGACCGGACAGATGCGTGGCGCGTGGGAACCGGGGGTGGCTAAGATTTTAGAGGGGAAGGGAGCCGTCGTTGTCGCGTTGTGCCGACACCACCGCACACCGGCATGCGGCAGCGGCGCGGCGCGGCACCACGACGATGGTGAGGGTGTTTTGTCGCTTGCGACTTGTTGCGCAGCTGCCGTTAAGACGTGACCTTCCTTGCTGCATGCCGACCGTCTGCTGAGGCAAATTTCTTATTTTTCGCAATTTATGATTTTTTACACGACTGCCCAAAAAAGGGAGAGTTATGTTTTCACGGTTCATGTATGTATGTATGTATGTGCGTTTCTTTATTCCACCATAACTTCTAATCGGCTAAATCGATTTTAATGTATGAAATATTGTTAGATTTGCCTTGTTAACGCAGGTGACACTAGCTACATATTTTTTTTTTATATAATTATCTTTTTTTTATTTTGTATCATCGTGTTGTATATCAAAATGAAGATCTTTAAAAAACGATTCCATTAATATATAACTTGCAGTTTTTATTTCAATAGAACGATAAAATATTTTAAAAAATAAATAATTTTCAGTTGGATTTTTACTTTTTATACTTGTTCTCAACTACGCTCGCGGATTTGTATTTTTTTATTAAGCCTGGTGTTTGGCTTTTAGTCACGGTGCTTTCAAGGATGGTCAACATAAGATTTATTCTATGTTATGCATAGAATAAATACTTTTAAGAATTATATATGTATACCCCCCTATAAGGTTATAGGTACACGCTTACAAATATACTTTCTCTGGTTAAAGTGACCTCACCTTCATATTCATTAATAAATAATCACACGCTAGATTACCTACTTAGGGGATAGTGGTACAAGTTGATCCCTTGGGGTATGATGATCCTTCTCTGTTATGCCAAAACAACTAAAGCCATCTACCTGAGTTTTAGGTAAAGTGTAGGCCCAGCATTACCCAGCCGCCAGTTAAGGATGCACTTGCCGGCGGCCCGAACTTATCAGCGGGCGAGGCTACAAAGCATGCTATTTCACCTATACCTTTGTGGGAAAGGGTAAGACTCCGTGATGAGTAGTACGAAGATAGTGCTCGCGCATCACACACCCGTATTGCATCTACGCTAATTACGCACACTTGTTTGCGATATATCAATGAAAGCCGAACCATGCCGAACGAATTACGATGTTTGACGACGGACGGAGATAGTGTCTCAAGCTACGTCACGACGTGTGTAGGTATTTCTTATAAAATAATATTATTCACAGAGGAATACATTTTGGTTCGGACAGTAGGTACCTGTTGTTATAATTTTCGTTCGTTTTATAATAACATACTGATGTTATTTCACCTATAGTAGGTAAATATTTAGTAAGTAGGTACAATGATTTGTAGGTACATAGTAAATGTATTAGTTTGTTCTTTTCATATTGATGTAGTAAATATTTACCTACAATAATTATTTATTACATAATTATCAAGTTACTGCTTTTACTACAACATATTTTGTAAAGCAGTGACGGCTCAGTGGCATAGGTTATGGACTTCCGCGCAGCAGGTCCATGGTTCGAATCCCGTCGCGGGCTTAATCTTCACCGCGTGGTAGAAGAGCATTTTACGAATGCCCGCCTGGATAGCTACTACCCTCAAGTAAAAAATCGGTCGCCAAGCACCTAAAGGGAAGCAGTGATTATGGACTGCTGCGCAGCAGGTCCATAGTTTGAATCCCGCCGCGATATTGAGCTTCACCGCGTGGTGGAGAGTTCGTAGCGAGGTTTACTTAGCTGTTCTCAACCGATCAGCAAAGTTTAGCACCGTCGCGCGCGGTCATGAGTTGGATGGGTGACCGCTAGGACAATACTACTGAGCGCTTCCGTGCTTCGGAGGGCACGTTAAGCCGTTGGTCCCGGTTGTAGTCTTAGGATGGCAGTCGTTATAGCATGGTGGTAGGGCATTTTGAGAATGCCCGCCTGTATAGCTACCACCCTCAAGTAGAAAATCTGTCGCCAAGCACCTAACGGTGTGTTCCGGCAGCTGTCCTTGAGAGCCAGTAATTCTAGGTTAGCCTGAACAACATCTTCGACCACATCATCACTTACCATCAGGTGAGATAGTGGTCAAAGGCTAACCTATCAGGCATAAGAAAAGAGCATTTTGCGAATGCTCGCCGGGATAGCTACCCAAGTAGAAAATCTGTCACCATGCAACTAACGTGAACTCAGTGTCATTAGCTATGGACTGCCTCGCAGCATGTTTATGGTTCGAATCCCGCTGCGGGCTCGAGCTTCACCGCTTGGTGGAAGGGCATAGGGCATTTCGCGAATGTTCGCCTGGCTAGCCACCATCCTCAAGCAGAAAATCTGTCAGTAAGCGCCTAACGGGAAGCAGTGATGGGCCAGTGGCATTAGCTAGTGACTGCCGCGCAGCAGGTCCATGGTTCGAATCCAGCCGCGATATTGAGCTTCCCCGCGTTGGTGAAGAGCATTTTGCGAATGCTCGCCTGGATAGCTACCACCCTCAAGTAGAAATTCTGTCACTAAACACTGAACGGGAAGCGGTGATGGCTCTTAGCAATGGACTGCCGCGCAACAGGTCTATGGGTCGAATCCCGCCGCGGGCATGAACTTCACCGCATGGTGGAAGGTTGTTTTGCGAATGCTCGCCCGGCTAGCGAGCTTTGAGATGAGAGCCAAAATGTCGTACCGATTTCAAAATCTGTCTCTAAGCGGTAATGTACGATGGCATGATGGATCTACCAATCCTGGTAGAACACATTTGGAATAAAAATTCTCTACCTACCCGTAACTGATTTAAATTATTTCCAATAAAAATCAATAACTAATCATAGGTTATTTTTGATTAGGTAAGTGCCTACAATCATCGCTAAGTTTACCATATAAACTTTCGTACTACCTTAGGTATAAGTACCTACTACAAATATACATACTTATTCTACTAATTTACGTAGGTAGATAGGTGTACATAGTACTAACTTTATTATTTGTTGTGATCTTATAGCTATGTAGATAGGTATGCAATGTAATGCGCGCCCGCGAATGTCGATTTGACATCGCTGACAGTTGCGTGCCTAGGCAGGCCTATTTGATAAATGATAATTATATCGTAGATAGGTAGGTATCTTCCTGCTTCCATTGAGCTTCTAATTCTAACCCTTTACTACTTTGTGTTAGGTAGGTACTTTCTCGAAGTTATATTACTGCTTAGACTATATTCTAAAAAGAATGCGGACTACCTACGTCCATACCATATCTAACCAAATGCAGCTTTTTATATTGTCTAAGTGTTGCTAAAATGATTAGGTACTCACCATAGCTATCATGACCTGCGTATTGACTAATACCTACTAGGTTCTAACTTAGGTGAGAGTAGGTGAGTACCTAGACATAGTTACGTATTTATATTACCCAAGTACCTGCCTATCTATATGGATTATGGCGTCCGACACTTACTATCACGCACAAACTAATCAAATGCGAAAGAAAATCCGGTCCCCAACTCCCAACATATGTATATATATATATATATATAAGTACGTAAGTAGGCATAGGCACTACATATTGGTAGTGTATACATACGTGCACACCAAAAAGCAACAGGTCATTCCTACAATATAATATTATGTTCTAAGATCGCGGCGCGGTGCACGTGACTTTTGGTAGTTTGCGTTTTGTTAATTATATATTAGTGTGCTGCGCATGAGACCCGCCCGCCCGCTTCCCTCACCGCGGAATGGAAGTATTGACATGAGATGCCCAATATTTTGAACGAAAAACTAGCGCGCAAAACTATGTGTGCAGACCTTTGGCTCTAGGATGTTTATGATTATACTACTGGATGTATTTGTTTTCCAAAATGTTATCTAAAATGATCATGAACTGAGCTATGCTTCTATGTAAATAATTTTAGGGATTTCATGCTCTATAAGTCGTTTATTTACGACTAAACATGCGCTAAAATTCGTGATATTACAGGGATGTTTCGAGGCTTATAACTATCATGTGAAGATTTATTTTACAAATCGGTGCCAAGACAAGCCTAGATAATGAAGAGATAAATCGATATCATGCTTAGTTGTGGACCTAAAACCTCAAATAAGGGAGTGATCATCCTACGGCGTTTGTATGGAAAAGTTACCGGCCAGTTCAACCTTAAAGTGTCATGGCGGCGCGAGCAAAGCGTGATGTGTTGTGATAAAAAATAAAAATTGTGTACTGCTGATCTAAGGTAAGTCTGACTTTGAGACCATGCAACTTTTTTCGTATGTGGTTATATGGAATAATTGTGATATTTGCGGCTTCAGAAAATACTTAATTTTGTTGTAAGTATAAATGGTTTGGTAGCCACAAAAAACTCACGAGGTTATTTAATTGACCTCAATGTGCTAAAACCGGGTACGGGGCAAGATGATCCATCTGTTTGCGGTCAAGATGATCCGTGTGGATCATGCAAATAAGTATATAGCTTTGTTTACTTGTTCACAGAAAAATGCCGGGTAATTGTAAAAGGAAAACCAAACGTGAAGCTTGGGATGAAAGCTCAATGATTAAGGCTTTAGATGCAGTGAAAGCGGTAATGCTATATAGAATGGCGAGTCAAGAATTTTCTGTTCCCGTAATGTCTCTGAAAAGACGTGCAAAGGGTAAAAATAAAGAGGCTGTAGGTGGAGTGAAATATTTGGGTGGCATAAGACCAGTGTTCACTTTCACGCGAGAACGTGAACTTGTTATATGAAACACATGGAAACAATTTAAGCAAAGTTATTTGTCGATGTTTGGAAAATATTTCTACTTAAGATGTTGATTGTGCCTATCCTCAATTTGTAATTGATCTCATTCTGGTTAAAATATTGTTAAATAAGTAGAAGAATTAATAGAAGTGTTATAATATTAGATAATTGAGTTCATAAGAATAATGTTGAACTTAAATTTAAGCTTTAATTTATTAATTTGTACGCATGTGGCTGTTTTGTGTGAAATGATTGTACCTGTTACAATAAAGACCTACTTTTTAAACCATGATGTTTTTTATTTCTTCTTTGAATATTTATACTAAATATGATACCTGTTAATAAAATGTACTGGGATCATCTTGTCCACCCCGATGTACAAGTTGATCCTTTAGTACCATTTAAAAAAATAATACATAATTCCATAAAAATATATCAATTTCAAAAATACTAATTTGCTATTACTTTGAAGGATATACTAACTATTAGATAGCGGTATAATATCAAAGTTATTGTAAATATTTTTAGACTTATAATCATTCTCCCTTAAAGGGATCATCACGTACCACTTTCCCCTACCAAAGTTACTTACCTGTGTAATATACTTGCATCTGCCTCGTTGTTGCCGTGGCGAAAGCATAAATCTTGTAGACCTAGGTTTCATACGCTTTCTATACAAAAGTATTTTCGCCATATTTTAAACATGTTTGTATCAAGTGTTCAAGCTCGCTGAAATTTTGCATGTATATATAAGTATTAAGTATATGCTTCTAGTGTGCCAGCTTTTGGTAAAGTTACCTACTCAAAATGTGTTTTCAAATTATTCGTAAAAATAGTTGCTTACGGAAATCCTTTTTTTGCATTTAGTGTAAATGAAAACCAAATTGTGCAAGCGGTACACCCCGAAATTGAGTAAAAAGCTGCAAATGTTTAAATAGCACGATTTTTAGGCTATACGAATCAATTTGACCAATAGCACGAAAAAAAGGAGAGGAGTTATGACGTTATATTTTTTTCTGTGAAAAAAAATACATGTTATTGTTCTGAATCCTATCGTGTTCGGTATCAAATGAAAAGGCTTACTAAGCCGATTCTAAAAATATATCACATCATTATATTTGAGTCACGTGTTTTAAATTAAAATAAAAATCTATTTCATAACATACTCGTAGCTAGTTCGGGCTCCTCCAGATATGATACGGTTGAATTATTATTTGTAATACATACCTAAAATTTTATGTAATAACCTTATAAGCAACCACAAGAAAGTAGTTTTGAAAATATTTACATAGTATTTTTTTGTTTGTTTATTATGAAAAAATGTGATAAAATCACAATTAGTTGAAACATCTATAAAAAGTTTAATTTTACACACTGAGGATGATAAATACCAATGCGAGAGGAGTTTTCAATCATATTTATATTATTTATTAATAATAACATATTCATTTTTATTTAACAAAAAAACTTCTCAGTTTTCAGATGTGATTTAAAACTTTTGTCGCATAAGTATTTATCATCCTCACTGTCTAAAATTGAATCTTTTATACATGTTTCAACTATAGTGAATTTATCACATTTTGTAAGATTAAAAAAATAATTAAATGTAAATATTTTCAAACTTGCATTCTTGTGGTTGTTTATTTATACAAAAAAAGGCTCAGTTTTCCATTGCCTGACGTCGGGTTGAGGGTTGATATTTTTTTCACAGAGAGGTTACATTATTATAAGCACACTTGCAAAGTTTCAAAATCAGAAAATGCGTAGTTTTTGAGAAAAAAAATATTGAAAATTAATTATTTTGCAATATTAATGCTAAATAATATAGAATTCTCGCCAATGAACGTTTCGTTTTATGAACGGTTAAAGGCGTATTTCACTTGACGCTAATTTCGATATTGTCGATAATTTTGCGTCTATGGTTCCACATTTAATATGAACCATAGATACAAAATGTGGTAAAATAATCGAAAATAACGGCGATAATAATTGGCGTCAAGTGGAATTCGTTCGGTAACGTTTTATATTAAAAAAACAGGTTAGGTTAGGTTGAAACTGCGACAACACAACGCGCGAGCCGAGCGAGCGTAGCGAGCGTGCCGCGGCAGCGGCCGGCGAAGCGCCAAAAAATCTGTTACACATCCAACAAAACAATAAATTTGATCAGTGAAGTGTTACAAAAAGTGAGGTGATGATTTTACAAATATATGCATAACTCGAAAACTATGCATTACCTTGTAATAAAAGTGGTGGGAAAGGGAAGACATGACCCTCCCCTTCCACTGCCCTCCTTAATGGCAATCAATTTTAAAATTATTATTTTAATTTTAATCCAGAAAATGAGGAAAATTTAAAAAAAGTAAAAAAGGGGGGGATGCGGGACTTTTCCTTTGAAGAGGGGGGAGTGGTACCCCTCCCCCCCTCTCCCCACCCCCTCTACCCCCTGGATTCGACGGCCGTCAATGGAAAGTCGTACCCAAAAAAAGATGACGTCAGAACTCCTCTCCGTTTTTATTTTTTCGTGCTACGGGTCAAATTGATTCGTATGGCCTAAAAATCAATCGTTCCGATGTTCATGCCTTTTGCAACTTATTTTGGCGAACCGCTGGCACTAAAACGGAAAACTGTCAATCTGAAGTAGGTATAGATGCAAAAGTTCACAGAGTTATAAAATAACACTTGGCAAATATGACGACACTACGTTTGTATTAAAGCGCTACGTCAGCTACGTGCACACTCTTGTTCAGTAGCAGACTAGCAGTACCAAAGTCTTGGCTTTTTCTTCCCGGGTTACTCGCAGTACGTATGCAATCTGTGTCGCAGGTCTCGTAATGTATTGAATATTGTATGAAATAGGTGGTAATAGGCTCGGTCTTGGCATTTACAAATAGTAGTACCATAGTTTTAAAATTCAATCAAAACGTTTGTCTTTTAATTCTTCCTACAAAGAATGGAGTTTTAAAATCAACTAGGTTAGGGATGCCCGTTACGATACGATATATCGGAATATCGATACAGCACTATACGATATAGCGATATTTGATGCGATATTTTGACCATACGATACGCTTCGATATATCGCATTCTTATAAAAATATCGCATTACCGTATCGTATCAAACTGTGTCGGTGATTAATTTGTATAATTTTAAAGTTCCTATTACATCATCACTAAACGATAATAGACAGTGCCATTGAATATATTGTTATTAGTAATAAGAGAATGATAACGTCGACAAAATTGTTTATGGAACAAGAACAGACGGCTTATTTTAGACTTGGAGGTAGATTTAAATAAATCTTTGGACTTTGTAGTACCGTCAAATATGATTAATAAATGTATTCCACAGCGCTTATCAAAATTATTATTTTTGCGTTGTTTAAGTGCTGATCAATGGCAATTGTGTTTTTTTTTTGTTGAACTATTTTAAATACATTTAATTATTTGTTTCTTTTTAAAAATAAAAGAATATAGTAAAACTACTAAAAAGATAACTCTTTGCACGATATGTACTCATTATATCGTATATTAATTGAAAGGAATGCGATACGGTTACGATACGATATATCGATACAAAGGAAATCGATAATATCGCGTATCGATACAACCAAGTTCGATACAGTTACGATGCGATATATCGATACAATACACTTTTTTGGGCATCCCTAAACTAGGTATAATTTTGAGAAGTTAGGAAATATTCTGAGATGGATACCATACTTGTTGATTCTCCCTCACGCGATGGTTAGTCAATGTACTATTATTTAATCTGTGGCGATAGGTCTGCCCGTGACAGTTATGACGTCACCCTGAGATGTTCTGCGTCACATTGGGTTCGCGACTGTCATGACTTCGAGAACATCTCTTCATGCAGGGTAAACACAGAAAAAATATTGAAAAAAATATCCGTATTTCCAATAAAAACGGACCTAGAGTTCTTACTTTTAATTTGTACGTAAATCACAA
Source organism: Plagodis pulveraria (assembly GCA_963890685.1). NCBI lineage: Eukaryota > Metazoa > Arthropoda > Insecta > Lepidoptera > Geometridae > Plagodis > Plagodis pulveraria. The sequence goes on along the minus strand of OY982949.1, from coordinate 9,439,262 downwards.
GAATTTACCTAGCTCAAGATTTCTTAGAACTGAATACCTATATTTTATCAGTTTACGCGTCATGACAAAATATCATTATGTACTCTGAATCACCCCTTACCGTAGTGAGAAAGAATTATACAGTATCCATAAAGGAATGAACAATTATTGTTATATTCACGAAAATAAGCAATAATTTTCTTAATAACTTGGGAATTTGTTTTGATATCTTTTTACCTATTTTATCGTGTTATATATAACTTTACTCCTTCCTAAAAAGTTCCTGATGATTCTGCTGTAGGTACTTGAGTGCCGAGTGTTGCCGATTGCTGCCGATGTTAATATATTTAGTGTAATGTAAGCTGCATATCTTTCAGATATTGCGTCTCTGTGATGCAGGATTTCATACATTCGGGCGCATTTTGAATAGGAAAGAGCGTAAAAAGCGATAACGCCATCGTACCGTTTTGCGCATGGTGGTAGGGCATTTTGCGAATGCCTGCCTGTCTAGCTACCACCCTCAAGTAGCAAATCAGTCGCTAAGCACCTAACGGTGTGTTCCGGCAACTGGCATTGAGAGCTAGTACTTCTAGGTTAGCCTGAACAACATCTTCGACCACATCATCACTTACCATCAGGTGAGATAGTGGTCAAAGGCTAACCTATTATGAATTAAAAAAAACTTTTATGGTGTTTTTGGAAAAGGAACAACCAGTTGGAACTCTTTTACGTTAGGTATCACGACTAAACACATCTTGATTAAATTATCATGTCATTAATAATGTGGATCACGAAGTAAGTTATTTTTAATAATATTAGATAATTTAATATACAATTAGTCAAGAACAACAAATGACACAGAAAATTATAAATGTGTGATGATAATTATTTCAGAACTTACAAAATTACGTTGTTTACTGTATATCAGCCGGATCGTCCACTGCTGAACATAGCCTCCCACATTAAGGCGGTGGGGTTAGCCATAAACTCCATGCTTGGCAGGCGGCTTGGGGATCGCAGTGTAAGATGGCAGTTCTTATAGGAAGACGCTGCTGCCCACCTTCCATTATTTTTCCCTTAGTCGCCTCTTACAACACCCACGGGATTTGAGGAGCTGCATTCTAACCCAGCATCACTAGCGTTTTTATCATGCTTGGTCTCGATATTTTCTTTTCAGTTACGCATTAGTTTTTGATTTCAACTTATAAATTGATGAGCTACATTTTACTCAGGACAAACTTGCAATATAGTTATGAACTATCTCTTAAAAAGCAGGTAGTGACATTATTTTTAAATGAAAGACTGTCACGGCTGATAGTTCTTATCTTATCTGCATGGTGAACCCTAAATTATGTCTACCTTTATTTAATACTCTTGATATTATTACAGGCGCAAGCATTATTTATTATTCTTCACATCAATATAATACATCCATGGTAATGAACGACGAAAGTTGTTTTTCTCAATGTTGATCATTAGCGTAGTAGGTACTTTGCGCAAAGAGGTTGTTTTCGTTAGTATTTAATCTCCTAAGACCCATCCACAACAAATTGAATGATTATAAGCCGTATTTTCCTTTTATTACAAGATACTTGGCATTTTCAAACAAAATAACAAAACAGCAACGATATACCTACTAGTTATATAATATTTAATCTCCTCAGATAGGTAGAATTTAATACCCAAGAAGTTTTTTCTGAACCTGTTACTTACAACATAGTAGAACTTTCTACTATGCTTACAACTTCTATGTTGACAAAAAATTAACCGAAGATGCTGTTCTGGATTTAGTATCGCAAAGTATTTAGATAAAGGCCAAAAATGTGTTGTTGTCTTTTTGAAACTACAACGCACTTTATTGGCTAAAATGCGTCCGTGAGCGAGCTCAGAGAAATGAATTAGTTTGTCAGAGTGAGCGAGCGAGTTGACAAACGCAGAATGCATTTGACATAAATATTTTCGCTTCAACTTACACAGAGTGTAAGTTGTGTTGTTGTTCAACTTGTCCGGTTGTTCTCCTCTACAGGTCGCATTTCTCAACCGATTTTCGTGAATTTTGTTAGGAGGTTTAATAATTCCATAGATTTGTTTGTCGATTTAGTTTTTGGATATTTTTCAAAATGACAGAGATAAAGAATTTAAAAGCTTAAAAAAAATCGTAAGATATACCAAAAAAAAACAAAAATGTTACATTTTTTTTTGTTTATTCTTATCAAGAAGCTACTTTTATTTATCAAACAACTTATTCATTCGATAAACATAATATATATCACTACATAGTATAAAACAAAGTCGCTTTCTCTGTCCCTATATCCATATGTAGGTATGCTTAAATCTTTTAAGCTACGCAACGGATCTTGATGCGGTATTTTTTAATAGATAGAGTGATTGAAGAAGAAGTTTTATATGTATAATAACATCCATTAAATAGTGCAGAAATACTGTTATTATTGAGGTTTCTAATGTGATGTCGTAAATAATTTAATTTTTCCGCTTACATTGCAAACGCAGGCTGAACCCTACGAGATTCATCAAAATAATGTACTAAGTATTGTACACACTGAAAAGATCTATAGAAAACTCCGCTATAGTATATGTCTATCTCTTATGGATATCCCACAATCATTTTTTTTTTGTCAATTACTTTATAATATCTTCTTATAATATTATCGGGTCTTCGGAATATCTAAATTCATACACTACATTTTTACTTATCTACTTTTTACATTTTTACACTACTACACGCTCCAGGCCGCCCGGGCCGGCCGGAACCGCCGCAAACGCTACGTCACGCAATTTTTAAGCGGCATTTTTTATCGGGCAAGGGATCCGATTCACACCAGCTGATGAGGATGAATATAGGGCAATTCAGTCCTACCTATGCCAGCTTGAGAAGGAGGAAAACATAAGCTGGTTTTCATACTCACTCCCAGCAGAGCGCAGCCTCAAAGTCGCCATCCGCGGTTTGCCGGCGGATACCGAACCTGAAGAGGTCCAGAAAGACCTGGAAGAGAAGGGCTTTAGCCCCGAGTACGTAAAGTGTATTAAGGGACGCATGGGGCGCCCAGGATGCATCTTTCACGTGCAGTTGAAGAAGACGCCAGATTTGATACCGGCCATCTATGACGTCACAGAAATGTTATTTATGCCGGGTGTCAAAATTGTAGCATGGCGAGGGAAAAAGGGACCTTCGCAGTGCCACCGATGCCAACAATTTAGGCACAGCTCGCACAACTGCCACAGATTACAGGCATGTGTGAAATGTGGCGAGCCCCACCTCGCAAGAGAGTGCCCAAGACCTCGGGAAGAGCCGGCAACCTGTGCAAACTGCCAAGGGACGCACCCGGCAAACTACAAAGCGTGCCCTGTGTTTAAAAATGAAGCCCGCAACAAGAAGGCAGGAACAGTGGCAACCACAATCGCCAGAAGAGGCACAGTGCCCGTCGTACCGGCGACGGTAGATGAGTCGGCCCCCGCATCCCTTATGGCGCCGGCAAACCTACCCAAATCGACTGGGTCGCAAGCCAAGAAGGCAAAGAAAAAGAAAAAGACGAAGCCCAACCAAAATGAAAGGAGTGAGCCGGCCGCCGCCCCAGCGCCCCGCGCCCCCGCAGCGTCCCGCGCTCTCCCTGTGCCATCAGCTCAGCCTGCCGAGCGCAGAGACTCACTGGGCCAGACTATAGGGGTCCTTAAGGATATATTGGAAGCCGTGCAGACTGGTATGGACCCCGAAACTGCAACCCTCCGTGGACTAATGAAAATCCTAAACCACAATGGATCACAACAAAATTTGTAGTAAAATAGTCCACTGGAATGCCCAGTCGCTCACGGGGAAGAAAAACAAGCTGATCATCTTCCTCCGTGAGCACAAAATCAACATCATGATGATCAGCGAGACGCACCTCAACAAGAATCACCCACTCAAGATCCCGAATTATATTGTGTACCGGAAAGACGAGGTGAACTCAGAAGGGAGAGCGTACAGAGGGCTCGCCGTCATAGTTCACCGAAAAATCGTCCATCAACTGCTGCCTATTCAAGAACACAAGTCCATTCAAGCCCTGGGTGTGCTTGTGAACATCGCCGGTCGACCGCACCGGTTTTATGCCATCTACAAACCGCCAAACAACATCCTTATTACCTCCGAGATAAGGGCATTATTAGACGGAGATATACCCACAATCGTAGCCGGCGATATGAACTCCAAGCACACCCACTGGAACTCGAACAACGTGAACCAGAATGGAAAGAAGCTATACGACGATTCGGTGAACTATGACTATGACGTCATAGGCCCGAACGAGCCGACGCATTATTCAACTATAGGCGCAGATGACGTCATCGATATCGCCATAGTAAAGGGATACCGAACGATGCCCGCTCAGACAGTGATGTTAGACCTGCCGTCGGATCACAGGCCGGTGCTCCTAACACTTAAGGAACTACCCAGTAGAGTAGCCGCCCCCACTCAAGGGAGGCGAAAAATCTGCTGGGACACCTTCAAGATAGAAGCCCAAAAATCCACCACCACAGCGCCAATACAAACGGCCGCAGACGTCGATAGGGAGTGTGAGAACCTGACCACTGCAATCCAAAACTCGCTCAAGACAGCAACACACACCTCCAAACCGGGAGCGCGTACCGACTCCCTCCCGGCGAGGATAAGGGACAAAATCCGTGAAAAACGGGAAGTAAGAAAGCAGTGGCAGGAAACACGCTGCCCAGTACTGAAAGCGAAGCTAAATGCCCTCATTGAAGAGACCAGGATTGCCCTCTCAGACCACGAAGCGGAGTCATGGGAAGAGCACATCAACATAGTAGGCGATCACGTGCCCTCTGTCCATCGCCTATGCCGCCAGCTATCTAAAGTACCTCAGCCGACCAGACCACTACTGGACAGCGCGGGAAATTTGAAATTTGAAGCCACAGACCGGGCCGAAATCTTTGCTGAGCACCTGGAGGCACAGTTTCAACCCAACCCCATACGAAACCCAGAACACACCAAAACTGTCGAAGAGCACTTGAAAAAGTACTTCCAACAGAGCGAGATAGCAAGCGACGGACAGAGAGGCAACGAGTGCAACGAGTGCGAAGGAGAAGCTCTGAGTGAGCGAGAGGGCAACATTCCTGAGCAAGAAAGCACTACTGTCTTCTCCCCGGGTCGCGTCGCGCGCATCATCTCAAAATTGCCTCCGAAGAAAGCACCCGGGCTCGACGGGATCACCAACGCAGCCCTACGACACCTACCACCGAAGACGATTGCAGCCCTGACCCGGATCTACAACGGGATTATGAGATCGGGTCATTTCCCATCCTCGTGGAAAACCGGAAAAGTTGTAATGCTGCCTAAACCCGGAAAGGACCCTAGAAAGCCGGGAAGCTACCGTCCGATTACGCTACTGAGCACCCTCTCCAAGGTCTTTGAGAGGTTGCTGCTCACACAGCTGATACCATACATCCAACCGCGCGAGGAGCAGTACGGGTTTAGGTCAGAACACTCTACTACACTGCAAATCACGAGGATGGTGAACGAAATAGCAACAAGCTATAATAAGAAAGAAGTCGTAGCGGTGATCCTGTTGGATATGGAAAAGGCGTTCGACAGAGTATGGCATGAGGGGCTGCTATACAAACTGTCGGAGTCAGCCGTCCCCAAGAAGACAGTAGATGTCATCGCCTCCTTCCTGACGAACAGAGAGATCGTAGTATCGGTTGAAAACAGCATCTCGACCAAGAAGCCAGTCAAAGCCGGAGTCCCGCAGGGAAGCTGCATCTCGCCAGCCTGCTACGCCTGGTATACCAATGACATCCCGGTCGTTGGGCAGGCGCAGCTAGCTCTATACGCCGATGATGCAGCCTACTTCGCGTCGTCGTACAGACCGGCATACGCAACCAAACGTCTGCAACCCACACTCGATGCCTTACCGGAATGGCTAGACAAATGGAGGCTTACCATCAACGTTGATAAAACACAGGCCATGCTCTCAGGTAGAAACAAGCTGCCACCCCCCCTCACACTCCTCGGGAAAGACATCCCATGGAGTCAACATGTTGTCTACCTGGGAGTCACCATAGACCGCAACCTGTCGTTCAAACAGCACATCGACGTCACCATTGGAAAGGTTAAAGGAGCGCGCGCAGTGCTTTCCCCGATACTACGATCCTCACTACCACTACGTACTAAGACGGGGATCTATAAAACGTACGTGAGATCCCGTCTAACCTACGCAGCCCCGGCGTGGTTTGCCTTCCTGAAGAAATCAAATCTCAAGAGACTCCAAGCGCAAGAAAATTTGTGTCTTCGTGCCATAGTCAACGCGCCAAGATACGTCAGGAATACCACGATTGCAAGAGACCTCAAGCACGAAGATCTGACAACCTTCGTGAAGAAACTCACCAAAGATATGTTCGCAAGAGCGGACAAATCCAAGCAAACCCACTTGAGGGGCCTAGCCCCACTACACGCGCGACCACCAGACGAAGAAGGGAGGCGAAAGTCGAAGCCTTATTCAAGAGATTTGATTCCACAAGCACAAGAAAATGTAAACACGCAGCGAGAGAGCGAGAGGGCAGTAGTGCGGGAACCGCCGGCTGCCGTTGCCAGTGTCGCTGATCGGTCCGCTGGGCTTCACCCGTGTAGGCGGGGGTTCCACCTGGCGCGGCCTGATCGCCCTGGTTGAGCGGAGGCCGGGCCTAGGCCCGCACTAGATTGCCCTCAACAGCACCCACGCACCTAGAAAAGGTGCGCAGAACATGAGACACCACAAGAGAGAGCGAGACAGAAAGATAACAAACACAGACAGGACGCGACCGCTACCGAGAGGCCCTAGAAACCAAACACAGAGAGAGATCAACAGTGTGGGAACCGCCGGCTGCCGCTGCCAGCGAGCCGATCGGTCCGCTGGGCTTCACCCGCGTAGGCGGGGGTTCCACCTGGCGTGGCTTGATCGCCCTGGTTGAGCGGAGGCCGGGTCCAGGCCCACACTGAATTGACACCCTCAGCACCGTCAAATGGTGCGAATGACCTACCCCTAGTAAGGGGCAGAGAAGAGCCCGGGATTAGAGTGCATAGCACTGATGCCCGTTCCCCACATCAACATACAAGATGTGAGATGAAGAAGATTAAGTTAAGTTAAGTTAACACAGAGTGTAAGTTGTGTTGTTGTTCAACTTGTCCGGTTGTTCTCCTCTACAGGTCGCATTTCTCAACCGATTTTCGTGAATTTTGTTAGGAGGTTTAATAATTCCATAGATTTGTTTGTCGATTTAGTTTTTGGATATTTTTCAAAATGACAGAGATAAAGAATTTAAAAGCTTAAAAAAAAACCGTAAGATATACCAAAAAAAAACAAAAATGTTACATTTTTTTTTGTTTATTCTTATCAAGAAGCTACTTTTATTTATCAAACAACTTATTCATTCGATAAACATAATATATATCACTACATAGTATAAAACAAAGTCGCTTTCTCTGTCCCTATATCCATATGTAGGTATGCTTAAATCTTTTAAGCTACGCAACGGATCTTGATGCGGTATTTTTTAATAGATAGAGTGATTGAAGAAGAAGTTTTATATGTATAATAACATCCATTAAATAGTGCAGAAATACTGTTATTATTGAGGTTTCTAATGTGATGTCGTAAATAATTTAATTTTTCCGCTTACATTGCAAACGCAGGCTGAACCCTACGAGATTCATCAAAATAATGTACTAAGTATTGTACACACTGAAAAGATCTATAGAAAACTCCGCTATAGTATATGTCTATCTCTTATGGATATCCCACAATCATTTTTTTTTTGTCAATTACTTTATAATATCTTCTTATAATATTATCGGGTCTTCGGAATATCTAAATTCATACACTACATTTTTACTTATCTACTTTTTACATTTTTACACTACTACACGCTCCAGGCCGCCCGGGCCGGCCGGAACCGCCGCAAACGCTACGTCACGCAAGATTATATATATATTAGATAAGGATTAATGCTGTATTGGTTAAAATCGCTTCGAAAATTAGCCATTATTTGTCGTATAATGGCTAATTTTCGAAGCGATTTTAACCAATACAGCATTAATCCTTATCTAATTAAATACTTTAAATACATTGTTGATTTAATATAAATCAATATGGCCCTTTACAGCATATGATTTAAATGAATATATTACATATTTAAAAATTGCGTGACGTAGCGTTTGCGGCGGTTCCGGCCGGCCCGGGCGGCCTGGAGCGTGTAGTAGTGTAAAAATGTAAAAAGTAGATAAGTAAAAATGTAGTGTATGAATTTAGATATTCCGAAGATAGTACGAAATCTTCATGGTTTAGGGAAAGAAGAATTGTTTTAATCTAAATTTAACGCGTGCGGGCCACGGGCAGTAATGAATAAATCAAAACTACTGGATCGATTTTAAGTCCGTGAATGACAGGCATATATTTTATATCCGTGCGAAGCCGGAGCGGGCCGCTAGTAATATATATATAATAGTGAAGAAAGGTGGAGAAGAATGAAAATAAAACGCTGGCTTCTTGTGTTAAATCAAAAATAAATATGCTTCTTGGTAGTTGGTCGTAATAAATGCGATCGGAGCGGGGAAGGGTGCAGCGCATTCATATTATTGAAGAAACGTAAATTACGTGTGATTGAAATCGAATTAATTTCATCAGTTTTCAGAAGATAACTAAGTATGATGTTTAGATTTTCTGACTCATTACCCCATCAGCGTGTGCAGTGAAACTTTATTCAATAAGCTATGCAAAGGCAGACTCGAGACTCAGGCGAGGTGGAAGCTTCGAGAGCCACGAGTCAATATTTTTCCCAGTTCAAACTTAGTCTGATGATTACATAATATTAATCAGTCGGCCATTTAATAGTCTAAAAATATATTTATCATATATAAGGGCATTTTGCGAATGCCCGCCTGGCTAGCTACCACCCTCAAGAAGAAAATCTGTCGCCTAACGGTGTGTTCCGGCAGCTGTCCTTGAGAGCCAGTAATTCTAGGTTAGCCTGAACAACATCTGCGACCACATCATCACTTACCATCAGGTGAGATAGTGGTCAAAAGCTAAACTATAGGGCATAAAAAAAAAAAAATCCTCAAAGGCCGGCAACGTACCCTCGATCGATACCTCTGTTGTGGCGGATGTTCGTGGGCCACGGTGATCACTTACCACCAGGTGAGCCTCCTGCTCGTTTGCCCTCCTATAATATATAAAAAAATGCATGTCTTTGATTCTAAAATATATGTTTCTGGTTTATCAGTTTTCCGCAAAAATGACTATTTTCAAAATTATTTGGCACTTCGTTTTGTATGGGAATACTTATTTTCACATTTAGAGATAAAATAAATATTAAAATGAAAAACTTGTAACCCATTTGCATTTTTTTTAAATATTATTTTGACGGATCAAGCTCGAGGCCCACTTGATGCGGACTAACCTCTGCCTATAACAGTTGCATTTCATCACAAGTCACGTATTGTACTGCGTCCGTCACCTTGAGACATAGTTGTTAAGTCTCATGTGCCTGTAATTTCACTGGCTCTCAAGGACTGCTGCCGGAACACACCGTTAGGTGCTTGGCGGCAGATTTTCTACTTGGGTGGTCGCTAGCCGGGCATTCGCAAAATGCCCTTCCACCATGCGGTGAAGCTCAAGCCCGTGGCGGGATTCTAACCATGGACCTGCAAAACATTTGTATGCATGCATGCAACATTTCAACGAGATTGAACTTTGAACACTTGTGAAACTTTTTTGTATGGAAAGAGCTACGATGACACTAGCCTTAAACTTCTGACCGCGATACACAATGCTGTGTTATTGAAAAAATAAAAGTCTCACAGAATGAAAATATAGTTTATTTACTAAAAACTGATGTTGGTTTGATGAAAATGTTAACTGACAAATTCAAAATTATAATGTTATTTTAGACTACCAACTACTTAAATTTTTCCTATCTTATATTGATTGTGTATTTAAATAGAATAGTGACTGTCTTAAATCATCATTAATCAGACAGTATTGATGATTGAAGATATCCATTATCTTTATATATTTCGATATCCTTTGTTCATCAAACATCAGTTCTTAGTAAATAAACTATATTTTTCTTCTGTGAGACTTTTATTTCTTCAATAATACACAGATGCTTTTCAAAAGGTCTATGGATAGAAAATGATATACACCTTTTTTAATTACAAATATTCTATAGGAAAAATTTAAGTCATGTCCCGTGCATCATCCCCCTTTAACCGGTGTATGCTCTAACCAATTGAGATAACATGACAATGACGTCATAACTCAAATTTTTCCTAACGTTCTTCAACCATAGTATTGGGATGGAGCGACAACTGTAGTACAACTTACGTTGTGCTACAACGAAGACCAATTTAGCAATTGGTTATATATATACTTGTAAATAATGAAGCAAACTTATAATTTTAATTTCGTTATGTTTGCAATAACGCCTGCTATGCGGATTACATTACACAATTACAAAGGCTAAAAAGGTGGATGGATGCGGGTTCGAATTCCGCACACGATTTAAATTTTTCCTATCGAATATTTGTAATTTTGCTTAGATTATTGATGGGTCTCCGCTCGCGCTCGGAGCGCGAGCGGAGACCCATCAATAATCTAAGTAATTTTGTAATGTGATCCGCATAGCAGGCATATTGCAAACATAACAATATTAAAACCTTTTTTAATTATTTATTTCATTTACTATTTGGTTCACTTAGTACTGGTATACCTAAGACAAATTAGCGTAAATTATGCAGTCTGCTGTCTACAACTTAAAAAGATGTGGGTGTTGCGTTTATGCAGTTCCGCCACCATATTATGTGAATATTGCAAATATGGCGTACAGTAGAGTGATAGATAATGTGTATTATCTATCACTGTACTATATACCTATACCATGTAAAGAAGGTAAGTATATACTTAACGTGGTGGTCGGGCATTTTACAAATGTTTACCTGACTAGCTGTAAACTAACTTGGCAAAGTACGACAGATTTTATGGGTATAGTGTGCATGTAGCGCTTTCCATACAATGTAGTTTCGTTTCGCTACAGATACTAACTCCCTTACCAATAAAAATTGCTTACATATGAATAGCAAGTGAATAAAGCTACACATTTGTATATCAATCCACAAACATTGCATAGGCTGAGGGGATTTAATTTATTTGCACGCTTTTTTCGTTTTTGGCTGGTAACTTTTCTTTGTTAATATTGTTTCGAAATTGTTTATGGGTAACCTAAAGTGATTCAGCTTTTAATTTAAACATCTTAAGATAATTAGTTCACACGAAGGCTAAAAATATCGAACCATATATATAATTTTGTCCAATTTTAAATATTTGTTGATTGTTCCAATGAATTTCAGAACGGAACAGCCAGTGTCATACATACAAATAAGTTCACTAAAACGTGACGATGGACGACAATCTACATTCTTAGCTCGGAAAATCTTAGGTGTATTTATTCTTTTTATATTATCACGAGTTGATTTTATCCCTCCAAGCTACTGGGAATAAAAATGATAATGTGAGCCTTGCTAGATCATGCCGAAATGCATGATTAGGTATTAGTCATTTACTTTCACCATAGAGATCTGCAGCATCATCTTGGAATTCTTACCGCCCCAAATCCTAAACGCGATTAATCATTAAAACTTGTAGCTCTACAGAAATCCCAAAAAAGTGATAATACATCTCAATTACTTTTGTATTTCAAATCATTATCATTCAAAAGAAATAGAACTGCACGGCTTTTGTAATGAATCTGATTTCTTAGATTTTCTTCTGTATGTCAGAGGTATATATATTATTTCTATTCATTGGTAAATATGTCAAAATAATTTCCATTTTAAGCGCAAAACCACAATCTTATCGATAATACCTACGTATAGTGTAGGCACGAGTACATTCTGATCTGACAGACGACATACGTCTTCTCAGTCTCTGATTCATGAATACTTAGTTACTACTATTTAGTTACGTTCAGACAGTGCACTTATCAGCGAACAATAGTAAAATCTGTCATTTTGACTCTTTCTACACCTTTAACAAAGGGTTTCTGACTGTATAAAGAATAGATAGCCAAGTTTAATTCTGTTTTAACATTCTATCAATGTATAACAGCCGTAAGTAGGTGTACAATATTTAAGTCAATAACATTTTCATTAGTCAGCTTTTGTTTTATACCACGTTTACTGATTAAAATGTTGTTATTAAGGCTGCAAGTGTTTAAACTCGGACAATAGGTAAGCCTTTACAGAAGGATCCAATTTCTCAATTTTGATAAAAATATGGTGCTCATATTCTCTGAGTTTGTACACTTGATATATGAAAAACGATACGTGTACACTATACCTTATACTTGAGCACAGTTGAAGACAAGCTGACGGTATGTTCTGGCATCTCTCTTCGAGATCCAGTAATTCTAGTTTAAGCTCGTTTACCAGCCTCAACTAAAACATCACTTACAAACGTTTTTTCCACTTGAACCCTCTCATTAAAATCCCTTGGGGTACGTTTACCTACTATTACTGAACCCCATGGGGTTTCAACGAATACTCGCTGTTACTCTTATACCTACAATTAGGTTAGATGGAGGTCAAAGACATATAGATATAGATCTCATGACACGGTACATTTTCTTTGTTTATTTTGCGTAACAACCGGAATTGTTCACAACGAGGAACGATATTTTCCTAAAATAAATTGAAGGTTTGTCGATAAATTCGAAGTATTCCGTGAAGTATCTAAGCTTCTTAAATAATTTGTATATATTCAAATCGGTACCCGTGTTACCTGTACTATAGACTACGCATAAATATGAATTATTCGTAGACTATAGATATTGTATGTGGGTGTTTCTGTGAAGCCCTAATTTTCAATGTCTGGAGGCCTTCTGTCGTTTATCCATAGGTGCCCGTAATGTACATACTTACCTTATATTATAGGTAACAGAAGCAAAACATTAGGATATATTTTTTCCAATTTTAAATAATTGTAAATAGGTTATAGCCTGAGCAACATCGACCGCATCGTCGTTTACTTAGCCTGTTCAATATCATGAGTAAATCAATAAGAGCATATCATTATTTACTAACAGCGAGAATTCAGATCCAGGTAAAATAAAACAAAATGCAATCAATATAAATTTTAATCTCAAACGCACGCTGCTTCTTGACGGTTTATAAGTATGTTTGAAAATCAGAAAAAATAGTACTTTTCACTTGGATGCGATTATCCAATTTAAACATTTTTGACCCGCTTCAATACAATTAAGTATGTTTTTCTATTGCTCAAGCAGCTATAAAAAAATACAGACGGACTTTATGCCCAAAATTCACTAATTAACATATATTTTTTCCACGTAATGATCCTCTGAAGAGGAGTTCACCTTCAAAGTGATATAAAATCAGGGAATATAAAGACTTGTCTACCAACCAACCAGCAATACAGAAACTACAACTCCGTAATAGGGAGTTCAATCACAGACATATTATAATACTTACCTACTTATATCAGGATGGTAAAAAAAAAGAGTATGCTATATCTAAATTTATAAAAATTAACTGAACTTTTCGACATATTAGTCATATAATACAATGAAACCTAAACCTACTGTCTTAGCTTAAAATTCCTTTACCCATAATCTACTAAAGCCTGAGCACCTAAAGATCCATGTCACTGCCGCGAATATTGCTTCGTAACTTTAAAATTACCGTCCTCTCAGATACCCTCCTCTGTATGGTGAATGGCATAGGGAAGAAGGTCCGCAACTCTGTTCTCTGTCAACTGACTGGATTCAACGTGTCAGTCACTGAGGATATTTGCTTCCAGTATGCCTGTATCCAATTTTTCAAAACACTTGTAATACATTTATTTTTCGTATAATTTTATATCTGCAGGAGCCTCAGAAACATGCTTCTTATTCACCTAGATTCGGAGGTATTTCGCCGGCATTAAAAGTGAAGACGCAAAAAGAGTGAGTAGGTAGCGAACAAGTTTTCTCTGCAGTTTGAGCTAGTAATCAGTCAGATTTTAATAGTGCGACTAGTGGTACAGAAGTTAGATTCGATCGAATATCGATATCACAATTTGCTTAGCTATGCCTAGGCACGTTCAAAACGCACTCTTTTAAAAACCTTTTTGTGCGTGAATTGACCGTGTTGTTAAAGACAGTTGTATATGCTGCAATATCCTAAGCTTTGCGTGTTTGCGCAAGGACCCAAGCCAAGCTTGCTTTATCTTTCAACACCCGCTTTTAGCTTCGTAGTGAACATTATACCAGTTAAAATCTTTCCTGGACTGCGGCTCATTTCAAAATGGAATAAAATACTCTATTCCTTAACACTACAGCCCAGCAGTCACAGCATCCGCGCAGATAGAACGATCACAAGAAAAGGAGCACGGAGACTGTTAAGAATAAAACGTAAAGCTCATCCTAATCTGCTAATTTGGATTGAATTTGGACAAAGGTATTTTGCAGTTATGTAGAATAACTGCAAAATACCTTTGTGGCAGTGTTTGGGCGAGGATAGAGGTACTGATTTTGTCAGACAATGCTCAAAGCCAAAATCGTAAAGATATTAACAATGAAATAAAAACAAATATTTTATAAATACTTTAATAAAACACTTAAAAAATATAAAATATATCTAGTGACAATTCCGCCCAATTTTCCTGCTATGCCGACGTGACGTCACAACACGCCAATTTTCTCGATCGTGCGCTCGTAGTGTCAAGACCTCCTGAGGATGCCTTCGTGTAGAATCGAAACGCGTCGAAAATTCTTTCGGTTTGGCTGTGTGGCGTTTGCGACGTCACGTCGGCTTAGCAGGAAAATTAGGTGGAATTGTCACTAGATATATTTTTATATTTTTTAAGTGTTTTATTAAAATATTAATTAAGTAGATGTTTTGTTAAAATATTTTAAAAATATTTGTTATTATGAAATATGGATTTCCGCAAAGTAACGCCAGAATCTATTCATTCTATTAACAATGGTGACGTCAGGTACCCTGGTTGCACCGTCAGCAAGTTTACAGACAAGGCTAACTGATGCGGATCTTTCCCAGTGCTATGGGGTTCTGGAAAGCGCTGCGTGAACACAAGCCTTTAGGAAGAAACGTCGCATCATTCGGCTATAGCAGCGTCAAGCTTAGATTGTCAGAAGACAAGATCGGTAATATCCTGGTTATCGGTGCAATGTTTTTTATGTTATTGTAACAAGCTCGAGTCCCACCTGATGTAAAGTGGACTATCCTCTGCCTATAACAGATGCAATTCACCACAAGTCACGAATTGCACTGCGCCCGTCACTTTGAGACATAGTTGCTAAGTCTCATGTGCCTGTAATTTTACTGGCTCTCAAGGAAAGCTGCCGGAACACACCGTTAGGTGCTTGGCCACAGATTTTCTACTTGAGGGTGGTTGTTAGCCAGGCAGGCATTCGCAAATGCCCTTCCACCATGCTTGTGAAGCTCAAACCCGCGGCGGAATTCGAACCATGGACCTGCTGCGCGGCAGTCCATAGCCAATGCCACTGAGCCATCACTGCTTCAAAATTGATATATTATATACTACAGCGTAAATAAGGCTTTCTACACCACAACACACATTTTTTAAGGACAAGTTAACACACATTTTTTATTTAAGGTACCGAGATTGTGTCAATAATTACTAATTAGCATACATACTTTCGTTTATTTCCAAATGTTGTTTGGAAATATTTTGTAACTTTAAGTCAGTGTTTCTCCTTCCTTCAAAGTGATTGTCTAACAGCCTACGAATAAATAATGTACTTATTATTCGTAGCTAAAGTAGATATATTGTTGCCAAGGGAGCAAAATAATTAGATTTAGCATCTTACCTTCTTTCCCCCCTAATAAAAAAGGATAAGATCCTAATCCTAAAATATAACACTGTATTATTGTTGTCACTGTATTTTTAATTGTTATTTATTCGTAGTGTTGATGTTATTAGAATTAAATAAAGAGTACAGTCCATCAAATAAAATCTTAGCCAAGTACCAGCAACAACAGAGACGTAAAGGCCTATAGGCATAGTAGAAAGAGCTTTCTACTACGCTAAAGGCGTAACCTGCGATGTGCCCTTGTCTTATCAAAGCGGAATATTACCGGTCGCCACCGTATTCTTATCGGTCACCCACGCACTGTTCTTGGCAGCTCAGATAACTTAGTTGATAATTTTTGAGTTATTATTTACAAAAACATAAAATGTACGTCAAGATTTGTGAAGTGTTTTTTTTAATAATATTATTTTTATATTATACATATATAGGAACAAAATCATAAAAGCACCTCTCTCTCTCTCTATATATATATATATATATATATATATATGTATATATTTCTAGCTCTTTTATCAAAAATAAAAACATTAAAGACCAATAAAGAAATCTAAGAAATATATAAATACTATAAAAATGCTGTTACAGAACTAACGAAGGCGCGCCCCACTTCAATAAATTATTAATGTGCATTTCTAAACTCTATAACTTATATTATAAGTATTTCAATATTATCCATAAAAAGGTTCGAAAACCGATGTCGTTAATTACAGGTCAATATCTAAACTCTGCATTTTTGCAAAACTGTTTGAAAGAATAGTCTATAACCAAATCTATGCAGTTACATCACTGCTTTAGCCCCATTATGGCCTGCACTACCTCTAACCATTTTCTTTTCCATTAATTCCTAACGGAAGCCATGAACGATGGTTTCCGAATGGATGTAATTTACACTGACTACAGCAAAGCCTTCGATAGAATCGACCATAGGCTATTACTGCCAAAGTTATACCTCATTGGCATAAGAGACGATTTGCTTAGGTGGTTTTCCTCTTATATAATATCGATCGCAGGCTATTTTCATAAAAAACTGGATATCTAGTTGGGTTTCTGTTCCCAGTGGCGTTCCGCAAGGATCATTGCGTGGTCTCCTTCTATTTTTAATATTTATTAATGACATTACACAATGCTTCCGTAATAGTCACCTGCTTTGCTTTGCTGATGATATGAAAATCTTCAGAGTCATCAAATCAGCTGAGGATATTATTAAACTTCAGTCAGATCTCTCCAGGATAGTTATTGTGTTGCCAACAAATTAAACTTTGATCCATCTAAATGTTCATAGTAATTAAACAACTTTAAACCGTTTAAAGTTGTTTAATTACTATGTGCAATAATCACGAAAACCTAAGACAACACCATCTAAATGATCTTTAGTTACGTTTACCCTTAAAATTTATATACGTAATGCCATCATCATATTTGCTCCAACAGAAAATATTACAAGAGTGTAACGTAGTTAGAGACCTGGGAGTCCTACATGATTCAAAGTTACTGTTTAATAAACACGTTGATGCTATCGTTTCCAGGGCCTCAATAATTGTGGGCTTTATCATGAGAAGTTCGGGTAGTTTTAGTCGGGCTAAAACCTTCAAAGTACTCTATTGTACATTTGTACGAAGCATTCTCGTATACGCATCCCAGGTTTGGAACCCCCGTTACAACATGTATATATATTGATAGACTAGAAATAATTCAAATTAAATTTATTAAATATCTCTGTTTAGGTTAAAAATTCTCTACAAGTCAGCCAATTATGATGAACTCTGCAAAAAGCTTCACTTTTTTCCACTGTTTAAAAGACGCGAAATTGCGGACCTATGTTTTCTACTGAAAATAACGACAAACCAAATTGATTTTTCTGAGTTGTTTTTTATACTACATAAATAGAAACAAAACCGTAAAACACCTCTAGTTTACGCATTTGGATAAACGCAAATGAAACAAAACAAAAAGTTCTGAGCTGCTAAGTAAAATTTCCAGTAACGCCCTCTTTAAAATCACTCAATGTAACCCTACTATTTGTATTCCCACTGTAGGAACAAACTATACACAAAATTCATTTCTATGGCCGGCTAGCAACTAATTCCATATAATCTGCGGGCATAATGATCTAGGTCTATTTTGTACGCGCTTAAGCTCAGCCAGACAACGGTTGAGTACTACTAATTTTATTTTTCCAGTGGTCAAATGTTTAAATTGTGTATTAAGTGTGTGTGTAAGTGAATTTTGATATTAGTTAATTATCATATTTTTTGTCAAGGATTTTTCAAGGTATTTAGAATACTTTATTTTTTCACATAAATGTGTTTCATAAGCGATATTGTTATTGCTCACATTTTGTTATTATGTTTACACTACACGCGAAAACCTATAACTAGCTGTTGGTTTTCCCTTAGTTTGTTTTTAATTTTTATTGCTGATAAGTAAGTCTTTGACCACAATCTCACCTGATGGTAAGTGATGATGTGGTCGAAGGTCTGGTTCTCAAGCACAGCTGCCGGAACACACCGTTAGGTGCTTGCGACAGATTTCCTACTACAGGATGGTCGCTAGACAGGCGGGCATTCGTAAAATGCCCACCACCATGCGGTGAAGCTTAAGCCCGTGGTGGGATTCGAACCATGGACCTGCCGCGTGGCAGTCCATAGCCAATGCCACTGAGCCATCACTGCTTCAATCAATAAATAAGTTTCATTAAATAAATAAATCATTAAGTTAGCAAGTAATTAATCAAGTAGGTTTCATTGTAAGTAACAATGTTAAGTTTTTTAAGTTTTGTATTAAATGAAGTAAGAGTAGCCGTAATTGGTGATGGTACTTACCACCTACATATACTCTGTGAACGCAGTGTAGACCGGTCGCTGACGTCGGAAACGAAGAATTTGTCTGTGAACATGAACAAAAACGACAAATTTGTCTTTATTTTGTAACTTTTTAAGAATAATATATATTGCATCACTCACTTAAACAAATTATTATTATTCTACTTACGTTACTTATATGACGAACCACCGCCGCCGCCGCCGCCGCCGCCGCCGCCGCCGCCGCCCCGTCGCTCCCACCGCGCACCGGTTGAAATAAGTCGTGAGAACTTCACAGATTAACAAAAATAGTTTCCAAGGGTATTGTAGCATTAACTATGTTTACTATTGTTTAATCTGTACCAAACATTACTACGAGGGTAAAGAGTCTTTGTGCCTCGAACGGAGGGTCCGCACTTAACGGTATTAGTTGTAAAGTTGTATTTTTTTTCTACAAGGTATTGTAAGGTACGAATAAGTAGTGTAAGTACACATTATTGACGGTTGAATGATATCATTGTTGTGTTTTTAATGTGTTGCGTGGGTTTGTTAAATGATTTACGGATTGCTACGATGTAGGCATACATTGCTACGCCGTTCGTAGATATCATTTAACGGTTCCGTACACAAAGAGAAAAATAGAGCCCTAACAGAACAACCTAGATACAAACCTGAAATTTAAATGTACCAACTTATTGACTGATGACTTAAACAGAACTTTTGGAACTCTCACTCCAACACAGCCATTCATCAAATACTGATATTAAGACACCTGGTAAGTAGTGGGCTGGAGCATTTGGACTACCTGTGAGTCTGCAATGACTTATAGGTTGTCTGAATGCTTTGATTGTAGTAGTTATAGTATTGTATAATAGTTCGTAGTATTTTGTTAATAAAAGCACACCGCCGACAAAAAAAAATATTTAGAGGTTTCTAATGTGATGTCGTAAATGATCAATTTTTGTATTGATCATTTACGACTTTATTGTATTTAGTATCAGCATTGAACCCGTGCACAGCATGGGTTGGTCGCTATTTACAAATAAAATGAAATTGTTTTCTCAGAGACCTCCAATTAAGAAAAACTCTGTTGCACCCTAGCATGGGGTGTCGTCAAGAGCTCATTGTAAAGAGTAGGTATACATAATAATTTTCATCTAATAAAATAAATAAAGTATAAAATATTTCTTGTACAACTTTGGCAAAAGTTGTACATTTTAGATATTCGGGAGTGCGAGCCCGATTTGCTCGCTTCCGTATCCACGCGTTACGAAGCGGAAGAGAGAGAGAGGACCTCTCACTTTTCCTGTGTGCCCTCAAGGCGAATATTTCCTGCATTATTAAATTTAAAAAAAATATCTTTAATATAGATACGATTCAATTATTATTTTGATTAGGTACGAATCTAACAACTTACCTAGATATTTTCGCTGAAACAGCCGGTTATAAGGGTTCCCACATCGAACAAGAGGTTTAAAGCTCGTTGGGCTCCCAGGTTCGTACCTACTAATACCTACTAAGTAAAACGTTTTTTTGTCACTTATAAACCGGTATCGGATCACACTTACATTATATATGTGAAGGTTTGTGACTGAGTGAGTATGTGTGAGTGTCTATGTTTATTACTTCTTCACAATAAAACGACTCAACTGATTTCGATGATCATACATAGGATACTTGTTATCATCGTCAGATTATATAATTGTCTCCTCAGGTTAATGTAACTATTTAACTACTAACCAAACCTAGTTAGGTAGCTAGGGGTGTTATATAGATATTGCTTTCGCTCATTATGATTTATCTATGAGTAACCACAGGTATTGCTATGAACAAACACATTGATGTCAAATAAACGCTACCCTCGATGAATACATAACTTAGTATCCAGCACAATATGGAGACTGTGCAGCTGTGGTATCAGAGTAAGATAATATTTGTTTTTCATAAGTCCAAAGTTAATACTTATTACCAATATAAATTATAAGACGCAAGGAGTGCGCAAGGATTCTTACTATGTTTAGAAAATTCGAGAGATCAATCTTTTCGTAATCCCCTGTTCTCTCCTTCAAAACTGAGCCAATTTATTTTACAGAATATAATCTTGGCCAGTTATATACACGCCCCTGTAATTTAATTATTATATAAGAACTAATTATTAACCAAGACAATTAAATAAATGCAAAAATTATATTGATAGTATGAGTAAATACTTTTTATAAGAATAGAAGACTAACGGCTGGATGGGCAAATTTTGAGGCCTGTTTCAGAATGTTCGTGTAACTTTCGGTTATACTACTCAGAACATATTTAATAAATAAAACACTATCTTTGCGTTTCGCAGACATCGATTTAGCCTATCCATCGTCTAGCTTGAAACGCGCTGCATGTTAACTGTCATTTATGTCATTCAGTTATTTTTAAGTGTAAAAAAATAAACGGACGTATACAACAATTCGTAAAATCTAAATAATTAGTATTATGTTTTTATGAGCAGGTTTCAGATGTTCCCATTGTTAATTTTTACTTGCGTTTTAAGTGCAAGAAGTTGGAAAGCAACTTAGATTTCTTTAGGTTTGTAATATTACTTCGAAAACATAATTGTCCAGTTGAGTGCTGTATCCAGCGTGGTCGTGGGAACACGTTCCCTCCGCCTTGACTTGTGTAGGGGCGAGAGAATTCTCACGACACGACGTCCTAAGCACACCTGCGCTCGCGCACCCTTACCTGGCTCTTGCCCGTATCGTTGCGTACTGACGAACTTACTATTACTTAATCTATGCACGCAGCACGTCATGCTATTTAAAGTGAGGAGGTGCAAATTTTTACATAAAATATGCTTCGTTGTTAACGGCTTGAATAGGTAACATAATATTGAGACTTATGATGGCTAAATAAATAGTAATTTGTTTACACAATTTATAGGTTGGTCGTTTCAAAACTGATAATTTGGTCCATAATGTGGTTATTTGATCAGGGTGTTTTTTTTTTATACGACCGAGTATCCATTGAGCATGTGGAAGATCACTTTCTTTAAAGCTATGTCTCCTATTTTAGGTTTTAGGCGTCTTCGTACGTAAGAGACAATTCACCGAATTTAAAGTGAAATTTGGTTGACTTCACCACAGCCTCCCACAGGCCTCTATAATTTGGGGAGCGTGGCGGTGTGAAATGCCATTCTGTTCCATTTGGTTTTTCAAGATGCTCGGCAATTTTGTGTTACATTGATTTCAATTCCCGCAATTCGTTTTCAAATTTATTTTTGATAGAGATAACGTTGATTATATGTAGAGAGGGAAGGCTTTACCCTATATGATACTTATTGGAGGAGGCAGTCCTGCGGCATCTTGTAACTTCTTCTTCTGCCCCTACAGCAGCGTGATGATCCTTCCACCCGCATAGATAATACATGGAATGCTAATTGTCACTGTTATATATAAGTAAGTTACCCGTAGGGTGCCAAGCTAGAATGTGAACCCCCCATTGCTACCTGTGGGTGTCGTAAGAGGCGGCTAAAGGTAAAATACCGGAAGGTGGGCAGCAGCGCCTTCTGAGGGATTGATATCTACTGCGGTCACCATGACGTCTGCCAAGCGTAGTTATTATGGCAAATCACCCCTTAATGGCTGTGTTCAGCTGTGGACAACCAGGCTGCTACAAAGAAAAAATGCTACTGTATATCTAAGTCAACATAATTAGCGGAAAGGAAAGGACTGAATCTCACGAGTCACGACAGAGATCAACTTAGTGTGGGATTCAGTGATTGTCATCGAGCTTACTTATTCCCAATATTATGTAAACTTCAAGTCATGTTCCAATTAAATCTATTTTGTGAGTTTATAGTAGGTAGTATAAGTTTTTGTTTCCAAATAAACATTAAGTATTATTATCATATATTATAAGTTCTGAAAACAACGAAACAATATAATAGGGAATAAGCCTTGGCCTCTTTGTATTGTAAATGAATAAAAATAATGAGATAATTAATGACCTACAACCCTCTGACAAACTTGCTCTGAGCTACAACCTGTAATCATGTTTGACTGTATTCATCTATAAGTTTGTGCTATTTCATCGTCAGCAATTTACTCATTGGCTACGAAATAAATAATGTACGTAGCTCATGGTCAGAAAATACCATGAGCTACGTATGCTTATGGTATTTTCTAAATAAACCTCATACACTATTTAAGAGATAAACCCAAACTGTAGATGGCCACAGCACGAATACCTGGGAAGTGTAAGCTGAATTCAGGCAGGAATTCAAAGCTTGCCGTTTACACCTTGTCTAATTAAGGCCGCAGAGTACGTACGTATTGTACATTTACTTCTCCCTCATGGTGCCTCAAAACATCAAAAAAATAGGGTCCGTTCACGGGTTATACGTATACGTACGACGTATACGTACGACCCAAGCCCGTACGTATTTAATTCTTCATCAACAGCCATGATACTCCATTTGGGGCTATGCGCCATAATCTCCATACTTGGCAGGAGTATTGGGGACCGCTGCGCAGTTGTTCAGAAAACGCTACTTGCCCACTTTATGGTTTTTTCCTTTCGTCGCCTCTTACGGCACCCACTAGAAGCTATTAAGGTTAATTAATACCTTGGCTGCGGCAAGTAAAGTCATAAACCTTCATCTGGTGCGGCGGCCGGCGGGTCGAAATGCGTCCCCAACGATATTCCCGCCAATGCTTGGCAGGTCTCTCTCGACCCACCAGGACTAGGGTAGATTAAAAAGTTATAACATTGCGAAAACATGATGTTTAAAATTATTTTGGTACTGTTAGAATAACCTTGAACCCGACTTCTTTAGGTTCGATTCGTCCCGGGATCTACCAAATAAGATATTAACCGATTAGCTAAGTTAAGCAACGTCCGCCACGGTCAGGAGTTGGATGAGTGACCGCTAGTGACATTATCTACTCTGAGCGCTTCCGTGCTTCGGAGGACACGTTTAGCCGTCAATCCCAGTTGTTGTCTTACGATGGCATTCGTTACAAGCAGGACAGCATTTTGCGAATGCCCACCTGGCTAGCGACCACCCTCAATATAATATAATAGAAAATCTATCGCCAAGCACTTAACGGTGTGTTCCGGCAGCAGTCCTTGAGAGTCAGTAATTCTAGATTAGCCTGAACAACATCTTTGACCACATCATCACTTGTCATCAGGTGAGATTGTGGTTAAAGAAAAAAAAAACAATCATGAATAAACAAAAAAAGTGTTATATTTTGAGAGGCCTAGACATGACTTATGACCGATTAGTTCTGAAGCAGAGGTTTGCATTTCAACGGAACCCTTTTTATAATTATTAGTATACCAGATTTACAATCAATGGAATGGATGGTTAAAACATTATCACCCTGGTGTTTATCGCAAAATGCAATAAGGACTAGCAGTAAGCTGTTATAAAAAATATCAATTTTAGTTCCAAGGCCTTTGTCATTCTGGTAGAAGAGTTTAAATTGTTTGATTTGTAATCCTTATACAACCAAAAAGAAAAAAGAACAAAACAAGTGTATGACAACTTTAATGGCTCACCAATTAATGCCGGAAGGACATGTAGGTAATGTAAGAAGGGAGTTGCATAATTCTGTGAAGGTAAGCATCCAACATTTTAAAAGATTAATTTTACCTATCAATTGGTGATATATCGGCGTTAATGTAGGTATTTTTAAATATATGTAAACAAATTTCAAATTGAAAGCGAGCCTTCTTATTTATATGTAGGTAGATATTATTTTGAATGTATCGAAGCAATGATGGCCGATCGGTAATAGTTTCATATGTTATGGACTGCCGTGCTGCAGGCCCATCGATCCGTGGGGATCGAACCATGTCCAACCTCGGGCTTGAGTTTCACCACACGATGGAAGGGTATTTTGCGAATTCTCGCCTGGCCAGCTACCACCCTCATGGAGAAAATCTGTCGTCAAGCACCTAACAGTGTGTTCCAGCCACAGACCTAGGATTTTTTCGTACATCCTAAGCCTATGGTTCCAGCAGCAGTCCTTGAGAGCCAGTAAATTTACAGGCCCACTGTGTGCCTAGTATGTTTACTAGGCACATCGATTGTGTAAAACAGAATCATCAAACATGAGAGCAAGAGTTATACGATTTTTCTAAATCTGCTGACGTGGCTATCAGGATAATCGTGGTTAAAAAAAGTGGCATTAATATAAAATGAGTAATAAATTTGTAGATGTACTCGAAAGCATTCAAATCAAAGGCAATTTAGAGAAAGAGCAAATGACGACAACGCGATGTGTGCTACTAATAGGGCGTTCGGATAGCCTATCGGTGCCAAAAATAACACTCACAAACGCTAAAAGTGATCACACGGGCCGTTCGTTTTGGGACTTCGTGAGCAAAAATATCGTTTTCGCTCACCGTTCGGATAGCTTTGAAAACGCTACAAATGACAGAGAAAAGTGATATTTTTGACCCATGTCTTACCGTGGGATCGTTGTGATCGTTTTTTGACAACTGCTGGTTTGACAGTTGTATTTGGCGCGATTGAAGAGTTTCATAAGTTTTTTATATATGTTACTACCAAAAGCCATTAACAATGAAATAATAATAATATAGGTACCTACTTTTTTGTTAATTTTAGAGATTGATTCCATGTTTCGTACTGTGCAAAATTGTTAAAACATTGTCGGTTGTCAAAGTACGTTTTAAGCCGTTCGGATAGCATGCAGTAACTGGTGGTCAAAAATAGCAAAAGCTTCTATCCGAACGCTAATACACAAATGCCACTTTAGAAAACTGCTACAAACGCAATCGAGCCAAAACGAACGCACCTTCAGTGTGCATATCGCCGCGAAACCTGTGGCCGCGACACACATCGGTAACTGATTTAGACAGTCAGTGACAACTCTGATTGATTAGTCTGATAACCTAATTAGTGTGCCTTATTCTCTGAATGCATTTATATTTGGCTACATTCAGTATTTTTCATTTTGTGCACTGAATACAACAGGTGTAAATGGGCTTTCAAGAGTTTCAAGCACAATATAGCACAAACTTGATAGCCATAGTGAAAAGTAACATACCGGAAATTATAGCACAAATCTATAGCTATTTCCTCTCAGTAAATGACAGACTTACGAGTATATTATCTGTGGGACCTTGTATAGATAATATAAATGATTGCATAAACCTTATAAATATGAAACATACTAAACTCAAACTGAGTGCATGAATGGGCAGCTTTTCACAATCTTAATCATATCATTTTACTGACGAAAAACAACTGCGGAGCATTAGAAATTTTCCAAAGTTATTGAAATATATTTCACTAACAATTCTTTTTGCTTCTTTTTTAGTTCCTTTAAGTTTTTGGTTGAAATTGTAATACATGGCAAAATAGGTGCCTGGACTGTCAGAAAAATTTGTATGTATGTGCCATGGATCTATGAAATTATGTCCATGCTATGTGCACTGATATATATATATGTATATTTTACTATACTCTGGTTTTTAATTCAAGATCAAAAATGTAAACAAAGAAAAGTCAGTGTCAAATTGACGGGTCAGGGGTATTTAGTATTTTTTCTTCAAAAATGGTCTTACTTAATCTGTAGCGGGTCACTCTGCTGCGGTAAGTTTCGCATATTTTCATTACATTGAAATAATTCCTCACCTATATAATATGCAATATATATTTACCTTACTCGCCTGTTACGACACCCACGGGAAGATACGGGGGTGACATTGCAACCCGGCATCTCATGAGTCCAACTCAAAAATATTGGAAGGTGGGAAGCAGCGCCTTCTAGAGAACTGACATTTTTTACTGCGATCCTCAAGACGCCTGCCAAGCGTGGGGATTATCAGGCAAATCCCCCAATGGAACCATGTTCATCAGTGGACGTTTCGGATTTGATTGTGTGACTTGTGCATTATGTAAGTACAAAAGTATTAATGACCTTTTGTTTTTATTAGTGAAGTGAACTCATCGCTACCCTCATTTTCACTGACAGTCCTTCTGACTGAAACTGTCGATATCCCCAACATGCCAGTGGTTTTCTTAGCACACTCCAATAAAGACCAATGCTCATACTTCAGCCACGCAAAAAATGTGTGTTTATAGCTGAAAAGCTGATAGTGATGAAACCATCAGCTTTTCAGAAGCACTTTAAGATGTGCGAGGACGTTACTTAACTAGAGATACAATGTCTTTCGTTGTTGAAGAGCCCGGTTTGAGCTCTGGTTTGGAGGCTCCAGCCATATTTCGAAAATAAACAAAAACTAAACACATCTCTCTATTAATAACTGATGAACCGATTAGACAAAAAGTTAGTTACACGACATTTCATTAAATTGAAAAGTTTACTTCTAGATCGACTTAAACATCACATTGAAGCTTCTCTCCGTCTTTAAAAAACATAGATAGTAACGAAGACACACACACTCTCAAACACTCACACATTCTTTCATTACATCATGCACGGATTCATTTACATATTCGTAATAATCTCTATTTTCTACCGACTTCAAAAAAGGAGGAGGTACTCAATTCGTCTGTTTTTTTTTTTTTTTATTTTTATTTATTTTTGTTACCTCATATCTTCTGACTGGGTGAACTGATTTTAATAATTCTTTTTTTATTTGATAGCTGATGCTTGCCGTGTGGTCCCATTTAAATTTCATCAAAATCGATTTAGCCGTTTTTGAGTTACACTCCAAAAACTGAAAAAGTGTTTTCCTGTCCTGATATTATAGTCAATGTTTGTTACCTTAGAACTTTTGACTGGGGGAACCGATTTTGATAACCTTGTTTTTATTTAAAAGCTGATGCTTGCCGTGTAGTCCCATTTAAATTTCATCAAAATCGGACAAGCCGTTTTAGAGTTTCTGTTATATGTTACTATATCTGGTGGTAAGTTAAACATAAGCCCATAAGTAGCAAGGGTCACTAAAAAGGGCGAAATAAAAAATTTTACCAAAAAAATAGAACCGACTTCAACACTCAAATGTGTGAAATAACTTGTCGAAGTCGGTACCATGCGCACAATATTGTGATGATAGGTACTTTTGAACCGTCATGGTACCGACTTCAACAAGTTATTTCACACATTTGAGTGTTGAAGTCGGTTCTATTTTTTTGGTAAAATTTTTTTTTTAATACAACACTTTCTGTATATATAATTAGCGTATTTATACGTATTCTAGTTCGACGAACACCTGTTCGAGCACAGGGGATTACTGAAAAACAGAGTATATGCACATGTGTAATATGTGTACGGACTTTATGCTGAGTCTTTCTCCCTATGTCCACATTATTTATTTATATCGAATCATTTTTTCTATTCCGTCTTAGAAATATATTTAAGTTGTTTATTCACTTCTTGTGTATTGGTTGCCATTGTAATTTCATTCTATATATTTTTTTGTGCGACAATAAACGAATCGTGATTTGATTTGACAAAAAGAATAACAAATGACAACGAAATTCAACAAAACTAATCGGCATGAAACACATTCAAATTACTGAATTTTTTTCTCTCGTAAATTTGTTAAGAATTATAATAATTCTGAATAAGCAAAACGGTGTCACCTGGAAAATGTAGACGATCCCGCCAGTGTGGCAATTAAAAACAAAAATATCTTACACTATTTTTTTTCATGCTCAAATATATACATACGTAAATAATTTTTTTGTCTTTTATTAGTTAATACTAAAAGAAAACAATTACAGCATAAAATATTTTTTGATTTTAAATGCTTCACCTATTCCAAAATTAGTATAATTACTAAGTAGTTGTCATTTTTTACACTGTTAACCCCTTTGTTTACATTTTTGATCTCGAATTAAAAACCAGAGTATAAGAACGTAATAAATACAATTCAACGGTTTTCCTTACGCTGCGCTGTTTTAGATTATTCTGGACTTACATTTAATATGGGATCGGACATGACGGGTGATTTCTAAAACAATCATATTATTAGCTTTTATTTGTATTTAGGAGAAATTCTGTAAATAAATTAAACCAAAAAAATATCATTACACCACATACGCACAAGACTACTCAAGCAGTGTGTATGTCTCCAACTTACTCAATTGAAATTTCTCAATTCTGATTATGCCTTACATTTTTATATCATTAGATCATATTTAGTGCACATATGAATGCCAACTCAAAATTTAGGTGCCAAATAAACTTAGATGCTTTTTGTGATTATTAATGTGTTAGCTGACATTACTGTCTCCAGCTGTTACATGCTGTATACACGAAATGGCAAAAAATTCGATTATATACTATAGCCAGGGATTTAATGCAAAATATATGGTGCACAAAAAAATTTAAACGTACGACTTGAAAGCTGTAGTAGTAATGACCCGATTACAACGTGTAAGCTGGAGACCACATATCTATATCAGCTGCTCACTTGTATCTTCTGAATAAATTGACCTACGACTTCGTTTAATTTGTCAAAAGAGTTTAGTTTGTGCCATGGGCATTAAAATTCTCTAGTCTCTGGCTATTAAGGTTTTGGAGCTACAAGCTCAAATCAACGTGTAAGCTGGAGATCCATGTTCCCAGCTAGCACATGATGTACAGCTGAAACGGAAAAGGGTAGATTACTATTTAATAGCTTAAAATGTTGGGTAGAATTTGTGTCGTCGGCACCTAAAGTTTCAAAACAATGGGTCTCTCAGTTTTTGCGCAATACTTAAGCACAAACTAACATTTCGTCCCGCCAAAATATTTAAATATTTGGGCAAGACATTTCTGAACGTGGCCTTGTCGTCCCGATAGCCGGGTAATTCGCCAAAAAAAAAATTTTTTGCCTAATTTCCTTGGCATTGTTTTTTTTGCTAATTACTTATCAGTTAGGTTGTTGATTATATAAATGAATAAAAGCAGTATTCATTTCTATAAAAGGGGTATCACAAAACATTCCTGAAAAAAAGTTATAAGGTCATCAAGTTTTAAACAGTCAAGGAAATTAGTAAGGTCCCAAGGAAATTAGAAAACTATTGCAAGGACGAAGGAAGTACAATAATACTGATTTCCGTGGCAACCTATAAATCAGTATTATGTATTATGTTATACACTATTTATTTTCCTTCAGGAAATGTTAATTTTAAAACAAAATATTTACGTAATTAAATTTTTATTTATATATTTAAAAACTACTCATAACTGATAAATTATCATGTTTTAAACATTTTATAAATTGTCATAATCGTACCTACGAACTGATAATTGTAAATATTAGCTCATGTTTTGGAGAGAAAGATTATTAATATAATTAAAATAATAATAAAGCGCAAATTATAATATAAATTTTATATGTTATTTATAACTGATATTGCCTCCCCAGGCTCTGCTTACAGCTTCTAGTCGATTTGGCATACTGAACAGGAGGTTTAGGAGCCGATGTTGGGAAATATTCTCCCATTCTTCTATAAGGGCCTGTTTTAGTACCTTGAGGGTGGTAGGTGGTGGTCTGCAGCTTTTGACTAGCTTCTATAGCTCATCCCAGGCGTATTCAATCAGGTTGAGATCAAGACTTCTTGATGGCCAAGCCATCACGCTGATACCAACCTCCTGGATATACTCTTGCACGACCTGAGCCATGTGTGGCCTTACATTCATCAGCAACGATCCATCACCCATATTTACTAAATACGGCACTGCACACTTAATTGAGAATCTCCTAGGCGTATCTTTCCCCAGTAAGAGTGGAATTTTCTATGGTCACTAACTCTGTGCGACCTTCTTAAGATATGCCAGCCCATACATGTACACTGCCTCCACCGTACTGGACTCTTTCTGAGAAGTAGGCTTGAAGGTATCACTTATCAGGTCACCTGTAGACACTTGGCCTTTTATCAGAAGTGCAAAGTGAGAATCATCTGTAAACAAAATTCTTGACCATTCTTGTTTATCCCACTGTATGTTTTCGTGTATCGCATTCTCGCTACTCGATGCTCCCTCTCGAATTTGGGACCACTCGCTGGTCTTCGGGGTTTCAGGTTTGCTGGTCCAGTCTGCTTCTGAATGAGCTGTTACTAATGTAGTCCCTTCGGGTCTGAAGAGTCTGGACTTCAACTGCATTTAGTTGGCGATTTCGCAACACAGTGTAAACAATATACCGGTCTTCTCGGGCACTAGTACACCTGGGTCTGCCATTACCAAATGGTTTCCAGTCTCTTCGTACCTTCGCTTTACCTTCTGGACCGTTCGTAACGTCACACCCACCATTCTTGCACTATAGTTAAGTAATCCTATCACATTCTTCAGGTGGAAGAGGCATGATAAATAAGTTTATGTGCTGATTGTCTAACTTAGCTTTTGTAACAAGACATATCAATCAAGATTTATTTTTTTAAAACAAAAATAGAAACAAGAAATGAAGAGTAAAATCGTTTTTCGAAAAGGATTATATTTGATTTGAAAGGTTTTTCAGCCGTTTCTTAAAAGAAGGTTACCAGTCGGTGAATGAAGTTTTTATGTACAAAATTAAACTTTTGTCTAGACCTTTTTGGTTCAAAAGTATATCTTGTGTACTTAAAAAGTTATTGCAAGTTTAAAAGTGTTGTACTTATATTTACAGGCCAGTGTAGCAGATCACTCTTCATTTTACTAATATTTTTTTCGAATTTTTCAGCTCTTGTGTTTTTTTTGTTTTCCCCATGTTGAGTTTTCTACGTAAGAGAAAAATTAACGAATTTTTTTTTTGATCATCTATCAATATAGTAATGTCCTTAAATATATTAGTTAAATGTTGTGAAACACGTTAAATCTATCTTTATTTACAAAGAAATATATATATTTAATATATTTTATTTAAGTAAAACTTAAAAAAAATATTAAATCTGGTATAAACATAATTCTCTTCACCACTGGTAAGACAATTAAATAAAGCGTAATTTTTATAATTTCCTTGGTAAAACATAATTTCCATGTCAAATCATGAGCCAAGGAAAACATGGAAATTAGAACCAAGCAAATTAGATTTAAGTCATTCAAAAATCGTAGATCTAAAACCATTTACTTATAATATTCATGTGTCAAATTGAGACTACCTGTGCCACAAACATTACCGTTAATTTAAACTATTAGTTAGAAGTCCATCAAACTGTTGACAAATAACGACCATGGAAATTGTAAAATCTATAAACCAAAAGCCAAGGAGGGGTGTACTTATGTGAATGGTGCGAAACTAAACAACGGTGTGCACATCTTTCTCCGATGGGTTTCTCGCGGCAAAATGGTCGAGAGAAACGGTGTAACTCAACTTGTTTCAAACGTTTGTGTTTCGATATTACAACTGTTGAAATAACTAACCAAGGAAATTATATTTTACTCGCGGACACGGATGAAACTGAATGTAACTTTAAAACCATATCTTTTTTAATACACTAACCACTTTTTTTGGTGTAGTGGGGCTTATTATACATTATGATAAAATTTATATAATGTTACGAATACAACTGTATGCAATATGGGTGATAATATAAAATAAAATACAAAACGGACATGACAAGGAAATTAGGATTTTAACATTTCGTTATTATTTTTTTATATATTTCATATGGATATTAATTTTTGATTAGCAAAAACAGGTGTATATATGGATACATTATTTGAATAAAAATAAATATTGACTGTAAACATCAATAATATAATTTTTGTCCATTCGGACATCAAAAAGTCATGATTTTGGCTAATCACCCAGCCAACATAGGCTAGGAGCATATAGGTTTGAATGCAATCTGACAAATATATTGTTCTATGGACGCTTTCGGGATTACGTAGATATTGAAGTCGTCACTGTCAAGTGGTCGTTTTAAAACGTAACTGGTTTCGAAAACTATCTATTGGTGCAATAGCGGCTTTTCATTTTTCATTTTGAAACGAAACTATTTAGTTATTTGTATTAGGGTTCTGAAAATCCGACGTGTTTAATAACGATATAGGTATTACGCGAAAGTACACGTTTGTAGCTAGTGTGCGCCTATTTCATTTGGCTGCATAGGTTTAAAAAGCTACTATCTATTTCGGATACATGCCCAAAACTGGGGGCCAACTCTCACCTCATATAGTAGTAATAACTTAGTCTTAATGCTAAATTGTATACCTCCACGTCAATTAAACAAGCTTACAAACGGTAATGGAAACGCTCGTCGTTTTGATGAAGTCACAACAAATTAATGTGTAAATTAATTACGTGTAATGTTTTTAGTTCTAATATTCTTTAAAATAAATGCAGCAAAATTATTTCATGCGTGAAACTATAAAAAGTTATAAACAGCTGTTGTGAGGTATACAATAAAATGGCGTTAAACTTTGGTAAAACCGTTTCATAACATCGTAGTCAGGAGCAATGTGAGCGGGATAACGCTATATTATAAACATCTTTTATCTCTCTATTTATACACATCCGTGATACATATTTCATTCGTTCTTTAAGTTGCATCAAACCAATATTGCTTGACGCGATTGTGGGTCGGTGATATTTTGTGTCTGCAAATTATTATTTTAGTATGAAACAAAACGCCTTTTTTATGCTGATTTCGTAAAAGGTAAGAATTAGCCCCCTCAGTATCATTTCAAGCCCTTCAGTTTGGTAGCATTATAGTGAAGAACGAACAGGTTTATTTAGTCTGTGGTAAAATTACTGAATGGAAATCCTAGGCGCTGTAGCTATTTTCTAGATCTTAAATTTCCATGCAGTAAATGAAAGCCAAAGATTACATTCTGTGGAACCTTGCATAGATAATATAAATGATAGAGTGAACCCTGTAAAACTGAGTGCGTGAATGGGTGGCTTTGCATGGTCTTAATTATTTGATTTTTACGGACGAAATATAGCTGTGGACCGTAGAAACATACCAAAGTTATTGAAAAAACATTATTTTATTAACAATTTCCTTTTGCTTCAGTCTATCTGAACATTATGTGTTAAAAATGTCACAAAATGTACCAAATAAATACTAAATGAACTGAACATTCTAAAAAGTGGCAACATGGATGTGCGGACTGTCAGAAAAATGTGAATGTGTGTGTGTATTTCTTTGAAAGTGTTAAGGTTTTTGTCTATGTATGCTACTGAGTGAGCAATGTGTTATCTATTTCCATACAGGGGTGCGTTCCGAGGCTCAGAGTGAAGTTGTTTGGTTGTTTAGTTGTTTTGCAACTTACCCTGAGGTATGGAACGACCGGTTGTTTTATAACCTCAAACAAATTGTGACATTGACAGATTTACATCATTATCGTAATAATAATAGCTATTTAACACTATCACAAATTCGTTTTCCATTTTTATTTAAGTTTTATATTTTGAGATATGATATTAGTATTCATATTTTTTGAGATTTATGGGTGAGCGCATCAGATAGAATACGATATAAACGTCAAAGTAATTTCATGTCACGCGTTTTATGGTTAAAAAGTTGCAACCTTCAAAGGTTTGGAACGGTCCAGTTGTGACAACCGAACGCTCTACTCGAAGGTTGTGAACGACGTTAGAGTGAAAAGTTGCACTCCGAGTGCGCTCTACCCGAGGTTCGGAACGCAACCCAGTACCAGTATAAAATAACCTTTGTTACCGTTCGCCTTTCTAGATTTTCGGGATACCAATGTCCAACTGATTATTTTATGGTGGGCTTTTACATTCTTACGAAGATATACGTTCTGTGATACGGAAGTAAGAGTGGTTCTTATTCTTTACTGATTTTGTATAAAAAATATATAACAATGTGGCGTTTTTAAAATGATTAGGTATACATGATTGGAATTTTGAAAATTAGTAGATATATATTATAGTATATTAGATTAGTAGTTTTCATTTTATAGGCACATAGTGCACCTTAGGTGTACATTGCGTTAAAGGCACCTTAGGTGTACATTGCGTTGAAATCTACAGCGTATTACCCACCAAAATTTGCGTCTCCGCTAGAGTTGTACGACCAAGCGATAATAATTGACACGCTTTATACGTATTTATTACACCCACCAGCGAAAGACTGAAATTTCTTCAAAATTACAATAGATTTACTTTACTTTTTTATTATTACTTTATAAACATATTATAATAATGGTAGCTGGCCTGACAAAAGATTTTTGCCATATAAATTATTTCTAGCGGATATTTTGGTAGTCACATAGAAATAATTAACTCAGTGTAGGTAAGTGTGAAGAGATGTGGTGTATGAGTGAAAGAGGAATAAAGCGGTACGAACGATGACGGCATATAAAAACAACAAAACACCAAACATATTACATTTCTTGAATTGATTGTCCTTTTATTATCTTACCTAATACATTTTAAACTTCATTTTTTAGTCTACATTGGTATTTTCAATTTTACTGAAAATATATATTACTTCTTTCATTTACATATACTAGCATATTTGATGACCCTTTTTTTTTTTTTTTTTTAACGTGTGAAAAATGCATTTACGCATTCCCGTCCACCCCGGGGAAGGTGGCCGGGATATGTCGGGCTCGACACCAACTACTCCCACAGCAGCAAGTGCCCCTACCGACTAAATAACACACGGTGTTCCATCTCTACCGCTTCTCGGCGGGATCGCAGGGTCGCTTTAGCACTCAACCACGAACCCGCCACGGTTGTCCGTTGCCGGACCCCTCCTGGGGTGCTACCCCTCACGACGCACCAGAACACATGGCACGTCGCTACCACCCGGGGACCAAGCCCGCTAATGGGCGTCAGACGATCCCGCTTCCGACGCCCTAGGTCCCCCTGCGACGGGTCAGATGAGTAGCCCCGTCGCCTGCTACTTCGGCCGCAGAGGATAGGGAGAGCGGCGCCTCGCTATACCAACACTCCTCCTCCCCTGCGGCCCCTCCGCGTCCGCCATCAAACGGTGGCGGCCCCGCCGTGGCCACGGAAGGTAGGGAGAGCGGCGCACCGTGATACCGGCACTCCTCTCCCGCCGTGGCCCCTCACCGTCAGCTGTGGTGTCGCCCATACAACACCACAGCCCGCCTCAGATGCGGTGCTGCCCATACAGCACCGCAGCTACCCGTTGCCGCTCCAGTCTGGACTTAGAGGCAAAGCCCAGTGGAGCGGCCCCTCTGGGACCGGCCGACTGCCCAAGCCAGCACGGCCCCTGGTTCCTCTTCGCTTCACCGTGGGTGACGAAGCCACGGCTACTAAGCCCCACCGCCACGACAAGGCGGGAACCCTTCGGGGGGGT
The DNA here is from genome assembly GCA_963890685.1 of Plagodis pulveraria. NCBI lineage: Eukaryota > Metazoa > Arthropoda > Insecta > Lepidoptera > Geometridae > Plagodis > Plagodis pulveraria. The sequence continues at coordinate 9,403,400 of OY982949.1, read as the reverse complement.
ATTTGATGACCCTCACCGAACTCGACATTATAATCCATTTTGGATATTCGTCGACATTTGTGGCCGTACAGATAGTGACATTTTTAGGAAAATAACTTTATAGTCCCTAAACTTTAGTAAGTGAGAGAAAGCTTATTGTGTGAGAAGTACAGGAGTCCGGCCTACTCTGTGCTGTTAACGGGGTGAAAACAGACCGATATAGGCCTGGCGGGAATAACTGATCGAGTAACTCACCAAATATCGACGGACGAGAGTAGAAAATTACTAAAGTATTATATATTATTATTAAGGTATAGCGATTAAAAATAGGGGTTGGTGGTGGAAGGGTGAAAATTTAATGTTGAATGTGTTTTGAATGCAAAATTGTAGATAACTTAAAATAATTTATTTATGTCCGAAAGATAAAAATAAAATTTCTCAGACCTACTGAATATAAACACCATAGGAATTGGTCAACCCGTTCGGAGGAATTTTGTTACAAACATTTTGGCTCGAGAATTTCATATCTACATCTACACTACTAATATTATAAAAGCGACAATTTTGTATTTTTGTATGCAACGAATAAACTTCAAAACTACTGGACCAATTTCGATGATTTGGTATGGAAATAGTATGAGACCTGGAGAAGGATAATTTGAATCTAAAAACGCAAAAAAAGATTAATGGCTTTGCGCGACAAGGGCAACAAGGTTCTGCATTGCATTTGACTGCATTAATAACAACAAAGATCCGAATTTCACGTTTTTCTCACTTCCTATGGACATCGAAAGGTAAGGAAATGTACTCATACTTATAGGTTTCTAATGTTAACTAATTTGTTACTATTGTGATAAGAGATGATGTGGTAGAAAATATGGATCAGGCTTAACCATTTAAGGACACTGCCTCTGAAGTACAGCTGCTGAAACACCGTTAATGTGTAAATTCACTTTATGTAGGCATACATAAAGTACACATAGTGTTCAAAGGTTGGCCTATCCGCTATAGATAACAAAAAAGTCAATCCAGATGAAATAAGCTTGTACCTAAATAGATCGAACAATGAACCAGAGAATAAGCCGCAGGATCTTCTTCTTCGCATGCTGAGTATACCTGAATATCCCATAATGTTTTGGATTGTCACTTTTGTGCCTACCTCTTGCTCTGGTACTACTTACGTTTGCAATTGACCGAGAATCAGTGCACCGAGGAGTGCCACGGGCTTACCGTGACCGTGGGTGATTGGGTTTATTCATCTTGCCATAATATATACAGGAGCTGGACGTGGAAAGCAGACTGAGACACATCAACTACCTATAATAAAGACGAAGCAAAACCTAGGAATTAGTAGCCAATAGCAAGACGGATCCAGGTATGATAAATACTGTAAATCGCGAAGTTAAAACCTATATATGTATATTTCATAATAAAATAGAAAGTTATTGAAAGTTTCGCGATAACGGTTAGAGATTATTCTTACGCTGCGCCGTTTTGTATTTTATTGCACTGATATATGATAAGGGATCGGGCAGGACAGGCAATTTCTAAAACAATCAATTTATTAGCTTTTATATGTACAGTCTTTAAGATAATTTCATGAAATAAAAAAATATATCCAAACCACACAGCATAGGAACACAGACCACAGACTCAAAGATCCCACATACTAAACTGTGATGATGGCAGCAATTCTGTTGATCGCTCACTAACTATACTGACTATTTAAAAGTTCTAATATTAGTTTTAGGATTTCTAAAAGTCATTCTGCCGTTACCTCGAACTAAATTTAAAACAGCAAATTATCAATACTAAATTTAATTCACTTTCCCGCTACTCTACGCTAGATGGCGCAAGATCCAAGTTATTTTGTAAAAATTGTTAGTCTTTGATACCTGCTCGTTACCTATGGAACTTTGTTTATATTCGAAACTATCGAAACCTGTGATAAAGCCCAAAAATAATGATTTTGCCACGATGCATAGCAGAGCAGCTTCAACAGGTAGCTTCGCAATCTCGAAAGCCTAGGTTCAGTAACAGGATCTACTGGTGATTTCATAAAATAAATATCAAATCACATAGCTGTCAGAACTCTATCTAATAAAAGTAGGTATTTCAACACATCTGCCACCTCTCTGGGTATAACAGGTGTGCAAAGATTTTATAAATCCAAGTTTGCCAACAAGCTTTCATGTTTTGGAATTACCGAAAAATACAGTCCTTTCCGGAGAACTCACAAGTCTAGCAACCACATAGCTGCATGCTCCATTGTTTATCCGACTAAGAAATCCGTGATTATGATAAAATCCGCAAAAATATATCAATTGAAGAACATTACAGCTTAATTCAACACCAATTTACATGTTGATGAATTTTAGGTTAAATTATCTATGATTCCACCTAATCTGATTTAATTATGGTACAACAGAATAGCATATATGCAATTTTTTCTAAGTTTAGTAACTTTAATAATTTTAGAGTGAGTTAACTAAATTATGGCGCCAACAGAATAAGGAATGTTCATTTGACAAGTCAAAATCGAATTTAAAAAAAATTATTTTGTTTTTTTGCCAACAGAATTGCGACCAATAGCGTAACATAGGTAATAAATCGCAAAGCGTCCCACTCAAGGTAACGAGCATGCCCAATACTGAGTATAAAATCAAGCTCTTATTAATTAGTGGGCTGGAGCATTTGAACTGCCTGTAAGTCTGTAATGACTTATAGGTTATCTAAATGCTTTTATTTTAGTAGCTGTACTGTTGTATATAGTTCGTAGTTTTTTGGTAAAAAAGCTCCTCTTAATGGTAACACTACACTAAAGAAAGAACAGGTTTGTAATTTGTATAGTCTGTGCTAAAATTACTGCGGGGAAATAGCTGTGGCCTGAAAGTATACATATTCTGTGAATCAGTGGCGATCATCAAAATCAAACCTAATTCTTTTCAAACATCTAATTTAAATTGAATGTGATAGTAATCTAAAGATGTCTGCTAAAATACAAGAAGCTCAGGAGCATTGCAGAGCTGCAGAAAAACAGTGAGTAACTAGAAATTTCTCGTAAATGCTACTTGATTTTCTTAGACGATCTTCGAGATAAAAATCATCTTCCACATCCTGTTAGTTTTATTCTACCTTATATATGATTAAATACTGATGCGTTTGGCTGTAGACGTGATACCTTTTACCAGAAAAGAATTTCTATTTAAGACGCCTTTGTTGTTCACAACCCAAGAATCCAAAGTTTCGTAACCACCCATTGATTAGAGATTAGTGAAAAAATATCCAAATGAGCAGAATGCCATATCCTTGTTAGCATCAGTTGGGTGTTGAGTATGCTATATGCACAACAGGATTCATCACCATCCTAATGTTCATATTACCCAATCTATAGTATTCATAAGTTGAATGGTTATAGAATGATTGATAATTCACTTTTGCCACTGTTTTCTTCTAATTTACTCGTCATTATAATGGCTTTGTCTACAAATAATGTACTGAAGCTCTGCTAGTATTGTTAGTAAAATCTACAAAGTTATCCAATGTTTTATAATTATAGTCGCAGGTTTCCTGTATTTTTATTACTTGGCATGGTTATAACCACAATACCTTGACTAATCTCTCTTGTTGTCTAATCTCATTTAGAAAAACTGATATTAAACTGATAAGAAACATGTAATAGTATGACATTACAGTATTTATATCCATTACACATGTTAAACCAGTCAATTGCTTAGACCAACAAAAAAAAAGGTTGTTAGGACAATTATACTGTAACCTTGTTTTAGAAGTTTAGAAGTAAGAAAGACTAGGCTCTACATATTATATTGAAAGATATTGAAAATGGGTGACATACCGAGTTAGGGATTAACCTCTAAACATTACCAAATGCGAATTCCCACAATGACGTCAAATTCAATTCATTACTGATCTTTAGCGGTGTTGCAGTATATTGGTAGATGCTGATCACATTAAAGTTGATTGTCTATACATTACTTTCATAATATTTTATTAAAGTAGCGACATCTCTATTATTTCTAATTGTGAGAATACAAAATGGTACCTAGATGATACCTAATCTCTGTGATAATGTTGACACAGGAACTTCAAATAATGGTTATTTATGTATCAAACTGGGTAAACTTTAATTACACGACTCATCATTATTGATGTTATATTACTTGCCATACTGTCTCACTGACTATATAGCAATATTGGATGCGACTAATAATGTTATATAAAGCATTTAACAAATAATTATTTTTTTATTTTGTGTATTAAGCCACTTAACGATTGGTTTGGTGGGGTAGCATTTCAAGATTGTTATATTCTCACTATACTTTTTTGAGATTTTCTTTTAGGTGACATATTTCATAGATGCTCAATATTCACCACTCTGCAGAATGTGGGGCAAGCAATTTATTCTGCACATAATCTGTACTAAGACATGGATTACAGAGCCCTTCCTGTCCTGCTTTTGCCCCACCCAACTAGAAAGCACTCATTGTTTATAAGGGCTTGGTACAGAACCTCTATAAATTTATCTCAGAACTACACCACACAGATGCAATCATAAAGTGGCCTTACTAATAATTAAGTTAACAAGTCATATTTTGCTGATGCGATATTATTTTTGCTATGCTTTTTACTATCATAATTGAATTGCAGTAGAGCGATTTGCGATTTTTGTTACACTGCGTTGAGCCATGAGCAACATTTCTTTAAAGCAATCATTACATTGTATCAACACATTATTATCATGTTTAATTTTGAAGTATAATAAAAGAAAATTCATCTAATATTTACTTATTAATTAATATTCAGGTTTCATTTCAATATTAATTACCAGATATGTGCACACATATGTATAGTCATTGCCCTTGTGCTATCATTGCTTCAAGACATTTTTAGATTTATCCTACTTTTGAGATTTACATTATAATGGTTACAGTGATAATTATTATCTTTAAAAGGTCAACACATTCATAAACAGTAGTGGGTATACTACTAACAAAATCATTCTCCAGGAAAGTTAGTGCCAGGAAGGCGAACAGTCATAAAAATTATATCCCTCACCATCACCATCATCGCTTTTCGTAATATAAATTATGAAAAGCGATGATGGTGAAAGTATTCTATCTGCTAATCCAGATCCATATCTTTAAAAACTCCAAGTTTCATACAAGTTGATTCAACAGTTTAAGCGAGAATGTGTAAGGCATAGACCAGACAGAATGGACGTAAGGCGCCGACGACGACGTGGCGCAGTAACGGCGTCTTATAAACGAACTTTCATACAAAATGTTAGGATTTTCATTATCAGGATAGTAGTTGCCTTAAATCAAATTTATTATACCTAGGTACATATAAAATCAGTCTTCATTACATCTTCAAGTAGTTGAAATTCATTGTTCCATTCTGGTCACTTTACAATAGTTCCCAATTATTTGTCATTTTACCAGTTTTATGTGGATGTCTCTTATTTTCTTTCTTCTTTTATTATTAAATAATAATTGACTTCAAAATTACATTATAAAGTTTAAACATTGGGTAGTCACGCCATTTTGCTAGATTGCCTTTCTGAAATGAAGCTTGAAAATGTACTAGATTGTGCGCTGGGTACTAATATCTATTCTTTTTGAGTAACAGACAATGCGCTAGGTCTAGTACCGAAATAACTAATTGGCAACACTGATATAACGGGCGGTGCATACTACGCAACTCAGTCGCGATGTGCTTCTTGGCTGCTCTTTTTGTTCTTGGTCACCATATGAGGCAGATATATATTAGGATAGGCCGTATTATGACTGTACTTAAACCATTTTTTTTATCTGCTAGCCCCTTTAGCACTGCTTAGAAATGTTGGATCAACTTTTACCGCATCTAACAAAGGGAGAGTTTTGAGAAACAGTTCGGTTTAATACCTGCAGCTGAATTCCGCCACACGTCTTTACGAAGGAGCATATTGGTTCATCAATTTCATATCTTCACCTGGGACTCCACAACCTTGTTTATCTTACATCTGAAGTATTTCCGAACTAACTTAGGAACCTTCACACAAAAGAGCATATTACCTCCTCAAAGACTGGCAATACATTCTTGATACCTCTGGTCCTGCGGATGTCTGTGGGTGAAGGTTCAGTATCGTATTTTTGCTCCAATATTCCGGTGTTTCGCTATTATAGAAAACCGTATCCAGGCTCTATATAAAAGCTCCTCTTTGGAATCTGGGTTCGCTGACCTCTGCCTGGTAAATGGTAATCGGCTAGCCCCTGTTACGTGCAACCAAAATATTCCTGGTGAAACGTGTGTGTTTAGATTCTTCTGCGATGTGACGATATATTATATTGGTATTGAAATGACTACTAAGCAAATAGATAAAGTAGGCAAATCGACTAAACAGCAGTATGTCAAACATCTAAATGGCAACTAGCCCAAGCAGCATTACCCCAAAGACATGAAATTGTGTAATGAGCAGTAGGCGCAAACCATTTACGCCACAAACCATAAAGAAAACTAAAACACCATGCATAATGTTTAAATATGTAACATTATTTTCTTTTTGTCTAGTCTGAAGACCACACTTTTGAGATGGAAGCCAGACTACGATTCAGCAGCTGACGAGTACAACCAAGCTGGTAAGGAATTTATCAATTAAGAATGTTTTTTACGTAATATAGTCGGAAAACAAACTGGTGACCCGTCAGATAGTGAGCTAGTAGTCTCTAGCTTCCGGAGTTAAAATTACTTAATTCTGAACATGCCAATTTTTACAGCGTATTTATCAAAGAAATCGTTTACTACAATATAAGATATATCCATCGATTCAAATAAAAAAAGCAGATAGGGTCCGTTCTAAAATCACGACAAAATAATGATTGCGTTTTCATTCTCCAAATTACACATTAATGTTTTCTGCTATTAACCTTGGTATTATTTTTTACCAATGTTTCTTTAGGTACTAATGTTGGAATTATAGGTGACTAGGTAAAATACTACCTACTCTCTGGATGTTCTGTAATGAAATGTAATACGAGCAATGAATATTTTGAATTTGTTCACGTAAACACGTGCGGCTATATACGGACAACCATACAATGCTGAATGATAACACAAGCATGGTTTAGTTATCCTTTCAATATACTAAACTTTAGTATATTGAAAGGGCTGCTCTTGTATATAAATCCATGTTTTGACTACTATCTTTTTCTTCCAACACCGACCGCTTCCCAATTAACTACAGAAAAAAAGATTTATGGAAATAATTTAATTTATATGTTAACGTAGTTTTGATTTATGCTGCAAATGAGGGATGTAATTTACAATGTGAATAAAATGTTTCGCTGCAGAAATTATCCTATATATATATATATTAAGCTTTTTTAATCGCTATCCTAATTTATACGAGGTACCTAAATAGGGTTATATTTCAAAGGGCAAATGTGTAAAAACGGTTTTATTTGAGGCAAACTTTGTTCTAAGTTTCTCAGCAAGCGATAAGACTGCGACATACTTTAAAAGTAAGTAGGCATACTTCCAAACCTACTCTACTAATTTCGTTTCGTAATGAAGTAATAACGAACATTAAACTTGTATTCTATTATCAAACATGGCAGTACAATGTAGAATATTTCAATACTAAAATTTGTAATTGACCTTCATAAGAGCGTCTTAGACGCCTAAATTGAATAAATGATTTTGACTTTGACAAATAACTTCGGATGGGACTACATTTACTACTTGAACGGACGGTCTGAGTAATCTGTTTGCTTATTTTGTCGTTTTGTTTCGCATTCGTTCTGGGGGCTAATTATCACCTCTTCCAGTAATAATAACATAATCTTACTGCTAAGTTTTATACCTCCACGTCAATTCAGCAAGCTTACAATCGGTAATGGAAGCGCTGAGCGTTTTGATGACCTCAAAAAAAATTGTTCACTGTATTCGCGAACTCTGACGATAGATTTAATACAAAGTATGTTCCAACGACAAATCCGTTATGTTGATCCATCTTAAAAAAATTACTTTCTTGCAGCTGGTTTAATTAATGTGTAAATTACGTACAATGTTTTTATTTCTGTTATACTTTAAAATAAATGGAGCTAAATTATTTGATGAGTGAAACTATTAAAAGCTACACACAGTTGTTGTGCAGAAGACAATGAAATGTTGAAAAACTGGTTAACCTTTCTATAACATCGTAGTTCGGAATAGTGCGACCGGGATAACGCTATATTAAGCTTTATTAAGCAATGATGGCCGAGCGGTTATAGCTATGGACTGCCGCACCGCAGTACCCTGGTTCGATCCCCACCGCCGGCTTGAGCTTCACCGTATGGTGGAAGGGCATTTTGCGATTGTCCGCCTGGCTAGCTACCACCCTCAAGTACAAAATCTGTCGCCAAGCACCTAACGGTGTGTTCCGACAGTAGTCCTTGAGAGCCAGTGAAATTACAGGCACATGAGACTTAACAATAATGTCTCAGGTGACGGGCGCAGTACAATTCGTGAATGAAATACATCTGTTATAGGCAGAGGTTAGTCCGCTTAACATCAGGTGGGCCTCGATCTTGTTCCGTCACAATAACATAAAAAAAAAATTACAAACATTTTGTATCTCGCTTGCACATCCGTGATAATGTTTCATTCGTTCTTTATGTAGGATCAAACCAATATTGCTTGACACGATTGTGGGTCGGTGATTATTTCACTCGTTTTTTGTGATGGTTTCGTAAAAGGTAGGTGTTGGCTCCCTGTTATGGATATAACACAATTTTTTTATTAATAAAATACAATGAGTCTTGTGATTAACTATCCGGCGACCTTGTCAAAAAAGAACCTGCCATGCCTTATTCTATGTCTACTAGTCTATCTTGAGCACACCGCTCATCATGGTTTTATTCCAGGAATAGGCTTACATTACATTACTTAGGCTTGAGCTGCTTAGAGTGCGAAGAATTGTACCTATCTGGTCTTATTGACCCCAGGTTCTCTCCCATTGACCCCAGGTTCTCTCCTATTGACCCCAGGTTCTCGTTGACATATACGGCACGGATGATTTCTCAAATCCAATTGTAAATTCATGCTATACTCGTTTCAAAGATTAGATTTCTTCTCACTGGCAAATTGCTTAAATGTTCTAACAGTATAAAAATAGTGTTGCTACTTATATATCATTGATTACCCATAACTCTCATAATAAATTATACTAGGCGGCGAGACGAAGTGTTAAAGGTTATCACAAAGGAAAAGGCCGAAGCTACTCGAAAGCCTCTCATGATAACGACTTGTTTACAGTTTTTTCTTTCCTTTGTTATATACGGTGCTTATTAGTCAGAGACATTGAGAGTCTCCGGGAGCCTCGATACGGCTATTTATATATAATGAAATCAATACTTATCTTAGTAAACAAAGGAAGGATAACTCCGGGCCGAACATGTCTCCAAAGTGCGCACTAATTGAAAACTATGTCTGCGTTATCAATTGTGGGTTTCTTAGCAGCGGGCTTGGTCTCAGATGTAGCCCTTGTTATCATGGTAAGCGTGTGGGTCTTTGGGTTTGATGGTAGGTTATTGGTAGTTGCCAAGATCGTGGTGCTTTGCTCTGTTGTTGTATCGGTACCATAGGAGGGCTTCTTCAACTTACAACTGATGCGGGCGGCCGTGTGGGCTTACGTCATGGGGCGTGGGGAGGTAGGGCCCTGTGGGGTGCCGGGTTAGAATGTCACCTCCCCCTTTCTCTTCCCGTGGGTGTCGTAAGAGGCGACTTTTTTTTTATTTATTTTTTATTTTTATTGTGATGGTACAAGCGCGAGGCCCACCTGATGTTAAGCGGTATCCTCTGCCTATAACAGATGCATGTCATCACAAGTGACGAACTGCACTGCGCCCATCACCTTGAGACATAGTCGTTAAGTCTCATTTTTGCCTGTTATTTCACTGGCTCTCAAGGACTGCTGCCGGAACACACCGTTAGGTGCTTGGCGACAGATTCTCTACTTGAGGGTGGTCGCTAGCCAGGCGGGCATTCGCAAAATGCCCTTCCACCATGCGGTGAAGCTCAAGCTCTGGGCGGGATTCGATCCATGGACCTGCTGCGCGGCAGTCCAATGCCACTGAGCCATCACTGCTTCAAAATCGACTAAGGGAAAATTACCGGATCGTGGGCAGCACCGCCTTCTTAAGTACTGACAACTCTGTTGCGATCCCCAAGACGCCTGCCAAGCGTGGGGTTTATGGCAAATCCCTCCCCCCCAATGGATGAGACCCTGTTTAACAGTGGACATTCCGGTTGATGTGATAACTCGTTTTTTCACTGGCGTGCGGCTCTGGGTCAAGTGCCTTACATTAATTTTCGTACTACACGGCAACAAACTGCTCATTTTAGGACCCTAAGAACTACGTATAAAGGTATTGCAGTTTGGGTTTTTGGCTATTGATGGGACTATGCAATGGGACCACGAGGGAATAATATTCTTAGTGGGCCCATTACTTGTGGGATTACAAGGAAGTATTTTTTTTGTTCCTTGTGGTTAATTTACGTGATGAATATGAGCTATGAAACCACGAGGATAATTTCAGAGCCACGAGGATAAGATTCAGTAAGAAACATAAACTATGTTACAAAATCACAAATATATGATAGGAAAAATTTAAGTCATGTGCGGGATTCGAACCCGCGTCTATCCACCCCTTGAGCCGGGGTATGCTCTAACCAATTGAGCTAACATAACGTGACGTCAAAACTCAAATCTTTCCTATCGTTCTTTAACCATCGTATTGGTATGGAGAGTTATGTTGCTTATGCGTATGTATGCTGTATACCATAAAATAAAGAATATTTATTCTCTCAAGATTGCAAATCCTTAGCGAGAAAACAATTAATTAAAAAAGTACACAAAGAAAGTTTTCGTTATTGATTTAATTTGGTCACACGGCGCGGAGTATTTAATTATACCATACACTTTGATAGATAAAAAAATCCAAAGCTTATTCCTCGTAATCCTATCAATTGATGGTTCCTTTTAAGGATCGGATTACTTCGTGGTTCCATTAATGGGACCACTAAGAATGAGATTTTCTGCACTGAGAAAAATGTAAAGTCAAAAGCGCCCTAATGACGGCCAATTTATATGGTATAAGGCAAAAAACCGACCAAACGTAAATACGTACAAAAACGCCTTCCAACTAGAAGGCGTTAAACGAGGTCAGTGAAGGCGAATGTTTCTTTTCGTCTTCATTTAAGGTATGTTTTGTGATTTTTATTAAATATTGACTATTCGATGAGGCTGATTAAGTCGTACGTTATAGTGATAATCACTGTATATAAACCGCCGTAAAAGTAAGGTATATTTTATGGTCAATACTGCAATTATTATCGTAAAACAAGTTCAATTCTTAAAATACTTAACGGAAGGCGTTTTTGACGGTTGTGTTTATTATAAAACATGATACATTTTTATTGATTGGTGAAAATCATCTTTGTGAATTCATCTGACGTTATTCAAGACGACCAATTCAATGGTAAAAGGTAAAATTTGATTTAAGCTTTAAGTCGTTTTTCTCAGTGTGATAGTCTCATTGATGGGCTGTTCGATAGGATCACGAGGAATGGACTTAGCTGCCCTCTGACATAATGGAAACGTTTAAATTCCTAGCAATTACTTTGTGAACGTCAAAACGATTTGTAATGAAATCTGTTGATGTTATAAATCATATTTATTAACACGGAATACTTTTTGTTTCAATTTATACCTGATTGAGCGTTATTTGACCCAATTCAACGCTTGAGACGACGTAGGCGTAATTTTATCCAGATCTAAATAAAGCAAAATGTAATAGGGTTGGCAATAGGTCGTATGTTAATAAGACTCACGTAAGACACACTTAGTTCCAGTGAATTGACGTAAATTGTTCACTTCAGTGAACTATTGATGTACACTCGGGCACACTAGAGTCCTTACTCTCCAACGTAGGTACATATAATATGCTAATGAATGTTATCAACCAAAGAAAAAATATACTTCTAAACTCCTAATGTTGGGATAATTTGTGATACAAATTTTTCTTCTTCTTTCTTCTTGTTCCCTCACTCTCGAGGATAGCTACCACGTACATATAGTCTCTATTGGATGCGGTCTGTGTGAACCACACGGTGCATCCTACTGTCAGATCATCTTGTACGCGTCATTCCCGGCGTGCCGTCCACTTTGCCTAAAATAATCTGCTTTCCAGAATGTGCTTTGAAGACCGTAATGTGCCCGAAGAAGCTAAGCTCTTTGTCAGCAGATTGTAGGAGAGCCGTGTGGTGATTTTAAGTTCTTGTATGTACTCGTTGGTTCATGGCAGTCCAAGGTATACGGAGCATCGTTCGCCAACACCATAAGAGATGTTACACATAGTAAAAATGAGGATCTTATATCTTAGAACGTAAAAAAATCGTCAGCCTTTATTTATCAAAAAGTCAGGCAGTGCTGTATATAAACATTCACACTTAAGGTATAAATTAAATAAATGATTTGACTTTGCTCTAATTGTATTGAATGAGATACACAAAGATTCTTAATTTTAGTCCGAGAAGACGACGACTTTGATAATGTCTTGATGTCTGTTCTAGCCTATGTGTCATCTTTTTCACGATTCTGCCACCTTTAGACCTTAACATCTTGATTTTCATTATTATTCCGCTTTCTTTCAGCTCAATGTTACCGAATCGCTCGGGACCTGAAGAACTCTAAAGAGTGTCATCTGAAAGCGTCGGAGTACTATAAAAAGAACCAGTCGTTTTTCCACGCTGCCAAATCTTTGGAGAATGCCATCTTAGTTGGAAAGGAGACTGCCACTGCTGAGGATGTAAGTATTAAATGGGCAACGTACTTTAATTTAGGCAGTATTGATGTTGACTGAATTAAATATATTGTTTTATTTAAATTTTAATAAAATGCTCGTAGCTGAGATTGCGTTATAATTTTTAAACGATAAGTTAGGTTAGCACTGAGGGCCGGGCCATTTGTAATGCGGTATATACTGGTTCGCCGGCGTTTTTCGCACTATTTGGGGGCTTACCATTAGAAAACTATAATAGATACCAAGCTTAATATTTGTTTTATTTTGATAATTATGATTATTAAACTAAAACAATATTATTATTATTTTTTTTATTCATATGTATAGAAAATAAACATGCTTTATCAAACAACAAAAAAAGTCTTACACCCAGCACACACGGTGCACTGGCGCGAGCGCGAGGAGCGCGTTCGGTCCAAGTCCTCTTTACACACACATTTGAAGCGCTACGCGCCTATAACTTTGCATGTGTGTTCCTAACGTGTGTGGTTTTCTATTAAATAAAGTCCGAACGCGGCAAGACATGTGATATTCCATACAAACAATACGTAAGTCGTATCACGCGTCATGACGTGATCGGCGAATGAGAACATATTTAACATCACGTCTATACACGTGATTGGCCCTCAAAGTGTTAAGTAATGTTCGCTTAACTTATTGGGATGGGTGACCGCTAGTGGCATTTACGTTTCCGTGTTCGGAGGGAACGCTAAGCCGTCGGTCCTGGTTGTTGTATTGGATGGCAGTCGATAATGCACGGTGGTAGTGAATTTTGATAATATCCGCCTGGCGAGCCGTCATGTAAAAAAACTTGTCACAAAGCGCCTTATGGCGTAATCCGGCAGCTGTCCTTGAGAACCAGTTCCCATTCTAAGGTATGCCTGTTGATCATCATCGCTTACATGAGAATGAATTCTTACTGAGGTCAAAGGTCAGCCTGTCAGAAAAAAAAATGGAAAAAAAAAATCGGACAACCCTAATCGTATGACATCATTGAAAATAGAAAAGATACATGTATTGCATATTTACTGACTACTACCACATCATTACCTGGAAGAAGTTTATATCACATCAACCATAGTGTCTACCTTTAAAAAAAAGCCTCCAGTTAGCTTTTAACCTCTATCTCACCTGATAGTATGTAATGTGGTCTAAGATGTTGTTCAGGTTAATCTAGCAGTACTGGCTCTCAAGGACAGCTGTTGGAACACACCGTTAGGTGCTTGGCGACAGATATTCTCAGACAGGCATTCGCGAAATGCCCTGCTTTGACTCGACGGCCATCTTAAGTCCACAACCAGTACCGGCGGCTTAACGTGTCCTCTTAAGGCCGCGGAAACGCTCAGTATTATCAGTTTCCTTCGCACGGTGGAAGACGAAATTTTTCGAATGTCCGCCTGGCTAGCGACCATCCTCAACTTGAAAATCTGTCGCCAAGCATCCAACAGTGTGTTCCGGCAGCTGTCCTTGAGAGCCAATAAATTTAACAGTTACATGAGACCTAACAAATGTACGTCTCAGTGTGACGGGCACAGTGCAATTCGTTGTTGACGAAATATATCTGTTATAGGCAGAGGTTAGTCCACTTAACATCTGGTGGGCCTCGGGCTTGTGCCGTCACAATAATATTTAAAAAAAACAACACTACGTCTTCCAGTGGTTGTGCCCATTTATAAAAGAAGATTTTAAGAAAGAATCCTCATCGGTCATCGGTTTTCGACAAATGGCTACTTCAACTTGTCATTACTAAAATCAAGTCGATGACTTTGGTTCTTCGGCGAATTTCCTCGTTTTGGTTTTTATGGCTCAACGAAACTCCGAATATAGCTCTCTCCAAAGCTCCTTGAGCGACTGTGACTTTGTCCATAAGGAACACGCCTCTGTGCCATAATTCATCACTGTTAACACACACATTGGCTGAAGATTAAGATCTTCAGGCTCTGCTAGATGTTAGATGAGATGTCGTGTAATTTCCGAACGCTACCCATCCGAGTTGGAATCTTCTGGCGACCTTTTTGTTTGTAATTGGACCTAACTACTGTACAGTCTGTCCTAGGTAACTACTAATGTTCAATAACTTGGAAAGTAACATTCCCAACAAGTACTGGTGCTGTCGCAACAGGGACATTGAACATAATTTTCTTCTCGTCCATGTTCGTTTTAATACCCGCCTGCTGGAAATCTTACTGAGATCGCTGATGATCGAGGTTCTGAAGCGACTCTACTTCACCGATATACCTTATAGCTGAGCAAACTGACTCATCCCCAGTCAATTACATAGATAGAGTCCAGTCAGTTTTTCTTAACTTTGCTTCACAAAATTCAATACTTGTGACCAATATATCCTATAACATTGATTTATTTACAGGTGTACACCTTAGCATTGGATTCGTGCAGCTTGTACCAACAGCACGGCTCCGGAGACAGTGCAGCGAATGTCTTGGATAAAGCTGCAAAGATCTTAGAGGAAAACAACCCGGAGAAGGCGTACAAGCTGTTTCAACAGGCAGCTGAAGTTTCTTCAGTAAGAATTCATTCTTATGTTTTTAATTACGTTTTACTATTTACCCATGGTGAAAGACGGAACGGGACGGAGGCGGTATATGATATGCTTTTGGGGTTAGATGTGTATGTAAACTGACAAATTAGTTCCAGAGCAGGGATCTTGTTGTGTAACTGGAATGGTAATGCAGATGAACTTCATTTTGTCATTTTCCTTCGGAAACGTCCATTTATGGAGTTCCAATTTCAAATCACATTTTCATTGCTACTTTAGTTTGACAATAAGGCCCTAAGTTCTTAGACATGTTATACACCTGCAGACCAATATGGAGGTGACGCAGTCAGAATAGTTGGCGCTAGAGCGCTGCTCAGAACGAATTGACCCATTTATCTCCAAGACGGTTAGACTGATTTTAGATAAACTGATCCAAAACTGAGTGGCAAGAATGACTGAATTGGAGATTGATAAAGCAGCTCTCAGAATGAAAGTTCAGGTCGTCCTTTAAGTTTTGATTTCGCATTCGATTCAAAACAAACACCGAACCTGGATATATCTAAGAAACTTCAATACATAGCAAAATGAAACGTCAAGCTGTCAAAATTAAAAAGCTTACGTCCTACAAAACGACTGAACCTAGACTACATGTTTCTTTTCAGAAGTTGTAGCTCATAATGCAATATTCATTTTGGATGACAATTTCAACCTTAAATGGATTATATGTATATCAATAACATTTCATCACATACTACTGGTTTATTCGCAGAAGTAAAATTTACCATGGAGTTTTTTTTTATTTTATTGTGATGGAACATGCTCGAGGCCCACCTGATATTAAGTAGACTAACAGATGCATTTCGTCACAAGTCACTAATTGCACTGCGCCCGTCACCTTGAGACATAGTTCCAATGTGTAAGTCTCATGTGCCTGTAATTTCACTGGCTCTCAAGGACTGCTGCCGGAACACACCGTTAGGTGCTTTAGATATATTCTGTAAAAAAGTTATCGATAAATCAAAACTCAGGTGCAACACTAAGATCTGAATGATCTGGATTTGTTGGTATTCAAAATTGCAGAATCTATGCAATGTCACATATGCACTCTCAGTGTTATTTGTTCTAGAGCTGATAATATAGCAATCAAAAGCGTTAATATCTTTTTTTATTACAGGCTGAAGGTTCTTCCCACCAAGGCATCGAATATATTTCCAAGGCTACCCGATTGCTTATAAGATTGCGTATGTAAGTAATAAATATTAATATAATATTAATAGTACTCAGTCACATTTATATTTCAAATATTTTAACGAAGAATGGAAATGGGTTAGTAGCTCTACATCTATATCTAGATATGAATATTTTATTTTTATTTTATGCCTGATAGGTTAGCCTTTGATCACTATCTCACCTGATGGTAATCGATGATGTGGTCGAAGATGTAGTTCAGGCTAATCTAGAAGTACTGGCTCTCAAGGACAGCTGCCGGAACACATCGTTAGGTGCTTGGCGACAGAAAATATATTAACTGGAGTGACGAAATCTTTTTATTTAAACATTGACTACATGGCGTTAGGATTATTTCGCGTTCGGACTAAATCGTTTTAAGCCTAGATAGCATAAAGACTACTTAATAGTTTATTTTCTCAAATTCAGTTATCTAGATATATATAATATTATAGTGTTATAATATATCTTTTTTAAATCGCTGAAGTTCGCTTATATAATTTCATATTAGCTATTTATTTTATGTTAACCAACTCCAAATAAGCATTTTGGATCATTTAAATTTCCACCAGACTGCACATATTGATAGGTGGAGCGCTCTATCTCCCCCATGGACCCGTGCGCCACCCAAATGGAGAACCGAGGTGAAACATGGGTTCCACTTCGATCTCCGCTATATAAAGTTGTCTTCATATACAGAGCTGCCTTCGCCAAATAGTCGCAGGGTAATTTTCCGTAGGCCCATTCTCAACGGTACAACACTACAGTTGTACCGGGGCAATTAGTGCCGAGCCTCCCAATGTCTCTCGGCAGGGTAGCTCAACATCAGGACTACACCCTGTCCTTAGTATTGTGCGATCTTAAACTGATATTCCGAAAGATATTACAGTTCTCACGTTGGGAAAATTAAAGCTACATGTAAAATGTATCTTAAATTTAAAAAAAACATACCATGTGATTATTAAGATCATAAAAATGCTCGGGAAATCCCACCTCTGCTAAGCTACTGTCAGTCAACTGTGTAATATAAATAATTATTGTTACAATTTCATAATAGTTAAATCTATTTCATGATGTTAAGTTTTTACAAAATGTAAAACATTTTTTAATAATGGCCTGAGTTCTTTGCCCTTTCTACTCGCAGTGGCTCTAAACCCTTTTTTACTGAAGGTGGCATTAGAACGATTTTGTGTTTGACCTTCATAAGAGCGTCGTATACGACTATAGTAAATGATTTTGACTTTGATATTATTATTTTATATACATAAATTTAAATATAGATTTTTGCTAATATATATAAAAAAATATGGTATGAGATAATTTTCTTACATAATATGGTATCCTATATTCTTCTGAAGTGTGCACAAATATAATTTATTTTATAATAGAAATTCCCCGTGGGGTGTTGGGCGAGAATAGTACCCTCCCCATATCTTCCAGTGACATTCTTAAAAGGCGATGAACGGAAAAATACCTGATGCCAGCAGCGCCTTCTAAAGATCTCCAAGATGTCTGCCACGCGTGGGTATTATGGCATAACGATGGGGGGATATATTTGTTCAACTGTGAAGGTTATGGCTGAGAAATAACAGTAATTTATAAAATAGTATTAATCATTATTTTGATTGATTTGATGCAACATAATTTCATAAAATGTATTTCAGGTACGAGGAGGCTGCGGATAGTGTCCGCCAAGAAGTCGGATATCATCTAGAAGCAGCTAACTACGGTGCGGTTGGACGTCTTACTGTTGCCGCTGTTCTCATACACATTGCTCGCGGCGATATCGTTGCAGCTGAGAAGAGTTTCAAGGTCTGTTGTGTCTATGTGTCTTACAGTTACAGTTTAATATGGAAGTTTTTGAAAGTGGATATATGGAAGTGGCTGACTTAATTCTTCAAAATTGATTGCGGGAGTAGGTGATCTCAAATTATGGCTGTGTAACCATCAAAGATGTGCGAGATAGCTAGGCGGTGCGCTAGGAAAAAATCACCCATAGGTTTACGTCGGATTCCCAAATTCGCTCAGCGCAGC
This sequence comes from Plagodis pulveraria, assembly GCA_963890685.1. Taxonomy (NCBI): domain Eukaryota; kingdom Metazoa; phylum Arthropoda; class Insecta; order Lepidoptera; family Geometridae; genus Plagodis; species Plagodis pulveraria. The sequence continues at coordinate 9,384,818 of OY982949.1, read as the reverse complement.
TCTGGTGGAAAAGGATTAGCGGAGTTGGGTATTTCAACATTAAAAAAAAGCCAGAGGCGAGAGGCCGGACGTGAGTGAAGATTGTGTGCGTGGCGGTTGGATATGCCACACATAGATGACTACCTGGAAAGAGTTAGCTACGCGTCCCCGTACCGCTCAGCTGTATCGAAAATCTCTGGTGGATATGCAGCCTAATGGCGATGGATAGAACTACTGAGGAATGAGACAAGGTTTTGGTGACCCAGAATCGGTCTGGATTTTTGCCAGGATGTGGGATTACGCATGCCACCTTGGCAACCACGCGAAAAATACCTGCAGATGGAGTAACTCGAAAGTTTCTGTGGCTAGCCCTAAAACGAGAATATGTGAAGATAATATGTCTTAGAACAGTCGAGCATGTACTCAGGTCAGGTCCGAAGCTGATAGTTCCAGCACGCTCATGGCTGTAGGCCTGGTTAGGTCTAAGCCGCAATTTTGTTCTCCTTATTATGATGCAATTACATCAAACATATATGAAAAGGCACGCTTGTGTATGTTGTTCGCCGACAACATTGTTCTTACAAGAGACATGTAACCGTGGTGCAAAATTAACTAAGGAAATTAGAGTACTAAACTTAAGATATGCAGAACGAAAATGGAACTCATCCTTTACGACTTCGATTGTACATCAACTATTACCCGTCTTAAATAGTGTATCTCTGTTTACTGTTACTGTAACCAGTCTGTTCCGATTTTATGTTATCTTGGCCCTAATGTAATTTCTATCTCACTATGACGGCGACATTGACAGGGTCGTAAGGAATATAATTAAATGCAGGTTTGATGAAATGACAATAAGTGTGGAGCAACATGAGACCTGCGCGTGCCAATGGAACTCAAAATCTAAATTGATAAGATAGGACATTATAAGACCTGCCGAAGCGTATGTTTCTAAATACAGGACTACGATAGATGTTTAGCTTTAGGTAGAGATGTGAATGTTAAGTTGAATACTGCGTTTTTGGAGGAAATACGTAATTTTATATTTTATTATTTCACGCCACCATAGAGAAATGATAAAGGATAGAGTGCTAACGTCATACAATGTACAAAACTCGCGTAAAACTTATTATCGTCGCCGGTACCTCGTAGTTCGGCTTATTAAAAGTAGGTGGCGTTACTATACTAGCTAAAGTGTTTTGATCACAGTGTCATCTAACGAATTCATAATGAAACTCTTGGTGTGTGTTCTCTACACAATGCCATCTAGCGAAAAGTAATAAAACTCAACCATCTGCGTGTAGTGGTAGTGGCGATGAAGCGTAACTGTCAACGTGACGCATGACAGGTGACATTCAGAGTTGTTTTTTTTTCCCCCTAATGTGGGTTATGGTCTCGCACGTATTGTGCATTTTCCAGTGTCATGTTTTAAGTTGTTTTCTTACAGAGTATGTATGTATCAACTTTAAATATAAATAATTTATCGATGTCAACGTCTACAGAGCCATGGAGGAATAGTTTGTCTTTGACAGAGCCGAGGCAATAAAAACTGGGTTCACTTAAATTCCACGCGTTAGCATAAAACACACCCGAATGCGGAACGGGCATTTACGAATGAAATTCAATAGTTAACAAAAACTATTAACTGTGGCATAAAATTTAACATAGAAAATAATTTTGAGTTCTGAGCCAGTATGGGCAATATTTTACCCCACTTCTTAGGGGCGTTTGTTATTTAAGTCTCAATATGCTGTCTAGTGCCATCCCAAAATGCAAAAACCAGCCAAGTACGAATAGGACTCACGCACACCAAGGCGAGGGTTCCATAATAACAAGGAATGTACCAAAATATTGTTTCTTTTTCATAGATCTCGAGATCATTATCGGGAATCCGCCCCCACACTTGACTGGTTTTTATTACTATACGTTAGAACTATTAGAAGTTTCACGTTTGAGTGCTTTAACGATAGACTTGCCATTTATACAATAGAGAAAAAAAAGGAAAATAAAAACAAGCTGTTTCTTTTTTTCAAGGGACTCTATTTTATTTTGAACTTTTTCTTATATATTTTTATTATAATCATTTGTTGGCAGTCCGCCATACTAAGGGCTTGTTTCAGAATGTTCCAGCAAATTTCGGTTATACTACCCAGAACATATATAATAAATAAAACACCATCTTTGCGTTTCACAGTTATCGATTTTGCCTATCCATCGGTTAACGCTTGAAACGCGCTGCATGTTAACTGTCATTTTTGTCATTCAGTTATTTTACGTTCTGGGTAGTATAACCGGAACTTACTCGAACATTCTGAAACAGGCCCTAAGAGGATGTGAAAATTTCGTCTCGTAGTTTCAAAGATACAGCCGTCTTAATACACAATGGACGGACGAACGGACAGCGGCGGCTTAGTAATAGGGTCCCGTTTTCTTGTACGGAACCCTAAAAATGCTGTTATTTACGAAAATGTATAACCGTCTTGTTATAAATCTTTGCAGCGAACAGCATTTCTCGTGTTTTACAATACTAGCTTACATACCTACTTAATTCAGAAATTAATTTTACGATCGAATTTTTTTTTTTTTTAGTGATAACCATTCTCGCCTGCAAGTATTTTAGTTTATCCTTCGTGGCACTACTGCTTGGCACATAGGGGTCGCAAACCGGGATCCCGGATATCGAAAATACCGGAATACCGAGCCAAATGAAAGACTTATTAATACCGGTTTATATTTTACAAAAACCGGGATTTTTGGTATTTTTGATATTAAGTAAAATAAAATTCAAATAACATATAAACTTATTCACTTTATAGTAACAGTTGTAAGTAAGTGTATGTAAATAAACAAAACTTGTAATTCTTAAGTTCAAACAAAATGAAACCCAGGCCTTATTTTATTATATCTCAAACATTTGAATACATGTTGTTATTTTGTATTGTGTTTAAATTTTATTGTAAATGTACATAAATAATGTTAGAAATACGTAACTAAATACCGAACTTAACTATTGCACTATTATTTTGTTTCTTACACGGCGGTATGCCTTTATTATTTCGAACTATATTCAACACTACAGTAACTACAATGAAAGCATTTCGATAACCTACAAGTCATTTCAGACTTACGCCTGTTAGTCCAAATGCTCCAACCCACTACCAGGTCTACCAGTATAGGTGCCAGCATTTTGATCATGAGTTGAAAGAAGGGATGGCCAGATTTCAACACGGAAACAGTGAGAATACGAGCACGATCTGCCATGCTAGGATACGTTTATAAAATATATTTCCGTGCTATCTAGCATAGGGGCCAAACCCACTGTTTCTGAGACCATTTTTAGGAATTCAGTATATGGACAAGCCAATCTCCATGTCTCTTTGGCCTCAGCCGGACATGATACATCAAAAGAGCCTAAACATGGTGCAAGAATGTTTTATACTAATTTGTGTGTAATGTGTACAGAAGACAAAAAAGCTGGTAATGCCACACTAGAAGTTTTGCGTATCCCTATGCCCCCCAACCTCACAGGGAGGGAGGCTTGCAACCAAGCCCTATTATCCATCTCAACATTCAAAACTGACACTAACGTATCTTTTACTAAGTTGTCCAAGCTTAAAAGAAGCTCAATGTGTTTCCACTTTCCACTACTAACAAATAGTATGTAAATTTAGGTGCAAAAAGGCAATTTCTAATAATTGTAAAAGCCATATGGGCGTAAATGTTGAATAACCTGTTAAAAGCATTTCTAAACTTTAGAAGTTGTTATTCGACATTTGGAAAAATGTAGTGCACGGCCAATAAGACGAAAATCTTCTATAAGTACTCGCAAATCATTCAATACAGTGTTCGCATCGCCTCCTAACGTTCCGTCATCTATATACCATATGTAAAGTTTTGATTGGAGATGTAGAATTATTGAGTGGAAGGCAAGGCTGGTTTCAGAGGATCACCCTGTTGACATCCTACGGGAGATAATATATAATTAGTTTTTTTAATAATTTTTATTATGCTTGATAGGTTAGCCTTTGACCACTATCTCACCTGATGGTAAGTGATGATGTGGTCGAAGATGTTGTTCAGTCTTACCTAGAATTACTGGCTCTCAAGGACAGCTGCCGGAACACACCGTAAGGGGCTTGGCGACAGATTTTCTACTTGAGGGTGGTAGCTAGCCAGGCGGGCATTCGCAAAATGCCCTACCACCATGCTATAACGACTGCCATCCTAAGACGACAACCGGGACCGACGGCTTAACGTGCCCTCCGAAGCACGGAAGCGCTCAGTAGTAATGTCACTAGCGGTCACCCATCCAACTTATGACCGCGGCGAAAGTTGCTTAACTTTGCTGATTGATTAAGAACAGCTTAGCAAACTTCGCTACGAGCGCTTCAAAATTATTTTTATCATTATTTTGGTATGTTAATTTTGACGGTGTGCCGTAGCATTGCCAAAGAAAAGGGTATAATTCCGGAATTTTATCTTCGAGTAAATGTACAGCAGCTTCAAATCACCTGGCGAACCTAGTGCTTGAAAAAGATTACTTAAAAAGCAATCATTTTTCCAAAACCACCTTTGACTGTGAGGTGACGATAGGTGGTGCCTACTGCTATAGACCTACCTAGTATTTTTTTCGATAAAAGTTGATTACAATAGTAGTTTTATATTAAAGATCCAAGTCAAACAAAATGTTTGTAACTGATTTTATTATTTTATACCTATAGTGTGGAAACTGACTGAGACTTGAATAAAGATTACTATTTACAAATTATTGTGTTGCATAAATGTATGTTTTCATTGGAGACTATTTGATTTTGATCTCAAGAGAAATTTTAAGCTCAAAATACTTTGTAGACTTTTATTTCATTGTATTAAATCAGAAAATTCTTTTATTGTAATTTTTTTTATATTCCTCTGAAATAAGAAGACTAACATACTATACCCTGGTTTTAAATTCGAGATCAAAAATGTAAACAAAGGTGTTAACCGTGCAAAAAAATTACAAGTACTTGGTATTTTTTCTAATTTTGGGAACGGATGGAGCATTTAATGTAAAAAATATATTTAATGCTATAATTTATTGCATTATTATGAAACAATAAAACACTTTTATATGCGCGTACATATATACGCATATATTCAAGCCTGAAAAAATTAGTGTAAGATTTTTTTGTTCTTAATAGCCACACTTGTGAGAATATTTTCGAAGAAAATCTATTGAACACCCTGACCTATCAGTTTGACAATGACATATATTGACATTTCTTTGTTTACATTTTTGATCTCGAATTAAAAACCAGACTACAGTCTAGTTTTATAAATAGTCGATATTTAAATATATACCGAAAAATCTCGGAAATATCTAAAATACCGGGATACCGGTATTTTTCAGGAGTCAACACCGAAAATACCAGTTTTGAAAATATGTTCGATATTGCGACCCCGTAGTTCAATATGTTTTTTTCCCTTCCGTTACGCCACAATTCTCAATAGCTGATTATGTCCAAACATTTAAATTACCCGTACAATTGCTTATAACCGTTGATACTTTCCGCTTTTTGAAGCTTTCGTTATAATATACCTACAGGTTTGCGGCGGCAACTCGTGACAAAACACTTAAGCAGGTACACACTCATATTTTTTGGTTAATGTACCTTATCAATATTTTTGTCGCCAGCAAACGTGGTTTAAAACAAAAACACAACAAATAATTAGGTCCCTACATAAACTACGCACTGTACTACTACTAATCTTATCCTTGTTTTTTTGAAGCAAGTTTGTCTTGAAGTGAGCATGATCGCGAATGTGTACCTACAACAGCTCATCAAAACTAGTAGGTAGTCACCCCGCGACCACGATCACTGCAAAGTGTTTGAAACGTCGGGACAAAAAATAATGATAAATATACGCGATTTTTGTTTAATTACTATGGTAGGTAGTCCGTGTGACTCGTGATCAAAATACCGCCACCGACCGAAGTGTGAGGGCAAGAGGCGAAGCGAGCGATCGTCCTGTTTACCAACTCGCGTCGCCGCCCGCACAGTAGGCTGAAAATCTAGTTTCATAGAGACAGAACTTATTTATTACCTAACTATATCATATATCACGTGGGGTGCCGGGCTAGAATGTCACCCCCCATCTCTATGCCCGTGGGTGTCGTAAGAGGCGAATAGGGGTAACACGCCAAAAGGTGGCAGATACGCTTTCTGAGGAACTGATATCACACTGCGATCCCCAAGACGCCTACCAAGCGTGGGGATTATGTCAAACCCTACCATAATGAGGGAGCCTGTGTTATACATACATCTTTTTTCTTAAAATCATTACTGAGTAATGATTTTTGGAAAAAAAAAATTAGGAACCTATGGAGATAAATGTGATAATCGTTTTCGGCTCCCGAGTGTGTCCCGATGATGCGTTTGCTATGCTATGTTAATGATTTTTTTTTACATTAAATCTTCTACTTTTTTTCTCTTTCTACTCTTTTATATTAAACACATGCGCAGGTGCTAAAATAAGTAATAAAAATTTAAATATTACTCGTTTTAATTTATAACATTTCGACCCATTCATATACTGCCGTCATAATTAAGAACGCAGTAAGTAGGTACCTATGTATACTTGCAAAATAGCGGTTTCGAATTAACGCGAGTAACATATTATATACCTACAAGATGTACGTGTTTTATGGCCATAAATCAAGAAGTTTACATTTTATTATTTATTTATGCCTGATCGGTTAGTCTTTGACCACTATCTCACCTGATGATAAGTGATGATGTGGTCGAAGATGTTAGATGTTGTTCAGGCTAACCTAGAAGTACTGGCTCTCAAGGACAGCTGCCGGAACACACCGTTAGGTGCTTGGCGTCAGATTTTCTACTTGAGGGTGGTAGCTAGCCAGGCGGGCATTCGCAAAATGCCCTACCACATTGCTATAACGACTGCCATCCTAAAACATCATTCAAAAGCTTTATTTTTGCCATAAAAACACATAAAGCTTTTGAATTATCCTTTTCTTTTATTTCATTTATCAATTCATCAAATAGGTATAATGAGTAGGTACCTAGCTACTATAACTACGGCGTTTAGTTTTAGCTTCAGGTCTTGAGAATCAGAGGATACTAAAACTAAATGCAGCAGTTGCGCATATTACTGCATTATGTTATATCACATGTTGATTACTGCGTTATTTGTTCCATTTTTAATGCTTTTGTAGGGGTGGAGTTAATTATCCTGTCACATAGTTTTAAAGTCCATTCTTAGTGTTTGCTATAAGGTCGATGAAAACTTCATGTTGTTCTAAGATTGTATTTCAACTTTCTGATGTTCTTATATTAAGTAATATGCAGTAGGTATCAGGGTGAAACTAAAATAAATATTTTTTGTGCAAATCATGTTTTATTCAGACAATATATGTGTTCATAAATATTAAAATTAATAAAAATAAAAATCTAAATTTTCAGTCAGACTTACAATCAGCATAAACTTAGTAGGAATATTATTTGCTATATCTACGAGACATTACATAAGACTGCACCGATACATATGAGCAATAGTAGTACCCTCCTATCTAAATTATATTTTTCTTTCTTCAACACTTTACGTTCAATCATATTAAACAGTCCTTATGTTGGTACGTAGTATCAATATGAGGTAATTAGTAACACTTAATTATAAAATATACCTATTACTCATCTTGAAGTAGACTGAAGGTCTTCCTATTTAAGGAGATAACGTAATACTAACTACTTATCACACTGTGAAAGTATTAGGTATGTAATTAATTCCTATCATCAAATAGTAAACCTAAAAAAAACAATAAATCCTCAAAACAAAATAGCTAAAAACATAACATTTATTCTTCAGGTTCTCTAACTTCAATTAGATTCACAGAGTCATTACCTATTTACAAGAGGATTTTCCAAAAGTAGATAAAATAAAGAAAACATTTTTTTTAAATAAAGTAATGCATTATTATTGAAATGTATGTTTATATTATTGCTAGGCCATGAGCACATAGGTTAGTAGGTAATCTGTGAGCTAAGGCGGTAAAGATCAAGGCCGCGGTCGGATTTGCAAAATATCAATTCAGTATATATTTTTAGACGCAACATGTACTATAAATGGTTTTTTAATCACACCTGTTCAGTACAGGTACTTATCGCTGAAGGTACAGCTGGGTGATAGAGATCTGTCTTTATCGATATTTTTCTGCTGCGCTTTGGACTACAAACAAATTATTCGCAAAAATACACTCACATAGGCCCTCAAAGTGTTGAGTGCGCAAACTGCGCTGCGAGAGTGGGCCGTGCCCTGCGCCTCCCCGCGTGATCCCCAAACCCGCACTTGCTCCATGCAATATGCATGTATATCAGTTTCACAACTATATGAATTGTGAACCAGCGCTCCCCGGGCCAATCCCCGTCACGCCGCGTGCAAATTGCTGATGATACCACATAACATAATACTTACATTAATTATTTTGATTATTTTTAGAACATTACCTATTATTGACCGCTTAAATTTTCTATATTTGGGTTTCTTTCGGCCGATCTGGCAATTTTTTTCATTCTTACATTTAAATATGTGCCATCTACTGGAACTCAGTATAACTGCTTGATTCTCTAACTTCCGAAATGGTGCTATAATTTCAAACGTGTTCGATGAATCATACGAAATAATTTGCCTAATGATTAATTTGTATTTTGTTACGTATAGATATACAAAACTTGTTTTTTGATACTCTAAATATATAAATATAGAAAGCCAGAACAGTTTTATGCAATATTTTGTCGATTTTGTACAAATTTTGTGTCTGGCGAGCCAAGTAACGACATCTAACAACAATTTGTGAACTATTGTTAGTTGAATAAGGAGATAGCAATCTTGTCCTTTTAATGTATCTTTGACGCCACTGACGTCAGTTTTTGCATTAAGTTGGGCGCGTGGTGTAACTAGATTGAACAAGATTAGAAACAAGTTTATCAGCAGAAGCTTGAAAGTAGGTAGGTAGGTGATAGAAGAGTTAAAGAGTAGGTTGATTGGTTTAGTATCGACAAATCTGTTTCTAACTTATATTAATGATCTGCCTTGCATGGTCAAAGATTTCTGCGATATTGTTTTATTCGCAGAGGATACCTCTCTGATTTTTAAAGTAGATAGGAAAGACAGTGAACTGACGCATGTAAATAATGTATTATTTAAGATTTGTAAATGGTTCGCCGCTAATAATCTTCTCCTAAATTCAAAAAAGACGAAAGTTTTCTTTACCAAATGTTCCTTATGTTGAACCAAACATAAATCTTGGCCCAGATAAACTCCCTATTGACAAAGCGACAGTCTTCCTGGGAATCAAAATGGATTCCACTTTACAATGGGATCCACATATACATGATCTCTCCGGAAGACTTAGTTCTGCTGCATATGCAGTTCTTAGGATAAGACAGTTAACAGACGTAGCTACTGCTCGCCTAGTTTATTTCGCGTACTTCCACAGTATTATGTCGTATGGCGTATTGCTGTGGGGAACTGCTGCTGAGATAGAGACAATCTTTATCATACAAAAGCGTGCAATTCGAGCCATATATAAAATGGGTCCTAGGGAATCTGTGAGGGATCTTTTTAAAGAAATTGATATTTTAACTTTACCAAGTCTGTATATATTTGAAAATATTATGTATGTTCGTAAAAATTTGAGTAAATTTAAATTAAACAGTGACAATCACGATTACAATACTAGGAATAAAGATAAAATAGCGGTGCCAGGTTTTAGATTAGCAAAGACAAATAAAAGGTCCTTCTTAGGTAATTGTGTGCGGTTTTATAATAAAGTTCCCAAAAATATTACAACGCTCACAGAAGGGAAATTCAAGTTGCATGTGAAAAACATATTGATTAAAAAATCCTACTACACAGTTTCTGATTACATAAACGACAAAAATGCCTGGACAATTCCGCCTCCGCCAAGCTATTGCCTGTCACCTACATAATTTAAACAAATATTGTAATAACTCTATTATATAGTAAGTATGTAACACATTGTTAAAAGATGTTTAAAAGAATGGCCCCGAGTTTCTTGCCCGTTCTTCTCGCAGTGGCTCTATACAATTTATTTGCTGAACGTGGCAGTACAATGTAGAATATTTCAATACTAAAATTTGTGATTGACCTTCATAAGATCGTCGTATACGCCTAAATTGAATAAATGATTTTGACTTTGACATGTAGAGAAAAAAGAGGTGAGCACGGGGCGGGTTGACTACCACCAACACAGATACAGTACTGTACCAGCCGGATTGTTCACTGCTTAACACAGCCTCCTCCCACTATGGGGGGTTTGCCATAATCCGCACGCTTAGCAGGCGTCTTGGGGATCGTAGTGTGAGATATTAGTTCTGCAGAAAGCGCTGCTCCCCACCTTCTGGTGTGTTACCCTTAGTCGCCTCTTACGACACTCACGGGGGGCTGAGATGGGATTTATTCTAGCCCGGAAACGGGCAGGATACAGTAGCCGCTTGCAATCCACAGATATATATATATATATATATATATATATTCCAAATGGTCTATGATTCTTAACTCTTATCACAGTCCAACTCCTTACCATCAAAAATCAGCTTTGATCTTCTGCCCTAAAGCTGATACTAATTTATGAACTTTTAACTGGCTTCACTTTTACCCAATATCATAGTTAGTGATGATGTGGTCGATGGTGTTAATAGGCCTAACCTTGAATTACTGAGAAAGCTGCCGGGACACAACGTTAGATGCTTCGCATCAGATTTTCTTTTTTTTTTTGAGCTGAATATGCAGTCTGTTGAGGGCATTCGCAAAATGCCCTACGACCATGCTATAATGACTATCATCCTAAGACAACAACTGAGACCGAAGATTTAATGTGCTCTCCGAAGCACGGAAGCGCTTAGTAGTAAATGCAACCATAGGTTATCTATTCAAGTCCTGACTGCGGCAGACTTTGCTTAACCTAGTTGTTCGGTTGATGACGTCTATACAGAATACAAGAGCTTGTTGTGTGAATACAGTTTTTGTACAAACATTTTGACTAACGTATTTCAGGAGTGGGGAGCTAACTGCGAAGCGGCGGAATGCGACACGCTCGAGGCTTTGTTAACTGCGTACGACGAAGAAGACGTGGACGGAGCGAAGCGAGCCCTCGCCTCTCCATTCATACGGAGTATGGACGTGGAGTACTCCCGGCTCGCAGCCAGCGTGGAACTGCCCAAAGGAGAGCCCATGCCTAACGTGGGGGTGAGGAAGAACGCCGCTGCTTCGTATGTTAGCGGACAGGCTGGCCCGCCGTCGGCACAGACTTTCCAGACCGCCGCTTCTGTCAGCACCGTGAGTAATCGCCTTTTCAACTCAAAAATATGCAATGATGGCCGAGCGGTAATAACTATGGAGTGCTGTGCTGCAGGTTCTTTGTTCGATCCCCACCGCTGGCTTGAGCTTCACCGCATGGTGGAAGGGATATTTGCACTACTACCCTCAAGTAGAAAATCTGTCGCCAACCACCTAACGGTGCGTTCCGGCAGCAGTCCTTGAGAGCCAGTGTAATTAAAGGCACATGAGACTTAACAACTATGTCTCAAAGTGACGGGCGCAGTGCAATTCGTCACTTGTGATGAAATGCATCTGTTATAGGCAGAGGTTAGTCCGCTTAACATCAGGTGGGCCTCGAGTTTGTTCCATCATAATAACACAAAAAATAAAACATAAGTATTATCAAAGAAACCTAATTAATAATTTTCACAACTTGCGTGTCAGATAGCATGTTTAGTTGACAATGGCTGAAATTCCATCAATATCGGACTGCGTCGGAGTGAAAGAGAGGCACCGATGAGGAAATCGCAGTGAAAAACTTGCTATATTAATTAATAAAATATAAAGTTATTGTAGCATAACTATAACGCACAGCATATACATATAAACAAAACTTTACAGCCGCAGGGACGCTTTGAGGACATTCAAGAGTCCCCGTACGAAGCCGTCACGTCGGCTAAGAAAGATGAAGAAGAAGAGGAAGAGGGTGACTTCTGCTAAACAACTTGCACAGGCGACTTTAAGATGACGACAAACCACTTGACATCGGATGATTCATAAAACTAACGACTAATCTCAACACAACCAAAATAGGTGAAACGTGCAATGGTGACTTGTATTATCAAATAGAAAAATAAACCAAGGGAATCACACACCTTCACTTGTGGTTTGTACTCTAGGAGATGGTATTGTGTTTTCCATACAGATGTACTTCTTTTGTATACAAGCTTGCAGTAGCTATTCAAGTTTGGAAATTGAACAGTTATTGCGTCTAAATACTTATCTACGGAATAAGATATTTGGACTTTATGTACAGTTCATTTAGTGCTTAAAGTCAGAAAAACTTTTAAACATATACATTTTTCACCGCCTACCTCTAAAACTTCATAATAAAATACAAATAAAATATGGCAATTTGAGCTATAAACTTACGTTATTTATTTTCTCATCAAGTAAAAATAATAGGTGGGTATCTCAAAAATATATTGAAGTGGTATAATTTTCTAAAGGAATAAACTAAGAGGCTAGATTCTAAAATAGCACTCAGCTTGAATCGGTAAACAATGACGAAGCTACGTTTGTATGGATTTTAATATATACGGCGTAGGTTCTGTGCCGTATATGGTTTTATTTTGATGAATTATCTTACGCGTATTCGACTATATTATTATGGTGCAGCTTTGTTGGTACATTCGAAAACTTATTGTTACCGATTTGGAATTTAATATCATATTGATTTGGTGGGTTTACATGTTGCGTGTGATCATGCGAGATGCTGTTTTAGTATGCGTTCATATAATCCACTGGGGAGCATAATTTTGATAGTATTTAAAATGAACCTTAGATCGTTGAATTAAGACTTATTTTTAAAATTAACACCCCTCTAGAGCGTCCGGTTATTACATTTGCTCTGCGCCACCGGTCTATGTGAACGGATACTCAGCCATTATCATTGTACGCGCAATGCGAGTTACTGTTTTAATTTACTATAAAATTATTTTGTATTATTTCTTTTAATATAAAATTAAATTTGTCATCACAAAATTAGTATTGGCTAGTACTATATTACGCTAGTGGTTGGTACGTTGAAGACTTGTGGGTATTGCTGGTAAATTGGAAAACATATAATAAAAATTTGAAGAGGTGAAAATGTTTTCTGAATTTAATTTAATTTATAGTCCTTAAATACCTCGATTGATCTTAATTTCATTACAACTTACGTATGTTAAATTCTGATTTTCTTCTTGTTTTCCCCTTCTCCAGTCCTCTTTGATTTCTTCAGGATGATTTCAGTGGTCTCATCAAAAATATCATCTTACAAAATTAAAAAGTATAGACATACATTATAATTTTGAGAAGGATATATGTACCAGTCAAAACTTCCATAGGACGTTGTAAAATATCACAGTTGTTTTAGTCTATGACTTACTTATGCCTTTGCGATTTTATGATAAATACAAGATGTTTAGCTAAAATATCCTTTGTATCTGTAATCTGATGCACAATATGCAACTTGCAAGTCAGTAGATGACACTGTGTAAATCTGTTGTTTGGCTGTTTTTGTAAATCTGGCTTTATATTTACATTAGTTTTCTTACGGTTTCACTATATTATTAGAACCGTAGAAATATCGATCGCTTATAACCTTATTTCGTCAGCCCTTTACGGTGTGCTTCATGATAAGTGTTATGTAGCAAGAAAGTAAAAAAAATATATATAAAAATATTAAATATAACTACATAATTGTATGCTACTATTTATTTTAAAAAGCTTAACGCTTTTGAATAAGATATATCATAGAGGAATAATAATTAATTATGTATAATAAATATAGATTGTTATTATAATAGTACATTTGGATATATGTAAGCTTTGTTGGTCATTACGCTCAGGGCTGTGTTGTAGTACTAGTTGTGCTACCAATGCTCATGGGTTTCACACTACGTTTTTCAATGCACTTTCAACGAAAAGAAAGACTTCATAAACTTTGGTAAGAAACAAACTAAAATAAAAAAGCACTAGTGCAGTTTTTTAAATTAAAAATCAAGCGATCATTTTAAATGGTAAAAGAAAAAGCACTGGTGCGGTAATTTTAATTGAATAATACGAGTGTTATTATCTACATTATAAACCTAAACGTTGAAAATTAAAAACTTTGCGAGTGTGTTGAAAATATTACAATGTATCTGTAGGATTAGAAGATCAGTAATTTACAGTACCTACTAATGTGAGCTTTCGGCTTATGCAATAGCTACCATATGTCTTTGTGCGTTAACGAAGTATTGCATGCGATAAGCATAAGGCTTGTTATAATAAAACGCATTTGGCGAAGGTAGAACCATACTGATCCAAGTGACATTTTTCTATCTGGAGTTATATGCAACAAATGCAAGGAAAAAAATATTCAATTGATGCCACATTGATCCAAGTGCAAAAAGCGCCTTATATTGCTAGAGGACCTCAATTTTTCACTTTAGCATTATACTTACTTTCAAAAATATATCCTGCTATACTGATCCAATTTTTATTTTTTATCTGTTTTTTTTCTGCAGAAACCAACATTTTGACTACATTTAATCAAAATATTTTATTATAGATTTTATTTTATTTTCTCTGACATATTAGCCATCATTTCGATAAAGAGTAAAGCATAATAAATCACGTTTTTTTTAAAACAAGTTCAAACGCCTTTCCTTCTTTTTCTCAATATAATGAAAACGATACTTGGATCAGTATGGTTCTACCGTCGCCATTTAATGTTTCAGCGCATGTGGTTTTGTTAGCGCACATTACATGCCCCTAACGCAAGTTGAAAGCTTCTCACGATGTTAATGGCTGCAATTTTGAAAAGCTGAGCCAAATATAGTGTCCCTATAGAATTCACATCACAATACATAGGTCTGCATGCAATAACGGCACAGTAGTTGTTTTGTGCAACCATGGTGTTCAATTGCTCTCACTTTCCACTTGTTGGCATTCAATGTTCGTCCTAAGTATATTAAATATACCTATATAATACGCGTCAACAAAAAACTAAATCGAAAAAAAACTTTGTTATATTAGTTAACAATCTTAGGGCCACTTGCACAAATTTTTTTTTGAGTATTACGCGTAATCTGTAATATTCTGCTGTTTAAATTTTTAATGCGACGTCAGTAGCGTGCAAGTTGCCCTATGTATAATCATTCCTTATAATTCTTAAGTATTTTAATAATAATATATTTAATAATCATATTAAAGTGGACATTTAATTATATAAAATGTATGCAATCTATAATGTAATTTAAGTGAACTTATTTTAATAGTCAATCTTTTTTGGTACTCCAAAACCCCATATTGTAAAGTGCATATAAAATATATGCACTTTTTATATATTAATGTTGCTAGAGTAATGTTATTTAGAAATAAGCTTTATTTTGCTTATCTAAGGATAAACATGTGCAATTCAATAGTTATCGTTAAATCAGATTGTTGTAGAATAACTTAGTAAGTTAATAATCAAAATTTTAATGCACTTTTTCGTATTAATTGCGGCGCCGGAAGCGTCGATCAATACTGAATTGTCTTGTATATATACGAAATTGGCTCTTGAAGTTTTGATAGAATATAATAAGAATACTTATTAATAGAGTTATAGTATACTTGTTGTGGTTTGGCTTATTAGTATCTATAATTAGTCTCTCTTCGTCACGTTTTAGTATATAAGGTGGATAATTGTATCAATTACACTGCGGGGGGTGGTTTGAAATCTAAACTGATTGTGTTCGTGTTGCAAATGTTTCATGAACCTATTCAGCGGCGATATGGAGTGGGGCTAGGTAGGTGTTATTTGGTAAGTGATGAAATGATTGATTAAAGATTGTAACAGCGTATATCTGAATCTTACTGTATTATAATGTGTGTTAGGGCACTGTACGCTCTCCTGGGTAACTAGTTACCATCTATCCTTCTTAGAGTGTAGTATCTGTCACTTACCACCTGCCAGTTAGCCGTGGTCGCTGACATTGAGAGTTGCGTGGTACAATCTTTGATCAATAATTTCTTCACTGACCAAATAATAACTATCAAGCTCCGCGCCGCATTACCGTCGCCACTGCGTCCGTCAGAATAGGTTCACGAAATAGCCGAGTTGTGCGGTGCCTAGTGATAGCTGTTTATTGACTTCGTGTACCGTTCATACACGAGTGTGGAGTATCTGCAGGTGTCATCGCTAACAGCGCGCCACAGCTTAAATAATAGTTAGTTTTGATTTTGTACATGCAAAATTAAACATGGTTCAAACACAATCAGTTATCGATTCCAAAGCATGCTCTGCGTTATTGACATATTAATATCTACCTTACATTATTCTTGTCACTTGCTCATAAGTTATAGTTCTGTACAACTAGGGTACTTCTAGAGATCGCAGTACTAAGTATGGTGTGCCCCAAGGTAGTGTTCTTGGTCCGCTATTGTTTATTATCTATATAAACGACTTAATAAGAGTTACTGAACCAATGAACTTATTCGCCGATGATGGCACGATATCAGTGGCTTGTAAACATAAAGCACTATGCTGGTGACATAAATAAAGCTCTATGTATTCGAATGTACATTGGCTAGAAGATAATAATCTGAAAATTAATCTTAGTAAAACACATATAATGCATTTCTCCCAACTACCAAAAAATAAATTACATTAATATTATGTACGGCGGTAAACAATTAAATATGTATATTAAATAACTATTGACCAAAACCTGAATTGAAAGCGCACGTCGCAGAACTTAATAAAAAAATAAGCAGTTCTTCTGGTGTTTTATATAAACTGACACTAACTACTAGTACTGAGGCTCTTTTAATGGCGTATCATGGTCTGGTTGCATCGGTTTTGAGATATGGCATTATTAACCTGGCATTTTGGGGAAACAACTGAAAAAAAACCAGGCTTTCAAACATCAGAAGCGCTGCATACGATCCATGTTTAGACTGCAGCTAACGTTGTTTGAAACTCTATCGATGTATATATATATGAGGTGGAAGTATTTGTACGGGATAATCCCAAAATATTTCCAAACCTCTCAGTTCAAGTTATTCGTTACCGCCGTGACAAAAACATAGTTAAATCGACCTCGTAAGACAACTCTTCAGAAATAGTGTTTTTGAATGGGCACAGTAGTTTACAATAAAATACCACAAAGTAAAAGCCCTCATTCTCATAATATTCCATTCGTCAAATATAACATTCGCTAAATATTACATTCTCAACATAATAGATGTACAATCGAGCACAATAAAAAAAATTAATTGAAGTTGTTTCGTTGGTTTATATATCCAGATGAATTGAATGAAAATATTTATAATAATTTGTTCCAAGTACACTTGAGAGTTCGTCTGCAATAGGGTTCTGCCCTAGTCATCTGCTATTGAGGAGAGCACTATACAGGTTTGGGTGGACCTGTCCAGACAAAGGTACGCATAATAATATATCACCCAGGTGCACAGCGTCGACTATTTTAAATTGCTTAGTGAGCTTTGTTCACAGCATACAACACACTACAAATTAAACCTGAAGTACCAGGAGATAAGAAACTTAGAGAAGGTTGCCATACTCCTTTAGACAAAAAATACACCTGCATTGTTTGTACGTAGGAGTATGGTATTGCGGGTTGTTTCTCTAGCTCTATCTATGCGCTATGCACTGAGATCTATGTTATTTCAGATTCTATGGTTACGCTAATACCTTCTTTATGATTCTTATCTCCTGGTACTCTAAGGTTTGATTTGGTTAGTTAGTGGCGTGTTATGTAAAAAAATCACAACTGATTTTACCTATACTGTTTTTACACCCTACAAAAATTTCACAAGTGCCTATAATAATGTGTAACTAGTGATAATAAAATTCAACATTAGTTTCATTATTTTCAGAATCTTTTAAAATATATCTAGTGGTTAAAATAAGATCAAGATACGTATGGTTTATTACGAGTCACTACATAAACATCACATTTTTCTGTGATTTTCCAAAATGTAATCATTTGAGAATGTAATATTTTGCGAATATAATGTTTTGCGAACGTAATATTTTGAGAACAAAGGTGTAAAAGAACTTAATGAAAACTCATCCAATAAGAAACTTAAAGTTTACTGACTGCTGAATGCTACTATAGAATAGAGAACGTCCTACACGTCCTAAACGTATGTCAAATATATATATATATATAATAAGCCAATGTAATGGAGCATTCAAATCGCCTCTTAAATATGTGCACCCACTGTGGTCAAAACATGTTGATACGAAACTTATGTATCGGATCTTCACTTGTACACACATGTTTTTATCAAATAAACGTATCTTTATATATGTACAGTCAGACGAACTAATGTGCTTAGTAGACGTTGTAAATTCGTTATAGCATTCTGTATTATATAAAACTGCATTCACATTTCTTCTTTCTCTAAGACCATGAAGATGTAAGTAGCCTTAAAATTTATTGAAGATCTAGCAGTATATTTAGCGTATAAATACGCATTAATATCTCGTAATCACATGTTTCTAATTGTTAATAGAAATAAAAAAGTGTTTTATGTAAATTTTATCTATATCTGTGTACCTATATAAAGTAGTACATATTGTGTAGTTTGATATCGTTCTTATGTATAAGTATTCGTTCGTCGTAGTACTATTCGTTCCGGTCAGTTGAGGTTAGAATATTTGATCACTCAACTGTGATATTTATCCACTTTACTCGTGATATCGCTTACGGTTTGTCTAATAGCTTTCGGCCATAACTAATGAATACATGCATTTATTACTCTATTCCGAAATCCCTTTCATATTTCGTCGCCGTGGCGGTAAAGGGAGTCAAGCCACAAATTTGTAGGATATGAGTTATGTACCCAAATTTGGGAAAATTATTTAGAATAATTAAAAGCGTAATGTTAAAATATTAATTTAATAAAAAAACAATATTTAACCAAACATAACAATAGGCCGCACTTGTTTTCTCGTAGTGCAAGAAAAGGTTTCCAACCCAAATTTATGTACTCAATTCCTACAAATTTGTGACTTGACTCCCTTGACCTCCACGGCGACGATTTATGTTATAAACTTTACTGTTTTTTTTATATTTTACAAGGGTGGCAAGTAGTTCATAGTGAAGTTTTCCTAAAGTAATGGCTCCATTTATTTTAAAAATATTCGTTTACTTCAAACTTGACCAAATTTTAGATACTTTTGTCCCGGTTTTATTATGTTTAATACTCTTAATAATGTTTGATTTTAACTGACTTTGTAAAACAAAAGATTGTTTGAAAATAGTTCTTAATTTGACCTTATGTTTTTTTGTTACGCGTTTACTTCGCCAATGACGATTATTTATTTTTTGGTAGGCCATCAGAGGTGGTCCCTTATAAATTTTATCAAAATCGACTCAGAAGTTAGGTTTCTTAATTCGAAATAGCTTTAAACAATACACAAGTCATCAAGGCCTAAACCAAATTGTGTATCTTACTTTTCAGTTATGAAACTAGTTTTTTAAAATCATTATTTAGAATACATAATAATACGTAATTGTATTCATATACCTTATATTCTGCCTTCCGATGATTTGTTTTCCAAGGTAATTTAAATAGAGTTTATCAATGTTTTAGATCTTAAACTAATAGTAACAAAGATACATAATAACTTGTCGACACATATATTGTTGCACAATAAATGTAAAACTTGTTTGCCTAATTGTGGGTTGTAGAGTTCACCGCATTATAATGGTATTATATTTCAACAAACTAAACTCGCAGAAATGTTACATGCTGTAATCTAAACTAAATGGTTTACCTAATGTAAATGTTTGTGAGTATTTTGTAACGGCTAATTTAATCTTAAAGGTAAACCACAGCTTGTATACTTTTTTACAGTTAGCAGTAACTGTGAAAAGGGCAGCTTTATGATCTGTCACATGATTACGATTTGAAGATGAATATGAAGCACTCTGGCTAGCAGTTCGATAGCTGTGAACTTATAATCAATAAATAAACTTGCGTGAGTTGAGCCATGGTTGAGAAATAATCCCTTTTTTCATAGCTTGAGCGAACTTCTAAGACCATGCCGATCGTTTTAGATACAATATTAACAATTTGTAAGGGATGACTTGCAGAGTTGTCGAGAATTTATCTATGATTCTGCTTGGATTGGTTCTCATCAGGCTGTATGAAAACATATAATGCGGTGGTCAGAAAGCAAAATGGAGTGATGACCAGGATTCTTTTAGGCAAACATAACAATGTAGTACTAAAATGTTTATTCAATTTAAAAACTGTAACTTTGCTTGCTTGCTTATCCATACCTACATATCTTATGGCACATCTGCAAGCAAATGTAATTCTTTATGAAAATCTAGATGTAATCGGGATCTCATGCATCAATAAAATAAATGTTGAAAACTAATACTCGCATATTTTATTTCATACATAATATAAAACTAGTTTATCACTAACGATAACACACTTTCTAATAGATATTAGTTAACTTTTTGCCTATATTTGTTTTTATGCGGTAGTAAGTATTATGAACCTTGTGGAAAGAATATTGCAGGTAGGTTGTATAATACGTAATTAATACTACTTAAACAATGCTACTGAAAGCTGAAATTTACTGCTCTGATTAAATTTAATCAGGCGTGTATAATTTTATCACTTGCTGGGTAGGTAGTGCATTTTAAAGTGCTCCGCCCCACTGAAGCTCAGCCTGGTACAGATTTATTTTATTTCCTTGAATTGTTATTGGACAAATGGGAAAATATCCAGATCTCATTGCAGCTTAGTGATAAGTCCTAAAAATGCTACGTTTAAAGTAGCTTCTATAAATAACCTATCTGATATTTGTTGGGCAAAGCATCCAACTTACTAAGTTTACAAATTATTATTATCAACAACATACAATGTGAGGGGATATTTGTATTTCGAGCCCTAGGGGCAACAAAAGTTAAGAACGGTCAATGGTGGGATCCCAATTAGTAACACTGATTCGTTGTTTTTTTCCCTTTGAGTAACACTAAATTTAAAACTTATTTTTATTCAAGTAGTCTCAACGAGTCTAGCTTGCTTGATGGTACTTTGTTCTAAAAAGTATTCCCAACATGTAACGGCTCTAGCAACATTAGAGATTACACCAAATTTAATATATTAATATTATATTAAGGCTCACACATGTAATGGAGATTCTTAAAGACAAACATACTGGAACTTTGTCTTTGACGTGGAAAGTTTTTGAAAAACGCGTTAGTCGAGGGGAGGTCATAGTATTCTCAGTAGGTATATATATATATCTCATCTTAGTATCGTGTCTATCTATCTCAATATCTAATAGTAACTTTTGTGACTATTTTTTGGTCTCGAAGCATGAAGAGATTTGTGAAAAACTATTTTCACAACAAAGAAGGATGAAAGTAATTGTTTTGGAAAGTATTGGAAATATGATTAGTGTAATGGGTATAAAAAATACCCTTTACACTCTCATTAGTGCAAGCCGGTGGCGTCGAGAAAGGACTCGCCTTTAGTATAAGAAATATATTGAGATTGCAGAGGACAAGATAGAAAAATACAATTAGATCATGACAGTACGCTAGGATGAGGGACACAATTTAACTGCCTTTTTTTTTCATATAGAGAATGCCTTGAGCTCCCCTTGTACATCCTAGAATTAGGTAGATGATTTTTCTGCGCAATAATTCTCTCAAGTCTTTGAGTCGTACCCTGCCAAGCAGCGCCGCTTCGCCACCCAGGGTGCTCTATATGTTGATGACAATGGCATAGAATAGATATGTACTACTTAAAAGCATTAACAAGCGCCTAAAAATTTAGGCTATTCTAGCGTTGTACTTAGGCGGACCAATACAATATGACAAATTCACTTCAAAGAACTTGAAGTGTTAACCTCTTCGTTCAAAGTACCTACTACAACAACAAATGATTGTAAGTATATTTACTATTCGTAGAAATGATTACCAAGTACATTTTGTTCCATGCAGCAAGCTTAAGTGAATAGATAAATATTCTAGAGTTAATGGTTACAACAAATTAACCAAACATCTAAATTTATATATAAAAATATTTCTTTAAACTGTCTATTATTAAGGTTACATTTGTCTTAGTTTAAATAGCAAGTATAACAGTAACATCATAAAGTACAGAATATTTATATATTAGTACAACAATATATGTATTGATGGTATTCACCATACATGTGAGCGGAGTTAAGCAGTCACAAATTGTCCTATTTAATAAATATAAGAATTTAAATTAAACAACCTTGACGTACATTGAATCATGTTTATTTTACTTTTTTTTAATTTCAATCTCTGCAGTGTCTGAAAGGGTGTCATCAAAGTTGTTTTATATACCGTATAATCTTTCCAAACATTGGAAAACAATATTTTCACCTCAAAAGTTTGGAAACAGAAAAAGAAGACTACATCTATGCTCTTATTCAGTGTAGGAAATCTGCTTGCATAAGTATTTTTAACTTACATATATGTTAATATAACTTTAAGTTTACTTAATGTAGAAAAGTTAACCCTTAATTTTTAAATGAACACTACTATATTATTATTTAAGCTGTTTTATTGCACCTAGAATTTTCCTCATTGTAGTGAGGTGAAAAATAGTGTGATTCGCTCGGCAGCAAAGTTATTTTGTGTGTCATACGTTTAAAACCCTTGTAACACTCAGGATTCTATATTTGAAGCATGAGCCAAGCGAGTGAGTGTTAATCCTAGAACCCTTTGCTTACTCAGGTTACAATAAAAGTACTTGCGACACATAACAACCTTGTATGACAAATAACTATTTTTATTGATACATATTCATAAAATGTGATCTACATTGTGAAAAACTTAATGAACACTAACATTAAAATACACCTACTCACCATGATTTCGGAGAATACCAGAACAAGTTACTCTCAATTTGTTATACTTTTCTACAGCCTTTCCTACATTTAGTAAAGAAATATAATACTTTCAATGTTTGTCAACAACACTAGTAAGGTATAGTCAATAATACAAAATGTGTTACAATATTACTTATTCTATGACATCACCACGTCAAGAAATATGTATGATGGATGTAGTATATACAATTTTCGCAAATTAAGCATTATACCAGGTGTGACATTTTCATAAAATTAACTTACATATCATTTAAGAGCAAACTCAAATCATTTCATGGTGATAAAATTGACTACCTACCTATACATTTTTAATATAAAATTGAGTTACATAGCTTATTATTAATACCATTGTAGCTCAAATTGGCATAGCATGTCATGGCCCGAAGGGACTGACAGACGAGAGTTCAAATGCTCCTCTTGTAGTTCAAATTTCCACTTTCATTGTTGTTTATATCCAAGCCATACATGTAAAAATAAGTTTCACAAGACAAAACTATTATTGACACCAACCATATTTTTTGCAAACAGAATATCTATATTACAATTCCTTCAGTTGCCTACATTCATTCCTTTCTCCGGTTATGCAGTTTTAAGCAGTCCTAAGTGCAGAAATATTGTCTGTCACTACTTTATTCACATGTCATTGCATGCAAAATTACTATAATATAACAAATTAATGTTTATATTCTTTGCAGTTACATCTTATTCGTTTTGGGTTTGTTACACTATGGTTGAGGTCCATGTTCCATATTAATTTTAATATAATGGTTCTGTATCTCTATGAAACAAACTCATTAGATTTACTGATTCATCAACACTCAAATGACATATTAAAAAAATATCTTTTAAATCCAATTACTATGTACATAATCAGTACTTGCATTACTATTTTCTCACTTTCATTCATTAATTTGTATATCTTTGTTACCAATGCTTAGTAATGTACAT
The DNA here is from genome assembly GCA_963890685.1 of Plagodis pulveraria. NCBI lineage: Eukaryota > Metazoa > Arthropoda > Insecta > Lepidoptera > Geometridae > Plagodis > Plagodis pulveraria. The sequence goes on along the minus strand of OY982949.1, from coordinate 9,360,904 downwards.
ATTAATTTCACTAGTACATGTGGAGATCTGCATGGACACAGCAATTATTATTCTTGGGCAAACAACATGCTAAAGAATATAAATTCAGTAAAAAATAAACTAAAGATACTTGGTTAGTACTGTCAATCAGGACTATATCTCAAGCAATATGAATCCATCTATTTAGTTATAGTTTATTAATATATTTGTATTCCTAATCTGGCATTCTTAATGATTATAAACATTTTCTTCTATTTACTTCCTAATAATCGTAACAATTGTCACCTAAAATATAAGGCACTAAACTAGTTTTGTATGTTCTTATGGCTAAACATAGTTTGTATATAAGGCACCATTGGAGGTACTGATGAAGTTGCCTCTGGAGGGTGCTCTTTCTCCTTATTATTCTTAGTTTTTCTAAACTGAAACCCATTCTTCCGAAGTATTTTTCTGAGTGTCTCTCGAGAGCCTTTAAAATTGATTTCTTCTTTCAATATTTGCAAAAGTTTATTGATAGTTGGTACTTCTTTTTTGAATGCATAGAACTCATGAATCTTCCTTCTAATTACTTGCAAGTCATATTCATCAACTTCTATCTTGCCTTTAGTTCTGACACGTTTTTTTGGTGTTTTCTTTAATGTTTCGGGATCTAAAAGACCCTGTTCAATTAGCTTAGCTTCTTTTACAATGTTTAGTACAGTTCTTTCTGACACACCTGGGTATAAACAATAAGAATGGTAAGTAAGAGAATGCAAGAAAAGCTAAACCTCAACTTGAATGAAGACATAACAATAAAGCAATATAATCTATCTTGTGCAATGATTAATTGTAGACATAAATTGATAGAAAAGTCCATATCTAATCAATCACCAGTTCATTGGTAAGCTCCATTTAGTTAAGGAAGACCAAAAAACTAGCAAGGGTCACTAGGCAAGTTGACAATGATGAGTAGATGAGTTTTGATCGAGGACGACGATAAACGATAAGTGAATATCTGAGTAAAATCAGAGCTCTTGTGTAGACGACAAAGTCATCATTCGCTTCAAAACAACTTGCGCAAACAAATACCATTACGATTTTACTACAATTAGGATTTACGGGTAAATGTTTGCAGGTACTGGACTACAGTATTTAATGAAAACTTGCCTAAATAATACTGGTCTTTGATATTATTATAAATTCATGACATGATATACAAATTATTATGATGCGAGTTGTTGTCTCACCAGTAGCAGCCGATACTCGAACATATACTTTCGATAGGGGAATTATAGGGACCTGCATACGTTTCTCCTCATCCATAAACTCTTTGACCTTTAAAATAATATCGCGTACTTCACTTGTTATATTTTTCGGCATTTTTATTTTAACAAAAACAGTGGCGCGTCAAATTTTACTGTCAATCAATGCAAAACGCAAATCAAAAGAAAAAATAAATTTTACATTCTCTCTGGCTAGAAGCTACAGATCACTACCCCCAGACGTGGTCAGAGATAGAGTTTAATATTCCATGAGGCTGCCATTTTAGAAAAACAAAATATTGTGTTTTAGTTTACTTCAAGAATTACCAAGATACAGAGATTTTAATTTAAAAATCTTAAAAACGAGCAAGTTGGTTGTGGGTAGTGACGTCATCCATTGCCTATCGACCGAAAGTGGTGGATCATCGCCAGCGCCGGCTCAATAAGCCGTAAGCGCAAAAGCTTTGCTTTTGTTATGTTGTTTTGTATATGTTTAGGTGGTGATGCAAAAATAATAAGGTATAAAATAGGTTATTATTATGAGTAAACTATAAATAGGTAGACATACCTACTCTTAATACTCGAAGCGCAGAAATAACCTATAAACGTTATTCATAAAAACTGGCGAAGTGAGGTTCAGGTCTCTCCCTCTCTTTTATTGCGACAGCCGGCAAACGATAAAAATATTTACTGGTTTTAATCACAACTTCTAAATGACATTATCAATCGGCGTTATCAGTATATATATACAGTATATACAGAATGTGGTACATCGTATAAAACATAATATAAAGATTCGTAACTAGATTCGTTTTTGAGGTAGATCCCGAAAAATAAGGGTAAAATCTACTACTTTGATAGTTGATACCAATATATTTTATATTTAATAAAATAAATGATCGGGCGCGTTTATTTTTTTTTATATAAAATATATTGGTATCTTATACATATTCTACTTAATGATCACTAGGCGATCACAGCCCATGCTAGGGTGCAATAGCGTTATTTTCAGCTTACTTCTTATGTATTGGAGCTCCTGGAAAAATAATTTCATTCAATATTCATCTTCCGTTCAACGTTAAAGCACCAAACACAAAAAAATAGGTTTGATTTGTTATCCTTCCGTTAACAAGCTAGTGACCCTTTACATACGGACGGACGAACGGACAGACATAAAGTGGACTGTCTTTTATAAGGTTCATTTTGCTATTTGTTATGTAATAAATTATTCCGCGCCATAACATGAGCGGGACGTTGAATCATCTGAACTACAAGAAGGATTTTGTATGGGTGGAAGGTGCGAGACACGATGCGTGACGTCATCATAAAAGCCATGCTGCGAGTGCACGTTTCGAAATAGACGAAAAGAAAACTTTAATAATGTCATCATTTCTTGATGGATTTAAATCATTTAAATACTTAATGCTCAGAATGTTAAGCACATATTATGTCCACATAGTTTGAAATCAAATATCGTGTTTTGTGAATGATCCTCATTTCTAGGCGCAATCTTCAAGTGAGGAAGGGATAGAAAATATAACTAAGATTGAATGAACTCGACTTCATTAAAAAGTCATATGTGTACACTGATTTTAGTGTTCGTAAATATAGATATACTCTTTAGGGGTTACACGGAGAGCCTACTGCTACAATCAACCCCCATGTCGTGCTACTGCGTCTGTAATGACTCAATGGTCGTTTCCTTAGAGTGCTACAAGTATATGAAAGTTGTTTTATTAATACTGAACCGATTTTTAACACTAAAACATTAATAATTAAAACGTATTGTAATCGGTGCTATACTTTTTTAAATCAAAATACACTGAGTTAACATTTCCATCGCCAAACTTCCACGAGTTATTTAATTTTTTCAGTTCCTTACAAATTATAACAAAAAATCACTATGCCTCACACCTACGTACAGCACTGATTTGTTCGTTCATCCACAGTTATAATTGTCTAGTAAAGGTATATTGGTGATAATAGCAAATATTTTTTTCAGTTAATTGACATTGACTACAAAATTTCTTTACCAAATGAACGAAAATTAATGAAAACAACTAACTTAGAGGTATTTTTTTTGGTTGGACTCAACCCATTAAAAAGCATTATCGATATAGGATAATGCCGTAAAAAGTTATGCGTGGCCTTACATTTGGGAACTGAACTAAAACTATCAGCATGAACCCTTCCCCGTTACGTCGTCGTTATCCAAGTGCTGAAGCAAACGATGGAGGAACTGAAAAAATATAGAACAAATAACAATTTCTGTTATGGCAGCACTTCACAGCCAGTTTATCGATTTTTCTGTTGGGTACCTACCTCAATTTTCCGAGTCCGAACCGACACTGTATTCATATTTTGTGAGTCACATTCAAGTTTATTCAACAGGTGTCGGTTGATGATACTGATATCCCGAATTCGGTACCTCTTGATCAGCGATGGTTTTGTAAACTTAACTTCTGACTGGAACAGGCAAGTAATTTAGTTATAGGCTTTTCGATATTAATAGGATTTCTATAATGAAAGCTACATTAAGTATTACGCAGAAAAAAAAACGAATCAAGAGCTGACGCAAGCCCTTTTCGGTATTTTTTTTGTACTACTTAACTACTAAGAATGTTTGATTCAGCTATACTATACTCAAATAAAGAATCAATTGATAATAAAACTCTTAAATTAAATAATTTTATTTCTTTTAAAAGTTGTTAATTCAAACAACCTGTGAGAAAATTTGTTTTTCGGCCTTCTGTGTACTTTATAATATATATTAAAATTTAATAAGGTACACAGAAGGCCGAAAAACAAATTTTCTCACAGGTAGAATATTGTGTTTTACACAAAAGCAATTGTTTTTAGGTGTCATGCCCTCAAAGCCCTAATTATGGTCAGTAATATCCTAGTCTTACTTCGCTAGCTCGAGATTTAAATTCGTTGCGTGACGAATTAAACCAAAAACAACTTTGCTCCCTAAAATATGTAATATTATATATTCTATTGCCAAAATAATGAAGTGGTTAAGCTCTAATTCACTAACTTTGAAATTAGAAAATACCAAGTATATGACATTCAGAATCAAAGAAAATTTGCATTATCATAAAAGTAGGTACTACTACTGAAATAAAAGCACATTCTTGTGATGAATTTAGTAAGTGTAAATGCTATCCCTTAAGCCCTACCAATTAAAACATGTATTTAGGCGTATTAGTATATAGATACCTAAAAGGGATACTCGAGATAGGTTTATTTGCAAGAATATCAATGTATTTAGATACTTGCGACATATAGGTGACATGAATACTTTAAATTTTTTTTACTTTTGCTTAATATGTCAGTCAGTCTTATCCTATAATATCCTTGCTTGGAGACACACAAAGCACATAGAAGGAGCTCAGCGGGCTGTATTAAAAGTAATGTGCTATACTATAAGCCTTATCGATATCCCACTCAACAACTGTATTTTGGAACAGATTTGCTTAGTGTTCGTCAACTATTTATATTATCTTAATCAACATATATTTCCAATAATAGCAGGTCACCAGTTTAAACGCCGAAGTGACAGAGTTTCTATAAAATGCATTACAAAATTTATGAAAAAAATATCATATTGGTGGTTGGGTCCCTATTAATTAATTAACATTACAAATTAATTAACATTATTTGATTCAACTACATACAACTGTGAAAAAAGCTATATAACTCTCTGAAATATATAAGTTACGATGACGCTGAAGCCCTTATGACTGTTTTATCGTAATAATAAACAATAAAACATTTCTGACAAATCCAAATAAAATAATCATGAGTCGAATTAATCCAAATCGAACGCGAGTTTAAATGGAATTTTGCGTATTGTCTTGAACAATTATTGAGTACCAATAATTGTATTTGTAAATCCTTATTACTTTATCTGTATAGTGTAGTAAAATGAGTGGTCCTAGAGGATCGCCCTGTTGATACAGGGCGCTCCTCTAGGACCACTCATTTTTAGTGTGGTGATTCATAAGGCCATTAAGTCCCTAGAGTCTCCCCACAACATCTGAGGGAACTATTGGCGGTAGTCCAAAAGTATTCCAGCGAGACGTGAAAGCACTTTTCCCAGCCCTAAAAAATCTGGGCTTGGAGGTAAACACCGCCAAGTGCGAATTTTACCCCTGCAGTCCAGAGGCAGCGGAATTGAGTTCCAGTTTCATATCCCTTATTCCCGGGCTTAGGGTTATGGCCCGAAAAGACTTGTACCTCCTGGGTTCATCCGTTTTACCTGAGGGCTTGGCTGATAGCCTGGATTCGAAGGAGGAGGTCCTCCGGTTTAACAGTGCACTTAAACGTGTTTTCGAGGAGACGCTAAACATCAGTCTTAGTAATGCGCTATGGTGTCAGGCTAGTCTGCCGATTTGATTTGGCGGTTTGGGCGTGCGGCAACTGCAAGAGTCGGGCCCCATCGCATTTGTAGCCTCCTACAGAGATTTGGGGACTCTCTCGCTATTCCCTTCACTACAGAAGCCCTCGAGGATTGGGAGACGTTATATCCGGGCGTGCCTCTGCCTGCGAAGCCGAAGTTACAGAGGAATTGGGATGATCTGGTCGGTACGCAGATTCTCACCCAATCGCACAGCGGAGCCTCTGCGAGCCTCACATTTGCTTGTGTGGTGCGAGGGTGGAGTCGGACGGCCTACACGCCCTCGGTTGCACTCGTTGCGCTGGACGGAGGCCCCGGCATCATGCCATCAACGATATCATTAAGAGGGCCCTAGTTTTGGCAGAAGTCCCACGCATGCTTGAGCCTCCCGGCCTTTCGCGCTCTGATGGCAGGCGGCTGGATGGGCTAACGCTGATCCCATGGCAGACAGGGCGTTGTCTCATCTGGGATGCTATGTGCGTGAGCTCTTTTGCCGCTTGCCACCTGCCCGCTACCCAGAAAGTCACCGGTGGTGCTGAGGCGGCCGCGTTAGGCAAGCACAATAAATACGCTGCCTTGGAATTAGCGTACGAGTTCGTGCCATTCTCTGTGGAGGTGATGGGGCCGTGGTGTTCAGAGGCCAAGAAGTTTGCGGCGGATCTAATGCGGCGCTTGCGAGATAGGACAAGAGACCCACCATCAGGTTAATACCTCGTACAAAGGATTTCCGTCGCAATACAGCGGGGGAATGCGGCTAGCCTAAGGCTTAATGGGCACGTTTGGGCGAGGGAATAATATTATGACATAATCTTTTAGATTTAAGGTATTTTTTTTGACGAAATTTATAATTGATTTCTATTAATTATGACGTTGTTTGCATATTATTTTATTATTTAGGATACGCTTGTATTTAACCAATAAACAATTAAAAAGAAGTAGGTATAAATTAATGAATAAACTTAACTGTCGAATATATATATATATATATAAATATTTGCTGAACGTGGCAGTACAATGTAAAATATTTCAATACTAGTAAGTGACCTTCATAAGAGCGACGTAGACGCCTAAATTGAATATATGGTTTTGACTTTGACTTTAACAATTTTACTAACGTTTACTATAGTAACTTTAAGACTTTCGCCACTTGAACACATAGTAAATTCAATACAAGTAATTAACGGGACTTAATCGCGATCGCGATTAACTAAACATTTACTACTCGTATGTTATTTAAGCGTAACTGGTAACCCTTTATATGCAAGAAATTAAGCTTCTATTGTTCTTACTTACTCTATACGACGAAATGTAAGACGATTATTTATTTTATTATTACTATTAATTACCTACATACGCCAAAATAAAAAAAAACAATTCATGCTTTTAATTAAAATTTATCATAGATTAGTAAGTTGGCATCGGACTGGACCACTATGGCCAATTTATGAATGAAATTCTATTGATAAAATTATCGCCGATGCCAATCTCATGTCTGCGGCGGGAAGTTCGAATTTTATACAATTTGTGTAGCTTGGTTTGGTATTGCCAAGTTTAAAATAGCACTGATCGTATCAACTAAAATTATAGAACACTAGCCAATACACAAGATCCATGAACTACATCGAATATTTATAAAAATACGTGTAGTAAATATACTATTATTTTAATTATATAGTAATTAATACGATAAATAACTAAGTATTAAAAAATTAAGTACAATGTAGGTACACGTAGCGCTTTCCTTAGACAAACGTAGTTTACTAAGGGTAAGTAACATTTGGAGTTAAATTCGCCAAAAACGATCACACTCCAAAATAGTTGTTCCACTTGGATCTTGGCATTATTTTCGCCATAAACGCTATTTAGCTACTGGAACAGTTTGAATTACCTACATCTAATATCAAAAGTGGCAAAATTTTAGTGGCATTCTTAGCGTTCTTAACCTAGATGGAACAGGGGAGAACAGTTACAAATGATCACAGTGATCACAACCATAGACGCAATGTGATCAAACTTATCGATAATGACGAAATTAGCGTCAAATGGAATATGCCCTAAATTAAATACCAAGTCTCAGATTATTAACCAAGTGCCTAATTTTGGGGCCCTTGAGCGTAATACCTATGCTTATTATTTTATCACTATATGTTAAAAAGTAAATTTCAATACAAAACGATTATTCTGACTAATGTTGTAAATCAAAAATATTACGGATATCTGGAATAGTTATTAGACTCAAGGACAATTTAATCAGAATTAATGCCACGAGCGGTCACACATCCCGATTGATCCATGATTGTAGCGGGCGCTATCCTACTGAGATAATCTAGTATGGGCAGATATTGCCGAGGTTTTCGTTTAAGTGTTATGACGATCTAGTCATTCGCTTGATAGTCGTCACGACTGGGCATTACAGTTGCAGTATCAGTGTCGTAGTTTTGCTTGATGATGGACGGTCACTAGGTACTGGATGTTTGTTCTGAACTTCAAGTAGAATATCTCACACTGCGGTTACCATTGTGAGCAAATAACACAATATATCAGTAAAACTTTGTAATACACGCTACTAGACAAAACGACTCGGTCTAGCATTCGCATAATCAAAGCACCGCGGCTAACTAAGATACATACACTGTCGCGGTCGCCTGTAGTGTAGTTGCCAGTCGCCTGCCTGTCATCATAGCTGACGCTCGCGAATAATATGTAGCTCTTGAAAGTTTCAGCGAGCTGTTTCATTGGCGTTCGTACAATTTGTGGTGTTAAGTTATAGACAAATTTTTATGCCTAAGATGCTATGTTTTTCATACCGAAATAATCCACACTGTAGTAAAACGTTTGAAATCCCCTTTGTATTTTGAATATTTCGTGCGTTTTAACCATACACTTGTTAGCAGGAATGCGGCCGACCAATTATATATCCAAATGGGTACCTGTTATGCGCCTCATATAAAAAATAAGTAAAATGTCCCGGGTCCAATCTAAAAAAAATATGATTCAAGTAGTAGTACATTAGTTTAAATTCCCTAAATTGTAGTACTGATAATGAGCAGATATGACTACTGGCAAATAATAAAAGGGACATACTGGAATTCTATAATAATTGTGATAGTTAGTTACAAAGATGTTCGATCTGTAGGCTTACACTTTGGGTAGCGCTTATTATATACAGATCAAGAGTCTATTTCAAGATATGATGAGCAGGAATATGGTGACCGAATGTCAGTAACAGTATTCGTATAATAGCTTGTGATACCACGTTAATCCATTTGGTACACAGATAGTCTAAGGCCTGGAAAACACATAGGCTACTTTCTAATGAAAAAAAAATTGTAATGGGTTGACAAGGGGGATATTAAGTTTTATAAGAGTATTGTCAGTTTCTGAACTAGGAGCATACAACTTAAATTTTAGGCTGTTGTGTGTGAAATCCATGAAAAGTTTTACTAAAAAAGAACCTGGTGGGCACAGCACTATAAAGGCTACAATCATGACTGGAATAGCAAAAAAAGAAAATGTGTTGATTCCCCGTATTCTAATAATTCCGACTGATTTGCTATTTCAATTTAAGAGCTCAACCAAAAACAAAATCAAAAAAAGTATCAAAACCAACACTATTAGTAATTTTTAATTTACTTATTTATTTTTAATTTAAAGGTTACTTTTTTCATAGGCATGTCTCAGATGTTCAGGAGCTTATTTTATTCCTGAGAGGAGGTAAGTCATTCCATATGCATAACCTGAATAACGCCCTAAAACGCGTAACTACAGAGGGTCGCTATACCGTATAATCGTCATATGGTGAGTCGCACGCAGTACAGTTTTGTCGCACAAGCGTTAATCGCACATCCATTTGTCGAACTCACATAGAGTCGCACTAGAATGACGTCGAACTTTGGTGTGTCGCTCTAGCGTACAATTCCTCTATGGTGAGTCGCAGTACAGTTTTGTCGCACAAGCGTTATTCGAGCATCCATTTGTTGCACTCACATAGTATACTCTCGAACTGAGAGAGTGATTTCAGACGTTCATTTGTATGCACTGCTAACGATCTAATTTTGTTGATTTTCTTATTTTATGAGATGTTACAGGTAATTTCATTAACCAAACGGAAGAAGACACTATGAGCTTCATAGATTGCAGAAAATTTAGAAGATAAAAATACTGAGGGCCTCATTCTGTTCAGACAAAAATAAATGTTATTATTAAATTTGTGGTTTCGGAAATGTGATTTACACTCGGGCATTTTAAAATACAGGTTGGGCAGTATAACCCATAGGCTTTTGAGCGTAGCGAAAAAATCTTAAGTCTATGGTATAACCTTATTATAATCCAGAATATACTGGCTGGTGGTCCAGAGTACAACCACACATGTGTGGTTAAATTGCTGCAACGATTAATAAAAAGTTTTATTGTATCTTGAATTGTTTTTTTTCTGAATCATGTTTTGCACTATCAATCAAGGCGCGAGTTGTACCATCAAATAGGCAGCAAGTGTGACTAAAAAGAGATGTTTATCTTTATAAGTAACTGTTTAGAAAATCTTCATTATCAATATATTTTTATTGTAATTTTCTTTGCAGCCGTTAGCCACCATGTCCACACCTTCAAGTTACCTTGTTGGCTCCAAAGGGAAAGGCACTAATTCAAATTCTGAGCCTACTGGTGCTGTTGATGGGGTTGCTAGTAGCCCGACATGTACCGCGTCGCTGGTGCGGCCCAATCTTCCAGTGGCTGTTGTACTGCCGATGCCGGTAGTTAGTGTCAAGGACCGTCCATCAACTTCCATTACCTCCCATCCCGATGCTTCAAATGTCGACCCGGAAACAACTTCACCATTATATTTTAGAGAGACAGCGCCTAATCCAGACTACATTATCATTCGAGCTCAAACACCAAAGAATATAGGCGATTCGTCTTCAAGATATATACCGCAACGTGGGTTTAGTTCACGCGGCCTATCAATTGGAAGAGGGAGGGGAGGAGACAGAAGCATTCAAGGAGTTATTACCAGGAGCATGTCTTCTGGCCGAAGCATTGCCCCATGGATAACTCAAAGTGCTGCTTTATGCAGGCTCTCATCACGAGGTGCGGCTTCATGTAGACGACCATCTCGGGGTGTTGGACCATGTAGCCACTCAGCTCAAAATGTTGCATCGCATAGGCGCCCCTCACGAAGTACCGCTGCACAAAAGCGACCATCTTAAAGTGCTGCTTCATACAGATGCCAGTCTCTAAATGGTGCATTTGCATGCAATTATGTTGGCGCCCATCTCAAAGTTCCTCCTCACGTCATCACTCTGTGACTATAATTCTTCTAGAGGAACATAGTCAGGAACGCAACAAGCTAATACTGATATTTAATCATATATTTAATTAATATGCGATTAAATATAATATATTCATTTAGTAAATAATTATATAATGTATATTTTATCTACCTAGGAGTCTGACTGTCAACTGCTAGGGCAATTAACAGACATAGTCTATATGTGGTGTTATTACTAGTTGTATTTGTAGTGCATTTATTCATATCTGATCAACTAAATATTACTATTATAAATCTAGTGTTACGGTGTTAATATTTCTCAGAGATATAGGATCACTAGTCGAAACCGAATCTATGTTAGTCTTCAAACATATTTCGAATTTTTAGGTCAGATTAATATTAAAAAAAGTAATAATTTTATTGCTAGATATGATGTATGATATAATTTGCAATACTGCGTTTGGGAATTTTATTGATTTTATTGATGTTCCGTAGGTACATTAAATGTCAAAACTACATATTAAGATTGATCTCAACTTTGATGCATAACGGAGTTCACAGACGGCAGCTATAATATATATTATAGCATAACTGTTGGTATTAAGAAACGAAAATGTAAAGCTATATATTATAAGGGCCGTGTGTTGTCACTTGTCAATTTCTATGGAAAATGTGTTGAAATATATCGAGCTATAAATATTACCTTTATATTATATAGCTGTCGTCTGTGAAACGCTTTAATCAATGGGAGCATTAGTCTGTTCTGAGAGTTACCCCTCAATCTTAATCTCAAGAGAGTTACTTATCGATCTTTGAGACTTACCTCTCAATCTTAATCTCAAGAGAGTTACCTATCAATCTTTGAGAGTTACCTATCAATCTTTGAGAGTTACCTATCAATCTTAATATGTAGTTTTGACATTTAATGTACCTGCGGAACATCCGTCAACACTGCATCTTAAGATCGATCTTTACTTTGAGACGCATTTCTTAGATCTTGTTTTGTATTTTAAATCAAATTTAAATAAGATATGTGAAAAATAAGATAGAAATACACAAGATATCATTCAGATCCAGTAAACATCTATTTCCGATTATTGACCTTTCTTAATAATAAAGTCGTATGTATAAATAAATAAACTTATTACTTACTACCTAATGGAAATAATAAATTAAGACAAGTACTGTAATATTACTATGGTATTAGAATTTGGTAAGGCTTTAAATTTAATATACTTTCCATACATATAAAATAATGCTATGCAACAATCAGAGCACTACAATAGAAATCCTTAAACATTTTAATGTATCAAAAGCAAAAATATCGATACCAAAATGTTAGAAAATTAAGTTAGAAAAGCATACAAAAACACTGGCCATCGAGCTTTTCAATACGTAATAAATGGTTAAGGTACGGCTACGGTTAATTTGTAATTATAACGTTGTTTTTATTAAAGTCTACCTTGTTTTTATCACAATAAAATATAAATCTCTCACAATGTATCTATATATAAATTAAAATAACTTTTATGTTAGTAGATTCTATTCATAACTTTAAGTATTTATAATTGTTGTCTAATAAAAAAGTAGTGTCAGTGGTAAAAGAGAAAAATGTTATTAAAACATACGTTTAATATATTATTGAATGTGTAGTAGGCATATCTTCTTAATATGTATTGTATCTTCGTGGGTAGGTACAATTAGCATATATTAATGTCAATCATTTCCATAAATAAACCGCCAAAAATTATTACACTTATTAACTTGTATTTGTTTAATCTCATTAGATAATAAAGTTTTTAACCATAATTATTAACTAAATTGCATTTATAGTCTCGGGTCAGACGACCTATATTCTAATATAATTCGTCTGAATTAAGTAGAATATAGGTTGATACCTTTGAATAGAGTTTTGAATATTTACATCGAGCTTAGTAATAAAAAATATAAAATAATACGTAAAAGGCACAAGGTACTTTTAACATCAGGTGGTCTTCGTGCTTATTCCGTAAAAATACATAAACAATTACAAAATTACAAGTACCTAAACGATAATTGTTTTTTTTTAAAGTCATGTGCGAGATTCGAACCCGTTTCCATCCCTCCTTCAATTTTTCTATAGAATATTTGTAATTTTGTAATATAATCCGCATAGCAGGCGTTATTGCAAACATAACAATATTAAAATAAGTACATAAACATCACACAAAATAAAAAATTACGTACCCTAAGAGGTTGTTAGTGTTTTACTAATAACCTTGTATTATATTTATGACACAAACAAATATTTGTACCTATTGAAAATTTACAAATTTATGTCTCGCTTAAGAATTGAACACGCATTCCTCGTTTATACTGGCTCATATGGCGAATCAGTCGTTTACATAGATAATTTTAGTATCTAAGTATTGTTTTGTTTCTTATAATTTTGTACCGGCGGTATGCCTTCATTACCAAAATATTACGAACTATATACAACACCACAGCTACTACAATAAAAGCATTTAGACAGCATACAAGTCATTGCAGACTCACAGGCAGTTTAAATGCTCAAGCCCACTACCAGTTGGCAGCCCAGCATGCTAGCTGCATGGCCCCGTTGAATTGGAATGCTTATTCGTTGAGACAAATAGGTGCCAGCATTTTGATCACGCGTCACATCGACCAAGCGCTCTGACACGTTTTGGAAAATACGATGAGATCCCGGTCCCCAAGGAGCTAAAGTCTCAACACCAAACGGCTTAAATATGTAACCACTACCGAGGTTAGCATACTTGCGCCGCTTGAGTTGCTCCGCCGAAGTAGCCGCGGTGCCAGCCCTCACGTTGGTTTCAGAAAGATGTCCTAAGGGCCACCTTAACTTCCACAGAAACAGAGTCATGCCCTCAGGTCTTTTACCATCGTCATGCACCACACCATTCGGAGAGTAACCTATCAATCTTCGGTCCGAGAATAGCTGCAACATTGGCGCTGTTAAAAGCCTGGCGAATGATATCGTTAAGGCTGGCGTGGCGGAGAATTCGACCAACATTTCGAGAGCAGGAGAGGCCAAGGTGACCAAGTTGATCAACTGCAGAACCACACTGACTCTGTATCTAATCTAGACATCTGAATTGAGGAGCCACCTGAAACTCCGAAAGTAATGCATCAATATATCTAAAAATTGGTATCATTCAGTAGTAATTGTGTATGGTAACTACTAAATGTCCGAGTTTCGTACTGAATTTAAAAAAGATACGATACATTTAGTGTGGCTCCTTAATCTATAAATAAGAGGGTAGATTTCCAGTCATGTGGTGAGTACATTAATACGTTCGACTTTATTATAGTTTAGAAGGAATAGTGTATAGGAACAAAGTAGTAAAACTGAGTAGATTTGGTAAAACAACGCATATACTTGGTTCCTCAATCCTGACGTTCTGCATACAAATTTGTTGTAACTACCTGAAATCATATCAAAATCAAAAGCTAATGACACTAACATTTAGTAGTAATGACCAAGTTACTTTATGGTAATGACCACTAAATTATATAGTACAATTAATCGCTGCACATATTCGGCATTTATAAAAAAGTTAATTTACAATATTCCTTAAGGATTCGCTACTTAGTGCCCATATTAATTGAATTAAACGAAGATGAGTATGTACAAAAAAAAAATGCTTTGATACATTGACCATAGATACACAAATTTCTCATAAGAAGGTTTAAGTTATCAAGGGAATAGAGCCTTTGTGCCATATTGGCCCGCCGCCATTCTATTGTTTCAGTCTCCTAGTAACATGACTAGGAAAAGTCAGTATAAATACTCTTAACTTTATGAATATTCTTAAAACATTTAGTACATATTTCCTAACAATAATAATATAAATATATAGAGACAAGTCTTCTTTATCCCAAACGCTTTCCTCTTTTAGGGTACTATAATGTGTACTCGTCTGTAGCAGAGCATTATGTATGTGGAAGTTCAAATATATTTTTGGCTATGTTCTATGTTTTGAACCAAGTTGATGTTTCTCCAGTTGATAGTCACTATTTCAGCACTATTTTTTGAAACCAAGAACCAATTGAAATTCGCAGCCATTCCTGAGATAAGCAGGTGAGTATGCTAGGATGAGACACTCCAGCTTACTAACCAAGAGATCTGAATAACTTTTGATTGTGTGAAGCACTATTTTTGAGATTTGGTATACCTTCGTGACTTTTTGGCACTATCTTTTGAGATAATAACCTTCATTGTAGCTTCAGCCGTTTTTACAGACGAGATGTGAGTACGCGAGAATGATATCATTCTAGCGACCTCAGCAAACTATAGCTATAACTTTTTTATAGTGGCACTATTTTTCTTTTTTTAGCACTATTTGTCAGCACTTCGGCAAATTTTTTTGGCATAGTCAAAATTGAACATTTCTTAGGGAGTACGCTAGGATGAGTGACACCAAATAAAAAAGTCGAAATGATTAAAAGTTAAAATAAAACATAAGTGACTAAGGAAACATATTTAATTCTTAAATCGAATAAATCATACATACTCCTAGGCGTCACTGGTATGGGATTGCTTCAAGACAAGAAATAGCGGTATATTATGCCGCATGCCTCCGATGAGAAGATTTCGACATTGGTATAGTGCCAGAAACCCAAAGTAGCTGATACGCTAGTAACCAGTACGAAGATAGCAAGAGATAGTCAAAAATAATACTATTGCCACTTACATGGAAACCACGATATCAATCGATCAGAACCAAATCGATCAAACCTTAGTACTTATAATCAGATAACTATTAAAGCACCAATCAGTTCAAAAAATTATATTATATATAATATAAATATATTTATATTACTTCAACATTAAATCCTTAATCTATATAAGTACTTAGAGACCATCCATATTTTTTTTATCATCACACAAAATAAAAAATTACTTGCCCTAATAAGAGGTTGTTAGCGTTTTACTAATAACCTTGTATTATATTTATATATACATACCAACAAATATTTGTACCTATTGAAAATTTACAAATTTATGTCTCGCTTGAGAATTGAACACACATTCCTCGTTTATACTGGCTCATATGGCGAATCAGTCGTTTACATAGATAATTTTAGTATCTAAGTATTGTTTTGTTTCTTATAATTTTTTACCGGCGGTATGCCTCCATTAACAAAATATTACGAACTATATACAACACCACAGCTACTACAATAAAAGCATTTAGACAGCATACAAGTCATTGCAGACTCACAGGCAGTTTAAATGCTCAAGCCCACTACCAGTTGGCAGCGTGCCCAGCATGCTAGCTGCATGGCCCCGTTGAATTGGAATGCTTATTCGTTGAGACAAATAGGTGCCAGCATTTTGATCACGACCAAGCGCTCTGACACGTTTTGGAAAATACGATGAGATCCCGGTCCCCAAGGAGCTAAAGTCTCAACACCAAACGGCTTAAATATGTAACCACTACCGAGGTTAGCATACTTGCGCCGCTTGAGTTGCTCCGCCGAAGTAGCCGCGGTGCCAGCCCTCACGTTGGTTTCAGAAAGATGTCCTAAGGGCCACCTTAACTTCCACAGAAACCATCGTCATGCACCACACCATTCGGAGAGTAACCTATCAATCTTCGGTCCGAGAATAGCTGCAACATTGGCGCTGTTAAAAGTCGAAATGATTAAAAGTTAAAATAAAACATAAGTGACTAAGGAAACATATTTAATTCTTAAATCGAATAAATCATACATACTCCTAGGCGTCACTGGTATGGGATTGCTTCAAGACAAGAAATAGCGGTATATTATGCCGCATGCCTCCGATGAGAAGATTTCGACATTGGTATAGTGCCAGAAACCCAAAGTAGCTGATACGCTAGTAACCAGTACGAAGATAGCAAGAGATAGTCAAAAATAATACTATTGCCACTTACATGGAAACCACGATATCAATCGAACAGAACTAAATCGATCAAACCTTAGTACTTATAATCAGATAACTATTAAAGCACCAATCAGTTCAATATGCGAGTTTCAGAAATCTAAAATAAAAAATTACAAATATTTTATGGATATCTAAAACCTTTTGCAATCGAGGTTATTTCACAATTTGTTATATGGAGGAAATTATTGTAATATTTTTACTAATACATGACATTAGCCCAGAGAGTGAAATAATAATTATATATATAATGTTTTGTAGCGCAGTTTCTACTATTGTCTATATATATATATATATATATTTATTATAAATATATTTATATTACTTCAACATTAAATCCTTAATCTATATAAGTACTTAGAGGCCATCCATATTCTTTTTCCTTTTAAGTTTTTATTATTTTTCCTTTTAACATAAAAGACAAAGACAAAGAAACTGCGCTACAAAACATTCCAATCACGTCATTTTATATAATATTAGGCCCAAAACCAGAACCTTTCATGGCATCGTTGTTTTGAAGGCAATACACGCCCTGTTTGTTTTTTCAACCTATGGTGGGAGTCTTGACCGACTTTTTATACTTCCCCTTTAGTTCATTCTTCAAAGCATAAAACAGATCAAAGTACTGACGCATAAAAGTCCTGAAGTCGCCTTTTTCAAGCAGCAGAATCTGAAAAACGTAATAATTATCACTTTGTTTTGGAATCTGAACGTTCTATTGACGATAAACTACACATTTTGAGAAAAGTAGCTGGTGGATGATTTATCGTTAACCTAATAGTAAGTACTTAATTATAAGCCAAAAGATGTACGTTGATAAACATGCTCAGCTTCTTACTTTGAATGCCGCAATGGACTCTGATATTAGCTGATATCAGCCATTTCCTTCTATTGGCTCCCCGTAATTCTCACTATCTTCTCGAACTTCGTTCACCTCTTTTTTTTTTAGCCTGATAGGTAAGCGATGATGTGGTAAGATGTTCTTCAGGCTAACTTAGAAGTACTGGCTCTCAAGGACAGCTGCCGGAACACACCGTTAGGTGCTTGACGACAGATTTTCTACTTGAGTGTGGTAGCTATCCAGGCGGGCATTCGCAAAATACCCTACCACCATGCTATAACGACTGCCATCCAAAGACAACAACCAGGACCGACGTGTAACGTGCCCTCCGAGGCACGGGAACGCTCAGTAGTAATGTCACTAGCGGTCACCCATCCAACTCATGACCGCGGGCGACGTTGCTTAACTTTGCTGATCGGTTGAGAACAGCTAAACACAGTAAACTTCGCTATGAGCGCTTCAAAACCTGTTTGTAATACTCGTACCTAGTCACTCCTGAACCTTTCCTATCAGCTATATTTTCGTTGAGAGACATTCGTCGCTGTGGTATGTTTGTAGGATGCTCGAAAGGTTAAACTTGCGAATTCCGGGAGCAATCGGTTACTTTGGTTTTGATAGAATGAATTTCCTCGTTTCTCATTTCCTTATTGATACCTACTATTTCAACTCACAGGAATTTTTAAACCAGGTTATGAAATTGCTGCGGTTAGCATTTAAGGGTGAACTGGCCGGCCCGTTGTCCATACAAACGTCGCAGGGTGATCACTCCCTTATTTGAGGATTTAGGTCCAAAATAAAGCATAATACCGATTGATCTTGCCTTTATCTAGGCTTGTATGACGCCGACATTGTAATAAAATAATTAACTTGAGAATTATAAGCCACGAAACATTTTCATATAAAGTTTTCAAGGCTCATAACTTACAACTTAGTTATCTTTTTAAAATTTTGGCATCATACAAGCCTTGATAATGACGATATCAATCGGTATAATACTAAAGTCTTGATCTAAATCCTCAAATAAGGGAGTGATCACCCTACGACGTTTGTATGGAGAAGTGACCGGCCAGTTCAACCTTAATAGCTCTTGGTTTGCCAGTTTTCCGAAAACATATGGATTTTTAAACTATTTGGATAAATTATTTTCTATTTAATTATTTATTGTAACTTTGGAGAACAATATAATAATAGCACGGGAAAATGGTGAACCCTTAAACATAGAAGCTAGGCTCATGGATATATTAGCATCATGAACTCCAAGACTAATTGTCACAGAGTTGAAAACTTCTTGCATTTGAAATAAATAATTATGACGAAACTACGAGTACCTATGTAAATTGTTAACTATCCCAAAATATTATAGACTACGTTTTTTCATTACACACATAAACAAACGGTGCTTATTTATTTACGAGATAAAGAAAACATAATATATGATTCTTGCAGCTAAAGTAATCAATCAATCAAATTGTAAGAACAGTTATGAGGCTTTGCTGTTCAGATTCACCAAAACCAAATGAAAACTACTAGCTAGTTTTGTGCACATAAATTTTCCAATCATTTTTCTTGTTTGGATTTGAAGAGAATAAAGTACGTACCTTGTTTGATATTTCATAAATTTTATTATTGTGCTTACATGTAACAAAAATAAATTAAAAACAGAAAAATAGATATAAATATGGGTACGTGTTCTGTTTTTAAACTTTCGTGAGCTAAACAATCCGTCACATGTTCTGTTTTTACAGAACATGTGACGGATTGTCTACATAAACAAGCATTGGATTCGTAAATTGACCTACCACCATCTTACGCAATCAACATCTAATTAGATTTTTTTTTTGTTTTGTTCTAATTAGAATTTAAAGCGCTCGTAGCGAAGTTTACTTAACTGTTCTCAACCGATCAGCAAAGTTAAGCAACGTCGCCCGCGGTCATGAGTTGGATGGGTGACCGCTAGTGACATTACTACTGAGCGTTTCCGTGCTTCGGAGGGCACGTTAAGCCGTCGGTCCCGGTTGTCGTCTAAGGATGGCAGTCGTTATAGCATGGTGGTAGGGCGTTTTGCGAATGCCCGCCTGGCTAGCTACCACCCTCAAGTAGAAAATCTGTCGCCAAGCACCTAACGGTGTGTTCCGGCAGCTGTCCTTGAGAGCCAGTACTTCTAGGTTAGCCTGAACAACATCTTCGACCACATCATCACTTACCATCAGGTGAGATAGCGGTCAAAGGCTAACAAATCAGGGATAAAAAAAAAATTCGTTACCACGTTCAATGCAACTTGATCGAAACGTTAAAATTAATCAAAGCATTATTTTGATGTTGATTTCCATGACCTGTTATTGATATATATCCTTGAACCAGTAATACTAGGTTAGCCAAAACAATATCTTCGACCGCATCATCATTCATCACTTACCATCAGGTAAGATAGTTGTCAAAGACTAGCATATCAGCTATAAAAACATATATGCGTTTATTTGAAAACTTAAAACGTTCTTCATACGTGCGGAAATAACGTTTTGGACAAGGACAAGGTACGAGAAAGGTATTACAAGGAGAAAGGTAGGCCTTGCAGTTAGGTTGGTTCCGTGCCCTTGTCCAGTACCACGCAGGCTCCGATTCAATCGAAAACCTTTTCTGAAATTTGGTTTAATATATAAATGCGGCATTTACATAGCTTATTTGGATTTGGAAACTACTTAACCTACACGTGAGATGGTTTATGGTGGTTTTCTCACAAAAACAACTAGTATGGCTAAGCAGTGATGGCTCAGTGGCATTGGCTATGGACTGCCGCACAGCAGGTCAATGGTTCCCGCCGCGGGCTTGAGCTTCACCGCATGGTGGAAGGGCATTTTGTGAATGCCCGCCTGGCTAGCGACCACCCTCAAGTAGAAAATCTGTCGCCAAGCACCTAACGGTGTGTTGCGGCAGCTGTGCTTGAGAGCTAGTAATTCTAGGTTAAGTCTGTTAACACCTTCGACCACATCACTTACCATTAGGTGAGATTGTGAACAAGGGCTTACGAGACCCTTACTCTATACCCTTTTGACGAACACAGTAGGTATATAAACTAACCGTGCTAGAAGTAATAGCCACCACACTCGATGAGCGCACTTCCCTGTTGGTGACGAGTGATAACTCTCCGAAGTAGTCACCGTCGATAAGGTGGCCGGTCTCTTCATCTTTGGAATACACTGCCAACTCCCCCATGGCTACTATCATGAGACCTTCACTTTGCACCCACGGCTGGAACAATACAAAAGCTGAGATCCAATGCATCCATGCAAGAGTCTCTTAACTGAATTATAACTGCGAAAGGAAAACGGTACCGGTCGTTACCATGCTGATCAAAAACACTGACCTCACAACATCATGGTGCGGCTTCAAAGTTGAAATTAGAATTTAAATCATTTAGGTATGAAAATACTTTTTTCAGTTATTTGACTGTAACTTATGAACTACTCGAATGATGTTGGTGTTTTTTTTCTTCTTTTTTTTTATTGTTACGGAACAAGCGCGAGGCCCACCTGATGTTAAGCGGTTACCACTGCCTATAACAGATGCATTTCATCACAAGTGACGAACTGCACTGCGCCAGTCACCCTGAGACATACAGATGTTGAGTCTGATGTGCCTATGTAATTTTGGCTCTCAAGGACTGCTGCCGGAACACACTGTGAGGTGTTTGCCGAAAGATTTTTTACTTGGCGGTGGTAGCTAGCCAGGCGGGCATTCGCAAAATTCCCTGCCACGATGCGGTGAAGCTCAAACCCGCGGTGGGATTCGAAACATGGACCTGCGGCACCGCAGTCCATAGCTATTACCACTCGGCTATCATTGCTTTATATGAGGATACCGACTTGGAGGTTCTGTCACTTAGACTTATAAAAGTTAAATACAAACAAATTTCTACTAAACTATGGAATTATTATGAAATGGACGAAGCGTTATCGTCAATGGAGTTATAGTATAACCTAGATGTCTATCTAGGTGCCGAACTAATCGTGGGTTAAGTTGACTATCGACCCCTGCGTCACTTCTTGAACTCCTGAAAACATTATTGTCTCCGGTTTCGCGAAAGTCCTATGATTTCATTCACCCTTTTGCGACGAGCCATGCATGTCATACGAACATCAGATAGATGTAAAGGTCTAGAATAGGTATAACAAAAATTACGTATTGTTAGGCTATTTAAAGACTGTATAAACTTTATATGAGTCACTGACATTTCACTCAAAAGCAAAATCTAATGGCTTCGACAATGGCTTATTGTTCCAATATGATCGCTGCGCTCAGTGAAGCTAGGAAGGTGGGCGCGCGATTATCTATTTTTATCTAACTCCGTTCATTTTCCTTGCACCTCTGATGGTTACGCAATCCTTATAGAGGATTGTGGTTCTTGTAGTAGCTAAAGCTTCTTTAGGACATTTATTGCTCTTACAAGAATTTCAGCACAAGTAGAGTCGTATTTCCCTTGATTTCGTACTAAAACATTTCTGCAGCGATTTGTTTTTGCATTTGACTCCAGTGTTAGTAACTCATATGTAGTGTTTCACCCATTACAGTCTCTAAATAGCCTAACGAAACATAGTTTGTATTATTGTTTTCTTAATTGACATAAAATCTTACAGTGTCTAGGCAGTAGTTGGAGAACACTTCAGTGTCACTAGAAATATTTATTTTACTTCTTTACTCTTCTTTGTTGACTTACAACTGATGAGCATCACTTGTAGTTTTACTCGACATTTATTTATTGCGTGCGCTTATTTATTAGTAAATATAGACATTTAGATTATAAGAAAACAAAAAAATTATAACTAGTAAAACATTATACAAAAATCACAGCCAATAAAGGCATGTATATTATTACTTAGAATAGTTTTTACTTACTTCAGCAACCAAATCATGACTTAAATATATTTCCTCCCTCAGCATAAGTACCATCGCATCAATTACATTTGTTGGCCAATCAGAGAAGTAAGGAATTCTCCTGATGTATCTAGTATAGGAAGCTAATGCTATTTCTTTTTTCAAAACATTTGGTAAACTCTTGTACAGGCAGCTATATCGTTCGATAGCTTTTACTTTCGATTGGTGAAAATTGTAATACTTCTTCAACTTTCTAGTAGTTTTATCATCGAGTTGTCTACAACGAACTGTACTATCCATCGCATTTTTAATGTTAATCACTTTATCTTTACTAAAACTCATACAGTAAATGAAGCTATAGCACTCTATTACCATCCAGAAGTAAAACAAATTCATTATCAAAAATCCACACAATGCGGACGTTATGTCTAGATAATATGTTGCTCGTCTATAGCTGAAACCGAACAAAAGAGTAGACTTGCAGATGCGGGAAAAGTTGTAAACTAATAATGTATAGTCGGAAAATGGATTTTTGTACACGTATTTCATCCAAATCAACAAACTCAGATATGATTCATCATCAATTTTGCCGTCATCTATCATGCACTGAAGCGTGTAGTGATCGGCTAAATCCAGAAATTGTAACATCGTAAAAAGACCAAGTGTTGAAATTCTGACTATTTTAAAAAAGAATGATGTTTTGTAACTGGTTCTTGGACGAGTCCAATAGCTAGAAGTTTCATATATTCTAAATAACCGAAATATATTGATCACTTTAATTGCCGCCATAAACTTGTTTGTCTTGCAGAGGGCGCAGTCAATATCAGAGCCGAAGCGTAGAAACATGATCCATTGAAGAGGAATAGCGGAAGCGACGTGCAGAAACAGTTTCCTTGAGCAATAATGAAGTAGTCCATCATATTTATCGAGAACAATTTTTCTGGTTTCGTAGTCGACATATCCGGTCTTCATATTCAGAATTACGTCAATTATAATGATTACTTCAATAAAAGCACTTAGGTAGTAAAAACCAAAGTATATTTGGCCGTATAAGAAAGACATGTTGTGATTAAATACTATGTTATTCACCAAGAATAAACTGAGCATCAGCCAATCCCAAAAACTCCTGAAAATGAAGAAAATCTATGAGTTGGTACTTAAATTTAATTTTAAATCTATCGAAAGTGTCTCGTGTATATAAGGCGATTGATCAAAGCTACAATGCTATATATAGCACGTAGGGTAACGCATCGCGCTGAAAACTCAAGTTTATGGACATGTTAACAACGTTTATGCAGAAGATGCAGAGAATTGAGATTGAGTCATTTTCAATAGCCTGCACACAGGTTAGCACAAGAGAGTCTAATATTTTAAAAATAAAGTTTTAATCTGAATAACCACAATATTTAATTGATAGGTATAAACAACTACATTATTCCATATATAGAACGTATCTTGTAAATATCCTTTCATTTAAAGTTGTTATAAATTTTAGGTTAATTGTAAACACAACTTGTAAAACACGCGTGTTTTTTACAACAAATTAAGGCACTAGTAAAGTTTACTTTTCAATACCGCACTAAAGCTTTCTCGAATGTATTGAGCAACATAGCTCGCTTGTATCATAAATGATAAAGTGCAATAAAAAAAATGCAATAATCCAATGGCGATAATTAATAGTTTAAAGATTAAAAGTGCACGTTCAGGTGAAATTTTACACAAAAAAAATCACGATTAGGTCGATTGGCCTCTTTCATTTCAGATAACACTCAAGAATCTTTTCATAACTGTAAAATTTCGTAATGAAATACGTACAGTAAGGTTTAGAGTATGCCCATAAGAAAATTTCACCAGGTATGCAAGAGAGTAATCTACATCCCATACAAAAATATTAACTCCTTTTCACCTGGTCCAAATCGACCATAAGTTCTTGTGCATGTTGCAAATGTAAAAATATATATATAAACTGGTACTTAAACCGGTAACGATGGATATACATTTTTTATATTATGTGCCGTTAAGAACACAATAAATAAATAACTTCAGTCCATTGCGGTTACAGGTGCCTCAGCACTACTTTCGTACTTTTGACTTACCGGTCCGTGAAAGAAGTGATCGTGTTTCTTCTTTTACGAATTTCAAATTTAAATCATTCATAAACACTCGGAGTTCGATATATTCAAAATTCAGTGGCCTCTATGAAGGCATATGGTCAAGTAGTGAAGTACAATAGTATTAAGATTACGATATTAAGAACAAGTTCGCTTTCTGTTCAGCTGTGTGAGCTTATGTTACTTCCGGTTTTAAAAGTGGAAGCAGATTAGGGTGACAAAAGCTTGACAAAAATTTTCTCGATTCCGCCAGGCACCAGAATGCTTTGCTACCTGCAGGGTGAGAAACACGTTTGAACCCAACTTGAGATCCAAAAGGAGAAGCAAAGGGACTGTCAAGGATCCAAAAAGAGAAGCAAAGGGACTGCCAATCTGCTGTCTTGTATATCCACATCTGCAGGGGTGACTTTCTGACAGTGGTCAAGTGTTCACTATGTACTCACACGAAACCTTCACATATGAAAAAAAAGATGCAAATTGACCTGGATTTCACGTAGTTATTGGTGTATACATTTATTTATAAAGCTTTCTAAAACGAGAAGTCGTTATTAGAATACTAGTAGAATATTAATAAAATTACTAATTTTATGTACTTGTTGTTCAATCTACTATTTCACTTCTCATTTAAATCTAATTAAAATCTCGAACCAATGTTTTCCCAAAACTAGTGCAGTTTTATAAATCGTGTATTATATAGTCCTTTTTTCATAATGGTCTTTGTTTATGTTGAACAAAAATAAGGAAGTAGGTAGATTTTTAACATTATAATGTACTCGTAACAAACCTGAATTCACTCAGTGGATGAATACGGCCCCTGAACTTCCTAAAGTGCCGTGTGCGCTCCATTCTCATAGCCTGCGAGCTCGTATAGAAAGTTCTGTTTCTCTGGTCACTGTATGACAGCAGAAACAGCCCGTGCCACCATCTCCTGAGCCTGGCTCTGTACGTCCTTCCACGAATGTCAGTCTCCAGAACGTCTTTTTCGCCTATAATTGCGCAACTGTGTTCATAGTAAGACTCGTGAAAATCCTGACGGCTTTTTGTTGGCATTTCTTATAATTTATAAGACTGTCCACTTTGGAACCTAATATAAATTATTCAATGTTGGAATGGAAAATCCAAGCCAAAGAAAATCAAGAAGAAAATCTCTTGGATGTTGGGTCCTCTATAAAATAGATGGTAGAGGTGCTCTATAAAATATTACTTGCTCAGTGGTCATTACTTTTCTCTATGTCAGTGGTGTTCTAGAGACCATAAAGTAACTAGTATATATAACAGGACTGAACACTGAGATAGCAATATTTTACAACAGGAGACTCTGTACACGCTCTGCAAATTTTGAAGATTTAGATCAGGTCATGGATCTATGAAATCTTTGTCCATGAATTCGGTGTATTACTTTTCTCTATGATGTAGATGTAATAGCCATGGAGAAAAGTAATATACCGATGTAATATCTTCCTAAAGAAAGAATTCCTTACTTTGTCTAAGAATACTTTAGATCACTGAGCAAGCAATACTGCGCTATGTAATCAGATTATTAATTATTATTCTTTCTACGGGATAATGTCTCCAGTGCTCAGTATAAACTAATTAATATAAGGTATTGCTCAATTATTAAAAAAAATGCTTTTCCTTGTGGGAAATTGGTTATATAATTACAGCGAAAGGATTTATTTTAATCACGAGCCAGTCTCCAATTTGTCTCCAGCTACGAGCACTGCTACCAACTGCTACGAACTGGAACACGCGAGTTACTTGTGCACGCGGGAAAATGCTTGCCGAGAGTATATTTATGTAAAACTCATCTAATATTACAGAGCACAGAACACTACTCTCTAACAGAGTCTCCAGAAAATTCATTTGTGTTCCTAACAGATTGCGAGTCTACTTCGGTACGCACCTAGCCACAGAATAAAAACGACCAGTAGGATCTCTCCGCAAAGACGTTCCAATAAACAAGCAACTCTGCTTCGACGCATTAATGAGCAATTCCGATCACACACCACTGAGTACCTAACTTTTATATTCACCTACACTTCGCCTCTCTTTCTATCGCGTAGCTCATATCTCTTCTGACGCGGTACGTGGGTTAGGGTTATGATCTTGTGCTCAAATGCTAGTACAGGTTGCAATTAAATATATTTCTATCATACTTAAGGTACCTAGTATTAGCAGAATACTATTTTACTATGTATCTATGTACTTGTATATATTATAACAGTACAGACAAAGAAAAGTAGCTTTCTTACTCTAAGGGCCTGTTTCAGAATGTTCGAGTAAGTTCCGATTATATTACACATATATTTAGTAAATAAAACACGATCTTTGCGTTTCACAGTCCTCAATTTAGCCTATCCATCGGTTAAAGATTTAAACGCGCTGCATGTTAACTGTCATTTTTATAATTCTGTCATTTTATGTTCTGGGTAGTATAACCAGAACTTACTCGAACATTCTGAAACAGGCCCTAAGAGAAATCTGGAGATTTCTGTAATCTTTGGAAAAATAAGTTATTAATGAGGTCTTACTTGCTCAGTGTTTTCCGGTTTACTACTTTTTTCTATGAATACTTTGTATATATCACTTTTCTCTGTGGTATATATCAATATCATAAAATAACTTTGTATATCACTACCTCAGATTCAAATATTACCTGCTCAGTGCCTCAGATCAATTAATTATGTCCTAAAGTAATCGGTTCTATAAATTTCAGTTCATGTCAAACAGGTACACAAAGTTTATTATTTTGAATACATCTTGGGATTTTCTTTACAGGGAGGACATTGAATGAAAACTGGTGATATACTGCATTCAAGAAACAAATATTTCAAAGAGTTTATAATGTACGGTAAAAGTTCAAGAAGCCGTCATGATTTCCACGAGTCGTACTTCGAACATTGTTGCGCAATAATAGACGAGAAAGACGTCCTGGAAAATGAAATTCCTGGAAGGTCTTACAGCGACAGGCTCAAAAGATGGTGGCACGGACTGTTCCTGCTGTCCTACAGTGACAAAAGAAACAGAACCTTCTATACGAGCTCTCAGGCTATGAGATTAGAGCGGACACGCCATTTTAGAAAGTTCAGGGGCCGAATACATCCTCTGAGTGAATTCAGGTTATTTGCACTCGTAGTAGATATAAGTATGAAAATGGTCTTGGAAATTAAACTATTTAAAAAAAATCGGCGATGTGCTAGGCACAAGCCTGTAGAGGAAAGAGAGAGTTGTAAAAATAGGCATATAATAAGTTACTTACAAATATTTAGCTACACGAGTAAAACATATTAATAATTTCATTGTACATTAATGTTTATCTTATTGCAGAAACTTCTGGGACTTCTTCATGCTACATCTCTTTATATTGAATAAGTTAATATTCCAACATAACACGTCTCTAACGTACGGCCAGATTTTCATCGGTTTCTACTACTTGGCACCAGTAATTGAGCTGATAATTGTTATCGACATAATTGTCAACATGAAAACAGGTTACATCGACCATGATAGTCGAAAAATTATACTTGGAAAATTTGATGGACTATTGCATTACGGTTCCACGAAGCTATTTTTTCACGTCGCTTCCGCTATTCCTCTCCAAAGCATCATGTTTCTACGCTATGGTTCCAATATTAGTTGTGCCCTTTGCAAAACAAATAAATTCATCACCGCTCTTAAATTAATCAACATATTCGGATTATTTAGAATCTATGAATGTTCCACCTACTGGACCCGTCCAAGGAGTAATTACCAAGTCGCATTCTTTTTTAAACTACTCAGGATTTCAGTACTTGCACTTTTTACAATGTTGAAATTTATTGACTTAAGTGAAAATATTTCACTTCAGATTATGATATCAAACGAAGAAATTGATGAAACTGCATATATAACCAATCTTTTGTTTGGGAGGTTCGTTCTAGAACAGTCTTTTACAAACTTACAATTCATGCTGTATGACTTTGCTCGGATCTGCAAGGCTGCACTTCTGTTCGGTTTCAGCTTTAGAAGAATACAGTTTTACCTTGATATGTTGTCAGCATTACTTGCGTTTATTATAGCAAATGGTTTTGATTTCTGGATACTTTTAGAATGTTATAATTATATGTATTGTACAAGTTGTAACGAAAAAAGAGTAGTATTGTCTAAGAAGGCGATGAAAAATATGGTGCGCTGTCGGCAGATTCCTGATAAAGTTACTCAAAAATTAACTGATTACTTTGATTTGCAACAAACGAGAATGAAAGCTATTGAAAAAAATAATTGTTTGTTTAGAAGTTTACCAGATGTTTTGAAACGTGAGATAGTTTTGGCTTCATACAGCAGATATGTTAAGAGAATTCCATACTTCTCGGACTGGCCAGCTTATATAATAGAAGATATTGTGTTGATGTTGAAAGAAGAAACTTACCTTAATCTTGAAATGGTTGCCGAAGTTAGTTTATACTTGATTTACTAGTTCACAGTATGATTTCTTACATAAATTGTCTCCGCATTTAATTAAGTTCACGTTCATATACCTTTAAATCCTCAGTTCATCCTCTCCTTTGAAGTAAACTGAGCGGTAAAAAATAACAGAACCTTAATTTACTCAACAACTAACAAAATAATCCTGCGGCACTCGCTAAAAGTTACGATTTCTAATCTTAGAATTGATTTTAAATATTTTAAAACCAATACCATCGCCTTCTTATTGTATATTATACGATAAAACAATTTTGATGTGTGTTTGTTTGTCTGTTACACTTCCGAAATCGATAATTAGTTACTGCTTGTTTTGCACTTGAAAAACATCGATTCAGTATGTATTTTCAAACATCATAACCCTTTACTTATAGATATTTATTTATCACTGCGCAAAGAAACACTCGCAGTGCTATTTGACGTCTTAAAAATTTAAACAATGTTTGTAAGTAAGGAGGACAGAGGACAATATTTTTTTAATCATAAATAGGCTATTCTTCAACCACTCCGTCATTGTTAAATTAAATGGTGGTGTTACAAAACAATACGTATTCAGTCGCAGGTTTGATTGCCACTCGTGATTCAAATGTTTCCTTTCGTTGTAATTTTGTAAACAATGCATACCTAATGTGTAGCAAAATTCTACTACAAATTCGGTAAAAGTTGTACCATGCTGCTCATTTAGTTAAAACGTTTTTTTTTCAATTAAGTTATAGTTATGGATCGTCAATCTAGGAATGTTCCACTGTCACAATTTTTTTTTGTATGCTTGATGCTTTTTACCACTATCTCACCTAATGCTAAGTGATGATATGGTCGAAGATGTTGTACAGGCTAACCTAGAATTACTGGCTCTCAAGGGCAGCTGCCGGAACACACCATAAGGTGCTTGGCGATAGAATATTA
This sequence comes from Plagodis pulveraria, assembly GCA_963890685.1. Lineage (NCBI taxonomy): Eukaryota > Metazoa > Arthropoda > Insecta > Lepidoptera > Geometridae > Plagodis > Plagodis pulveraria. Next base: position 9,330,902 of record OY982949.1, on the reverse strand, counting down.
CTTGAAGGTGGTAGCTAGCCAGGCGGGCAGTCGCAAAATGCCCTACCACCATGCAATAACGACTGCCATCCTAAGACGACAACCGGAACCGACGGCTTAACGTGCCCTCCGAAGCACGGAAGCGCTCCGTTGTAAGTAGCGGTCACCCATCCTAATAATTACCACGGCGGACGTTGCTTAACGTAGCTTATCGGTTAAGAACAGTGTTTAGCATTAACTAGTTAGATACTCTGATAAATTCTTATCATTTATCAATTTGTTCGATCATTCCAGCCGTGGGTGCAGAGCGAAGGGCTCACGATAGTAGCAATGGGAGAGTTGGCTGTGTTTTCCAATAACGAGGAGACGGGTCACCTCATCGACGGCGATTACTTTGGAGAGCTGTCGCTCGTCACCAACAAGGAGCTACGCTCGTCGAGTGTGCTGGCTATTTGTTCATGCGTGGTTAGTTTATTGCTTTTAGAATGGTGTAGCTACTAATGCACTTTTCCATTCGATAATTTAATATTTCTTTGTCTGATGACGGTTAAGAACCAAACAATGAATTTGATCAAGATAAGTTTTGGTGACCGACCCGTGGTACAACTGCGATGTCCAACTGGTTGTACTACGGAGAAGTAAGGTTACCCATGGTTCAACTCTTTTTTTATATGGTTCAACTGGTTGTTCTATGGGGAAATATCTTTACCAATGATTCAACTCGAGTGAGTTATTCTTTCCTTGGTTCAACTAGTTGTACTACTGGGAATTGAATTTATCTATGGACTAGTTATTTATTTATCTATAGTCTAGGGCAAAGTCATATTTAGGTGCGACGACGAGCGAAGCGAGGAGGAGCGTTAGGTTACTTGTGACTACAACATCGCCGCCACATAAATTTAATTTCATATACTACTTTTGGTGATCATTTACTACTTTATCCTCTTAGTCCAACCAGTTGGACAGTTGTACCATGGATCATAATCATAAATATATAAAAAAAGAGTTGAACCATAGGTTACTTTACTTCTCCGTAATACAACCAGTTGGACATCGCAGTTGTACCACGGGTCGGTAATGTAAGTTTTCAATTGATAAAACGCCAACTTTTTTTTAAATAAAATTGAATTCTAATAAAATCGACAGGGGTCTTCCTATAAATAGAGTCCTTTAAATAGTTCGCGTGGCTTACGGCCTGTTTCAGAATGTTCGAGTAAGTTCCGGTTATAACATAAAATAACTGAATGATAAAAATGACAGTTAACATGCAGCACGTTTCAAGCATTAACCGATGGATAGGCTAAATCGATGACGCAAAGATGAAACGCAAAGATGGTGTTTTATTTATTATATATGTTCTGGGTAGTAAAACCGGAACTTACTCGAACATTCTGAAACAGGCCCTTAGTTGCATATGCCGTTTGTAGGAAGAGGCAGTTGGTGGATATATTACAGCTACATATCAATAGGTATATATTGCCACAGCTTATGCAACATAAATCAGCCGTATGGTGTATTTTTTGTGTTTCAACTGCTGATAGAGATACCATATAATCTTGCAAGATTGGGCAATTCATTATATTTTTTTGGATGTATTCTAGAGAATGTTTGAGAGCCAATTGAGAAAAAAATACATGCCGTCTCTTTTTTTCTCCTGAGAATATTGTATGTTCGAAAGGACGTAACGGTGCCAACCGCGTTTACAATATGGGGAATATACGGGTACTACTTCGTAGACTACTTGGATGGGCTAGCATCTGAAGATTAATTTACCCGTTGTTAAGTGATAATATTATTATGGTCGAACATGTTACACATATGAATTAAGAATTGCTGGATATTGAGGGTAGCGGGATTACTGTAAGGTGTGGATTGTTCTCAAATAGTAACTAACAAGAATAGGCAATGTAAGTTATAATAGGCAATATCAATTATATGTGTAATTAAACATTGCCTAATTATAAGTAAATTATTTTGTTCCACAGATCTTGTTAATTGAAAAAAGACACTTCAGGAGGTATATGCGTCAATACCCAGATTTGTTCTTAACTCTGAAGGAAGAATTGAAAAATAAATATGGCGCAATGACCAAGTTATCCCTATCGTCTCAGTAATAGTACTTGTCGTATTTTGTACGCCAGACTGTTAATTCTTAATAATAAAATGAATTATAATTTTTGCTCCCATAAAAGCAATTGAATTAAGTTTCAGAACAGTTTTAGTTGTTTTGTTTATATAGTAAGTACATCAAAGACATGTAGAAGAAAATACTGAAGAACAAGGCAAATAAAACATATTTAAATGTTTATCTGTATTTATTTCTAACCAATCCTTTATTAGGTGAAGGCTATTTAAATATTTTTAATAAGCCGGTTAAACACTCACGTTAGGGACGAGTACATGAACCGGGGTTTTGAATAAATTGGACGCTCATCATTAGACAAGTGCGTAGCAGCGGCTGCGAGATCCCGATGTGTATTAGAATAGATTGCCGGGTAATTAAAAATATTTAAATATGTGTGAGAATGAAGCAAGGCCAAATGCCAAAGGTATACTGAGTCTAACGATGCAATGGTACCACGGTTAATAGAAATCAGCATATTCGTGGTACAATCAAATGAACTGTCTAATAGTACCACGGCAAATGAACGGTGAAACAAAGGAGTATTGGGTGAAAGTTCATAAGGATTCCTTGGGCTTTAAAATAACACAATATTTTCCACTCGTTCGACTACTATTCCTTATTTCAGTCCCTCAGGGGACAGTACAGAATTAACTATTCCACTACAGTCCCCCAGGGGACTGGACAGTACTCACTATTCCACGACAGTTATCTTCAAACGTGCGATTTTATATATAGTCGTGTGTACTACTCTATAGGTAGCGAACTTAATTCTACATGGAAATACGACCGTTCGATCATATAAAAAAATAGATACAATTTACGAACTTGCTATCTTGCAAATCTTTTAAAGATTTTGTTGAATCGTAGCGCGATCGAAAAAAAATATCAGCCTTTTATACAAAAGACGATTCCATTTCTCTCGTGATATAAGACAAAAGATATGAAGAACGAAAGGATATGTTTGACAAAAGGCTTTCTGATGATTTCCAGTCAAATGTTAAATTTTTCTAGAAATCCATAAAAACAGCTCGAGGCAAAAAGACAAACTCAGAGCTTAATCTAATCAGGGGTCATGATGGAAGCATTATAAAAGGAGAAGAATGTGTGTTGAAAAGATGGAAATAATAATTTGAAAGAGAGGGAACACTGGACCAGGTTCCGGAAACCTATATGAATAGAAGTGATGATGAAAATGAAATAGGTATGAATGAGATTTTGAAAGCGTTAAAGGGTAAGAAATTAGAAAAGGCTGCAGGATATGATAGAGTGTCAGTCGAGATGCTGAGAGCTGGGCGAGACATAGTAGCTGTTGCACTCATAGGCTTGTAGCAAAAAATCCTACGTCTATGGTTGCACCGCCTTTTTAATTTATGTTGGAGAAGCGGCCGTGTACCAGGTGACTGGTGCAAGGCTGTGATTGTGCCGCTTTATAAAGAAAAAGGGTTGCAACAAGACTGCAAGAATTATCGCGGAATCAGCCTCCAAGAATCCGGAGACCAAGTCGATGACCAAGCTCAGGATAATGGTCCTAGCATTTCTACTGCGGATGAAGATTAATTTTCCGACGCTAATGAACAGATGGAAGTAGTTGAGCCCGCAACGGAGACTTGATACAACCTGAGAAATAGAGCAACAATCGGACATTCAAAGAAACTGGTAGACTTCATCTGCTATGTTCGAGTTGACAACTTCCCTGAGACTTACAAGGAGGCTACTGAGAAGGAGGACAGTGCCGAATGGCAAAAAGCAATGGTGAGCGAGATAAAATCCCTAGCCGACAACGAAGTATGGACACTTTGTGAACTACCGTCCAATAGAAACAACTACCGTTTTTACTACAATTTTTGCATGGTGGTAGGGCATTTTGCGAATGCCCGCCTGGCTAGCTACCACCCTCAAGTAGAAAATCGCCAAGCACCTAACGGTGTGTTCCGGCAGCTGTCCTTGAGAGCCAGTACTTCTAGGTTAGCCTGAACAACATCTTCGACCACATCATCACTTACCATCAGGTGAGATAGTGGTCAAAGGTCAAAGGCTAACCAATCAGGCATAAAAAAAAACCGTGCACGTGGGTTTTTAAGATAAAAAGAAACCCAGACGGTACCGTTAACAAATGTAAAGCACGATTAGTAGTAAGAAAAAAAACTCCCACTAGTTCCATGGAACTAAAACACGATGGAACTAGTGGGAATGATCCAAGGATTCAAGCAACGTAAAGGCATTGATTTCGGTCAAACATATAGTCCGGTTGCATGGATGGCTACTATCAGAGCCTTGTCAGCGCCAAAGAAAAACTGCATTTGACACAGTTTGATGTTTCGACAACTTTTCTTTATGCAAGTTAAAGGAGGAGATATTCATAAAACAGCCTGATGGATTTAGTGATGGAACATCAAACGTCTTTCGAATCAAACGGAGCCTCTACTGCCTGAAGCAGGCACCTCGATGCTGGGACTCTTGTTTCGAGGAGAAAAGGGTTTTGAACAAAATGCAACATTGTCTTTTCACAAAGAAATTGGGAGACATGATAATCATTATAGGTCTGTATGTGGATGACGGGCTTGTGGTACTACAGATAAAGAATTAGCGGATAAATTCCTGAATGAATTAGGGAACTCAATAAAAATAACGACCAAGCCAGCATCCTACTACTTGGTATTAGAGATTGCTTAGTCATCAGATGGTTCAATAACAATAACACAGCAATTTTACATCAGGAAGATTCTAGAGCGATTCGGAATGTACGAATGCAATCCTGTGTCAACACCTATAGAGAAGACTTCGGAAACAGGGAAAGTCGAGAATCAAGAATGCTGGACAAAAGCTCCCATATAGAGAGGCTAGAGTGCACTAGCATATCTCACGACAGGTAAGCGCTCTGATATAGCATACGCTGTTGGGGTGGCATCACGAAATTTGGAGAATCCAGCGAAAGCTAATAGGATTTATTGGCTAAAAGTAAAGCGCATATTTCGTTACTTAAAAGGAACAGAAGCTTATGGAATCAAGTTCGTTAATCGCCCTTGAAGTTGTGAACATACTGGGTAATTTTATCTTTCTTGGCATTTTTTTTTCCATTCAAATATCTAACGATAGTAAATGTTACCCTTCGAGAAAGTTAAGGTTAGTTTCTCGATGTTACCATACTGAACTGGCCTATCAATGAGCTTAGCACAAAAAATATAGTATAAAAAAAGTTCGTAAATAATAGTATGTATGTATAATAGTATTAATGTACTTACCCCTTAATAGTACGCTCAAAGACCTGAAGATGCTTAATGTAGAAGCGAACCGCTGATAATCCTTCTAGCTAGGATACGCTTATCACATTATGACATTGAATACGCAAGACATTTAGATATAAATATTCAGATTATTAAATGATGTACTAAAGTGTGTAAAACGTAGTGATAAGATACTCACTGGTAGATATATCTACATTATTTATGCGGAAAGAGAAATCTTGAGACTTCTGTAATCTTTGGAAAAATAAGAAGTTATTAATGATATCTTACTTGCATGTGTTTTCCGGTATATTACTTTTCTCTATGAATCACTACCATAAAGGGTGACCGACCCGTGGTACAACTGCAATGTCCAACTGGTTGTACTACGGAGAAGTAAAGTTACCCATGGTTCAACTCTTTTTTTATATGGTTCAACTGGTTGTTCTATGGGAAAATATCTTTACCAATGATTCAACTCGAGTGAGTTATTCTTTCCTTGGTTCAACTAGTTGTACTACTGGGAATTGAATTTATCTATGGACTAGTTATTTATTTATCTATAGTCTAGGGCAAAGTCATATTTAGGTGCGACGACGAGCGAAGCGAGGAGGAGCGTAAGGTTACTTGTGACTACAACATCTCGCGAGCCGAGCGAGCGAAGCGAGCGTGCCGCGGCAGCGGCCGGCGATGCGCCACATAAATTTAATTTCATATACTACTTTTGGTGATTATTTACTACTTTATCCCCTTAGTCCAACCAGTTGGACAGTTGTACCATGGATCATAATCATAAATATATAAAAAAAGAGTTGAACCATGGGTAACTTTACTTCTCCGTAGTACAACCAGTTGGACATCGCAGTTGTACCACGGGTCGGTAATGCCATAAAGTACCTTTGTTTATATCACTACCTCAGATTAAAATATTACCTGCTCAGTGCCCATAGAGAAAAGTAATATACTGGGAATAGAGAGGCCCTTTATGTTTTTTTATGCCGACCCGTTATGTCAAGAGACTGCTCTGGTATCAAAATCCGGAACTAAAATTTACTCACACATGCACGACTATGAATGTGTGATTAGATTAGTATTACTTACACATACATTCATATAATACCTACCTGCTACGCCGGCGGCGTCGTGTATGACGCATATATAATATATTTTGTTTCTAAAATGTAACACGTTTAGCTAACAAACATTTTCTGCTGGGAAAAATATTTGTTATAAACGCGTCCAATATTAGAAAGAACATAAATATACCAGTGGCATACACGTCACGCAGATTTACTCTTCCACGAAGAGGTAGCCCTGCATTGGCACCATTTCAAAATCATTCCTAAGAAACATAATTTTGTAAAAGTTGGTTTTGAAATGATTAGGATGCACCTTACTTATAAATTAATATCTATTTGTACTTATCATTATGAAACAATATGAACAGAAAACACAGTAATTTTAAGAGTTAGGTATATTAACACAGTACAGAATTAGGTATAATCACAGTTGATAAAAGTCATTAAATTTTACAATTTCAAATTAAAAATGTAATATATATGTATATTTGCTTTATATATCCTTGCCTTCATATATTAATTTACCTACCAGTCAATATATTAAAATAGTTTCCTTTAATATTTTTGTACCTCATCACCTTCTATAGTGTGTCTTAAGACATATTTGTCGTAAGCATGAGCTAGTTATAGGAAGGCTGAAACAGGTACTTTACCTGTTTCAGCCTTCCTATAACTAGCCATCGCTTTGTCGTATTTGCTGATTTTGGCGTCACCTGCTCCTTCGACAAGAATTGGCTTCTGGAGTTTACCTTCTACTGCTTCTGTGGCACCTTCTGTGCCTCCCAGCATGATGGTAACCTTATACTTCCATGTTGACCAATTTTGTTTGCCTTGCAATTTTCCTATAGGTATCTATTTTGGTATTGAAATCCATTTTGTGGACCGTCTCTTCTTATTTTTCTCTGGGGACCAGAACCTCTTAAAGGAATATGTTGATTCCTAGCAGAACTACAGTGGAATTGAAAAGGAGTAGAGTTCTCACAAATATATATAAGATACCAATTTTTACAAAGAAAAATATAACACACTATAAGGAACTTGCCAAGAGAAGTTTTTTATTCGATGACATTATAAAACTAACAAACATTGGTTCCCTGCAACCATTACACTATGGTAGTAGTCCAACCTCTTTACACTGATGCTAGGTAGGTTAGTATATCACCTCAACAATACTTTTTACTTCCATGCCATAAAGTAACTTACACTGAGCAAGTAATATATATTTATAATAATAAATCTTTTACTTCATACCTACTTACACAGAAGTTGATGTTGAGTTTTTTTTAATCCCACTGCATTTGGCTTCGCACGTTTTTGATGTAGTTGATTGTTCTGTCATCTTGTGGTTATGTATGGCATTAGATAAATCTTTTGAGACGGTGTTTTTAGAGGGCGCTATTAGCCAAAACTCACGGAAAATCTGTCTTTTCAGGAAAGCGTCCCGCGCATGTCAGTGCCTCAGATCAATTAAGTATGTCCTAAAGTAATCGCTATGTTCTATACATTTAGTTCATGTTAAATAGGTACACAAATTTATTATTTTGAATACGTCTTGGAATTTTTTTACAGAGAGGACATTGATACAAAACTAGTGATATACTGCATTCAAGAAACAAATATAATATTTCAAAGAGGTTTACTTATAATGTACGCTGAAAGTTCAAGAAGCTGTAATGATTTCCACGAGTCGTACTTCGAGCATTGTTGCGCAATAATAGATGAGAAAGACGTCCTGGAAAATGAAATTCCTGGAAGGTCATACAGCGCCAGGCTCAAAAGATGGTGGCACGGACTGTTCCTGCTGTCCTACAGTGATAAAAGAAACAGAACCTTCTATACGAGCTCTCAGGCTATGAGATTAGAGCGTACCCGTCATTTTAGAAAGTTCAGGGACAGAATCCATCCACTGAGTGAATTCAGGTTATTCGCACTCGTTGTAGATTTAAGTATGAAAATGGTCTCTAGAATTTATATATTGTGAAAAAATCTGCGTTCTGGTAGGCACAAGCCTGTAGAGGAAAGAGAAAGTGTTGTAAAAATAGAGATATAAACACGAGTAGAACATAATTTCTTACTTCTAATTTTTATCTTATTGCAGGAATTTCTGGGACTTCTTCATGCTACATCTCTTTTTATTGAATAAGTTAATATTCCAACATAACACGTCTCTAACGTACGGCCAGATTTTCATTGGTTTCTACTACTTGGCACCAGTAATTGAGCTGATAATTGTTATCGACATAATTGTCAACATGAAAACAGGTTACATCGACCATGATCGTCGAAAAATTATTCTTGGAAAATTTGATGGACTATTGCATTACGGCTCCACGAAACTATTTTTTCACGTCGCTTCCGCTATTCCTCTCCAAAGTATCATGTTTCTACGCTATGGTTCCAATATTAGTTGTGCTCTTTGCAAAACTAACAAATTCATCACCGCTCTTAAATTAATCAACATATTCGGATTATTTAGAATCTATGAATGTTCCTCCTACTGGACCCGTCCAAGGAGTAATTACCAAGTCGCATTCTTTTTTAAACTACTCAGGATTTCAGTACTTGCACTTTTTACAATGTTGAAATTTATTGACTTAAGTGAAAATATTTCACTTCAGATAATGATATCAAACGAACAAATTGATGAAACTGCATATATAACTAATCTTTTGTTTGGGAGGTTCGTTCTAGAACAGTCTCTTACAAACTTACAATTCATGCTGTATGACTTTGCTCGGATCTGCAAGGCTGCACTTCTGTTCGGTTTCAGTTTTAGAAGAACACAGTTTTACCTTGATATGTTGTCAGCCATACTTGCGTTTATTATAACAAACGGTTTTGATTTCTGGATACTTTTAGAATGCTATAATTACATGTATTGTACGAGTTGTAACGAAAATAGAGTAGTATTGTTTAAGAAGGCGATGAAAAATATGGTGCGCTGTCGGCAGATTCCTGATAAAGTTACGCAAAAATTAACTGATTACTTTGATTTGCAACAAACGAGAATGAAAGCTATTGAAAAAAATAATTGTTTGTTTAGAAGTTTACCAGATGTTTTGAAACGTGAGATAGTTTTGGCTTCATACAGCAGATATGTTAAGAGAATTCCATTCTTCTCGGACTGGCCACCTTATATAATAGAAGATATTGTGTTGATGTTGAAAGAAGAAACTTACCTCAATCTTGAAATGGTTGCCGAAGTTAGTTTATACTTGATTTCCTAGTTCACATTATGATTTCTTACATAAATTGTCACCGAACTTAATGAAATTCACGTTCATATTCCTTTAAATCCGCAGTTCATCCTCTCCTTTGAAGTAAACTGAGCGGTAAAAAATAACAGAACCTTAATTTACTCAACAACTAACAAAATAATACTGCGGCACTCGCTAAAAGTTACGATTTCTAATCTTAGGATTGATTTCAAATATTTTAAAAACAATACCATCGCCTTCTTATTGTATATTATACGATAAAAGAATTTTGGTGCGTACGTTTGTTTGTCTGTTACACTTCCGAAATGGATAATTAGTTACTGCTTGTTTTGCACTGAAAAGCATCGTTTCAGTTTGTATTTTCAAACATCATAACCTCTTACTTATAGACATTTATTTAACACTGCGCAAAGAAACACTCGCTTAAAATTTTATGCAATATTAAGTAAGGAGGACAAAGGATTTTTTTTTAATCATAAATAGGCTATTATCTAACCACTCCGTCATTGTTAAATTAGATGGTGGTGTTCCAAAACAAAACGTATTCAGTCGCAGGTTTGATTCCCACTCGTGGTTCAAATGTTTCATTTCGTTGTAATTTTGTAAACAATGTATACCTAATGTGTAGCAAAATTCTACTACAAAGTCGGTGAGAGTTGTACCTTGCTGCTCATTTAGTTAAGTACTACTTTTCATATTTTTTTACAATCAAGCAATAGTTCGTCAATCTAGGAATTTTATACACAAATTGTTCTTTTTAATGCTTGATAGGTTAGCTTTTGACCAGTATCTCAGGTGATGGTAAGTGATGATGTGGCCGAGGATGTTGTACAGGCTTACCTAACATTACTGGCAATCAAGGGCAGCTGCCGGAACACACCATTAGGTGCTTGGCGATAGAATATTACTTGAAGGTGGTAGCTAGCCAGGCGGGCAGTCGCAAAATGCCCTACCACCATGCAATAACGACTGCCATCCTAAGACGACAACCGGAACCGACGGCTTAACGTGCCCTCCGAAGCACGGAAGCGCTCCGTTGTAAGTAGCGGTCACCCATCCTAATAATTACCACGGCGGACGTTGCTTAACGTAGCTTATCGGTTAAGAACAGTGTTTAGCATTAACTAGTTAGATACTCTGATAAATTCTTTTCATTTATCAATTTGTTCGATCATTCCAGCCGTGGGTGCAGAGCGAAGGGCTCACGATAGTAGCAATGGGAGAGTTGGCTGTGTTTTCCAATAACGAGGAGACGGGTCACCTCATCGACGGCGATTACTTTGGAGAGCTGTCGCTCGTCACCAACAAGGAGCTACGCTCGTCGAGTGTGCTGGCTATTTGTTCATGCGTGGTTAGTTTATTGCTTTTAGAATTGTGTAGCTACTAATGCACTTTACCATTCGATAATTTAATTTTTCTTTTTATTTGACGCTTAAAAAGAACCAAACAATGAAATTGATCAAGTTAAATTTTCAATTGATAAAGCACCAATCGGTATTTTTTTCATATTGCCACAGCATATGCAACATAAACCAGCCAGGTGTATTGTTGTGTGATGCAACAGCTGATAGAGATACCATATTATGAGATACATACCGTGTCTTTTTTTCTCCTGAGAATATTGTATGCTCGAAAAGAAATACCGGTTCCAACCGCGTTTACCATATGGGGAATATATGGGTACTACTTGGTAGATGGGCTAGCATTTGAAGATTAATTTACCCGTTGTTAAGTGATGTCGAAGATGTTACACAGATGGCTTAAGCATTGGGGCTGGATCTTGAGGGTAGCGGGACTACAGTTAGGTGTGGATTGTTCTCAAACAGTTTCAACAAGAATAGGCGATGTAAATTATAATGTATATAATTATATAATGAATAGATTCAGGCGTTACTTTGCGGAAATCCATATTTAATAATAACAAATATTTTTCTCGATCGTGCGCTCGTAGAGTCAAGACCTCCTGAGGATGCTTCGTGTAGACTCGAAACGCGTCGAAAATTCTTCCGGTTTGGTTGCGTGGCGTTTGTGACGTCACTTTGGCTTAGCAGGAAAATTGGGCGGAATTGTCACTAGATATATTTTTATATTTTTTAAGTGTTTTATTAAAATATTAATTTGATGTTTTCATAAAATATTTAATAATATTTGTTATTATTATATAATTATAAGTTAATTATTTTGTTCCACAGATCTTGTTAATTGAAAAAAGACACTTCAGGAGGTATATGCGTCAACACCCAGATTTGTTCTTAACTCTGAAGGAAGAATTGAAAAATAAATATGGCGCAATGACCAAGTCATCCCTATCATCACAGTGATAGTACTTGTCGTATTTTGTACGCCAGATTGTTAATTCTTAACAATAAAATGAGTTATAATTTTTGCTCCCATAAAAGCAATTGAATTCAATTTCAGAACAGTTTTAGTTGTTTTGTTTATATAGTAAGTACATCAAAGACATGTAGAAGAAAATACTGAAGAACAAGGCAAATAAAACATATTTAAATGTTTATCTGTATTTATTTCTAACCAATCCTTTATTAGGTGAAGGCTATTTAAATATTTTTAATAAGCCGGTTAAACACTCACGTTAGGGACGAGTACATGAACCGAGGTTTTGAATAAAGTGGACATTCATTATTAGGACGAGTGCGTAACAGCGGCTGCGAGATCCCGATGTGTATTAGAATAGTTAGCCGGCTAACCAAAAACATTTAAATATGTGTGAGAATGAAGCAAGGCCAAAGGTATTTTTAGTCTAACGATGCAATGGTACCACGGTTAATAGAAATCAGCATATTCGTGGTACAATCAAATGAACTGTCTAATAGTACCACGACAAATGAACGGTGAAACAAAGGAGTATTGGGTGAAAGTTCATAAGGATTCCTTGGTCTCTAAAATAACACAATAATAACAAATATTTTTAAAATATTTTATGAAAACATCAAATTAATATTTAAAAAAAACTCTTAAAAAATACAAAAATATATCTAGTGACAATTCCGCCTAATTTTCCTGTTAAGCTGACGTGACGTCACAAACGCCACGCAACCAAACCGGAAGAATTTTCGACGCGTTTCGATTCTACACGAAGCATCCTCAGGAGGTCTTGACTCTAAGAGCGCACGATCGAGAATGAATAAAAGAATGAACAATAACACAAAAAATTTTTGCACGTTCGACTACTTTTCCCTATTTAAGTCCCTCAGGGGACAGTACAGAATTCACTATACCACTACAGTCCCCTAAGGGACTGTACACTTACTATTCCACTACAGTCCCCCAGAGGACTGTACAGTACTCACTTTTCCACTATAGTCCCCCAGGGGACTGTACAGTACTCACTATTCCACGACAGTTATCTTCAAACGTGCGATTTTATATATTGTCATGTGTACTCACAGACCTAGGATTTTTTCGCTGTTCATCCTAAGCCTATGTGTGTACTACTCTATAGGTAGCGAACTTAATTCCACATGGAAGTACGACCGTTCGATCATATAAAAAAAAAAAAACAATTTACGAACTTGCTATCTTACAAATATTTTAAAGATTTTGTTGATTCGTAGGGCGATCGAAAATAAATATTAATCTGTTATACAAAAGACAATTCCATTTCTCTCGTGATATAAGACAAAACATAGCTATTAAAAAATATATTAATGCACATAAGAACAACCGAATTTTGCTATAAAAAAACTAGGCTTTGTATCAGTAGTCCGATAATTTAGACTAATATTACTATTTCGTCTCAGTAGTCCGGTGTTACAGACGGACTACTGAGCTTTTTAGTCCGATGTTACAGTGGTATATTTTCATTATTGTTTATTGCCATCTACCGAGAACGGTGCCAAACTTCGGAGTGTTACTGACTGGTTTAAAAACACTAACCCATGAGGTGCCGTGGGTCAGAAATACACATTATAGCCTAACTATATTTTGAAAGTCACAGTTGACGACTTACTGGTAAGATACGTGTTTCCTACTAGATGTCCGTACATTAATAAAATAAACAAAATGTTTTCTAGATTCAGTGTTGCTACGGCAGGCGCTCTTGGCTCGGAGTAGGCATTGTCTTTTACTACAATACTCTTACTGTCACACTTTTAAGGCCAGGTTATTTTAAATCAACCTATTTTTGATTCACCCGTAAACAATCAAATATTTGTTATTTTGATCAGACAAAAATATATGTTGTAGTTCAATATACTTGCTTGATTATTTTACGGTTCAAAACACGATAATTATAACTTCACTCGATCATAAAAAACCACGAAGAGAGAGAATTTTTGATCGTTATTTAGGTCGTACGTATATTATATTAATCAATACTTAAAAAAAAATGTCAAAATATAGGCAATGATGTTTATAAGATTAATTAAAGGTTGCTTTTCCTCAACATGGCTGATTTTTTATAATACAGTATTATATATAACAGAGCGAACGTAACTCCCGCAACTCTCGCACTCTATATTTGGCTACTGATTGACTATAAGCGGGCGTTCTGTGTCTCGTAGTAAAGACAATGCCTACTCCGAACCAAGAGCACCCACCGTAGCAACACTGGACCGCACCGCGCTCACTTTGAATATAATTTTGAATATTTACATCGAACAAAGGAATAAAAATATGAAATAATAAATTACTGGCACAAGAAACTTTTAACATAAGGTGGTCCTCGTTTTTATTCCGTCAAATACACATAAACAAACATAAAAAAAAACATCTCAAAATGTTTGTTAGGACTAGCAGAAGTCAACCCTAAGGGGTGGTTTGTATTTTACCAATAACACTGTATATATCATACTAATATTAATAATGCCAAAGTTTGCTAGTGATTGTGGATGTGGTTGTACCTTTGTTACTTCTTTACGCGAAAATAGTTAGGTCAATTTGGATGAAATATGGAACATAGATAGTTTAGATCCTAAATTAACACATAAAGATTACTTTCATTATCATATGCAAAAGCAAAAACTATGCAAAAGCAAATGCAAAAGCTATCAGAACAGATCACTATCACTACATAGTATAAAACAAAGTCGCTTTCTCTGCCCCTATATCCCTATGTATGCTTTAATCTCTTAAACTACGCAACGGATTTTAATGCGGGTTTTTAATAGATAGAGTTATTAAAGAGGAAGGTTTATATGTATAATAACATCCATTAAATAGTGGAGAAATACTGTTATTTTTGAGGTTTTTAATGTGATGTCGAAAATAATATTTTTTTTCCCGCTTACATTGCAAACGCAGGCTGAACCCTACGAGATTTATCAAAATAATAAGTGTTGTATATATTGAAAAGGTCTACAGAAAACTCCGCTATGGTATAAGTCTATCTCTTATGGATATCCCACAATATTTTTTTATTGTCATTTACTTTATACGACAAATAATGGCTAAATTTCGGAGCGATTTTAACCAATACAGCATTAATCCTTATCTAATGAAATACTTTAAATATATTGTTGATTTAAAATAGAACTATATGGCCTTTTACAGCATATGACTTAAATGAATATTTGCGAAGATATTACAGATTTAAAAATTGTGGGACGTAGCGTTTGCGGCGGTTCCGGCCCGGGCGGCGGGAGCGTGTAGTAGTGTAAAAATGTAAAAAGTAAATAAGTAAAAATGTAGTGTATGAATTTAGATATTCCAAAGATAGCAAGAAATCTTCATGGCTTAGGGAAAGAAGAATTGTTTTACTCTAAATTTAACGCGGGCGGGCCACGGGCAGTAATGAATAAATCAAAACTACTGGATCGATTTTAATCATTTCTTCAGTGAATGACAAAGGCTATATATTTTATACCCGTGCGAAGCCGGAGCGGGCCGCTAGTAAAAAATACTTGACTAATCGGATCTATCAGAAATTGATAGCTATAATTATTGATAGTTACGTAATCGAAGAGCAAACCTAATTACTTAGATGAGAACAAAGCATGACACAGAAATGCTTATAAATGTTCTGTTTGCGTAAAAATATATTAAAACACAAGTTGAAATGTTAAGCAATAGATCAAAGTGCATGTTAAATGTTACTACCGCCTTCTCTAGCGACGATAAATAACTACTTTGGAAGACAGCCTGTTAGGCAATATCATTGCAACACCTATTACCGCTATTAGACACACTATCAGACACTAGTAATTTATATAAGGAAGTTTCTCACACATTGAGAATTATGAATCATTCCTAGAAAAAAATGTATACATAACTAATATGTAATGGATTGAAAATGTATTATTCTCAAAACATAATAATGAATACTACTCGATACGAGATTTACGCTCTTGAGATTAAGGGTTGACGAGTTCCTGAAGAGTAAACTTTATAGCCTGTTCCCAAAAAAAATACAGTTCTAGTCACGTACACGTCTTTTTTATGGTTCCGTACTAGAAAACGGGTCCTTACTACTGAGTCTCTAATGTTTGTCCGTCCGTCCAACCGATACAGGGCTGTATCTTAAGATTGGTTATAGATAGAAATGTTCACAAAATATGTGTAAGTATCACGATATGCCTAACAAAATATAATAACAACAAAAGTTAAACATAAGGAGTCACGATACGTGTGCATTTTAAAGTTGTTTGTTTTTTTTTCTATCGTTAAAGTGGTAATATATAGGTACAAGCGTCAAACTTGGTATTATTATAGTCAATATATATTAAACGTACAAGAACAAATTATAAAAGCAAGCCCAGTGTAGGTCAGACACCTGAAACACCTTAAAGATCTCGAACTCTATTTAATAAAATAATGATTTTAGATAATTAAAATATTCAGGCGATTCTTTGCGGAAATTCATATTTAATAATAAGAAATATTTTAAATAGTATAACACTTAAAAATATATCTATCATGGTTCGAATCCCGCCGCGGGCTTGAGCTTCACCGCATGGTGGAAGGGCATTTCGCGAATGCCTGCCTGGCTAGCTACCACCCTCAAGTAGAAAATCTGTCGACAGGCACCTAACGGCCAGTGAAATTACAGGCACATGAGACTAAACAGCTATGTCTCAAGGTGACGGGCGCAGTGCAATTCGTGACTTGTGACGAAATGCATCCGTTGTAGGCAGAGGTTAGTCCGCTTAACATCAGGTGGATCTCGAGCTTGTTCGGTCACAATAACATTATAAAAAAAAACTATTGTAATTTTACTGCTAAGCCGAGGAGGATGCACAAACGCCACGCAGCCAAACCAAGCCAACCGCAAATAACCAAATCTCCTGAGGATGCATCGTGTAGAACCTAAACGCGTCAAAAATTCTTCCGGCTTTTTATTATTATAATTATTTAATGGTACATTCTTCTTTGTTACGGAACCCTAGATTTGGCAGTCTAACCGCACTTAGCCGGGTTTTAAATGTACGGCTACGCAAAACTTTGTACATTATTTTTAAGGAATTGTATATTTCCAAGTAGGTTCCTTTAAAATTTAATTAGCTTGCATCAAGAAGTTATAAGTTACTGTCAATTCAATGAAAATAAATATATGCTAATATGTATATATTAAACTGATATAATTATTTCACCTATTGCTATTAGCAACCTTGTGGGTGAGTAACATTAACGATCTCATTTGTATTATGCATCACTCATAAGAGTGTTATTTTCTTTTAGCCAATTAAATTGAAATAGGCCAGTGAAAATGTTAGGCCGGAATGTTTGAATTTGTATGGTAAGGACTTCCACAAGTAATTCTATATTTTTGGAGGGTACTACTTACTTTTATTCTTAAACATTTATTTGATTTTCTACGTAGACAATCAATCATTCAGTTCAATAAACCTAAGGTTCTAAGGTAGACATTGCAAAGACAAACAAAAAATTTACTGACACTGGATCCTGGTAGTACATTAAAATTTACTACCAAAAGCACTTCTGGAAATAAACGGTTCAAGCACTTTTGGAAATAAAGGGTTAATTTTACCTTTTGTGCAAAGCAGAATTGAGCTTTCGGAATGTTAATGCATTCTCTATGCGAAACTTTGCGGGACGAACATGCGAAGCTCCTCAATTATTTGTTCCACCTGTTTAACTTGAAATTTCTGACGAGTCGGTAAGGTTACCAGGTGGAAGACTTTTCATAATTATATCTTTGATGTTTTTTTATTTCATTTTATTTTATTCTGACTAAACAAGCTTTAGGCCCACCTGATGTTAAGCGGACTAACCTCTGCCTAGAACAGACGCATTTTATAACAAGTGACGAATTGCACTGCGCCCGTCATCATGAGACATATTTGTTAAGTCTCATGTGCCTGTGATTTCACTTGCTCTCAAGGATTGCTGCCGGAACACACCGTTAGGTGCTTGGCGACAGATTTTCTACCTGAGAGTGGTAGCTAGCCAGGCGGGCAATCGCAAAATGCCATTCCAACATGCGAAATGTCATATTAAAATTTTCATTATATACAATATCAATACGTTATTATATCTGCACAAATGCCTAGTGATCCTGCAGCTTTTGTGATATAACCATGTATAAGAAGGCGCGTGAAATATAGCAGTATTATTATATGTTCTATGATATAGCTTTTTAGCCCGAATTGGCGGGTGCCCTGCCACCTAATTTATTTTTGATATACCTAACAATATCAAAAATAAAATTGATAGACTACAGAATGAGTACATTAATAATCTTTTAACAGTTCCCTGCTTAAGTAAAATGACTATTAAGTCCTCTTATTGGTATCAAAACTATGCTCCTGATGAGCAGCATACCGTTACTATCTGAGTTCTGCTGCACATTGCACGCAAATTAGTTCTCTACACGATCTTAAGGCCCTTATGTTAGGTAGTGGTTATATTAACAACGTAAGAATTTTTGAGGGAGTATTTTGTCAGGCTTGCGGCTTTTTTTTTGTTACAATTACGTCTTAGCGTTTACTACTTGTGTTGCCCTGCATTATTAGTGAAAATATTATGTTTTTCGTATCGTTTCACTTTTTGTCCTCTTCGTTGTAAGGGTGCAAAAATACAATATTAGAATAGGTATTTTTTCCACCCGTCATGGCTCAAATTGGCAGAGCTTGTGCTGGCCCCAGGGAAGGATGACTGCGGGATCAATTCTCGTTCTAGATTCCATCTTTTCTCTTTGTTATAGTATAAAACTAACCCAACATGATTAGGGTAGGGGTAAAAACACGTTGCACTATACAGAATTGCTATCAAAACACTATTATTACATTTTTACTCGTTTACAGCAGTAGTCCTCTCAGGGCGTACTTATTACGTGTGAAACAGACCGACAAATTAATTTTGGTATTTATACATATTAAGATTGCTTACGTTGTGGCCTGAAAGATTTTTTTATTATAAATGGACATGAAGAAAAGTACAGAAATGAATCTGTTTTTTAAAGAAAAAATGAGACCTTTATATTAGAAAAAGTTTATTTTTTGTTCATATGTACTAGGCAATCAGAAAAGGACAAGATGTAGAAACTGTTACTCAACCTGTATGTGTTAAAAATAGTATCAAAAATAATGTATGGACATTTGAATACTACTAGCGCCATCTCTTTAGTCCTTAGTTAAGCTAAGGTTCAAGCCTACATGTACCTATATACTTATATTGATATAGCTAATAAAGATTAGTCTATGAACAGCCATTACGTGAGTTTGAATAGGTTATGGGCCGCTCATATATTTTTATTTCTTGGTTATAATTGTTGATTTACGTGCGAATGTGAAAAATGTCGACGTCGGGCTACCTGGTAAACGTGCCGAGACTCAAGGGCCGCGAAAACTATGACGATTGGTCGTTTGCAACAAGCAATTTCATGCTACTCGAGGGCATCGACATTGAGAACGTGCCGGCGTCTATCACAGAAGCGGAAAACAAGAAAGCCAAAGCCAAACTCGTGATGACTATTGACTCCTCGTTATACGCGCATATCAAAAGTGAGACTACAGTGACCGGTGTGTGGAATAAATTGAAACAGTTGTTTGATGACACGGGGTATCAACGGAAAATCAGTTTGCTTCGATCGTTGATTTCAATACGCCTCGACAACTGTGATTCAATAACAACCTACGTATCTCAAGTGGTCGAAACTGCGCAGAAATTAAAGGGGACAGGCTTTGAGATCACAGATGAATGGATCGGGTCATTACTTTTGGCGGGATTGCCAGAAAAATTTTCGCCAATGATAATGGCGATTGAACACTCGGGCATCGTCATTAGCGCTGATGTCATTAAGACAAAATTACTTGATATGTGTGCAGAAGTTGATACTACTGCATCGGACAGAGCGTTTTGGTCGAAACAGCGGTCGAACAATGGCTATAGCAATGGCAGCAAAAACCGCGGCGCCAAATCAATGTCAAGTGATACTTCAACCAGCCGTAAAGCAATAAAATGTTACAATTGCAAGAAAGTCGGCCATTTTAAAAATAAATGCCCAGATTTAAAAGCGAAAGACACTGTGAATGCTTTTAGTGCTGCATTTTTTAATGGTAAATACAAAACAGACGAGTGGTATATAGACTCAGGAGCAAGCACACATATGACGGCAAATCATGAAAAACTGTTACATGTTCGAAAAGTGCATGAGAAACGTGAGATTATCATAGCAAATAGTACGACAGTTCCTGTGATGTGCGCCGGAGATACACAAATAAAAACCAAAGTAGGCTCTCAGTACTACGATGTGATAGTGAAAGACATTTTGTATGTGCCAGATCTCTCAACTAATCTGCTGTCAGTCAGCAAGTTGATAGAAGCAGGAAATCGAGTTACGTTCGGACAAAATAGCTGCCAAATACGTAATAAACAGAACCAGTTGCGCTGAGAAAGTAAATGGTGTGTACAAACTAATCACAGTAAAGTCTGAGACAGAGTTGGTCGCAGGAGCAGCACAGATATCAGTCAGTAGTGCGCAGTGGCATAAACGGTTAGGCCATATAAACAGTAAGGCCTTGCAGAAAATGAAAGAAGGTGCTGTAGAAGGAGTTACTTTTAACAAGAAAGCTGACATACAGATCCAGAATTGTGAAGTGTGTTGTGAGGGCAAACAGACACGTTTCCCTTTTCCATCAGGAAATCATAGAAGTGAAAAACTATTGGATGTAGTACACTCAGATTTATGTGGACCGATGGAGACCAAGTCACTTGGTCAGTCGAAATACTTTCTACTATTCATAGATGATGCCAGCAGAATGACCTTTGTCTACTTCTTGAAGGAAAAGAACCAGGTATTCCAGCACTTCAGAGAATTTCGAGGTATAGTTGAAAATCAAACAGGAAACAAGATAAAGATATTGAGAACCGACAATAATAATAATAATAATAATAATAATTTATTTTTGCATAAAGTTGTTACATTTTAATTAATGAATCCATAGGCTCCCGAACTAGTTAAAAACTGTGTTTCGGGTGCCAGTGGCTTCTCCCATCTAGATTGTTTAATATTTTATGCTTACAAAATAAGTGTATACAAGTACAAACATAGTCTATATAACTCAAAAAAAATAATAATATTAATATAATATTAATATGTGGAATATTAATAAAGCATACATTTTAAATTTATAAATGTTAAGCAAACATGTTTTAAAATGTGATAAAACACGCATTTTAAAATGTTTGTCACGGTGTGTTGGGATGTCTGTGTAGTGTATGTGTATGTTGTGGGTGTGAGTGAATATACGTTTGAGTGTATATATCATCTCCGCCAAAGCACCCTTCTCATAAGAATGGGTTGGTGGAGATATGTGTGTTTTTTGTTTTTATGTGGTGGTGTATGTGTAAGTGTAGGTATGAAAGGGAGTTTATGTAATTAAAGCACTGTGTGTAGCATTGTACGCACCGTGCACTATGTGTGATGTTGTGTGCACCAGGCGTAGTGTGTTAAAGTGCACGGAAGCGGTTGAATAAAAAGGGTATGTACAAATATATCAATCTCTAAAACTATTCAGCATCCCTTCGATGCCTTCATAACCATATTGACAAAGCCAAGTAAGTAGCACCTTTTTGATCTCACTATTACTTAGCTTTTTAGCCTTATGTTCTTTATTAAATGTGTTATAAAGGAGAGGGACAATAACGTTAAACTGCTTGTGCGCAAATTTGCTCTTAACACGGGGAACAGGACATTTATCTAATCTCTTTCTAGACTCGGGCAATGTTGGAACAACTTTTCTGTGATAACGCCTTAGGCCTTCGTAAATGAATAGCTTTCTGACACTTAGGACATTAGCCTCTTCATAAACAGCAGCTGTTGAGTATCTATAAGGTAGATACAATAGAACTTTTAGAACGGCACGCTGGGCACGTTCTACAGTAATTAAATGAGTTTTTGCTGCACTACCCCATGTGCAAATGCAATATCTGATTAGGCACTCGCACAATGCCTTATATATACCTATTGCCAGCTGCCTATCTACAACTTCTCTCAGATTTTTGAAAGCGTAAATAAATTTTCTTATCCTAGATGCCAAAGCCATTATGTGAGAGTTCCAGTTCAGTTTATTGTCAATAATTATCCCCAGGTATTTAATAGTGTCAACCCTTGATAAAACTGCGCAGTTACATTTGTTGGGTATTTGGCTATTTCGGTTGCATGGAAAGGTGTGTATTTTTAAGTTAATATTATTTCCAAGGGATCCTACTTGAGTCTTAGTGAAACACATATATTTAGTTTTACTGGTATTAAGGGAAAGAAGACTATCTTCAAGCCATTGCGTTACATTTGAAAGGCAGATCTCTGTTAGTGTGATAACCTTTTCCCATGTTTTATCATGTAGGAGAAGCACGGTGTCGTCTGCAAACATTAAGAGATCTAGTCCAGGCAAGGTAGTATCACATAGATCGTTAATATAAATTAGAAAAAGTATTGGGCCTAGTGTACTACCTTGCGGCACTCCGTACGTGCACACCGCGCTATCACTTTCATAATTATCGACCATAACCTTTTGCGTTCTACCAGTTAAATAGTCCGTGAACCAGTCAAGTGCCACACCTCTTATACCAACATTATTAAGCCTCGTCAATAGAATAGGTATGGAGACTGTGTCAAAGGCTTTTTGGAGGTCCAAAAAGACCCCTAAGCATTTGTCTCCATCATCCAAGTATGACGTGACTAAAGAAGTTAGCATCAGAATAGCGTCTTCAGTCGACCTTCCGTCTCTGAACCCATGCTGGTTTTTATGCACCAGGTTGTTTTTTTCCAGATACCGCATCACTCTTCTTTTGACCAATTTTTCTAGGACTTTAGAAAGAGTTGAAAGAAGCGATATGGGTCTATAGTTAGTGGCACTTTTCTTATCACCCGTTTTAAAAATAAGGCAAACAACAGCTATTTTAAAATCAGAAGGAAAAGTTCCAGACTCTAGACTTAGGTTACATAAGTATGTGATTGGTTCGATAATATACTTTATGAACCTTTTTAATAAATGTGTAGTAATTTTGTCCCATCCTGGTGCACTGTTTGATTTCAATCCAAATATTATACTTTTGACTTCCGCTGGGTCGGTAGGAAATAGAGTCATAGAGTTGACTGTCGAGTTTGGTGATTTAGCAAGTGCGGCCAATTGACTTTCAGTGACATCTAACTTGTTAAGAGTTTCACTTGCAAGGGTACCTCCAATTGATGTAAAATACTTGTTAACTATATTAAGCGATTCGGTTGGGCTATTAGCAATTTTTAATAATTCTTTAGAAGGCACTTTAGATGGTTTAATGTTACACACTTCTTTTATTACTTTCCAAGTTTTTTTTATATCTCCTCTATTTTGTATTAATTTGTTTTTGTAGTATTCTTTTTTTAAATTTCTTATGATTTTATTACATATATTTCTATAGTTACTATACTTATTTTTTAGTTTCTCATTATTAGGCGATTTTTTAGCTTTCATATGTAATCTATCTCTCTTTCTAATACATGATACAACTCCTTTAGTAATCCAAGGTTTAATTGGTTGATTCTTTCTTGATATAGATTTTATCTGTGTGTTACTATTTATTATGTTGAGCATTTTAGTTGTAAATAATTTTGTTGCAACATTAACATTATTTAAGTTATACAATTCTTGCCATGTTTCTTTTAAAATTTGTTCTTTTATATTGTCGTAGTTTATTATTATTTTACTATACGTAGTAAGCTTCTTAGTTACTTTGGCATTATTAATGTAAAGTAGAATAGGTGAATGGTCAGTTAGTTGTTGTTCAAATACAATAGTTTTCCACAGTCCACAGGTTTTTACCATAAAATGATCAAGGCACGTAGATATTCTCGTTGGACGATTAATTCCTTGTCTTAAGCCGTGCATAGCCATTAGGTTTAAGTAATCTTGTGAACAGGCAGATAGATTATTAGACAAAATGTCTAAGTTGATATCGCCAGTAAATATTATATTATTTGTACGTATATTTTCCAATATGATATTCACCGATTCCAAGTATTTACTTGCGTTTCGAAAACATGGCGGTCGATACGAGCACACAATAGTATAATCTGGTGAAATGTTAACTATAAGACAGTTACCTTCGCAGAGAGATGGTTCAAACGCAGTAGAAGCAAGTTCTTTTCGGACGTATACTACGACGCCATCATTCAGATTAATACTATGTTTAGTCCAAAAAACGTTATAACTGTTTAGTGCGGGTGGAGATATATGACCACTCGTCCAGCATTCTGTCAGAACAAAAACGTCTATCGATACGTCCAGGCTAGAAACAAATGCCAAAAATAGGTCGAAATTACAGTTTATACTACGTATATTTACTGTTAATATCGCAAGCGAAAACTTATTGTTACTATCCGGATTTAGTAGATTAACACAACCAGTAGTACCACTTAGTGAGAAACATTCAATGTTGTCCATATCATCGACTTCTGCAATAAGAAATGAATTATTATTATCCATTATTGAGAAGCGAAGTAATTAGGTGCAAAAATAACTTATATTCAGGCATATACCTTGCAAATATATACCTATGCAGAATTGATATATATGTTGTGTAGTATAACTTGTACAAATAGAAATAAAATGTTATGTTAAGTGTATAATAATAAAAAGTATGTAGCAGGAGATTTAAATGTGAAAGATTAGTATAAGTGTGTATGTTGTGTACATAATATGTGTATATGTGTTTTGTGTTGACTGGTTGGTTAGTGTTAATGTATGCTTGTAATTTGGGATTGTATTTTAACTTTACAGAAATTTGATGAAAAAAAATATAAAAATATAATTTTACATAGCTGCTAAATGCTGTTTTTAGAAAATAACGCAATATAATTAATAATGAAATGTAAACAAAATAACAATTTATATCTAGTCATTTACTATTTAAGTTTTCTAGGTCGCTTTCGTGATTTACCCGTATTAGTGGCGCTCCATCTGCTCTTCTCAGATACACTCTGCCTCGCGAGGTCCAGCAGTACTTGTATTCGCTTCTTTTTGCAAACTCCCTGGCCAAGAAGAACAACTTCCTATCCTGCATGGTTAGGCTCTCGGACACAAATATCGGTTTAGGTGGGCCTTCAAGTTTTATATTCGAAGTACTGAACTTGCAAGTTTTATATTTTTTATTGTACGCCTTGACGGCACCAACGATCTTATCTCTAAGAGTTACACTAGTCAACTCTGCTACTATGGGCTGGTTGTTTTCGTTCTTTGTATTAATTCTATACACATCGCGAACCTCAACCGGCTGGATTGTTACACTGAGCGCAGAACTCACTTTCTTAATGATATTCAATAGGTCATCCTTGGTTTCGCCTGTTTTTTTAGGAACCTTGCGCACTTCTGGGCTCGTACTACGAAGGTTTCTTTCCATCTGCTCCAACCTAGCTTCTAGGGACAGTATATGTTTGCGGTCTGCAGCCTTTTCCTGTTCCAGGCAGTTGACTCTTAAAACCATCTCATCATATTTCTTCGCAAGAAAATCGATTGAATTTGCGATGTCCTTATTTTGCTCCGTGTGTGTGTTAATTCCACTTTCGACCTTATTCATAAGAGCCTTAAATTTTTCATTTTGTTTACTCTGGAGCTCGGTAAACATTTCCAAAATTTCCTCCCTGCTAATCTCGTCCCCTCTCTTCCGTTTACGTACCGCAATATTGGGATCGCTCGAGGCATACTCGCGCGAGATCCTAGGCACTTCGATAGTATCAACGGGTGGCTGCGGCGGCGCAATGTTCGAGTCCGACTTACAATGCGTCAGCGGGGCGGAAGAGGTAGGCGTCGTTGGCGGGGTACGTTTGAGAGGCATCTTGGCGGTTGCGCGGAGGACAGGGAAAGTGTAAGCAAGCGGCCACCACGTACCAGGTACTAGGCGTGCAGAACGTTAGAGGCGTGCGCGTAAGCAGCGACGGTCGTCTAGTCACACGTACAGATGCGCGTTGTGCGTTGCGTATGTGTGCAACGTGCAACAGGTGGCTTGGATCGTTAACGCGCTCTTGAATGTGTGTGTATACACTCACCAATATCCTTAGCTCTTCTCAGAATTATGCGATCCTATTATTTTGTTCGATTTATGGTGTAAAAACTTTGTTAAAAACTTTGTTTAAATTTATTTATTTTTTAATTAAAATGAGTACTTGTCAAAGACGTCTGCTTGGCGCAGCAGTCCGGGGGAGAAGGGGAGTATTGTTCACGAGAGATGGAGAACTTCATGAAAGAAGTTGGTATCATCCATAAGAAGACCAATCCACACACTCCTGAGCAGAATGGTCTCTCAGAGCGCTTTAACAGAACTATAGTTGAACGGTCTAGATGTTTACTGTTTGAAGCAGATCTCGACAAACGTTTTTGGGCTGAAGCAGTACATACTTCAGTATATTTGAAGAATAGAACGCCAGCCGCCAGTTTAGACATGATGACACCATTCGAAAGGTGGACAGGTAAGAAACCAGACCTGAGCCATGTCAGAATATTCGGCAGTAAGGTCATGATGCATATTCCCAAAATACAAAGACAAAAATGGGATAAAAAGGCTGACAAATTGATTCTAGTTGGGTATCCAGATGATATAAAAGGATACAGGTTATACAACCCAAAATCAAGAAAAATTACTACGAGCAGAGATGTCATCATTATGGAGAAACAAGACTCAGAAACAGCTCAGGTGGTAGTAAACGAAAAATTTGAGAAAGAAAATTCAGAAGGAGGAGATAGTCCGTCAGACGAAACAGTTGTTGATACAGAAGATCCAACCTATGTCTGTGACTCATTGAGCAGCCTAGTTGATTCATATCAATCTGTGTCCGAAACAGACAATGAGTCTATCATAGAGAAAGAAGTTCCAGTGGAGGTGGTTAGTAAACGTCAAAGGAAACCTGTTGAAAGGTATGGCGTAACCAACCTTTGTGTTTTAGATGAACTGGAATCTGGTACTGGTGAACTTAGCTACGAAGCAGCAATGAATGGACCAGAGAAAGAACAATGGAGACAGGCAATGATGGATGAACTGAAGGCTTTTGATGAAAACCAGGCATGGGAATTCGTAGATAGGAGTGAAGCTGATAGGATAGTGCAGTGCAAGTGGGTATTTAAGAAAAAGTTTGAAAGTGATAATAAAGTGCGGTATAGGGCAAGACTGGTTGCAAAGGGGTATACTCAAAAATATGGACATGACTACACCGAAACATATTCACCAGTGCTACGATACTCAACTTTAAGACTTTTATTTGCTTTGAGTGTAAAACTTAACTTCCAAATTACCCATTTAGATGTGACTACTGCATTCCTAAATGGACATCTAAATGAAAATGTATATATGCAAGTACCACCTAACATAGACTGTCAAAATAATTATGTACTCAAATTGAAACGTGCAATCTATGGTTTGAAACAATCAGCTAGGGCTTGGAATATAAGAGTGAATGATTGTTTATTAGAAGCCAACTTTGTTAAGTCAAAATTAGAACCATGCCTATTTGTTAAAAAATGTAAAAAGGAGCAGATTCTTATAGCAATTTTTGTAGATGATTTTTTCATTTTTTCAAACAGTAATAAAATGTTATCTGAGCTAAAGATATTATTAATGTCAAAATTTAAAATAAAGGATTTGGGACAAATGAAGCAATGTTTAGGCATGAGAGTAAAAATTTATGAAAATGGCAGTATTTCCTTAGATCAAGAGAACTATGTAGAGCAAATTTTAAGTAAGTTCAATATGACAAATTGTAATGTAGTTGATACACCAATTGAAAGAAATTTAAAATTAGAGAAAAGTACAGATGTTTGTAAATCATACCCATATCAACAATTGATAGGAAGCTTGATGTATTTAAGTGTTTTAACACGCCCAGATATTTCCTTTAGTGTAAGTTATTTAAGGCAGTTCAACAATTGTTATTCTTTAACTCATTGGAAGCATGCAAAAAGAATTCTTAGATATTTATGTAAAACGAAATCCTATGGGCTAATGTTTACTAGAGATGACTGTGATTTAGAAGTTTTTGTTGATGCGGACTGGGCTTCAAATACGTAAGACCGGAAATCATACACAGGTTTTTATTTTAAGTTATCAGGAACAGTAATCTCATATGAATGTAAAAAGCAGCCAACAGTAGCATTATCAAGCACAGAGGCCGAATATATGGCGATAGCAGAGGCTTGTAAAGAGGCTATATATTTTAAAAACTTATTATCTGAAATTGTTGACTCTTGTAATTATGAAATAATTTTGTATAATGATAACCAGGGTGCCCAGAGGTTGACAGAGAACCCTCTCTTTCATAAAAGAACTAAGCATATTGATGTGCGTCACCATTTTGTAAGAGAAACGGTTGCTAACAATCTTGTAAAGATAGTTCATCTGCCATCATCAGAAATGCCCGCAGACCTACTAACTAAAGGGTTGAGTAGTGAAAAGCATAACTATTTTGTAAAGAGGCTAGGTATTCAAAATATTGTTTGATAGCGTAATACAGTTCTTTTTTGTGTAACTAAAATACTACATAATGTTCAAATTATTTTTAATATGTGGAGGTGTTAAAAATAGTATCAAAAATAATGTATGGACATTTGAATACTACTAGCGCCATCTCTTTAGTTCTTAGTTAAGCTAAGGTTCAAGCCTACATGTGCCTATATACTTATATTGATATAGCTAATAAAGATTAGTCTATGAACAGCCATTACGTGAGTTTGAATAGTATGTACCAAGCAAACCTTATATTACAGATTAAGTAATTCTCGAGGTTATTATCATGGTGTAAACTCCCAACAATCTGGTTCTAGTGACCGGCGCGTGGGCAACAGAATGCAATCAATTTAGTATTATCATTATATAATATATACATGAGTTAGTACATAATTGCCGCTCATTACGCACGTTACGTATGTCGGCCAATGGTCTTGCCAAATATTGGGTTCAGATAATATTATTCAGCGTAACTTGTGGCAATTCTTTGAAATAAATTAAAATTCAGATGGATTTTGTAAAAGATTGCTAAATTAGTTTTAAGTAATCGTGACGAAGGCTTTGCCTTATCAAATAGAAATACCAATTTCATTCTATGTTTGTCTACACACCCTAACATAACTTTTAACTACACTTGGTCTGTAGGTTCGCTTTGTTCACTAGATTCCAAAATCAAGCTCCAAACGACGATCAGTGAGTGTATTTTTTGAAGCAACGATGGCCGAGCGGTAACAGCTATGGACTGCCTCGCCGCATGTCCATCGTTCGATCCCTACCGCTGGAACTTCACCGCATGGTGGAAGGGCATTTTGCGAATGCTCGCCTGGCTAGCTACCAAGTAGAAAATCTGTCGCTAAGCACCTAACAGTGTGTTCAGGCAGCAGTCCTTGAGAGCCAGTAAAATTACAGGCATTTGAAACGTAACAAAATGTGTGTGTGGGGTGCCGAGCTAGAATGTCACCTCCCCATCTCATCCCGTGGGTGTCGTAAGAGGCAACTAAGGGTAACACCAAAAGGTGGGCAGTAGCACTTTCTGAGGAACTGATATCTCACACTGCAAACTCACCATATTGGGGGAGGCTGTGTTCAGCAGTTAATTATCCGGCTGATGCAGTACTATGCTTGTTTGATATTATGTATTCATATATAGCAACTTATTTCTTTGTCACTTCAATTCACAAATTTCTCAAGATGGCAAATTATTCGCTCCGATCTCTAGGGCACACAGTCACGCTTCATGATATCCATCATCCATGGATCCATGGACAATTAGTTACATAGATAGTCGTTCCGGTGATGCTCGTGCATGACAATAACATAACATTATAATTGAGATAGAATAGAACAGTTCGAGTTCACCTATACAGTAGGGTGCTCACTACTTATGCTACCCTGGTATATGTAAAGGCATATTATGCAACGTTTAGTGGCGTACTGGGGATTTCTCAAATGGGGGAATATGTACAGTTCTCAATATTTCCAAGATAATTATGATATTAAGAAAAATCCTTAGGCAGAAATGATGATCATTAATGAAACATTACGCTGTCAGGCTTACTAGACCATCGCTTGTAATATGTCAGTCCCAAAAAGGGTGTCATAATTAACGTTGAAAATTGTAGTAAGTACTTTCATTTACAAACATTCACAAACAAGTCAGTAACAAAATGGCATGTATTTATTTTGTGACACATTTAAAATTAAGTCAATTTAAGTGTAACAGTATGTGTAGTGTTACGGTAGGAAATTCAACGAAAACTCAGCTGGCTGCCTTTATGTAGAAAATCTATCAACAAGCACCAAACAGTTCTCAGCTCTCAGCTGCTTGATTCTATTTTATGCCTTAGACGTCTTTGGAAATATCTCCAATCATAAAAAGAAAAAACAAAATATCATCACGCCTTTAGAACCCCTAAGTTATTGGCAGTTTATCCATGCAGTTTGGAACGTGGCACTATCCCGACCCAGGGCTAAACATTCCTTTATCAGAAAAATCATTCATAATAATTATACGACCTCGGAATCGGATCTAAAACCTCGGATTTCAAAGCGACTCTTATAATTTTGACATTTTGAATATCGACTACCTACAATGCAAAATACACAGAGCCATCAATTTAATATCTCCAATCATAAAAAGAAAACAAAATATCATCACGCCTTTAGAACCCCAAAGTTATTGGCAGTTTATCTATGTAGTTTGGAACGTGGCACTGACCCGACTCAGGGCTAAACATTCCTTTATCAGAAAAATCATTCATAATAATTATACGACCACAGAATCGGATCTAGAATCTCGGATTTCAAAGAGACTCTTATAATTTTGACTTTTTCAATTTCGCCTACCCACAATGCAAAATACACAGAACCATAAATATAGCCGAGCTGAATCCTTGCATACTCGTTGCCGAAAAGATGCCGTAAACTAATTATTACAGCCCAGTTTTTTTGCACCAGACACTAAAAACTGCATTGTGTCTCACTTCACGGTCTGTGATTTTGTAAACTCTCCTGGAGCGGTAAGAGGGTGGGTGGGTTAGTCTGTGGACGCAGTGAAGGGTTTTATTGAATTTGCCGGGATTCCCTGCTCCCCTCATTTATGCCCCCTGGAAGGGAACTCAGCGGATAATAATTTGACGTTGAATTTTACTTTACTTATTGTATGGTTTTAAAAACACAAGTACAAATTTTTTGGAACTCCATCACGACAATGATTTTTTACAGGGCATTTTGAAAACTAACCAATAAAAATTTGTATATACTGAAATCCTACTTCACACCACATATCAACTGCTATAATGCCCACCATTGAACAAAAGCCTTTTTTGTGGCAAACCCGGGGAGTGTTTCCCGGGATTAAAAAAGCTTCATGCTTGGCAGGCGTTTTGGGGATCACAGTGTGAGATGTCAGTTCTTCAGAAAGCGCTGCTGCCTACTTTCTGGTCTATTTTCACGTCGTCGCCTTCTACTTCCACAGGAAGATATGGAGGAGTGTAATTGTAGACCGGCACCTTACGAGGTAATTACTTATTAAAGTCGGACAATTCCACCCGTGTGATAAGTAGTAAGTCTCAAATTATCGTGTATTTAGTACAAAGACTCCTCGTAGCCGTCACGCTGCAGTGCACGTTGATATTCAACCTTGTTTCAATAGTATTTTCTTTCTGTTGTCGATACGAGCACTTAATTGATATAAACCACCCCCAAGGGTGCGATGCAGGTGGCCAACTAACTGTGCAACTATGATGCAATTGTTAGTACGTTTTATTCTAGGTCTTTCCTGTTCACATCTTTGCCCTTACCTAATCATAACTACAAGTGAAACAGCTATAGGTTAGTCTGCTTGGTGCTTTTTATTATACTGAAATAATAACAAATTTTCTACACTCAATTAATAATGTTTTATCATATTTACTTTCCAGTACTAACATGACTCATAATATAAAGCTAAATTTCATAGAAGGAAGGAAGAAAAGATGCGAATTATTTACAGTAATAATTATCCACGGGAAAATTTCATTCCAACAACTGGCCAATCCGTGTTAATGTTTATTTGTTTACTTTACTCATATCTTTAGTATTTATAAATTAAATAACAATAGTTCCATTTGTTATACTGGTTCTTTGCCAGTACAATATTTGTGACAATTTCAAAGTACCGTAAATTCAGTTTAGTAGAACTGACACCCTATTTACGGCTCAGTAGATATATGTAGCTAACGATACGATATGAGAAAAACTATCAGTAGCGCACTTTGTATTAATTAAATTATGGGACTGTTTCAGAATGTTCGAGTAAGTTCCGGTTATACTACCCAGAACATAAAATAACCGAATGATAAAAATGACAGTTAACATGCAGCGCGTTTCAAGCTTTAACCGATGGATCGGCTAAATCGATGACAGTGAAACGCAAAGATAGTGTTTTATTTATTAAATATGTTCTGGGTAGTATAACCGGAACTTACTCAAACATTCTGAAACAGGCCCTATGACTTATAATTTTCCGAATATGTCTTTTAAAATAATTATGCATAAATATTTCAATATCTTCATCATCATTAGCTGGAAAACATCCTCTGTTGAACAAAGCTATCTCATACAGCACCACAAAACCTTTTAGTTGTAGTTAACTTGTATCGATCGACTTCCCGTGACTCTGATGATTTCTTCAGGCCACCTCATAAAAACTTAGTTACATGTTATATACTAAGTATGATATTTAATATATTAGGCTTAGTAATGACTTCTTGGTTGTCTAAATGCTTTCATTGAAATAGCTGTATTTTTTTTAAATGTTATTGTGACGTTTCAAGCACGAGGCCCACCTGTTGTTAAGCGGACTAACCTCTGCCTATAACAGATGCATTCCCTCACTAGTCAAGAATTGCATGATCACGTTGAGACATAGTTGTTAAGTCTCATATGATGCCTGTAATTTTACTGGCTCTCAAGGACTGCTGCCGGAACACACCGTTACGTACTTAGCGACAGATTTTCTACTTGAGGGTGGTCGCTAGCCAGGCGGGCATTCGCAAAATGCCTTTCCACCATGCTTAGAAGCTCAAGCCCGCGGCGGGATTCGAACCATGGACCTACGTACGGCAGTCCATAGCCAATGCCACTGCTTCTGATCTTATAATGTTGTATATAGTTCGTAGTATCTTGTTAATAAAGGCATGATGCCGGTAAAAAAAGCTTACTGTATATTTAAACAAAATTATGTTATTCTTGTTATATTTTGACCTATAAACATTTTAATAATTTGTTTATAGTTTGTGCTTTGCGCAACCAACACAATTTGTTAGCCAAAATATGTAGTTTGGTCATTTTTAACCTAATTGTTATTGCATTTGCATTCTTACGTTCTTCTTTATAAGGTTGCCTAAATTTGTATTTACTGATTTGCTGATAGGTCGAATAAGGAAGAAGTTCTCTATAACTACTACTACTATATAAACAAATGCTTTTTACATAGTTGCGCAAAAAAAACGTCTTAAATGTTCAAAGACTAACATATAAGTACCTCTTATGTACTACGTACTACGCAAGCTGTGTGTACTCGTAATGTTGTTAACCTTGCAAATTTGTTGTTGTTACAATTGTAAGCACCTGTCTACCGGCACCACGTAACGAGAAAGTAAATCATCACAATATACTTACCATAAGTTTATCTACGCAACACTTACGTAAAAAATACACGAGCCTTTTCCCAATGCACTTCGCGATGTTTTGACCGAGATTTTAAAGACTGGTTTACACTTTACACTCTATATTTTTAAAGCTGGTTTTTAATATATGATATTTTTTATAAGAGCTGGTGCTGCAATCAATCTGTATTTATAACACAGATAAAACATAAACCTTAAAAAAGCCCCGTTATATTAGAACTTCTATATATGTAAGACAATACATTGTAATAAATAACAAATATTGCGTAAAAATCCGGAACCTTTTTGAATTCGAATCGATTTAAAAAACCGTCAAGTTCCGTAGGACGCACGGACCGCAGAAGATTAGTCTAATTTCCTAAAACAAAACTAAAAAAAAACAATTCACAAATTATGTGATTTCATAATACACAAAGGTTATTTTTGGAACAGAGCAGTGGAACACACAGTACCGATTTTACCGATTTCCGACAATATTTCCTGTATCCGCCTTGCCATCCCCTTGGACCTTTTGAATGAAACGACCCTGACCCCATATTTTGTAAGGACCGCTTGTTTAATTATTTACTTATTACAATGGCCAATACTATATATAAGTAACAAACAGCTGTTCTCCGTAAGCAATTTAATCATATAATTCATAAAAATATAAAGAACCGTAAGAGTTTGTGTGATAAACAATAAAGTATTTATTTAGTTCTAATCTGGCAACAGTATATGCATGCTTTATTGTCTCTATTGAGAAAAATATACGGTAGAAGCCGGTTGTGTTACAAAAGTAATAATCCCAAAAAAAATACCTAATTATCAGTCTCTGTTATTTATAACTACTGTGCCCTGATTCTCTGCCCCATCCCCTCTGACGGGAACTAAACGCACCATATTCTATGTGTAAGCTGGCGTAAAGATAATAAATGTAAGGAATGGTATTTATTCTTATCACGAACTTTTCGATCAGCGAGAACTGGGTTTATTGACGCCCTAGTTGTGTCACAAAATCTCAGCTGATTAATTATTGGTGTCGCGTATGTACTAACAGTCTTGACCATACGATTATGAGTACGAACCTTCTCTTCAAGGAAGTACGTAACATGTGCGTATATGTACATTGCAATATAAGAACTACTTGCTACATTTTTTTTATGTGATTGTGATGAGGCGAAGCGCTCGTAGCGAAGTTTACTTAGCTGTTCTCAACCGATCAAAGTTAAGCAACGTCGCGCGCGGTCATGAGTTGGATGGGTGACCGCTAGTGACATTACTACTGAGCGTTTCCGTGCTTCGGAGGACACGTTAAGCCGTCGGTCCCGGTTGTTGTCTTAGGATTGCAGTCGTTATAGCATGGTGGTAGGGCATTTTGCCAATGCCCGCCTGGCTAGCTACCACCCTCAAGTAGAAAATCTGTCGCCAAGCACCTAACGGTGTGTTCCGGCAGCTGTCCTTGAGAGCCAGTACTTCTAGGTTAGCCTGAACAACATCTTCACTATCTCACCTGATGGTAAGTGATGATGTGGTCATCACTTACCATCAGGTGAGATAGTGGTCAAAGGCTAACCTATCAGGTATAAAAAAAAAAGGCCCGAGGAACATGACGGGCAGGTGGGCACCAACCTGCCTATAACAGTTGCATTTCAAAATTGCACTGCCCTCGTTACACTGAGATAAACAATTGTTAAGTATGACCAGCCTGTAATTTTTATGGATCTTAAGGATTGCGGAACACACTGTTTGATGCTTGGCGACAGGTTTTCTACTGGTGGTAGCCAGGCGAGCATTAGCAAAATACATTCTACCATGCGGTGAGGCTCAAGCTGCGATGGTGATCAAACCATGGACTTGCGGCACGGCAGTCCATAGCTATTACCGCTCGGCCAATGGACTCAATGTTTTTTTCGTCAGTAAAATTTATTTAAATTAATCATTATCAAACATGGATATAAGTCGCAATATGAGACGTTTTTTCGATTGGGCATTATGTAAAAATGCATGATAATTGTTTGCAAGTGCATATTAAGTGCATTACTAGAATTGAAGTGTTAGTTTTATGTTACGAATCTGTTATTTTAAGCTAAGTCATAAGTTTAGTCACCAAATAAATTTATTATTATTGTAATAAACAATAATCATGCATTTTTACATAATGCCGACTATGCTATTTTATTTAAAATTTTCTTTTTGCACACATCATATATTATTCTTGATTTGTCAAATTTGGTAGTCAAACTATCAAAATGAAAATAATAAGACAAGACAGAAGGTGGGCAGCAGCACTTTATGAGGAACTGATATCTCACACTGCGAACCCCAAGCCGCTGGCCAAGCGTGGGGATTATGCCCGACCGTATTGGGGGAGGCTGTTTTCAGCAGTGGACTATCCGGCTGGTACGGTACAGTACAGTATTTTCAAAGGCCAAAACTTGTGTAATCAAAATTTCACACATAAAACATTTTTTTTCAGTGCTGTGATATAAGAATCCTCAGTATCGAGCTCGATACTGAGGATTCTATGACAATCAACCCTGCAGTGCATAGGGGAGATCAAAGAGAGATTAATTAATTTCGACTTTAGGAAGGGTTGTGAGGGTGCCGCATGAATGTATCGTTCATATACTCACATCTGTTTGTATAAACTGCTGTTCTTGTGAATCATTATTAAATTATTATCTATAAATTCTCAGTAAAATTATTTAACGATACAAAAACAAGGTGTTTCTTATTAGAAATTACTTTCTTGTCGGAATTAAGGAATGTGGACAATTGACAACCTTAAAATAATTTTCTCCTTTCCTCGGAAACACGTTGCTTAACATTCATTTTCGTAATATAACAGTATTTAGTGAACATTTTGCCTACCTGTTATGACACACTGTAGCAGTGCGTAGTGATTCTCATTAATTCAATACTCTCTTAAGGTAGAGTTCACGGAGCGCTTTCTACACAAAGGTAGTTTCGTCATATTTTAAATACCAAGTGTTCAAACTCGGTGAAATTTTGTTTGTATATTGCTGAGTTAATATTTATGCTTTTGGTTTGGCAGTTTTTCGATTTATTATTTATTATATCCCTAAATGTCATAATAACAGTTACCATACAAAACGATTTTTCGAATTATTGTGAAAATACTTAATTTTACGGAAATGATGCTAACCAGAATCATAGATATTAGGCTCAAGGATAAACATTCAAGTTTCACCGAGTTTGAACACTTATAAAATATGACGACACTTTGTTTGTATGGAGAGCGCTCCGTGAATTCTACTCTTAAAGTTGTGCAAATGTGGTTCATACAATTTCTTACCAATACAACATCTGCGATCCCCAAGACGCCTGCCAAACGTAGGAATTATGGCAAAACCAAGATGGGGGAGGCTGTGTTGAGCTGTGGACATTCCTAGTGATACAGTATACATAGCAATATGTATAAAACAGATCATTATATTATTATTTTTTTGTTTATTTTTTCTATGTTATTGTGACGGATCAAGCACGAGGCCCACCTGGTGTTAAGCGGACTAACTTCTGCCTATTACAGATGTATTTCGGCACAAGTCACGAATTGCACTGCGCCCCAAACCTTGAGACATAGTTGTTAAGTCTCATATGCCTGTGATTTCACTGGCTCTCAAAGACTACTGCTGGAACACACCGTTAG
Source organism: Plagodis pulveraria (assembly GCA_963890685.1). Taxonomy (NCBI): domain Eukaryota; kingdom Metazoa; phylum Arthropoda; class Insecta; order Lepidoptera; family Geometridae; genus Plagodis; species Plagodis pulveraria. The sequence goes on along the minus strand of OY982949.1, from coordinate 9,293,563 downwards.
GTGCTTGGCGACATATTTTCTACTTGAGAATGGTTACTAGCAAGGCGAACTATTTAAAAAATTCGTAAATTTAAGTTGTTCGGCGTAGAATGCCCGTTTGGCTAGCGACCACCCTCAAGTAGAAAATCTGTCGCCAAGCACACAACAGTATGTTCCGGCAGCAGTCCTTGAGAGCCAGTAAAATTACAGGCACATGAAACTTTAACAACTGTACGTCTCAGTGTGACGGGCGCAGTGCAATTCGTCGTTGACGAAATGCGTCTGTTATAGGCAGAGGTTAGTCCACTTAACATCAGGTGGGGCTCGGGCTTGTCACAATAACATTAAATAAATAAAAAAGGTCCACATTTGCAGGCGAGGATTTGATATACCTGAGAGCGGGTTATATTCTTCAAGATCAAGCTAAACGTATGCAAAAAGTGTTACGCGTAAAGCAATCTAAGGTCAGTTGGCTATAAGAAATTTATAAAATACTGGAGCCAGTCTCCGTTGCACATTGCGTCAGTCATACCCGTAAAATGGGACTGGTTTTGCACGAGTACATCTTGCTTCCTTGTGACCTAGAAAACTTACGGACAAACCACTTGGCTATTGGTTACATTCACTTGATACGGTGGGCAATAGGATGAATTTAATACCAGTTTATGAAATAAAGCCAGTTGGGCGAGTTCATTCACCTTATCGATTTGACTCTTGATTAGCAATCAAATAAAATATTTGGATTTATTTTAGATTTATTTGCATCTAATAGGGTAATTTCTGAACACTTTTCAGATCTTCATCTATATGTTTCATTGTATCTAAATTTACACTTATAAATATTATAAAGACGAAAGATTTGTGTTTTATATGTGACGAATAAACTAAAAAATACTGGACCGATTTTAATGAAATTTCTTATGGAAATAGTTTGAGAACCGGGGAAGGACATAAGATAGTTTTTATCTAACTATGCAAAAAGAGGTGCCGGTTTTGCGCGATAACCGGCATACGCGTGGGCGGGGCCGCGGCAGGAAAGCTAGTATTACATAAACTAGGAATCTGTTATGTACGTTTTTTATTTCAATACTACTCGTAGTACTGCATAACAATAATATCTGATTATTTAATATGGAGGTTCAAAGTTGATTTATTAAGTATGTCTACAAAGACAGCTTGAACTTATCATATATACGAGTACAATCTGTTTATGAAGCAAACTGTCTTTGGATTAAATTACCGATTCTCCATTCTATTGTTATTCTTCAGACTGTGAATGTGGCATTTGAAGCAGTGATGGCTCAGTGGCATTGGCTATGGACTGTCGCGCAGCAGGACCTAACAACAATGTCTCAAGGTGACAGGCGCAGTGCTTCTCTCGCTTGATGGTTAGTGCCGGAGATCCGTTAAGTCGCAGTGACACCTTTCTCGTTCTGCTTGACGTTGCACTGCACTCGTTAATCAGAGACGTTAGTTCTAATATCTCGTTGTCTGGGAATTTCACGTGCACAGTACTGCAGTGTTCTTTACGCCTAAACAAGTCCACGATTTTGGGTTCAGAGTTTATGGAAGAAAACATGGTATATATTACAAAATTACAATTACAAATTTACGAATGGAATAATTCTAGTCATGTCGTCATCCACCCCCATAGCCGGGTTATGCTCTGACCGACTGAGCTAACATGACAATGACTCAACTCCAATATTTCCTCTCGTTCGTTATTTAACCATCGTATCGGGATGGAGCGACGCCTAATAGTTGAACTTACGTTGGTATGGTATATATCTTTCACAAGCCAGTCCTCACTTTCAGTTTAAGAAGCTGGTTTAGTTTTTTAAGTTTTACCTGAGCACAGATGCGACCATTCACTTGCTTACAATTAGGTCGGGAATATACTGTGGTGGGGAGGCTTCAGCATTGTGAACATAAACAATAAGCAACTCACAAACAGTTTCATCAGGTAATTGTGTAGCACTTGTTATTGAAGAGGTTTGTTACGATTCCGTGAATTTATGTAAAGAGTCTCGAAAGTTCTCTTGCTTATTGTTCTTTAAAATATTAGAAGACTTAATTTTATATTGTTTTTAATTTCTCATGGCGAAATCTAATGACGTCTTTGCTTGTCGCTGATAATATAAATTATGTTCTACCTTATTTATTACATCATTTTTAAACTCGTTACTTGCCAATTAATATATTAATAAGGCAAAACACACAACCGCTACCGCTACCGCACCGCTAGGTGATTATTAAAACAATTGTTAATCTGCGCTAATTCGTTATAACCAATCTTTGGCTGTTAATAAGAGAGATTGTGTTCACCAGTGGACAATTCTACTGATACAGTAAATGTAAATTAATTTATCTACTCTCATTTACACAAAAGCGAATTAATGACTTTCTACCACATACAATATAAATTATATGACCTCAATGTTGAAGTTTGGATATAGATATGTTTTTATAGAGTGTAAAAGTGTGATTATAAAGGATTTTATGAAAGGGCGGGGGGTGTTTCAACGATGTAAAATATCACTAAGTCGGTGCTTAGTGTAATGAATGATCCGCATGTATTCGAATATCAACTAAGATTGACTCGTGCTCAGTCACCTGGAACATATAGGTATAATTAAGTTATAAAAATGCATTTATTGAATTTGTCATTCTATTATAACTGTAATAGAAAATTGAAATGTAATTTAAAAACCGGCCACGTGCGAGTGGGACTCGCGCACAAAGGGTTCCGTACCATTATCTGTAACCTAATCTTGCAAGTTACAGACACTTTTCGCAATGTCCGATTAAGCTGGGTAGGTAGTAGAAAGTACGGCGAAAACCTCTTTTATTGTATGGGAGGCTCCTTAATTTTTTTTTTAAATTATATTTAATTTAAATATATAACTAAATATTCTGTAAATAGTTAAAGCTTCTACCTGTCACCGTTATTACTTATTAGTAGGTATTATAAACGGTAAAAAAATCAAGTTTGTTGTATGGGAGCCCCCTTAAATATTTATTTTATTTTTAGTATTTGTTGTTACAGCGGCAATAGAAATACATCATCTGTGAAAATTTCAACTATCACCGTTCTTGAGATTCAGCCTCGTGACAGACGGACGGACGGACAGCGAAGTCTAAGTAATAGGGACCCGTTTTTACACTTTGGCAACGTGGGAACCCTAAAAATGAAATATCCAAACAATTGACCTGATGATACTAAGTTAATCCAGATTGTTATTTTGTACAAAGGAATGCGTCATTTAATTATGTATACTTCAGCTTGCAATGCCCATACAGGGTGCATAATTATTACCACCCTAAGGGCCTGTTTCAGAATGTTCGATTAAGTTCCGGTTATACTACCCAGAACATAAAATAACTGAATGTTAAAAATGACATTTAACATGCAGCGCGTTTCAAGCTTTAACCGATGGATAGACTAAATCGATGACTGTGAAACGCAAAGATAGTGTTTTATTTATTAAATATGTTCTGGGTAGTATAACCGGAACTTACTCGAACATTCTGAAACAGGCTCTAAGACATGTAGAACTGTCTGTAATCACTTATATGTTATATAATATAATAGCCATTATATTCTGAATACTGCGGGCCTAGCAGAGGCCGGAGACAATTCTCCCCGGGAAGAGGATAAACATCTCATTTTGTATTGAGCGCGTTAAACTATTTATATTAGTATTACCCCCAATCAATATAATCAGTTTCTTTTTGGTCATTAAGCTAGTTTTGGACCGCTATATCACATAATAGTATGTAATGAGTTATCTAAGGTACTTATACACACATTATAAAATAAGATTTACATATAGCGCACGAAAAACAATACAAGAAAACAAATGATTTGTGTTGAAACATCATCATTTACAAGATTTTTTATAGTAAATGCCGCCGCTCCAAAAATGTAATTCGGATCAACAGCCGATAATTTCATTCTGAGAGTGCGTTCTTCTATTATGTTTTTTTATTTATCTATAAAACTACTCCACCATTATATCCACGTCTTGGAAAAAGCATAACTTGTCCCTTTCTTGAGTTACTTGTTATTCTGTTAGCTGATTTGCTGATTTATTTGTAATAAATAGAGGTCAATGGTGAGAAATATTTATTTTGTTTTGTGTCTGGGTCGTGTATACGCGAGATGGGGAACATATTTTTTTGAGTAATTTTTTCATATACCTACTTAAGTAATTATTGTTTTGGTTAAAAAAATTGTCACGATAAACGTAATTTTGGCATTTTGAAGCAGTGATGGCTCAGTGGCAGTGGCTATGGACTGCCGCGCAGCAGGTTCATGGTTCGAATCCCGCCCAGAGCTTGAGCTTCACCGCATGATGGAAGGGCATTTTGCGAATGCCCGCCTGGCTAGCGACCACCCTCAAGTAGAAAATCTGTCGCCAATCACCTAACAGTGTGTTCTGGCAGCATTCCTTGAGAGCCAGTAAAATTACAGGTACATGAGACCTAACAACTGTACGTCTCATTGTGACGGGCGCAGTGCATTTCGTCGTTGACGAAATCACAATAATATAAAAAAAAAATAAAAAAAATTAAAGGTTTAGGGTTATTTTATGGAATCACATAAATTGATTTTCACCGCAAAATTTGTAAATACCTAACTGGGGTTCGGAGACCTTCCAGATAAGTACTGCCCGTTATAGTTTACCCCTACCGACTACGTAATCACTTATCTCTTACTTGAATAAGTAGAAAAAGTCGAGTCCAACCTCACCAGATGGTAAGTGATGATGTGATCGAAGATATTGTTCGGGCTAATCTAGAATTACTTGTTCTCAAGGATAGCTGCCGGGACACACCTTTAGGTGCTTGGCGACAGATTTTATACTTGAGAGTGATAGCTAGCCAGGCGGGTCTTATTACTTATTACCCCATAGTTTCACAAACCTGTACAAAATACCTGTTAGTTATGAAGCATTGCAAATTAAACAAGTACTTTGGCTGATTAGTTATATTGCATGGTGTGCGATGAAAAGGAGACGAATTCCGCCACCTACACCTAGGTTATCGATTGACACCCAATCGAAGGGGGTTCTTCCAAAATACGTTATCCCCCCGTGGGATATTGTGGGGTCACAGTGGAATGGGGTACAGGTGTTCATACAAAGGGATGCATCTACACGTTGTTTATGTCACTCAGTAAATGCACCAATCAGATAGCAGTCAGTGGAGGGGGTATGGGGGCATAGTCGAAGAGAAATGCTTGATATATTTACCTCTTAGTAAGTTCCATGGAAATCTGTGGTTACTACCAATGTGGTTAATACTTACTTTATACCACTTCTCACTTATTCAGGTAGAATGTTTGTATTGGAATCCTCATCAGTAACCAAACTTATTTAGACATGCAGTAAGAACTCTCAATTTATTTAATACAGCTTGCGTCAAATAAAACAGTAAGCATGATCGTAATCCCATGATTATCCATATCATATGCATGGTGAAAGGGCATTTCGAGAACGTTCTATCGATTAATGCTACGACCATCAAGTACTAGGTATATCACCGGTGTGTTCCGGTAGATAGTATTCAGAAGCAATGATGGCCGAGCGGTAATAGCTATTGGACTGCCGTGCCGCAATACCCTGGTTCGATCCCCACCGCCGGCTTGAGCTTCACCGCATGGTGGAAGGGCATTTTGCGTGTGCCCGCCTGCCTAGCTACCACCCTCAAGTAGAAAGACTGTCGCCAAGCACCGAACGGTATGTTCCAGCAGTAGTCCTTGATAGCCAGTGAAATTACGGGCACAATGAGACTTAACAACTCTGTCTCAATGTGTCGGGCGCAGTACAAATCGTGACTTGTGATGAATTTTGAAGCGCTCGTAGCGAAGTTTACTTAGCTTGTCTCAACCGATCAGCAAAGTTAAGCAACGTCGCGTGCGGTCAGGAGTTGGATGGGTGACCGCTAGTAACATTACTACTGAGCGTTTCCGTGCTTCGGAGGGCACGTTAAGCCGTCGGTCCCGGTTGTTGTCTTAGGATGGCAGTCGTTATAGCATGGTGGTAGGGTATTTTGCGAATGCCCGCCTGGCTAGCTACCACCCTCAAGTAGAAAATCTGTCGCCAAGCACCTAACGGTGTGTTCCGGCAGCTGTCCTTGAGAGCCAGTACTTCTAGGTTAGCCTGAACAACATCTTCGACCACATCATCACTTACCATCAGGTGAGATAGTGGTCAAAGGCTAAACTAACAGGCATAAAAAAAAAAAATTGTAACTGTTATAGGCAGAGGTTAGTCTACATAACCACAGGTGGGCCTCGAGCTTGTTCCGTCACAAATACATAAAAAAATGCTAATATCATCTTTATTACATTTTGAATTCGTTGTAATGTTTTGTTTTTTATTCTACTTAAAATGTCTACATATCAGGTCTTCTATTCATTATGTTTATGAGATCCATGAGTACAGAACGCTGAATGGCAGCAGAAGTACGCCATTTTGATCTTTGTACGGGACCCAAACAATCTTTCTTTTTATAGAAGTACATCTATATCTATACTAATAATTTCATACAGAGGTTAGATTTGTATTTTTGTATGTAACGAAGAAACTTAAAAACTACTGGAAGGATATGAAAATTTCTTTCACCATTAGAATCCTACATCATCCCTAGTGAACATAAAATAAGTTTTTTTATTTAATTTTGTTAATTTCTCATGCGAAGCCGAGGCGGACCGCTAGTCTGAATACCATATCTTTAGCTAATGCGTGAGGTTGCAATCATAGATTAGGCCGCAAGCAATAAAACAGGCAATATAAACAGTTAATTACTGAAGGCACCCGCTATGTTTGTATATTTGTGTTTGTTGGGCTCTTTTGACTCCCTTTAATTTTTAACGTGTATTTGGAGGCAGTGACAACAAGTATTACACATTTTAATGACTATCACGCACATACAGAGGCTTCAAATCTCCAAATATATCTCCTTCGCTGCTAGTGTAAAATCGATCGAACCGTTTTTCAAATCGAAACTATTTTTTTAATAACCTACTTATTCAACAAAACGTTGTAAGTTTAGTATTTAAAAAAAAATACCACAATCTCAGCTGATGGTAAGTCATGATGTGGTTGAAGATGTTAACCGGCTTGTTATAGGGTAAATAAATCAAATATATGATATAAATAATAAATAAACTTTAATAAGCTTCACGACAGATTTTCTCCTTGAGGGTGGTCGCTAGCAAGGCGGGCATTCGCTAAATGCCCTTCCACCATGCGGTGAAGCTAAAGTCCGCGGCGGGATTCGAACCATGGACCTGCTACGCGGCAGTCCGTAGCTAATGACACTGAGTAACATCACTGCTTCAGTTGTAAGAACTGCGACAGTTCAGCTTGTTTAGTACCAATTTCAATTGCACCATCACTGACCATCACGAGAAATTGATAGTGAATATTGGCAAAACTACCCGTATATAACAAGTATAGGTAGCTATATTAAATAATGCATTTTCTCCTCTTCTTTCAAAGTGAGATTAGTGGAAACGGTAGAAACACAAATTATTAATAAATATAATTTTACAAAAAATATAGCAGAAATCCATTTTTTTTTAGATTTTCTGCTATTTGGTTGACGACATTAACTTAGGTAACATTTCTTTCTCATAACGTTGTTATTTTTGATTTATAGTTTCCTAACTTCAAAGAAGAACCTATCAATGAGACTTCTTTGTCTGTCTAGATGTCTGTAAGTCCACCCTTCCATCCCTATGTTACGGGTCCCTATCTCATGAATGGAATGATTTACAAACCTGAAAATTTTGATATTTTTTTATAGTAGGTATGTACCCGTAAAAGAAGGTTTACTAGAAACACAACAATACTTTTGATATTGTTTTGATTTTAATTATATGAAGAATTAAGGTCCATCAAAGTAAATTTTTAACTCAATTTGTTACTATTTTGATCTCAAAAACTAAACGTGTGAGTAACCTGCAGCTTTGGTATATTACCATAAGTATACTATTACATTAATCAAACAAAAAAAAATTAAATTGTCTTTGCCTTGTTAAATAATATGAAAGGTGTGATCACCAACAACGAATTTTTATAGCTGTTAGAATGTGGAACCTTAAAGGTCCTCCTATACTACTAGCATTTGGAAAGTTTTAATTATTCAATATAATTATATGATAATAATAACGACAGATACAAATCGTGTTCAACAAGATTTTCTTTGGTTTATTTATTTATATTATATAAAGCTCGATTACCACTGACTGATTGACATAAATGTTCTCCTAGAAGGAGACGAGTAGGAACAACGTGATGTATGGCAAAAGTGTTCGGGTGGTTTCGGTGAGTATGAGAAAAATCGAAAATCATAAAAATGACGCCTGCCAAGTAAAGATGGATGACGTATCTCGAAAACGGTGCAAGATGGGTAGGGGGTGTTTGAACAAATGTCATAGGGAATAGGGAGAGCAGTCGAATGACACCTGTCAAAAATCCAAAATGGCGGATTTCAAGATGGCCGCCATACAAAATGATCCGAGCCTGCTGAAGCGAGGCCGTTAGGCCGAGCTTCAGTAGGGGCGGAGCAGTTTGTATGGTGGCTGTCTTGAAATCCGACATTTTGGATGTGACCCACATGCTCCTATCATTCTTTATACTGCATTTGGAGTGTTTTACCTTATATTTTCGACTGTATTAGGAGTTTTTGTGGGATTTTTGACTGAATTTGGAGTAACTGTCCTACATAAGTGTAGTAGCGAGCCCGAAGGGCGAGCTCCTGGTGAGGCCGGAGGCCGAACTTTCGGTCCGCGAGGCCGAAGGCCGAGCGTATGATGCGCGAGCCCGTAGGGCGAGCGCTTGGCGAGGCCGCAGGCCGAGCCGTGTTGGTAACTTGCGAGGCCGAAGGCCGAGCTCCGACTTGAGAGTTTTTTCCAAGTCTCCGACTGGTCTCCATGGCAACTGCCCGCGGTAAGCAAAGCACCTACGAGTGGGGTTCCTTAACAAAAGTGACTCAGAACCTTGGTCCCATTCTGCCCGTACTACCTTTTTATGCCAGTAGGGTGAATTTGCTTTAGTGGCTACAGTATGGTTCTTTATTGTATGGAGACTTTATTTGGGATTTCATACTTCTATTGGAGTTTTGAACTTTTTTTTTTTAAATGTATAAGCGGTTAAGGTAAAGTTTACTACTGCATAACGATAAATGCGGGCCGCATGCGGCCCGCACACTGCCCGAAAAACTAGTTTATTTATTTATTTATAATATATAAAGCTCGATTACCACTGACTGACTGACATAAATGTTCTCCTAGAAGGAGACGAGTAGGAACAACGTGATGTATGGCAAAAATGTTCGGGGGGTTTTGGTAAGTATGAGAAAAATCGAAAATCATTAAAAAGACGCCTGCCAAGTGAAGATGAATGACGTATCTCAAAAACGGTACAAGATAGGTAGGGGGTGATTGAACAAATGTCATAGGGAATTGGGAGAGCAGTCGAATGACACCTGTCAAAAATCCAATATGGCGGATTTCAAGATGGCCGCCATACAAAATGCTCCGAGCCTGCTGAAGCGAGGCCTTTAGGCCGAGCTTCAGTAGGGGCGGAGCAGTTTGAATGGTGGCCGTCTTGAAATCCGACATTTTGGATGTGTCTTACGTGCTCCTATCATTCTTTATACTGCATTTGGAGTTTTTTATCTTTATTTTCGAATGTATTAGGAGTTTTTGTGGGATTTTTGACTGAATTTGGAGTAACTGTCCTACATTAGTGTAGTAGCGAGCCCGAAGGGCGAGCTTCTGGTGAGGCCGCAGGCCGAACTTTCGGCCCGCGAGGCCGAAGGCCGAGCGTATGGGGCGTGAGCCCGAAGGGCGAGCGCATGGCGAGGCCGGAGGCCGAGCCGTGTTAGTAACTTGCGAGGCCGAAGGCCGAGCTCCGACTTGAGAGTATTTTCCACGTCTCCGAATGGTCTCCATGGCAACTGCCCGTGGTAAGCGAAGCACCTACGAGTGGGGTTCTTTAACAAAAGTGACTCAGAATCTTGGTACCATTCTGCCCGTACCACTTTTTTATGGCAGTAGGGTGAATCTGGTTTGGTGGCTACAGTTTGGTTCTCTACTGTATAAGGAGTTTATATGGGATTTCATACTGTTATAGAATATTGTTTTTTTTTCTAAATATATAAGGTGTTTTGATATTGTTTCAAATTGCATAACGATAAATGCGGGCCGCATGCGGCCCGCACACTGCCCGAAATACTAGTTTATAATATATAAAGCTCGATTACCACTGACTGACTCACTGACTGACTGACTGACATAAATGTTCTCCTAGAAGGAGTAGAGTAGGGTTAAAATGATGTATGGCAAAAATGTTTGGGGGGTTTAGGTGAGTATGAGAAAAATCGAAAATCATAAAAATGACGCCTGCCAAGTAAAGATGGATGACATATCTCAAAAACGGTACAAGATAGGTAGGGGGTGTTTTAACAAATGTCATAGGGAATCGGGAGAGCAGTCGAATGACACCTGTCAAAACACCAAAATGGCGGATTTCAAGATGGCCGCCATACAAATTGATCCGAGCCTGCTGAAGCGAGGCCGTTAGGCCGAGGTTCAGTAGGGGCGGAGCAGTTTGTATGGGGGCCTTCTTGAAATTCGCCATTTTGGATTTGTCCCAGGTGCTCCTATCATTCTTTATACTGCATTTGGAGTGTATTACCTTATATTTTCGACTGTATTAGGAGTTTTTGTGGGATTTTTGACTGAATTTGGAGTTACTGTTCTACGATATTGTAGTAGCGAGCCCGAAGGGCGAGCTCCTGGTGAGGCCGAAGGCCGAACTTTCGACCCGCGAGGCCGAAGGCCGAGCGTATGGTGCGTGAGCCCGAAGGGCGAGCGCTTGGCGAGGCCGGAGGCCGAGCCGTGATGGTAACTTGCGAGGCCGAAGGCCGAGCTCCGACTCGAGAGTATTTTTTACATCTCCGACTGGTCTCCATGGCAACTGCCCGCGGTAACCGAAGCACCTACGAGTGGGGTTCCATAACAAAAGTGACTCGGAACCCTGGTCCCATTCTGCCCGTACCACCTTTTTATGGAAGTAGGGTGAATTTGGTTTGGTGGCTACAGTTTGTTTCTTTATTGTATTGAGAGTTTATATGGGATTTAATACTTCTATTGGAGTTTTAAACACACTTTTTTTTACGTATTAGGTGTCTTGATATAAGTTAAAATTGCACAACGATAAATGCGGGCCGCATGCGGCCCGCACACTGCCCGAAATACTAGTAATATATTATATAACTATGTCTCAAGGTGACAGGCGCTGTGCAATTCGTGACTTGTGACGAAATGCATCTGTTATATAATTATTTTAAGTCTAAATAATTATCTCATTACGACAGCAAATGTATCGTCAAACAAATTTAAATCAATTAAATGTCTTTATGCACCGTATCTCATATTATTATTTAAACAATATATACAAAGTATTATTCAGTATATACAAAGTTACTTTATGCTAGGTACTAATCATAGAGAAAAGTAATATACGGGAAAGTTGTGCCTGTTACAGTTGTAGAATAAACTGCCAGTCGTGAAGAATATATATATAATATATTATTATTATTTATAATATATAAAGCTCGATTACCACTGACTGACTCACTGACTGACTGACTGACATAAATGTTCTCCTAGAAGGAGTAGAGTAGGGTTAAAATGATGTATGGAAAAAATGTTCAGGAGGTTTTGGTGAGTATGAGAAAAATCGAAAATCAAAAAAATGACGCCTGCCAAGTAAAGATGGATAACACATCTCGAAAACGGTAAGAGATAGGTAGGGGGTGTTTGAACAAATGTCATAGGGAATCGGGAGAGCAGTAGAATGACACCTGTCAAAAATCCAAAATGGCGGATTTCAAGATGGCCGCCATACAAAGTGATCCGAGTCTGCTGAAGCGAGGCTGCTAGGCCGAGGTTCAGTAGCGGCGGAGCACTTTGTATGGCGGCCATTTTGAAATCCGCCATTTTGGATGTGTCTGACGTGCTCCTATCATTCTTTATACTGCATTTGGAGTGTTTTACCTTATATTTTCGACTGTATTAGGAGTTTTTGTGGGATTTTCGACTGAATTTGGAGTTACTGTCCTACGTTAGTGTAGTAGCGAGCCCGAAGGGCGAGCTCCTGGTGAGGCCGAAGGCCGAACTTTCGGCTCGCGAGGCCGAAGGCCGAGCGTATGGTGCGTGAGCCCGAAGGGCGAGCGCTTGGCGAGGCCGCAGGCCGAGCCGTGTTAGTAACTTGCGAGGCCGAAGGCCGAGCTCCGACTTGAGAGTATTTTCCACATCTCCGACTGGTCTCCATGGCAACTGCCCGCGGTAACCGAAGCACCTACGAGTGGGGTTCCTTAACAAAAGTGACTCAGAACCTTGGTCCCATTCTGCCCGTACCACCTTTTTATGGCAGTAGGGTGAATTTGCTTTAGTGGCTACAGTATGGTTCTTTATTGTATTGAGAGTTTATATGGGATTTCATACTTCTATTGGAATTTTGAAATATTTTTTTTTTATGTAAAAGGAGTTTTGATATTGTTAAGTACTGCATAACGATAAATGCGGGCCGCATGCGGCCCGCACACTGCCCGAAAAACTAGTTTATTATAATATATAAAGCTCGATTACCACTGACTGACTCACTGACTGACTGACTGACATAAATGTTCTCCTAGAAGGAGTAGAGTAGGGTTAAAATGATGTATGGCAAAAATGTTCGGGGGGTTTTGGTGAGTATGAGAAAAATCGAAAATCATAAAAAGACGCCTGCCAAGTAAAGATGGATGACATATCTCAAAAACGGTACAAGATAGGTAGGGGGTGTTTGAACAAATGTCATAGGGAATCGGGAGAGCAGTCGGATGACATCTGTCAAAAATCCAAAATGGCGGATTTCAAGATGGCCGCCATACAAAATGATCCGAGCCTGCTGAAGCGAGGCCTTTAGGCCGAGCTTCAGTAGGGGCGGAGCAGTTTGTATGGTGGCCGTCTTGAAATCCGACATTTTGGATGTGACCCACGTGCTCCTATCATTCTTTATACTGCATTTGGAGTGTTTTGCCTTCATTTTCGACTGAATTGGGAGTTTTTGTGGGATTTTTTACTGAATTTGGAGTAACTGTTCTACGTTAATGTAGTAGCGAGCCCGAAGGGCGAGCTCCTGGTGAGGCCGAAGGCCGAACTTTCGGCTCGCGAGGCCGAAGGCCGAGCGTATGGTGCGTGAGCCCGAAGGGCGAGCGCTTGGCGAGGCCGCAGGCCGAGCCGTATTAGTAACTTGCGAGGCCGAAGGCCGAGCTCCGACTTGAGAGTTTTTTCCACGTCTCCGACTGGTCTCCATGGCAACTGCCCGCGGTAACCGAAGCACCTACGAGTGGGGTTCCTTAACAAAAGTGATTAAGAACCTGGGTACCATTGTGCCCGTACCTCCTTTTTAAGGCAGTAGGGTGAATCTGCTATAGTAGCTACAGTATGGTTCTCTACTGTATTACAAGTTTATATGGGATTTCATACTTCTATTGAAGTTTTGAACATATTTTTATTATGTATGAGGTGTTTTTGTGACAGTTCCTACTGACTCAAGATAGATGCGGGCCGCATGCGGCCCGCACACTGCCCGAAAAACTAGTTTATAATATATAAAGCTGGATTACCGTACACTGACTGACTGACTGACTGACTGACTGATTCACTGACTGACATCATTGTTCTCCCAGAAGGAGTCGAGAAGGAAGAAAGTGATGTATGGGAAAAGTGTAGAGGAGGTTTAGGGGAGTATGGGAAAAATCCGAAAACTCAAAGATGACGTCTGCCAAGTAAAATTGGATGGCGTATCTCTGAAACGGTAAGAGATAGGTAGGGGGTGCTTGACCAAATGTCATAGGAAATCGGGAGAGCAGTCGGATGACATCTGTCAAAAATCCAAAATGGCGGATTTCAAAATGGCCGCCATACAAAATCCTTCGATCCCTCAAAAAAGTAGCTGGGTTGAGTACGGTTATAGTAATGTATTACGAAAATGACAAAGGGGCTTAGCTGAGTAGGGAAAAAATTAAAAACCCTAGAAATGACGCCTGCCAAGTAAAGCTGGACTACGTATCTCGAAAATGGTAAGAGATAGGTTGGGGGTGTTTGAACAAATGTCATAGGGAATCGGGAGAGCAGTCGAATGACACCTGTCAAACGTGCTCCTCTCATTCTTTATACTGCATTTGGAGTGTTTTACCTCATATTTTCGACTGTATTAGGAGTTTTTGTTGGTTTTTTGACTGAATTTGGAGTAATTGTCCTACTGGCCGTGTAGCGAGCCCGAAGGGCGAGCTTTTGGTGAGGCCGAAGGCCGAACTTCCGGGCCACGAGGCCGTAGGCCGAGTGGACGGTGCGCGAGCCCGCAGGGCGAGTGCTAGGCGAGGCCGCAGGCCGAGCCATGTTAGTAACTTGCGAGGCCGAAGGCCGAGCTCAGACTTGCACCGATTTGGCTGAAAATCGATATATTGGTTGTTCTCGTCGTCCTTATTTCAAATATGAAATTTTTATTTCGATGACGTCTGCCAAGTAAAAAAAGTTACTCCGATTTGGCTGAAACTCGATATTTATGTGGTTCTGGACGTCCTTATTCCAAATCAAAAAAAAATTTTTCGATGACGTCTGCCAAGTCAAAAAAGTTACTCCGATTTGGCTGAAACTCGATATTTAGGTGGTTCTGGGTGTCCTTATTCCAAATCTAAAATTTTTTTTTTCAATGACGTCTGCCAAGTAAAAAAAGATACTCCGATTTGGCTGAAACTCGATATCTAGGTTTTTCTGGACGTCCTTATTCCAAATATGAATTTTTTTTTTCGATGACGTCTGCCAAGTTCAGATAAATCACGTATCTCGAAAACGGTAATAGATAGGTAGGGGGTTTTTGAAAAAATGTCATAGGAAATAAGGAGAGCAGTCAAATGACATTTCGGATGTGTCAAACGTGCTCCTCTCATTCTTTATACTGCATTTGGAGTGTTTTAACTCATATTTTCGACTGTATTAGGAGTTTTTGTAGGTTTTTTGACTGAATTTGGAGTTACTGTACTACGTTATTGTAGTAGCGAGCCCGAAGGGCGAGCTGCTGGTGAGGCCGAAGGCCGAACTCTCGGCTCGCGAGGCCGAAGGCCGAGCGTATGGTGCGGGAGCCCGAAGGGCGAGCGCTTGGTGAGGCCGTAGGCCGAGCCGTGTTAGTAACTTGCGAGGCCGAAGGCCGAGCTCCGACTTGAGAGTTTTTTTCATGTCTCCTACTGGTCTCCATGGCAACTGCCCGTGATAACCAAAGCAACTACGAGTGGGGTTCCTTAACAAAAGTGACTCAGAACCTTGGTTCGATTCTGCCCGTACCACCTTTTTATGGCAGTAGGGTGAATCTGCTTTAGTGGCTACAGTATGGTTCGTTATTGTATGGAGAGTTTATTTGGGATTTCATACTTCTATTGGAGTTTTGAACTTATTTTTTTTAATGTATAAGGGGTTAAGGTAAAGTTAAGTACTGCACAACGATAAATGCGGGCCGCATGCGGCCCGCACACTGCCCGAAATACTAGTTTATAATATATAAAGCTGGATTACCGTACACTGACTGACTGACTGACTGACTGACTGACTGACTGACTGACATCATTGTTCTCCCAGAAGGAGTCGAATAGGAAGAATGTGATGTATGGGAAAAGTGTAGAGGGGGTTTGTGTGAGTATGGGAAAAATCCGAAAACTCAAAGATGACGTCTGCCAAGTAAAATTGGATGGCGTATCTCTGAAACGGTAAGAGATAGGTAGGGGGTGCTTGACCAAATGTCATAGGGATTCGGGAGAACAGTCGGATGAAATTGGTCAAAAATCCAAAATGGCGGATTTCAAAATGGCCGCCATACAAAATCCTTCGATCCCTCAAAAAAGTAGCTGGTTCTACCAGAAAGAGTTGAGTACGGTTATAGTAATGTATTTCGAAAATGATAAAGGGGCTTAGGTGAGTAGGGAAAAAATTAAAAACCCTAGAAATGACGCCTGCCAAGTAAAGCTGGACTACGTATCTCGAAAACGGTAAGAGATAGGTTGGGGGTGTTTGAACAAATGTCATAGGCAATCGGGAGAGCAGTCGAATGACACCTGTCAAATGTGCTACTCTCATTCTTCATACATTATTTGGAGTATTTAACCTTACAATGTCGACTGTATTAGGAGTGTTTGTGGGAATTTCAACTCAATTTAGAGTAATTGTCCTACTGTCAGTGTAGCGAGCCCGAAGGGCGAGCTTTTGGTGAGGCCGAAGGCCGAACTTCCGGGCCGCGAGGCCGTAGGCCGAGTGGACGGTGCGTGAGCCCGCAGGGCGAGCGCTAGGCGAGGCCGCAGGTCGAGCCGTGTTAGTAACTTGCGAGGCCGAAGGCCGAGCTCAGACTTGCACCGATTTAGCTGAAAATCGATATATAGGTTGTTCTCGTCATCCTTATTCCAAATATGAAGTTTTTATTTCGATGACGTCTGCCAAGTTAAAAAAGTTACTCCGATTTGGCTGAAACTCGATATTTATGTGGTTCTGGATGTCCTTATTCCAAATCAAAAAAAAATATTTCGATGACGTCTGCCAAGTAAAAAAAGTTACTCCGATTTGGCTGAAACTCGATATTTAGGAGGTTCTGGGTGTCCTTATTCCAAATCTAAAAATTTTTTTTCGATGACGTCTGCCAAGTAAAAAAAGTTACTCCGATTTGGCTGAAACTCGATATTTAGGTGGTTCTGGGTGTCCTTATTCCAAATCTAAAATTTTTTTTTCGATGACGTCTGCCAAGTTAAAAAAAGTACTCCGATTTGGTTTAAATTTTAAATCTAGGTTGTTCTGGACGTCCTTATTCCAAATATGAATTATTTTTTTCGATGACGTCTGCCAAGTGAAGATAAATCACGTATCTCGATAACGGTAATAGATAGGTAGGGGGAATTTGAAAATATGTCATAGGGAATAAGAAAAACAGTCAAATGACATTTTGGATGTGTCACACGTGCTCCTCTCATTCTTTATACTGCATTTGGAGTGTTTTACCTCATATTTTCGACTGTATTAGGAGTTTTTGTAGGTTTTTTGACTGAATTTGGAGTAACTGTTCTATGTTATTGCAGTAGCGAGCCCGAGGGCGAGCTCCTGGTGAGGCCGAAGGCCGAACTTTCGGCTCGCGAGGCCGAAGGCCGAGCGTTCGCTGCGTGAGCCCGAAGGGCGAGCGCTTGGCGAGGCCGCAGGCCGAGCCGTGTTAGTTACTTGCGAGGCCGAAGGCCGAGCTCCGACTTGAGAGTATTTTCCACGTCTCCGACTGGTCTCAATGGCAACTGCCCACGGTAACCAAAGCACCTACGAGTGGGGTTCCATAACAAAAGTGACTCGGAACCCTGGTCCCATTCTGCCCGTACCACCTTTTAATGGCAGTAGGGTGAATCTGCTTTAGTGGCTACAGTATGGTTCTTTAGTGTATGAAGAGTTTGTATAAGATTTCATTTTTCTAATGGAGTTTTGAACACACTTTTTTTTAACGTATTAGGTGTTTCTGTGAAATTTCCAAATGAGTAAAGATAGATGCGGGCCGCATGCGGCCCGCACACTGCCCGAAAAACTAGTTATTTATTATTATTATAATATATAAAGCTGGATTACCGTACACTGACTGACTCACTGACTGACTGACATCATTGTTCTCCCAGAAGGAGTCGAGTAGGAAGAAAGTGATGTATGGGAAAAGTGTAGAGGGGGTTTGTGTGAGTATGGGAAAAATCCGAAAACTCAAAGATGACGTCTGCCAAGTAAAATTGGATGGCGTATCTCTGAAACGGTAAGAGATAGGTAGGGGGTGCTTGACCAAATGTCATAGGGAATCGGGAGAGCAGTCGGATGACATTTGTCAAAAATCCAAAATGGCGGATTTCAAAATGGCCGCCATACAAAATCCTTCGATCCCTCAAAAAAGTAGGTGGTTCTACCAGAAAGAGTTGAGTAAGGTTATAGTAATGTATTACGAAAATGACTAAGGGGTTTAGTTGAGTAGAGTAAAAATTAAAAACCCTAGAAATGACGCCTGCCAAGTAAAGCTGGACTACGTATATCGAAAACGGTAAGAGATAGGTTGGGGGTGTTTGAACAAATGTCATAGGGAATCGGGAGAGCAGTCGAATGAAACCTGTCAAATGTGCTACTCTCATTCTTCATACTTTATTTGGAGTATTTGACCTTACAATGTCGACTGTATAAGAAGTTTTTGTGTGATTTTCAACTGAATTTGGAGTAATTGTCCTACTGGCCGTGTAGCGAGCCCGAAGGGCGAGCTCCTGGTGAGGCCGAAGGCCGAACTCTTTGGCCGCGAGGCCGTAGGCCGAGTGGACGGTGCGCGAGCCCGCAGGGCGAGCGCTAGGCGAGGCCGCAGGTCGAGCCGTCTTAGTAACTTGCGAGGCCGAAGGCCGAGCTCAGACTTGCACCGATTTGGTTGAAAATCGATATATAGGTTGTTCTCGTCATCCTTATTCCAAATATGAAATTTTTATTTCGATGACGTCTGCCAAGTAAAAAAAGTTACTCCGATTTGGCTGAAACTCGATATTTATGTGGTTCTGGACGTCCTTATTCTAAATAAAAAATTTTTGTTTCGATGACGTCTGCCAAGTAAAAAAAGTTACTCCGATTTGGCTGAAACTCGATATTTAGGTGGTTCTGGGTGTCCTTATTCCAAATCTAAAATTTTTTTTTCGATGACGTCTGCCAAGTAAAAAAAGTTACTCCGATTTGGCTGAAACTCGATATTTAGGTGGTGCTGGGTGTCCTTATTCCAAATCAAAATTTTTTTTTTCGATGACGTCTGCCAAGTAAAAAAAAGTACTCCGATTTGGCTTTAATTTTATATCTAGGTTGTTCTGGACGTCCTTATTTCAAATATGAATTTTTTTTTTCGATGACGTCTGCCAAGTGCAGATAAATCACGTATCTCGAAAACGGTAATAGATAGGTAGGAAGTTTTTGAAAATATGTCATAGGGAATAAGGAGAGCAGTCGAATGACATTTTGGATGTGTCTTACGTGCTCCTATCATTCTTTATACTGCATTTGGAGTGTTTTACCTTATATTTTCGACTGTATTAGGAGTTTTTGTGGGATTTTTGACTAAATTTGGAGTTACTGTCCTACAAAAGTGAAGTAGCGAGCCCGAAGGGCGAGCTCCTGGTGAGGCCGAAGGCCGAACTTTCGGTCCGCGAGGCCGAAGGCCGAGCGTATGACGCGCGAGCCCGAAGGGCGAGCGCTTGGCGAGGCCGCAGGCCGAGCCGTATTAGTAACTTGCGAGGCCAAAGGCCGAGCTCCGACTTGAGAGTTTTTTCCACGTCTCCGACTGGTCTCCATGGCAACTGCCCGCGGTAACCGAAGCACCTACGAGTGGGGTTCCTTAACAAAAGTGACTCAGAATCTTGGTCCCATTCTGCCCGTACCACCTTTTTATGGCAGTAGGGTGAATTTGCTTTAGTTGCTACAGTATGGTTCTCTACTGTATTACAAGTTTATATGGGATTTCATACTTCCATTGGAGTTTTAAACCCCCTTTTTTTTTAAATGTATCAGGTGTTTTTTTGACAGTTCCTACTGACTCAAGATAGATGCGGGCCGCATGCGGCCCGCACACTGCCCGAAAAACTATTATAATATATAAAGCTCGATTACCACTCACTCACTGACATAAATGTTCTCCTAGAAGGAGCAGAGTAGGGTAAAAATGAAGTATGGCAAAAATGTTCGGGTGGTTTTGGTGAGTATGAGAAAAATCGAAAATCATTAAAAAGACGCCTGCCAAGTGATGATGGATGACGTATCTCGAAAACGGTAAGAGATACGTAGGGGGTGTTTGAACAAATGTCATAGGGAATCGGGAGAGCAGTCGAATGACACCTGTCAAAAATCCAAAATGGCGGATTTCAAGATGGCCGCCATACAAAATGCTCCGAGCCTGCTGAAGCGAGGCCGTTAGGCCGAGCTTCAGTAGGGGCGGAGCAGTTTGTATGGTGGCCGTCTTGAAATCCGACATTTTGGATGTGACCCACATGCTCCTATCATTCTTTATACTGCATTTGGAGTGTTTTACCTTATATTTTCGACTGTATTAGGAGTTTTTGTGGGATTTTCGACTGAATTTGGAGTTACTGTCCTACATTGGTGTATAGCGAGCCCGAAGGGCGAGCTTCTGGTGAGGCCGAAGGCCGAACTTTCGGTCCGCGAGGCCGAAGGCCGAGCGTATGATAAGCGAGCCCGAAGGGCGAGCGCTTTGCGAGGCCGTAGGCCGAGCCGTATTAGTAACTTGCGAGGCCGAAGGCCGAGCTCCGACTCAAGAGTATTTTCCACATCTCCTACTGGTCTCCATGGCAACTGCCCGCGGTATCCGAAGCACCTACGAGTGGGGTTCCTTAACAAAAGTGACTCAGAACCTTGATACCATTCTGCCCGTACCACTTTTTTATGGCAGTAGGGTGAATCTGGTTTGGTGGATACAGTTTGGTTCCTTATTGTATTAAGAGTTTATATGGGATTTCATACTTCTATTGGAGGTTTGAACTTTTTTTTTGTAATGTATGTCGTGTTTTATGGCAGTTCATACTGACTCAAGATAGATGCGGGCCGCATGCGGCCCGCACACTGCCCGAAAAACTAGTTATAATATATAAAGCTCGATTACCACTGACTCACTGACTCACTGACATAAATGTTCTCCTAGAAGGAGCAGAGTAGGGTAAAAATGAAGTATGGCAAAAATGTTTGGGTGGTTTTGGTGAGTATGAGAAAAATCGAAAATCATTAAAAAGACGCCTGCCAAATGAAGATGGATGACGTTTCTCGAAAACTGTAAGAGATAGGTAGGGGGTGTTTGAACAAATGTCATAGGGAACCGGGAGAGCAGTCCAATGACATCTGTCAAAAATCCAAAATGGCGGATTTCAAGATGGCCGCCATACAAAGTGATCCGAGCCTGCTGAAGCGAGGCCTTTAGGCCGAGCTTCAGTAGGGGCGGAGCAGTTTGTATGGTGGCCGTCTTGAAATCCGACATTTTGGATGTGACCCACGTGCTCCTATCATTCTTTATACTGCATTTGGAGTGTTTTACCTTATATTTTCGACTGTATTAGGAGTTTTTGTGGGATTTTCGACTGAATTTGGAGTTACTGTTCTACGTTATTGTAGTAGCGAGCCCGAAGGGCGAGCTCCTGGTGAGGCCGAAGGCCGAACTTTCGGTCCGCGAGGCCGAAGGCCGAGCGTATGATGCGCGAGCCCGAAGGGCGAGCGCCTGGCGAGGCCGTAGGCCGAGCGGTATTAGTAACTTGCGAGGCCGAAGGCCGAGCTTCGACTTGAGAGTATTTTCCACGTCTCCGAATGGTCTCCATGGCAACTGCCCGCGGTAACCGAAGCACCTACGAGTGGGGTTCCTTAACAAAAGTGACTCAGAACCTTGGTCCCATTCTGCCTGTACCACCTTTTTATGGCAGTAGGGTGAATCTGCTTTAGTAGCTACAGTATGGTTCTTTAATGTATTGAGAGTTTATATGGGATTACATACTTCTATAGGAGTTTTGAACATATTTTTTTTTGTATGAGGTGTTTTCGTGACGGTTCCTACTGACTCAAGATAGATGCGGGCCGCATGCGGCCCGCACACTGCCCGAAAAACTAGTTATAATATATAAAGCTGGATTACCGTACACTGACTGACTCACTGACTCACTGACTGACATAATTGTTCTCCCAGAAGGAGTCGAGTAGGAAGAAAGTAATGTATAGCAAAAATGTTCTGGGGGTTTGTGTGAGTATGGGAAAAATCCGAAAACTCAAAGATGACGTCTGCCAAGTAAAGCTGGACTACGTATCTCAAAAACGGTAAGAGATAGGTTGGGGGTGTTTGAACAAATGTCATAGGGAATCAGGAGAGCAGTCGGATGACATTTGTCAAAAATCCAAAATGGCGGATTTCAAAATGGCCGCCATACAAAATCCTTCGATCCCTCAAAAAAGTAGCTGGTTCTACCAGAAAGAGTTGACTACGGTTATAGTAATGTACTACGAAAATGACTAAGGGGTTTAGCTAAGTAGGGAAAAAATTAAAAACCCTAGAAATGACGCCTGCCAAGTAAAGCTGGACTACGTATCTCGAAAACGGTAAGAGATAGGTTTGGGGTGTTTGAACAAATGTCATAGGGAATCGGGAGAGCAGTCGAATGACACCTGTCAAATGTGCTACTCTCATTCTTCATACATTATTTGGAGTATTTGACCTTACAATGTCGACTGTATTAGGAGTTTTTGTGGGATTTTCAACTGAATTTGGAGTAATTGTCCTACTGGCCGTGTAGCGAGCCCGAAGGGCGAGCTTCTGGTGAGGCCGAAGGCCGAACTTTCGGGCCGCGAGGCCGTAGGCCGAGTTGACGTTGCGCGAGCCCGCAGGGCGAGCGCTAGGCGAGGCCGCAGGCTGAGCCATGTTAGTAACTTGCGAGGCCGAAGGCCGAGCTCAGACTTGCACCGATTTGGCTGAAAATCAATATATATGTTGTTCTTGTCATCCTTATTTCAAATATGAAATTTTTATTTCGATGGCGTCTGCCAAGTAAAAAAAGTTACTCCGATTTGGCTGAAACTCGATATTTAGGTGGTTCTGGATGTCCTTATTCCAAATCTAAAATTTTTTTTTCGATGACGTCTGCCAAGTAAAAAAAAAAACTCCGATTTGGCTGAAAATCGATATATAGGTTGTTCTCGTCATCCTTATTCCAAATATGAAATTTTTATTTCGATGACGTCTGCCAAGTAAAAAAAGTTACTCCGATTTGGCTGAAACTCGATATTTATGTGATTCTGGACGTCCTGCTTCTAAATGAAAAATTTTTGTTTCGATGACGCCTGCCAAGTAAAAAAAGTTACTCCGATTTGGCTGAAACTCGATATTTAGGTGGTTCTGGGTGTCCTTATTCCAAATATAAAATTTTTTTTTCGAAGACGTCTGGCAAGTAAAACAAGTTACTCCGATTTGGCTGAAACTCGATATTAAGGTGGTTCTGGGTGTCCTTATTCTAAATCAAAATTTTTTTTTTCGATGACGTCTGCCAAGTAAAAAAAAGTATTCCGATTTGGCTTAAATTTTATATCTTGGTTGTTCTGGACGTCCTTATTCCAAATATGAAATTTTTTTTTCGATGACGTCTGCCATGTGCAGATAAATCACGTATCTCGAAAACGGTAATAGAAAGGTAGGGGGTTTTTGAAAATATGTCATAGCGAATAAAGAGAGCAGTCGAATGACATTTTGGATGTGTCTTACGTGCTCCTATCATTCTTTATACTGCATTTGGAGTGTTTTTCCTTAATTTTCGACTGTATTAGGATATTTGTGGGATTTTTGACTGAATTTGGAGTTACTGTCCAACTTTAGTGTATAGCGAGCCCGAAGGGCGAGCTCCCGGTGAGGCCGAAGGCCGAACTTTCGGCTCGCGAGGCCGAAGGCCGAGCGTAGGGTGCGTGAGCCCGAAGGGCGAGCGCTTGGCGAGGCCGTAGGCCGAGCCGTATTAGTAACTTGCGAGGCCGAAGGCTGAGCTCCGACTTGAGAGTTTTTTCCACGTCTCCGACTGGTCTCAATGGCAACTGCCCGCGATAACCGAAGCACCTACGAGTGGGGTTCCTTAACAAAAGTGACTCAGAACCTTAGTACCATTCTGCCCGTACCATCTTTTTATGGCAGTAGGGTGAATCTGCTTTAGTGGCTACAGTATGGTTCTTTATTGTATTGAGAGTTTATATGGGATTTCATACTTCTATTGGAGTTTTGAACTTATTTTTTTTAAATGTACAAGGTGTTAACGTATTGTTTAGTACTGCATAACGATAAATGCGGGCCGCATGCGGCCCGCACACTGCCCGAAAAACTAGTTATTTATAATATATAAGGCTCGATTACCACTGACTCACTGACTGACTGATTGACATAAATGTTCTCCTAGAAGGAGCATAGTAGGGCTAAAATGATGTATGGCAGAAATGTTCGAGGGGTTTTGATGAGTATGAGAAAAATCGAAAATCATTAAAAAGACGCCTGCCAAGTGAAGATGGATGACGTATCTCAAAAACGGTAAGAGATAGGTAGGGGGTGTTTGAACAAATGTCATAGGGAATAAGGAGAGCAGTCGAATGACATCTGTCAAAAATCCAAAATGGCGGATTTCAAGATGGCCGCCATACAAATTGATCCGAGCCTGCTGAAGCGAGGCCGTTAGGCCGAGCTTCAGTAGGGGCGGAGCAGTTTGTATGGTGGCCGTCTTGAAATCCGACATTTTGGATGTGTCTTACATGCTCCTATCATTCTTTATACTGCATATGGAGTGTTTTACCTTTATTTTCAACTGTATTAGGAGTTTTTGTGGGAGTTTTGACTGAATTTGGAGTTACTGTCCTACGTTAGTGTAGTAGCGAGCCCGAAGGGCGAGCTCCTGGTAAGGCCGAAGGCCGAACTTTCGGTCCGCGAGGCCGAAGGCCAAGCGTATGATGCGTGAGCCCGAAGGGCGAGCGCTTGGCGAGGCCGTAGGCAAAGCCGTATTAGTAACTTGCGAGGCCGAAGGCCGAGCTCCGACTTGAGAGTATTTTCCACGTCACTGACTGGTCTCCATGGCAACTGCCTGCGGTAACCGAAGCACCTACGAGTGGGTATCCTTAACAAAAGTGACTCAGAACCTTGGTACTATTCTGCCCGTACCACCTTTTTATGGCAGTAGGGTGAATCTGGTTTGGTGGCTACAGTTTGGTTCCTTATTGCATTAAGAGTTTGTATGGGAAATCGTACATCTTTTGGTGTTTTGAAATATTTTTTTTTAATGTACAAGGTGTTTTGATATTGTTCAAACTTGCACAACGATAAATGCGGGCCGCATGCGGCCCGCACACTGCCCGAAAAACTAGTTTATAATATATAAAGCTCGATTACCACTGACTGACTGACTGACTCACTGACATAAATGTTCTCCTAGAAGGAGCAGAGTAGGGTAAAAATGATGTATGGCAAAAATGTTTGGAGGGTTTTGGTGAGTATGAGAAAAATCGAAAATCATAAAAATGACGCCTGCCAAGTAAAGATGGATGACATATCTCGAAAACGGTGCAAGATAGGTAGGGGGTGTTTGAACAAATGTCATAGGGAATCGAGAGAGCAGTCGAATGACACCTGTCAAAAATCCAAAATGGCGGATTTCAAGATGGCCGCCATACAAAATGCTCCGAGCCTGCTGAAGCGAGGCCTTTAGGCCGAGCTTCAGTAGGGGCGGAGCAGTTTGAATGGTGGGCTTCTTGAAATCCGCCATTTTGGATTTGTCCCAGGTGCTCCTCTCATTCTTCATACTGCATTTGGAGTGTTTTACCATATATTTTCGACTGTATTAGGAGTTTTTGTGGGTTTTTTGACTGAATTTGGAGTAACTGTCCTACATTAGTGTATAGCGAGCCCAAAGGGCAACCACCTGGTGAGGCCGAAGGCCGAACTTTCGGTCCGCGAGGCCGAAGGCCGAGCGAATGAAGCGCGAGCCTGAAGGGCGAGCGCTTGGCGAGGCCGCAGGCCGAGCCGTGTTAGTAACTTGCGAGGCCGAAGGCCGAGCTCCGACTCGAGAGTATTTTCCACATCTCCGACTGGTCTCCATGGCAACTGCCCGCGGTAACCGAAGCACCTACGAGTGGGGTTCCTTAAGAAAAGTGACTTAGAACCTTGGTACCATTCTGCCCGTACCACCTTTTTATAGCAGTAGGGTGAATTTGCTTTAGTGGCTACAGTATGGTTCTTTATTGTATTGAGAGTTTATATGGGATTTCATACTTCTATTGGAGTTTTGAACATACTTTTTTCCAACGTATCAGGAGTTTTGATATAGTTTAGTACTGCATAACGATAAATGCGGGCCGCATGCGGCCCGCACACTGCCCGAAAAACTAGTTATTATAATATATAAAGCTGGATTACCGTACACTGACTGACTCACTGACTCACTGACTGACATCATTGTTCTCCCAGAAGGAGTCGAGTAGGAAGAATGTGATGTATGGGAAAAGTGTAGAGGGGGTTTGTGTGAGTATGGGAAAAATCCGAAAACTCAAAGATGACGTCTGCCAAGTAAAATTGGATGGCGTATCTCTGAAACGGTAGGAGATAGGTAGGGGGTGCTTGACCAAATGTCATAGGGAATCGGGAGAGCAGTCGGATGACATATGTCAAAAATCCAAAATGGCGGATTTCAAAATGGCCGCCATACAAAATCCTTCGATCCCTCACGTAAGTAGCTGGTTCTACCAGAAAGAGTTGAGTACGGTTATAGTAATGTATTACGAAAATGACTAAGGGGTTTAGCTGAGTAGGGGAAAAATTAAAAACCCTAGAAATGACGCCTGCCAAGTAAAGCTGGACTACGTATCTCGAAAACGGTAAGAGATAGGTTGGGGGTGTTTGAACAAATGTCATAGGGAATCGGGAGAGCAGTCGAATGACACCTGTCAAATGTGCTACTCTCATTCTTCATACATTATATGGAGTATTTAACCTTACAATGTCGACTGTATTAGGAGTGTTTGTGGGAATTTCAACTCAATTTAGAGCAATTGTTCTACTGTCAGTGTAGCGAGCCCGAAGGGCGAGCTTTTGGTGAGGCCGAAGGCCGAACTTTCGGGCCGCGAGGCCGTAGGCCGAGTGGACGGTGCGCGAGCCCGCAGGGCGAGCGCTAGGCGAGGCCGAAGGCCGAGCTCAGACTTGCACCGATTTGGCTAAAAATCGATATATAGGTTGTTCTCGTCATCCTTATTCCAAATATGAAATTTTTATTTCGATGACGTCTGCCAAGTAAAAAAAGTTACTCCGATTTGGCTGAAATTCGATATTTATGTGGTTCTGGACGTCCTTATTCTAAATCAAATTTTTTTGTTTCGATGACGTCTGCCAAGTAAAAAAAGTTACTCCGATTTGGCTGAAACTCGATATTTAGGTGGTTCTGGGTGTCCTTATTTCAAATTTAAAATTTTTTTTTCAATGACGTCTGCCAATTAAAAAAAGTTACTCCGATTTGGCTGAAACTCGATATTTAGGTGGTTCTGGGTGTCCTTATTCCAAATCTAAAATTTTTTTTTCGATGTCGTCTGCCAAGTAAAAAAAGTTATTCCGATTTGGCTGAAACTCGATATTTAGGTGGTTCTGGATGTCCTTATTTCAAATCTAAATTTTTTTTTTCGATGACGTCTGCCAATTGCAGATAAATCACGTATCTCGAAAACGGTAATAGATAGGTAGGGGGTTTTTGAAAAAATGTCATAGGGAATAAGGAGAGCAGTCGAATGACATTTTGGATGTGTCACACGTGCTCCTCTCATTCTTTATACTGCATTTGGAGTGTTTTACCTTTATTTTCGACTGTATTAGGAGTTTTTGTGGGATTTTTGACTGAATTTGGAGTAACTGTCCTACATTAGAGTAGTAGCGAGCCCGAAGGGCGAGCTTCTGGTGAGGCCGAAGGCCGAACTTTCGGTCCGCGAGGCCAAAGGCCGAGCGTATGATGCGCGAGCCCGAAGGGCGAGCGCTTGGCGAGGCCGTAGGCCGAGCCATATTAGTAACTTGCGAGGCCGAAGGCCGAGCTCCGACTTGAGAGTATTTTCCACGTCACCGACTGGTCTCCATGGCAACTGCCTGCGGTAACCGAAGCACCTACCAGTGGGGTTCCTTAACAAAAGTGACTCAGAACCTTGGTACCATCCGGCCCGTACCACCTTTTTATGGCAGTAGGGTGAATCTGCTTTAGTAGCTACAGTGTGGTTCTTTAATGTATTGAGAGTTTATATGTGATTTCATACTTCTATAGGAGTTTGAACATATATTTTTTTTGTATGAGCTGTTTTCGTGACAGTTCCTACTGACTAAAGATAGATGCGGGCCGCATGCGGCCCGCACACTGCCCGAAATACTAGTTTATAATATATAAAGCTCGATTACCACTGACTCACTGACTCACTGACATAAATGTTCTCCTAGAAGGAGCAGAGTAGGGTAAAAATGAAGTATGGCAAAAATGTTTGGGTGGTTTTGGTGAGTATGAGAAAAATCGAAAATCATTAAAAAGACGCCTGCCAAATGAAGATGGATGACGTTTCTCGAAAACTGTAAGAGATAGGTAGGGGGTGTTTGAACAAATGTCATAGGGAATCGGGAGAGCAGTCGAATGACACCTGTCAAAAATCCAAAATGGCGGATTTTAAGATGGCCGCCATACAAAGTGATCCGAGCCTGCTGAAGCGAGGCCGTTAGGCCGAGCTTCAGTAGGGGCGGAGCAGTTTGTATGGTGGCCATCTTGAAATCCGCCATTTTGGATGTGTCAAACGTGCTCCTCTCATTCTTCATACTGCATTTGGAGTATTTTACCTTTATTTTCGACTGTATTAGGAGTTTTTGTGGGATTTTGGACTGAATTTGGAGTAACTGTCCTACGTTAGTGTATAGCGAGCCCGAAGGGCGAGCTTCTGGTGAGGCCGAAGGCCGAACTTTCGGTCCGCGAGGCCGAAGGCCGAGCGAATGGCGCATGAGCCCGAAGGGCGAGCGCTTGGCGAGGCCGCAGGCCGAGCCGTGTTAGTAACTTGCGAGGCCGAAGGCCGAGCTCCGAATTGGGAGTAATTGCCTTGTCTCCGACTGGTCTCCATGGCAACTGCCCGCGGTATCCGAAGCACCTACGAGTGGGGTTCCTTAACAAAAGTGACTCAGAACCTTGGTACCATTCTGCCCGTACCACCTTTTTATGGCAGTAGGGTGAATCTGCTTTAGTGGCTACAGTATGGATCTTTATTGTATAGAGAGTTTATTTGGGATTTCATACTTCTATTGGAGTTTTGAACTTATTTTTTTTAAATGTATAAGGGGTTAAGGTTAAGTTTAGTACTGTATAACGATAAATGCGGGCCGCATGCGGCCCGCACACTGCCCGAAAAACTAGTTATAATATATAAAGCTCGATTACCACTGACTGACTCACTGACTCACTGACATAAATGTTCTCCTAGAAGGAGCAGAGTAGGGTAAAAATGAAGTATGGCAAAAATGTTCGGGGGGTTTTGGTGAGTATGAGAAAAATCGAAAATCATAAAAATGACGCCTGCCAAGTAAAGATGAATGACATATCTCAAAAACGGTAAGAGATAGGTAGGGGGTGTTTGACCAAATGTCATAGGGAATCGGGAGAGCAGTCGGATGACATCTGTCAAAAATCCAAAATGGCGGATTTCAAGATGGCCGCCATACAAAGTGATCCGAGCCTGCTGAAGCGAGGCCTTTAGGCCGAGCTTCAGAAGGGGCGGAGCAGTTTGTATGGTGGCCGTCTTGAAATCCGACATTTTGGATTTGTCCCAGGTGCTCCTCTCATTCTTCATACTGCATTTGGAGTGTTTTACCTTATATTTTCGACTGTTTTAGGAGTTTTTGTGGGATTTTCGACTGAATTTGGAGTTACTGTGCTACGTTAGTGTAGTAGCGAGCCCGAAGGGCGAGCTCCTGGTGAGGCCGAAGGCCGAACTTTCGGCTCGCGAGGCCGAAGGCCGAGCGTATGGTGCGTGAGCCCGAAGGGCGAGCGCTTGGCGAGGCCGCAGGCCGAGCCGTGTTAGTAACTTTCGAGGCCGAAGGCCGAGCTCCGACTTGAGAGTATTTTCCACGTCACCGACTGGTCTCCATGGCAACTGCCCGCGGTAACCGAAGCACCTACGAGTGGGGTACCTTAACAAAAGTGATTAAGAACCTTGGTACCATTCTGCCCGTACCACCTTTTTATGGCTGTAGGGTGAATCTGCTTTAGTGGCTTCAGTATGGTTCATTATTGTATTAAGAGTTTATATGGGATATCATACTTCTATTGGAGTTTCGAACTCACTTTTTTTCACGAATTAGGTGTTTCTGTGAAATTTTCAAATGACTAAAGATAGATGCGGGCCGCATGCGGCCCGCACACTGCCCGAAAAACTAGTTATTATTATATTTATAATATATAAAGCTCGATTACCACTGACTGACTCACTGACTGACTGACTGACATAAATGTTCGCCTAGAAGGAGTAGAGTAGGGTTAAAATGATGTATGGCAAAAATGTTCGGGGGGTTTTGGTGAGTATGAGAAAAATCGAAAATCATAAAAAGACGCCTGCCAAGTAAAGATGGATGACATATCTCAAAAACGGTAAGAGATAGGTAGGGGGTGTTTGAACAAATGTCATAGGGAATCGGGAGAGCAGTCGAATGACACCTGTCAAAAATCCAAAATGGCGGATTTCAAGATGGCCGCCATACAAAGTGATCCGAGCCTGCTGAAGCGAGGCCGTTAGGCCGAGCTTCAGTAGGGGCGGAGCAGTTTGTATGGTGGCCGTCTTGAAATCCGACATTTTGGATGTGTCTTACGTGCTCCTATCATTCTTTATACTGCATTTGGAGTTTTTTATCTTTATTTTCGACTGTATTAGGAGTTTTTGTGGGATTTTTGACTGAATTTGGAGTAACTGTCCTACATTAGTGTAGTAGCGAGCCCGAAGGGCGAGCTTCTGGTGAGGCCGAAGGCCGAACTTTCGGCCCGCGAGGCCGAAGGCCGAGCGTATGGGGCGTGAGCCCGAAGGGCGAGCGCATGGCGAGGCCAGAGGCCGAGCCGTGTTAGTAACTTGCGAGGCCGAAGGCCGAGCTCCGACTTGAGAGTATTTTCCACGTCTCCGAATGGTCTCCATGGCAACTGCCCGTGGTAAGCGAAGCTCCTACGAGTGGGGTTCTTTAACAAAAGTTACTCAGAATCTTGGTACCATTCTGCCCGTACCACTTTTTTTATGGCAGTAGGGTGAATCTGGTTTGGTGGCTATAGTTTGGTTCTCTACTGTATAAGGAGTTTATATGGGATTTCATACTGTTATAGAATATTGTTTTTTTTTTTAAATGTATAAGGTGTTTTGATATTGTTTCAAATTGCATAACGATAAATGCGGGCCGCATGCGGCCCGCACACTGCCCGAAAAACTAGTTATTATAATATATAAAGCTGGATTACCGTACACTGACTGACTGACTGACTGACTGATTCACTGACTGACATCATTGTTCTCCCAGAAGGAGTCGAGAAGGAAGAAAGTGATGTATGGGAAAAGTGTAGAGGAGGTTTAGGGGAGTATGGGAAAAATCCGAAAACTCAAAGATGACGTCTGCCAAGTAAAATTGGATGGCGTATCTCTGAAACGGTAAGAGATAGGTAGGGGGTGCTTGACCAAATGTCATAGGAAATCGGGAGAGCAGTCGGATGACATCTGTCAAAAATCCAAAATGGCGGATTTCAAAATGGCCGCCATACAAAATCCTTCGATCCCTCAAAAAAGTAGCTGGTTCTACCAGGAAGAGTTGAGTACGGTTATAGTAATGTATTACGAAAATGACAAAGGGGCTTAGCTGAGTAGGGAAAAAATTAAAAACCCTAGAAATGACGCCTGCCAAGTAAAGCTGGACTACGTATCTCGAAAATGGTAAGAGATAGGTTGGGGGTGTTTGAACAAATGTCATAGGGAATCGGGAGAGCAGTCGAATGACACCTGTCAAACGTGCTCCTCTCATTCTTTATACTGCATTTGGAGTGTTTTACCTCATATTTTCGACTGTATTAGGAGTTTTTGTTGGTTTTTTGACTGAATTTGGAGTAATTGTCCTACTGGCCGTGTAGCGAGCCCGAAGGGCGAGCTTTTGGTGAGGCCGAAGGCCGAACTTCCGGGCCACGAGGCCTTAGGCCGAGTGGACGGTGCGCGAGCCCGCAGGGCGAGTGCTAGGCGAGGCCGCAGGCCGAGCCATGTTAGTAACTTGCGAGGCCGAAGGCCGAGCTCAGACTTGCACCGATTTGGCTGAAAATCGATATATTGGTTGTTCTCGTCGTCCTTATTTCAAATATGAAATTTTTATTTCGATGACGTCTGCCAAGTAAAAAAAGTTACTCCGATTTGGCTGAAACTCGATATTTATGTGGTTCTGGACGTCCTTATTCCAAATCAAAAAAAAATTTTTCGATGACGTCTGCCAAGTCAAAAAAGTTACTCCGATTTGGCTGAAACTCGATATTTAGGTGGTTCTGGGTGTCCTTATTCCAAATCTAAAATTTTTTTTTTCAATGACGTCTGCCAAGTAAAAAAAGATACTCCGATTTGGCTGAAACTCGATATCTAGGTTTTTCTGGACGTCCTTATTCCAAATATGAATTTTTTTTTTCGATGACGTCTGCCAAGTTCAGATAAATCACGTATCTCGAAAACGGTAATAGATAGGTAGGGGGTTTTTGAAAAAATGTCATAGGAAATAAGGAGAGCAGTCAAATGACATTTCGGATGTGTCAAACGTGCTCCTCTCATTCTTTATACTGCATTTGGAGTGTTTTACCTCATATTTTCGACTGTATTAGGAGTTTTTGTAGGTTTTTTGACTGAATTTGGAGTTACTGTACTACGTTATTGTAGTAGCGAGCCCGAAGGGCGAGCTGCTGGTGAGGCCGAAGGCCGAACTCTCGGCTCGCGAGGCCGAAGGCCGAGCGTATGGTGCGGGAGCCCGAAGGGCGAGCGCTTGGTGAGGCCGTAGGCCGAGCCGTGTTAGTAACTTGCGAGGCCGAAGGCCGAGCTCCGACTTGAGAGTTTTTTTCATGTCTCCTACTGGTCTCCATGGCAACTGCCCGTGATAACCAAAGCAACTACGAGTGGGGTTCCTTAACAAAAGTGACTCAGAACCTTGGTTCGATTCTGCCCGTACCACCTTTTTATGGCAGTAGGGTGAATCTGCTTTAGTGGCTACAGTATGGTTCGTTATTGTATGGAGAGTTTATTTGGGATTTCATACTTCTATTGGAGTTTTGAACTTATTTTTTTTTAATGTATAAGGGGTTAAGGTAAAGTTTAGTACTGCATAACGATAAATGCGGGCCGCATGCGGCCCGCA
Organism: Plagodis pulveraria; assembly: GCA_963890685.1. Lineage (NCBI taxonomy): Eukaryota > Metazoa > Arthropoda > Insecta > Lepidoptera > Geometridae > Plagodis > Plagodis pulveraria. The sequence continues at coordinate 9,260,531 of OY982949.1, read as the reverse complement.
CACTGCCCGAATAACTAGTTATTATAATATATAAAGCTCGATTACCACTGACTGACTGACTGACTCACTGACATAAATGTTCTCCTAGAAGGAGCAGAGTAGGGTAAAAATGAAGTATAGCAAAAATGTTCGGAGGGTTTTGGTGAGTATGAGAAAAATCGAAAATCATTAAAAAGACGCCTGCCAAGTGATGATGGATGACGTATCTCGAAAACGGTAAGAGATAGGTAGGGGGTGTTTGAACAAATGTCATAGGGAATCGGTAGAGCAGTCGAATGACATCTGTCAAAAATCCAAAATGGCGGATTTCAAGATGGCCGCCATACAAAATGCTCCGAGCCTGCTGAAGCGAGGCCTTTAGGCCGAGCTTCAGTAGGGGCGGAGCAGTTTGTATGGTGGCCGTCTTGAAATCCGTTATTTTGGATGTACCCCACGTGCTCCTATCATTCTTTATACTGCATTTGGAGTGTTTTACCTTATATTTTCGACTGTATTAGGAGTTTTTGTGGGATTTTTGACTAAATTTGGAGTTACTGTCCTACATAAGTGAAGTAGCGAGCCCGAAGGGCGAGCTCCTGGTGAGGCCGAAGGCCGAACTTTCGATCCGCGAGGCCGAAGGCCGAGCGTATGATGCGTGAGCCCGAAGGGCGAGCGCCGAGCGAGGCCGCAGGCCGAGCCGTTTTAGTAACTTGCGAGGCCGAAGGCCGAGCTCCAACTTGAGAGTATTTTCCACGTTTCCGACTGGTCTCCATGGCAACTGCCCGCGGTAACCGAAGAACCTACGAGTGGGGTTCCTTTACAAAAGTGACTCAGAACCCTGGTCTCATTTTGCCCGTACCACCTTTTTATGGCAGTAGGGTGAATTTGGTTTGGTGGCTACAGTTTGGTTCTTTATTGTATTGAGAGTTTATATGGGATTTCATACTTTTATTGGAGTTTTGAACACATTTTTTTTAAAGTATTAGGTGTTTCTGTGGAATTTTCAAATGACTAAAGATAGATGCGGGCCGCATGCGGCCCGCACACTGCCCGAAAAACTAGTTTATTATAATATATAAAGCTCGATTACCACTCACTGACTGACTGACTGATTGACATAAATGTTCTCCTAGAAGGAGTGGAGTAGGGTTAAAATTATGTATGGCAAAAATGTTCGGGGGGTTTTAGTGAGTATGGGAAAAATCGAAAATCATTAAAAAGACGCCTGCCAAGTGAAGATGGATGACGTATCTCAAAAACGGTACAAGATAGGTAGGGGGTGTTTCAACAAATGTCATAGGGAATCGGGAGAGCAATCGAATGACACCTGTCAAAAATCCAAAATGGCGGATTTCAAGATGGCCGCCATACAAAGTGATCCGAGCCTGCTGAAGCGAGGCCTTTAGGCCGAGCTTCAGTAGGGGCGGAGCAGTTTGTATGGTGGCCGTCTTGAAATCCGACATTTTGGATGTGACCCACGTGCTCCTATCATTCTTTATACTGCATTTGGAGTGTTTTACCTTATATTTTCGACTGTATTAGGAGTTTTTGTGGGATTTTCGACTGAATTTGGAGTAACTGTCCGACATTGGTGTATAGCGAGCCCGAAGGGCGAGCTCCTGGTGAGGCCGAAGGCCGAACTTTCGGCTCGCGAGGCCGAAGGCCGAGCGTATGACGCGTGAGCCCGAAGGGCGAGCGCTTTGCGAGGCCGCAGGCCGAGCTGTATTTGTAACTTGCGAGGCCGAAGGCCGAGCTCTGACTTAAGTGTATTTTCCACGTCTCCGACTGGTCTCCATGGCAACTGCCCGCGGTAACCGAAGTACCTACGAGTGGGGTTCCTTAACAAAAGTGACTCAGAACCTTGGTACCATTCTGCCCGTACCAGCTTTTTATGCCAGTAGGGTGAATCTGCTTTAGTGGCTACAGTATGGTTATTTATTGTATTGAGAGTTTATATGGGATTTCATACTTCTCTTAGAGTTTTGAACTTATTTTTTTATGCATGAGGTGTTTTTTTGGCAGTTATTACTGACTCAAGATAGATGCGGGCCGCATGCGGCCCGCACACTGCCCGAAAAACTAGTTATAATATATAAAGCTCGATTACCATTGACTCACTGACTGACATAAATGTTCTCCTAGAAGGAGACGAGTAGGAACAACGTGATGTATGGCAAAAATGTTCGGGTGGTTTTGGTGAGTATGAGAAAAATCGAAAATCATAAAAATGACGCCTGCCAAGTGAAGATGGATGACGTATCTCAAAAACGGTAAGAGATAGGTAGGGGGTGTTTGAACAAATGTCATAGGGAATCGGAAGTTTAGTCGAATGACACCTGTCAAAAATCCAAAATGGCGGATTTCAAGATGGCCGCCATACAAAATGATCCGAGCCTGCTGAAGCGAGGCCTTTAGGCCGAGCTTCAGTAGGGGCGGAGCAGTTTGTATGGTGGCCTTCTTGAAATCCGCCATTTTGGATTTGTCCCAGGTGCTCCTCTCATTCTTCAGACTGCATTTGGAGTGTTTTACCATATATTTTCGACTATATTAGGAGTTTTTGTGGGATTTTTGACTGAATTTGGAGTTACTGTCCAACATTAGTGTAGTAGCGAGCCCGAAGGGCGAGCTCCTGGTGAGGCCGAAGGCCGAACTTTCGGTCCGCGAGGCCGAAGGCCGAGCGTATGGTGCGTGAGCCCGAAGGGCGAGCGCTTGGCGAGGCCGCAGGCCGAGCCATGTTAGTAACTTGCGAGGCCGAAGGCCGAGCTCCGACTTGAGAGTATTTTCCATGTCACAGAATGGTCTCCATGGCAACTGCCCGCGGTAACCGAAGCACCTACGAGTGGGGTTCCTTAACAAAAGTGACTCAGAACCTTGGTACCATTCTACCCGTACCACCTTTTTATGGCAGTAGGGTGAATCTGCTTTAGTGGCTACAGTATGGTTCTTTATTGTATTGAGAATTTATATGGGATTTCATACTTCTATAGGAGTTTTGAACATACTTTTTTCCAACGTATCAGCAGTTTTGATATAGTTTAGTACTGCATAACGATAAATGCGGGCCGCATGCGGCCCGCACACTGCCCGAAAAACTAGTTTATTTATAATATATAAGGCTCGATTACCACTGACTGACTCACTGACTCACTGACATAAATGTTCTCCTAGAAGGAGCAGAGTAGGGTAAAAATGAAGTATGGCAAAAATGTTCGGCGGGTTTAGGTGAGTATGAGAAAAATCGAAAATCATTAAAAAGACGCCTGCCAAGTAAAGATGAATGACATATCTCAAAAACGGTACAAGATAGGTAGAGGGTGTTTGAACAAATGTCATAGGGAATTGGGAGAGCAGTCGGATGACATCTGTCAAAAATCCAAAATGGTGGATTTCAAGATGGCCGCCATACAAAGTGATCCGAGCCTGCTGAAGCGAGGCCGTTAGGCCGAGCTTCAGTAGAGGCGGAGCAGTTTGTATGGTGGCTGTCTTGAAATCCGACATTTTGGATGTGACCCACGTGCTCCTATCATTCTTTATACTGCATTTGGAGTGTTTAACCTTATATTTTCGACTGTATTAGGAGTTTTTGTGGGATTTTGGACTGAATTTGGAGTTACTGTCCTACGTTAGTGTAGTAGCGAGCCCGAAGGGCGAGCTCCTGGTGAGGCCGAAGGCCGAACTTTCGGCTCGCGAGGCCGAAGGCCGAGCGTATTGTGCGTGAGCCCGAAGGGCGAGCGCTTGGCGAGGCCGCAGGCCAAGCCGTGTTAGTAACTTGCGAGGCCGAAGGCCGAGCTCCGACTTGAGAGTATTTTCCACGTCACCGACTGGTCTCCATGGCAACTGCCCGCGGTAACCGAAGCACCTACGAATGGGGTTCCTTAACAAAAGTGACTCAGAACCTTGGTTCCATTCTGCCCGTACCACCTTTTTATGGCAGTAGGGTGAATCTGCTTTAGTGGCTACAGTATGGTTCATTATTGTATTGAGAGTTTATATGGGATTTCATACTTCTATTGGAGTTTTGGACACTTTTTTTTTATGTATAACGTTTTTTTATGACAGTTCCTACTGACTTAAGATAGATGCGGGCCGCATGCGGCCCGCACACTGCCCGAAAAACTAGTTTATAATATATAAAGCTGGATTACCGTACACTGACTCACTGACTGACTGACATCATTGTTCTCCCAGAAGGAGTCAAGTAGGAAGAATGTGATGTATGGGAAAAGTGTAGAGGGAGTTTGTGTGAGTATGGGAAAAATCCGAAAACTCAAAGATGACGTCTGCCAAGTAAAATTGGATGGCGTATCTCTGAAACGGTAAGAGATAGGTAGGGGGTGCTTGACCAAATGTCATAGGGAATCAGGAGAGCAGTCGGATGACATTTGTCAAAAATCCAAAATGGCGGATTTCAAAATGGCCGCCATACAAAATCCTTCGATCCCTCAAAAAAGTAGCTGGTTCTACCAGAAAGAATTGAGTACGGTTATAGTAATGTATTACGAAAATGACTAAGGGGTTTAGCTGAGTAGGGGAAAAATTAAAAACCCTAGAAATGACGCCTGCCAAGTAAAGCTGGACTACGTATCTCGAAAACGGTAAGAGATAGGTTGGGGGTGTTTGAACAAATGTCATAGGGAATCGGGAGAGCAGTCGAATGACACCTGTCAAATGTGCTACTCTCATTCTTCATACATTATTTGGAGTATTTAACCTTACAATGTCAACTGTATTAGGAGTGTTTGTGGGAATTTCAACTCAATTTAGAGTAATTGTCCTACTGTCAGTGTAGCGAGCCCGAAGGGCGAGCTTTTGGTGAGGCCGAAGGCCGAACTTTCGGGCCGCGAGGCCGTAGGCCGAGTGGACGGTGCGCGAGCCCGCAGGGCGAGCGCTAGGCGAAGCCGCAGGTCGAGCCGTCTTAGTAACTTGCGAGGCCGAAGGCCGAGCTTAGACTTGCACCGATTTGGCTGAAAATCGATATATAGGTTGTTCTCGTCATCCTTATTCCAAATATGAAATTTTTATTTTGATGACGTCTGCCAAGTAAAAAAAGTTACTCCGATTTGGCTGAAACTCGATATTTATGTGGTTCTGGACGTCCTTATTCTAAATCAAAAATTTTTGTTTCGATGACGTCTGCCAAGTAAAAAAAGTTACTCCGATTTGGCTGAAACTCGATATTTAGGGGGTTCTGGGTGTCCTTATTCCAAATCTAAAATTTTTTTTTCGATGACGTCTGCCAAGTAAAACAAGTTACTCCGATTTGGCTGAAACTCGATATTTAGGTGGTTCTGGGTGTCCTTATTCCAAATCAAAATTTTTTTTTTCGATGACGTCTGCCAAGTAAAAAAAAGTACTCCGATTTGGCTTAAATTTTGTATCTAGGTTGTTCTGGACGTCCTTATTCCAAATATGAAATTTTTTTTCGATGACGTCTGCCAAGTGCAGATAAATCACGTATCTCGAAAACGGTAATAGATAGGTAGGGGGTTTTTGAAAATATGTCATAGGGAATAAGGAGAGCAGTCGAATGACATTTTGGATGTGTCTTACGTGCTCCTATCATTCTTTATACTGCATTTGGAACGTTTTTCCTTAATTTTCGACTGTATTAGGAGTTTTTGTCGGATTTTTGACTGAATTTGGAGTTACTGTCCATCTTTAGTGTATAGCGAGCCCGAAGGGCCAGCTCCCGGTGAGGCCGAAGGCCGAACTTTCGGCTTGCGAGGCCGAAGGCCGAGCGTAGGGTGCGTGAGCCCGAAGGGCGAGCGCTTGGCGAGGCCGCAGGCCGAGCCGTGTTAGTAACTTGCGAGGCCGAAGGCCGAGCTCCGACTTGAGAGTATTTTCCACATCTCCGACTGGTCTCCATGGCAACTGCCCGCGGTAACCGAAGCACCTACGAGTGGGGTTCCTTAAGAAAAGTGACTTAGAACCTTGGTACCATTCTGCCCGTACCACCTTTTTATGGCAGTAGGGTGAATTTGCTTTAGTGGCTTCAGTATGGTTCTTTATTGTATTGAGAGTTTATATGGGATTTCATACTTCTATTGGAGTTTTGAACACACCTTTTTTTTAATGTATCAGGTGTTTTTTTGACAGTTCCTACTGACTCAAGATAGATGCGGGCCGCATGCGGCCCGCACACTGCCCGAAATACTAGTTATTATTAATAATATATAAAGCTCGATTACCACTCACTGACTGACTGACTGACTGATTGACATAAATGTTCTCCTAGAAGGAGACGAGTAGGGCTAAAATGATGTATGGCAAAAATGTTCGGGGGGTTTTGGTGAGTATGAGAAAAATCGAAAATCATAAAAAAGACGCCTGCCAAGTAAAGATGGATAACGTATCTCGAAAACGGTAAGAGATGGGTTAGAGGTGTTTGAACAAATGTCATAGGGAATCGGGAGAGCAGTCGAATGACACCTGTCAAAAATCCAAAATGGCGGATTTCAAGATGGCCGCCATACAAAATGCTCCGAGCCTGCTGAAGCGAGGCCTTTAGGCCGAGCTTCAGTAGGGGCGGAGCAGTTTGTATGGCGGCCGTCTTGAAATCCGACATTTTGGATGTGTCTTACGTGCTCCTATCATTCTTTATACTGCATTTGGAGTTTTTTATCTTTATTTTCGACTGTATTAGGAGTTTTTGTGGGATTTTTGACTGAATTTGGAGTAACTGTCCTACATTAGTGTAGTAGCGAGCCCGAAGGGCGAGCTTCTGGTGAGGCCGAAGGCCGAACTTTCGGCCCGCGAGGCCGAAGGCCGAGCGTATGGGGCGTGAGCCCGAAGGGCGAGCGCCTGGCGAGGCCGTAGGCCGAGCCGTATTAGTAACTTGCGAGGCCGAAGGCCGAGCTCCGACTTGAGAGTATTTTCCACGTCTCCAACTGGTCTCCATGGCAACTGCCCGCGATAACCAAAGCACCTACGAGTAGGGTTCCTTAACAAATGTGACTCAAAACCTTGGTACCATTCTGCCGGAACCACCTTTTTATGGCAGTAGGGTGAATCTGGTTTTGGAGGCTACAGTTTGTTTCTTTATTGTATTGAGAGTTTTAATGGGATTTCATACTTCTATTGGAGTTTTGAAATATTTTTTTTTAATGTTAAACGTGTATTGTTATAGTTTAGTACTGCATAACGATAAATGCGGGCCGCATGCGGCCCGCACACTGCCCGAAAAACTAGTTATTATAATATATAAAGCTGGATTACCGTACACTGACTCACTGACTGACTGACTGACTGACTGACATCATTGTTCTCCCAGAAGGAGTCGAGTAGGAAGAATGTGATGTATGGGAAAAGTGTAGAGGGGGTTTGTGTGAGTATGGGAAAAATCCGAAAACTCAAAGATGACGTCTGCCAAGTAAAATTGGATGGCGTATCTCTGAAACGGTAAGAGATAGGTAGGGGGTGCTTGACCAAATGTCATAGGGAATCAGGAGAGCAGTCGAATGACACCTGTCAAATGTGCTACTCTCATTCTTCATACATTATTTGGAGTATTTAACCTTACAATGTCAACTGTATTAGGAGTGTTTGTGGGAATTTCAACTCAATTTAGAGTAATTGTCCTACTGTCAGTGTAGCGAGCCCGAAGGGCGAGCTTTTGGTGAGGCCGAAGGCCGAACTTTCGGGCCGCGAGGCCGTAGGCCGAGTGGACGGTGCGCGAGCCCGCAGGGCGAGCGCTAGGCGAAGCCGCAGGTCGAGCCGTCTTAGTAACTTGCGAGGCCGAAGGCCGAGCTTAGACTTGCACCGATTTGGCTGAAAATCGATATATAGGTTGTTCTCGTCATCCTTATTCCAAATATGAAATTTTTATTTTGATGACGTCTGCCAAGTAAAAAAAGTTACTCCGATTTGGCTGAAACTCGATATTTATGTGGTTCTGGACGTCCTTATTCTAAATCAAAAATTTTTGTTTCGATGACGTCTGCCAAGTAAAAAAAGTTACTCCGATTTGGCTGAAACTCGATATTTAGGGGGTTCTGGGTGTCCTTATTCCAAATCTAAAATTTTTTTTTCGATGACGTCTGCCAAGTAAAACAAGTTACTCCGATTTGGCTGAAACTCGATATTTAGGTGGTTCTGGGTGTCCTTATTCCAAATCAAAATTTTTTTTTTCGATGACGTCTGCCAAGTAAAAAAAAGTACTCCGATTTGGCTTAAATTTTGTATCTAGGTTGTTCTGGACGTCCTTATTCCAAATATGAAATTTTTTTTCGATGACGTCTGCCAAGTGCAGATAAATCACGTATCTCGAAAACGGTAATAGATAGGTAGGGGGTTTTTGAAAATATGTCATAGGGAATAAGGAGAGCAGTCGAATGACATTTTGGATGTGTCTTACGTGCTCCTATCATTCTTTATACTGCATTTGGAACGTTTTTCCTTAATTTTCGACTGTATTAGGAGTTTTTGTCGGATTTTTGACTGAATTTGGAGTTACTGTCCATCTTTAGTGTATAGCGAGCCCGAAGGGCCAGCTCCCGGTGAGGCCGAAGGCCGAACTTTCGGCTTGCGAGGCCGAAGGCCGAGCGTAGGGTGCGTGAGCCCGAAGGGCGAGCGCTTGGCGAGGCCGCAGGCCGAGCCGTGTTAGTAACTTGCGAGGCCGAAGGCCGAGCTCCGACTTGAGAGTATTTTCCACATCTCCGACTGGTCTCCATGGCAACTGCCCGCGGTAACCGAAGCACCTACGAGTGGGGTTCCTTAAGAAAAGTGACTTAGAACCTTGGTACCATTCTGCCCGTACCACCTTTTTATGGCAGTAGGGTGAATTTGCTTTAGTGGCTTCAGTATGGTTCTTTATTGTATTGAGAGTTTATATGGGATTTCATACTTCTATTGGAGTTTTGAACACACCTTTTTTTTAATGTATCAGGTGTTTTTTTGACAGTTCCTACTGACTCAAGATAGATGCGGGCCGCATGCGGCCCGCACACTGCCCGAAATACTAGTTATTAATAATATATAAAGCTCGATTACCACTCACTGACTGACTGACTGACTGATTGACATAAATGTTCTCCTAGAAGGAGACGAGTAGGGCTAAAATGATGTATGGCAAAAATGTTCGGGGGGTTTTGGTGAGTATGAGAAAAATCGAAAATCATAAAAAAGACGCCTGCCAAGTAAAGATGGATAACGTATCTCGAAAACGGTAAGAGATGGGTTAGAGGTGTTTGAACAAATGTCATAGGGAATCGGGAGAGCAGTCGAATGACACCTGTCAAAAATCCAAAATGGCGGATTTCAAGATGGCCGCCATACAAAATGCTCCGAGCCTGCTGAAGCGAGGCCTTTAGGCCGAGCTTCAGTAGGGGCGGAGCAGTTTGTATGGCGGCCGTCTTGAAATCCGACATTTTGGATGTGTCTTACGTGCTCCTATCATTCTTTATACTGCATTTGGAGTTTTTTATCTTTATTTTCGACTGTATTAGGAGTTTTTGTGGGATTTTTGACTGAATTTGGAGTAACTGTCCTACATTAGTGTAGTAGCGAGCCCGAAGGGCGAGCTTCTGGTGAGGCCGAAGGCCGAACTTTCGGCCCGCGAGGCCGAAGGCCGAGCGTATGGGGCGTGAGCCCGAAGGGCGAGCGCCTGGCGAGGCCGTAGGCCGAGCCGTATTAGTAACTTGCGAGGCCGAAGGCCGAGCTCCGACTTGAGAGTATTTTCCACGTCTCCAACTGGTCTCCATGGCAACTGCCCGCGATAACCAAAGCACCTACGAGTAGGGTTCCTTAACAAATGTGACTCAAAACCTTGGTACCATTCTGCCGGAACCACCTTTTTATGGCAGTAGGGTGAATCTGGTTTTGGAGGCTACAGTTTGTTTCTTTATTGTATTGAGAGTTTTAATGGGATTTCATACTTCTATTGGAGTTTTGAAATATTTTTTTTTAATGTTAAACGTGTATTGTTATAGTTTAGTACTGCATAACGATAAATGCGGGCCGCATGCGGCCCGCACACTGCCCGAAAAACTAGTTATTTATAATATATAAAGCTCGATTACCACTGACTCACTGACTCACTGACATAAATGTTCTCCTAGAAGGAGCAGAGTAGGGTAAAAATGAAGTATAGCAAAAATGTTCGGGATGTTTTGGTTAGTATGAGAAAAATCGAAAATCATTAAAAAGACGCCTGCCAAGTGAAGTTGGATGACGTATCTCGAAAACGGTAAGAGATAGGTAGGGGGTGTTTGAACAAATGTCATAGGGAATCGGGAGAGCAGTCGAATGACACCTGTCAAAAATCCAAAATGGCGGATTTCAAGATGGCCGCCATACAAAATGCTCCGAGCCTGCTGAAGCGAGGCCTTTAGGCCGAGCTTCAGTAGGGGCGGAGCAGTTTGTATGGTGGTCGTCTTGAAATCCGTCATTTTGGATGTGCCCCACGTGCTCCTATCATTCTTTATACTGCATTTGGAGTGTTTTACCTTATATTTTCGACTGTATTAGGAGTTTTTGTGGGATTTTGGACTGAATTTGGAGTAACTGTCTTACATTAGTGTATAGCGAGCCCAAAGGGCAATTACCTGGTGAGGCCGAAGGCCGAACTTTCGGTCCGCGAGGCCGAAGGCCGAGCGTATGGTGCGTGAGCCCGAAGGGCGAACGCTTGGCGAGGCCGTAGGCCGAGCCGTATTAGTAACTTGCGAGGCCGAAGGCCGAGCTCCGACTTGAGAGTTTTTTTCACGTCTCCGACTGGTCTCCATGGCAACTGCCCGCGGTATCCGAGGCACCTACGAGTGGGGTTCCTTAACAAAAGTGACTCAGAACCTTGGTACCATTCTGCCCGTACCACCTTTTTATGGCAGTAGGGTGAATCTGCTTTAGTGGCTACAGTATGGTTCTTTATTGTATGGAGAGTTTATTTGGGATTTCATACTTCTATTGGAGTTTTGAACTTATTTTTTTTAAATGTACAAGGTGTTAACGTATTGTTTAGTTCTGCATAACGATAAATGCGGGCCGCATGCGGCCCGCACACTGCCCGAAAAACTAGTTATAATATATAAGGCTCGATTACCACTCACTGACTGACTGACTGATTGACATAAATGTTCTCCTAGAAGGAGCAGAGTAGGGTTAAAATTATGTATGGCAAAAATGTTCGGGGGGTTTTGGTGAGTATGAGAAAAATCGAAAATCATTAAAAAGACGCCTGCCAAGTAAAGATGAATGACATATCTCAAAAACGGTACAAGATAGGTAGGGGGTGTTTGAACAAATGTCATAGGGAATCGGGAGAGCAGCCGGATGACACCTGTCAAAAATCCAAAATGGCGGATTTCAAGATGGCCGCCATACAAATTGATCCGAGCCTGCTGAAGCGAGGCCGTTAGGCCGAGGTTCAGTAGGGGCGGAGCAGTTTGTATGGTGGCCTTCTTGAAATCCGCCATTTTGGATTTGTCCCAGGTGCTCCTATCATTCTTTATACTGCATTTGGAGTGTATTACCTTATATTTTCGACTGTATTAGGAGTTTTTGTGAGATTTTTGACTGAATTTGGAGTTACTGTCCTACATAAGTGCAGTAGCGAGCCCGAAGGGCGAGCTCCTGGTGAGGCCGAAGGCCGAACTTTCGGTCCGCGAGGCCGAAGGCCGAGCGTATGATGCGCGAGCCCGAAGGGCGAGCTCTTGGCGAGGCCGCAGGCCGAGCCGTGTTGGTAACTTGCGAGGCCGAAGGCCGAGCTCCGACTTGAGAGTTTTTTCCACGTCTTCGACTGGTCTCCATGGCAACTGCCCGCGATAACCAAAGCACCTACGAGTGGGGTTCCTTAACAAAAGTGACTCGGAACCCTGGTACAATTCTGCCCGTACCACCTTTTTATGTCAGTAGGGTGAATCTGGTTTGGTGGCTACAGTATGGTTCTTTAGTGTATTGACAGTTTATATCGGATTTCATACTTCTATTGGAGTTTTGAACATACTTTTTTTAATGTATAAGGTGTTTTGATATTGTTCAAACTTGCACAACGATAAATGCGGGCCGCATGCGGCCCGCACACTGCCCGAAAAACTAGTTATAATATATAAAGCTGGATTACCGTACACTGACTGACTCACTGACTCACTGACTGACATAATTGTTCTCCCAGAAGGAGTCGAGTAGGAAGAAAGTAATGTATAGCAAAAATGTTCTGGGGGTTTGTGTGAGTATGGGAAAAATCCGAAAACTCTAAGATGTCGTCTGCCAAGTAAAATTGGATAGCGTATCTCTGAAACGGTAAGATATAGGTAGGGGGTGCTTGACCAAATGTCATAGGGAATCGGGAGAGCAGTCGGATGACATTTGTCAAAAATCCAAAATGGCGGATTTCAAAATGGCCGCCATACAAAATCCTTCGATCCCTCAAAAAAGTAGCTGGTTCTACCAGAAAAAGTTGAGTACGGTTAAAGTAATGTATTACGAAAATGACTAAGGGGTTTAGCTGAGTAGGGAAAAAATTAAAAACCCTAGAAATGACGCCTGCCAAGTAAAGCTGGACTACGTATCTCGAAAACGGTAAGAGATAGGTTTGGGGTGTTTGAACAAATGTCATAGGGAATCGGGAGAGCAGTCGAATGACACCTGTCAAATGTGCTACTCTCATTCTTCATACATTATTTGGAGTATTTGACCTTACAATGTCGTCTGTTTTAGGAGTTTTTTTGGGATTTTCAACTGAATTTGGAGTAATTGTCCTACTGGCCGTGTAGCGAGCCCGAAGGGCGAGCTTCTGGTGAGGCCGAAGGCCGAACTTTCGGGCCGCGAGGCCGTAGGCCGAGTGGACGGTGCGCGAGCCCGCAGGGCGAGCGCTAGGCGAGGCCGCAGGCCGAGCCATGTTAGTAACTTGCGAGGCCGAAGGCCGAGCTTAGACTTGCACCGATTTGGCTGAAAATCGATATATAGGTTGTTCTCGTCATCCTTATTTCAAATATGAAATTTTTACTTCGATGACGTCTGCCAAGTAAAAAAAGTTACTCCGATTTGGCTGAAACTCGATATTTAGGTGGTTCTGGGTGTCCTTATTCCAAATCTAAAAATTTTTTTTCGATGACGTCTGCCAAGTAAAACAAGTTACTCCGATTTGGCTGAAACTCGATATTTAGGTGGTTCTGGGTGTCCTTATTCCAAACCTAAATTTTTTTTTTCGATGACGTCTGCCAAGTAAAACAAGTTACTCCGATTTGGCTGAAACTCGATATTTAGGTGGTTCTGGGTGTCCTTATTCCAAATCTAAAATTTTTTTTCGATGACGTCTGCCAAGTAAAACATGTTACTCCGATTTGGCTGAAACTCGATATTTAGGTGGTTCTGGGTGTCCTTATTCCAAATCAAAATTTTTTTTTTCGATGACGTCTGCCAAGTAAAAAGAAGTACTCCGATTTGGCTTAAATTTCATATCTAGGTTGTTCTGGACGTCCTTATTCCAAATATGAAATTTTTTTTTCGATGACGTCTGCCAAGTGTAGATAAATCACGAATCTCGAAAACGGTAATAGATAGGTAGGGGGTTTTTGAAAATATGTCATAGGGAATAAGGAGAGCAGTCGAATGACATTTTGGATGTGTCTTACGTGCTCCTATCATTCTTTATACTGCATTTGGAGTGTTTTTCCTTAATTTTCGACTGTATTAGGAGTTTTTGTAGGGATTTTTGACTGAATTTGGAGTTACTGTCCAATTTTAGTGTATAGCGAGCCCGAAGGGCGAGCTCCCGGTGAGGCCGAAGGCCGAACTTTCGGCTCGCGAGGCCGAAGGCCGAGCGTAGGGTGCGTGAGCCCGAAGGGCGAGCGCTTGGCGAGGCCGTAGGCCGAGCCGTATTAGTAACTTGCGAGGCCGAAGGCCGAGCTCCGACTTGAGAGTTTTTTCCACGTCTCCGACTGGTCTCCATGGCAACTGCCCGCGGTAACCGAAGCACCTACGAGTGGGGTTCCTTAACAAAAGTGACTCAGAACCTTGGTACCATTCTGCCCGTACCACCTTTTTATGGCAGTAGGGTGAATCTGCTTTAGTAGCTACAGTATGTTTCTCTACTGTATTACAAGTTTATTTGGGATTTCATATTTCTATTGCAGTTTTGAACATTTTTTTTTTATGTATTAGGTGTTTTGATATAGTCTAAAATTGCATAACGATAAATGCGGGCCGCATGCGGCCCGCACACTGCCCGAAATACTAGTTATAATATATAAAGCTGGATTACCGTACACTGACTCACTGACTGACTGACTGACTGACTGACATCATTGTTCTCCCAGAAGGAGTCGAGTAGGAAGAATGTGATGTATGGGAAAAGTGTAGAGGGGGTTTGTGTGAGTATGGGAAAAATCCGAAAACTCAAAGATGACGTCTGCCAAGTAAAATTGGATGGCGTATCTCTGAAACGGTAAGAGATAGGTAGGGGGTGCTTGACCAAATGTCATAGGGAATCAGGAGAGCAGTCGGATGACATTTGTCAAAAATCCAAAATGGCGGATTTCAAAATGGCCGCCATACAAAATCCTTCGATCCCTCAAAAAAGTAGCTGGTTCTACCAGAAAGAGTTGAGTACGGTTATAGTAATGTATTACGAAAATGACTAAGGGGTTTAGCTGAGTAGGGGAAAAATTAAAAACCCTAGAAATGACGCCTGCCAAGTAAAGCTGGACCACGTATCTCGAAAACGGTAAGAGATAGGTTGGGGGTGTTTGAACAAATGTCATAGGGAATCGAGAGAGCAGTCGAATGACACCTGTCAAATGTGCTACTCTCATTCTTCATACATTATTTGGAGTATTTAACCTTACAATGTCGACTGTATTAGGAGTGTTTGTGGGAATTTCAACTCAATTTAGAGTAATTGTCCTACTGTCAGTGTAGCGAGCCCGAAGGGCGAGCTTTTGGTGAGGCCGAAGGCCGAACTTTCGGTTCGCGAGGCCGTAGGCCGAGTGGACGGTGCGCGAGGCCGCAGGTCGAGCCGTCTTAGTAACTTGCGAGGCCGAAGGCCGAGCTCAGACTTGCACCGATTTGGCTGAAAATCGATATATAGGTTGTTCTCGTCATCCTTATTCCAAATATGAAATTTTTATTTCGATGACGTCTGCCAAGTAAAAAAAGTTACTCCGATTTGGCTGAAACTCGATATTTATGTGGTTCTGGACGTCCTTATTCTAAATCAAAAATTTTTGTTTCGATGACGTCTGCCAAGTAAAAAAAGTTACGGCCGAGCTCAGACTTGCACCGATTTGGCTGAAAATCGATATATAGGTTGTTCTCGTCATCCTTATTCCAAATATGAAATTTTTATTTCGATGACGTCTGCCAAGTAAAAAAAGTTACTCCGATTTGGCTGAAACTCGATATTTATGTGGTTCTGGACGTCCTTATTCTAAATCAAAAATTTTTGTTTCGATGACGTCTGCCAAGTAAAAAAAGTTACTCCGATTTGGCTGAAACTCGATATTTAGGTGGTTCTGGGTGTCCTTATTCCAAATCTAAAATTTTTTTTTCGATGACGTCTGCCAAGTAAAAAAAGTTACTCCGATTTGGCTGAAACTCGATATTTAGGTGGTTCTGGGTGTCCTTATTCCAAATCAAAAAATTTTTTTTCGATGACGTCTGCCAAGTAAAAAAGAGTACTCCGATTTGGCTTAAATTTTATATCTAGGTTGTTCTGAACGTCCTTATTCCAAATATGAAATTTTGTTTTCGATGACGTCTGCCAAGTGCAGATAAATCACGTATCTCGAAAACGGTAATAGATAGGTAGGGGGTTTTTGAAAATATGACATAGGGAATAAGAAGAGCAGTCGAATGACATTTTGGATGTGTCTTACGTGCTCCTATCATTCTTTATACTGCATTTGGAGTGTTTTTCCTTAATTTTCAACTGTATTAGGATTTTTTGTGGGATTTTTGACTGAATTTGGAGTAACTGTCTAACTTTAGTGTATAGCGAGCCCGAAGGGCGAGCTTCCGGTGAGGCCGAAGGCCGAACTTTCGGCTCGCGAGGCCGAAGGCCGAGCGTAGGGTGCGTGAGCCCGAAGGGCGAGCGCTTGGCGAGGCCGTAGGCCGAGCCGTATTAGTAACTTGCGAGGCCGAAGGCCGAGCTCCGACTTGAGAGTTTTTTCCACATCTCCAACTGGTCTCCATGGCAACTGCCTGCGGTAACCGAAGCAGCTACGAGTGGGGTTCCTTAACAAAAGTGACTCAGAACCTTGGTACCATTCTGCCCGTACCACCTTTTTATGGCAGTAGGGTGAATCTGCTTTAGTGGCTACAGTATGGTTCTCTACTGTATTGAGAGTTTATATGGGACTTCATACTTCTTTTGGGGTTTTGAAATATTTTAGTGTATTGTAAAAGGTGTTTTGATATAGTTTAAAATTGCATAACGATAAATGCGGGCCGCATGCGGCCCGCACACTGCCCGAAAAACTAGTTATTTATAATATATAAAGCTCGATTACCACTGACTGACTCACTGACTGACTGACTGACATAAATGTTCTCCTAGAAGGAGTAGAGTAGGGTTAAAATGATGTAGGACAAAAATGTTCGGGGGGTTTTGGTGAGTATGAGAAAAATCGAAAATCATTAAAAAGACGCCTGCCAAGTAAAGATGGATGACATATCTCAAAAACGGTAAGAGATAGGTAGGGGGTGTTTGAACAAATGTCATAGGGAATCTGGAGAGCAGTCGAATGACACCTGTCAAAAATCCAAAATGGCGGATTTCAAGATGGCCGCCATACAAATTGATCCGAGCCTGCTGAAGCGAGGCCGTTAGGCCGAGGTTCAGTAGGGGCGGAGCAGTTTGTATGATGGCCTTCTTGAAATCCGCCATTTTGGATTTGTCCCAGGTGCTCCTATCATTCTTTATACTGCATTTGGAGTGTATTACCTTATATTTTCGACTGTATTAGGAGTTTTTGTGGGATTTTTGACTGAATTTGGAGTTACTGTCCTACATAAGTGTAGTAGCGAGCCCGAAGGGCGAGCTCCTGGTGAGGCCGAAGGCCGAACTTTCAGTCCGCGAGGCCGAAGGCCGAGCGTATGACGCGCGAGCCCGAAGGGCGAGCTCTTGGCGAGGCCGCAGGCCGAGCCATGTTGGTAACTTGCGAGGCCGAAGGCCGAGCTCCGACTTGAGAGTTTTTTCCACGTCTCCGACTGGTCTCCATGGCAACTGCCCGCGGTAAGCGAAGCACCTACGAGTGGGGTTCCTTAACAAAAGTGACTCAGAACCTTGGTACCTTTCTGCCCGTACCACCTTTTTATGGCAGTAGGGTGAATCTGTTTTAGTGGCTACAGTATTGTTCTTTATTGTATTGAGTATTAATATGGGATTTCATACTTCTAATGGAGTTTTGAACATACTTTTTTTAATGTATAAGGTGTTTTGATATTGTTCAAACTTGCACAACGATAAATGCGGGCCGCATGCGGCCCGCACACTGCCCGAAAAACTAGTTATAATATATAAGGCTCGATTACCACTCACTGACTGACTGACTGATTGACATAAATGTTCTCCTAGAAGGAGCAGAGTAGGGTTAAAATTATGTATGGCAAAAATGTTCGGGGGGTTTTGGTGAGTATGAGAAAAATCGAAAATCATTAAAAAGACGCCTGCCAAGTAAAGATGAATGACATATCTCAAAAACGGTACAAGATAGGTAGGGGGTGTTTGAACAAATGTCATAGGGAATCGGGAGAGCAGCCGGATGACACCTGTCAAAAATCCAAAATGGCGGATTTCAAGATGGCCGCCATACAAATTGATCCGAGCCTGCTGAAGCGAGGCCGTTAGGCCGAGGTTCAGTAGGGGCGGAGCAGTTTGTATGGTGGCCTTCTTGAAATCCGCCATTTTGGATTTGTCCCAGGTGCTCCTATCATTCTTTATACTGCATTTGGAGTGTATTACCTTATATTTTCGACTGTATTAGGAGTTTTTGTGAGATTTTTGACTGAATTTGGAGTTACTGTCCTACATAAGTGCAGTAGCGAGCCCGAAGGGCGAGCTCCTGGTGAGGCCGAAGGCCGAACTTTCGGTCCGCGAGGCCGAAGGCCGAGCGTATGATGCGCGAGCCCGAAGGGCGAGCTCTTGGCGAGGCCGCAGGCCGAGCCGTGTTGGTAACTTGCGAGGCCGAAGGCCGAGCTCCGACTTGAGAGTTTTTTCCACGTCTTCGACTGGTCTCCATGGCAACTGCCCGCGATAACCAAAGCACCTACGAGTGGGGTTCCTTAACAAAAGTGACTCGGAACCCTGGTACAATTCTGCCCGTACCACCTTTTTATGTCAGTAGGGTGAATCTGGTTTGGTGGCTACAGTATGGTTCTTTAGTGTATTGACAGTTTATATCGGATTTCATACTTCTATTGGAGTTTTGAACATACTTTTTTTAATGTATAAGGTGTTTTGATATTGTTCAAACTTGCACAACGATAAATGCGGGCCGCATGCGGCCCGCACACTGCCCGAAAAACTAGTTTATAATATATAAAGCTCGATTACCACTGACTCACTGACTGACTCACTCATTGACATAAATGTTCTCCTAGAAGGAGACGAGTAGGAGCACAGTGATGTATGGCAAAAATGTTCGGGGGGTTTAGGTGAGTATGAGAAAAATCGAAAATCATTAAAAAGACGCCTGCCAAGTGTAGATGGATGACGTATCTCGAAAATGGTAAGAGATAAGTAGGGGGTGTTTGAACAAATGTCATAGAGAATCGGGAGAGCAGTCGAATGACACCTGACAAAAATCCAAAATGGCGGATTTCAAGATGGCCGCCATACAAATTGATCCGAGCCTGCTGAAGCGAGGCCTTTAGGCCGAGCTTCAGTAGGGGCGGAGCAATTTGAATGGTGGCCGTCTTGAAATCCGACATTTTGGATTTGTCCCACGTGTTCCTCTCATTCTTCATACTGCGTTTGGAGTGTTTTACCTTACATTTTCGACTGTATTAAGAGTTTTTGTGGGATTTTTGACTGAATTTGGAGTTACTGTCCTACATTAGTGAAGTAGCGAGCCCGAAGGGCGAGCTCCTGGTGAGGCCGAAGGCCGAATTTTCGGTCCGCGAGGCCGAAGGCCGAGCGTGTGGTTCGTGAGCCCGAAGGGCGAGCGCTTGGCGAGGCCGCAGGCCGAGCCGTGTTAGTAACTTGCGAGGCCGTAGGCCGAGCTCCGACTTGAGAGTTTTTTCCACGTCTCCGACTGGTCTCCATGGCAACTGCCCGCGGTAACCGAAGCACCTACGAGTGGGGTTCCTTAACAAATGTGCCTCAGAACCTTGGTACCATTCTGCCCGTACTACCTTTTTATGGCAGTAGGGTGAATCTTATTTGGTGGCTACCGTTTAGTTCTTTACTGTATTACAAGTTTATATGGGATTTCATACTTCTATTGGAGTCTTGAACAATTTTTTGTATGTATGAGGTGTTTTTTTGACAGTTCCTACTGACTCAAGATAGATGCGGGCCGCATGCGGCCCGCACACTGCCCGAAAAACTAGTATAATATATAAAGCTCGATTACCACTCACTCACTGACATAAATGTTCTCCTAGAAGGAGCAGAGTAGGGTAAAAATGAAGTATGGCAAAAATGTTCGGGTGGTTTTGGTGAGTATGAGAAAAATCGAAAATCATTAAAAAGACGCCTGCCAAGTGATGATGGATGACATATCTCGAAAACGGTAAGAGATAGGTAGGGGGTGTTTGAGCAAATGTCATAGGGAATCGGGAGAGCAGTCGAAAGACATCTGTCAAAAATCCAAAATGGCGGATTTCAAGATGGCCGCCATACAAAGTGATCCGAGCCTGCTGAAGCGAGGCCTTTAGGCCGAGCTTCAGTAGGGGCGGAGCAGTTTTTATGGTGGCTATCTTGAAATCCGACATTTTGGATGTGTCTTACGTGCTCCTATCATTCTTTATTCGGCATTTAGAGTGTTTTACCTTCATTTTCGACTGTATTAGGAGTTTTTGTGGGATTTTGGACTGAATTTGGAGTTACTGTCCTACGTTAGTGTATAGCGAGCCCGAAGGGCGAGCTCCTGGTGAGGCCGAAGGCCGAGTTTTCGGCTCGCGAGGCCGAAGGCCGAGCGTATGGTGCGTGAGCCCGAAGGGCGAGCGCTCGGCGAGGCCGCAGGCCGAGCCGTGTTAGTAACTTGCGAGGCCGAAGGCCGAGCTCCGACTTGAGAGTATTTCCCACATCTCCGACTGGTCTCCATGGCAACTGCCCGCGGTCACCGAAGCACCTACGAGTGGGGTTCCTTAACAAAAGTGACTCAGAACCTTGATACCATTCTGCCAGTACCACCTTTTTATGGCAGTAGGGTGAATCTGGTTTGGTGGATACAGTTTGGTTCCTTATTGTATTAAGAGTTTATATGGGATTTCATACTTCTATTGGAGGTTTGAACTTTTTTTTTGTAATGTATGTCGTGTTGTATGGCAGTTCCTACTGACTCAAGATAGATGCGGGCCGCATGCGGCCCGCACACTGCCCGAAATACTAGTTTTATTATATTATTACATAGCTAGTTTTGAGCATAGCGCACTATATAACTATACCCATATATGAGATGCATCGAAGTTGAACCGAAGTTTTGGTAGAGGTTACAAGGTTTCAGCTATCAATAGCTAAAGATTTAAAGAAGAAAATATTTTGTTGTTGTTACTTGGTCTTTAAAATTGCCCTGATCTTATGGTATTATTAAAGATCTATGCAAACTGCCCACACAATATGTTTATAAGACTGAACAACTTTAAACAATTTAAAGAACCAAAAATAATTCTAACACTCTTGTGCCCGTGGGGTGCCGGGCTAGAATTTCAACCCCCGCATCTCTACTCGTGTGTGTCGTAAGAGGCGACTAAGGGTAACAAACCTTCTGGTTTGTTGGCGGGCAGCAGCGCTTTCTGTGGAACTGATATCTCAAACTGCGATTCCCAAGACGCCTGCCAGGCGTGAGGATAATGGCAAACCCCCCATATTGAGGGAAGCTGTGTTCAGTAGTGGACAATCCGGCTGATACAGTACAGTACAGTACTTGTGGTTAGCAACTAGACTTTTAACAAGGTGCCAAGGCATTTAATGAATGCCCGTCTGGCAAGTTACCACTCTCAACAAGAAAGTCTATTACGAACTACTTAACGGTGTGTTCCAACAGCTATCCATGAGAGCCAGTAGTTCTAGGTTTGATAGATAGATAGATAACACTTTATTGCCACATTAAAATTTACAAATTTATAAGTTAAAACAATAACTAAGAGTAGGTGTGACAATGGGCGGTCTTATCGCTGGGAGCGATCTCTTCCAGACAACCCTATACAAAGAGATATTTATAAATAGATATGGACGGAGGTATATCTATAACAATACTGATAATAATAAAAATTAAACAATAATTTCCAACACAAGAATTGGACAATAAATAAATTAAGACGTAAATTACCTACATCATAAAAGTTATCATTTAACAAACCAAAGTACCTTAAAATAAATAATAAATATAATAATATATAAATAATTTATAATAAGTAAATATGTATATCTAAAAAAAAAAAAAATTATTACATCAAAATCGTAGAGGTGGTAGGAAGAAGATAGGTTTAGCCAGTGATATGGTTAGCCTGAACAATATCATCTACCACATCTTTACCATTACCGTCCGGTGATATAGTACTCAAACGCAGCTGTAAAGAAATGCTCTGGAGCATAAAAAGCCGTTTTAGTCCGCTTACACTGTGCATAAACGAAAAATTTACGAGCATGAGAAGCAAAAGCTATATTTTTTCTAAGTATAATAATGCATATATGGGAATCTCTTACGAGTTGTAGTAAATAAAGGATATAATTATATCAGTGACGTATTTCAGTCGTAACTGGGATATCCCACGTCACCTTCAATAACTAATGTGTGATTTCCAAGAATAGAAGTGGGAGGTGCTTGTTCAAGAAATCAAGGGCCATTTAGGGGCAGTGTCAGGAGCTCTATAATGTTAGAAATTCAGGACCTGTAACTGTCTCCCTTGCACTAAGCTGTTGATGCGTCCCATGCGTTTCGTGCAAGAGAGACAAGTTTTGTAATATGCTGTTCAGGATTGCATAGAGCAGACAGAGACAGGAACTTATGAAAATCTATAGAGCTCTCCCTCAAGAAATCAATAAATTCTGGGAAAAGCAAAGAGTACGTGACCATTTTTTTTTTTATTGCTGATGTGCTTTGACCTATTTTCTCTGTTTCTCTAAAAACACTGTTTGTTCAAATGTCGATGCTGAAATGATTTTTTTTATTACCCATATATATATTTATGTATTTGTTATTACTATTAGTAATTACTATGTGAATTTTAATTCAAGGTTGGTTTATTTTTCCACAGGGTAAATTATTTTTTTGAATTATTGCCCTCAAATTTCTTGTTTCATTTTCTTATTAACTAACTATTGTTATTTATTAAATATCGCATCGCTTACTAACCTAAAGTTTTTTAAAAAGACACCCCGAGACCGTGTATAAAATTAAGTTTACTTCATATATTGCCTGAACGTGTTGGGCATTATAACATTATAATATGCAATAGATAGATATTTTTACTAATGCGAAATTATATACCTGTATATACTTACTCATATTATATTTAAAATTATACCTACATTTTATTTACTACATTTTTATAGTCCGTCAAGCGGTCATAGATTCTATTGTTTGCCTAGTTTTCTTTGCTTTACTTTCGGATGATGACTACATGAGCCAGCATTTTTATTATTGTATAGAGATGCCGATTACATATGCCGAACCTAATTAAAACTTAACTAAGTACAATTGGTTTTGGTCCAGATGCATAATTTGGTATTCTGATTATGTTGCACTAATTTCATTTTAATCGCCCAGATTATAATCATAGCTTAGTTGGTCCCCGTATAAAAAACTTTCTTGTTCATTTTATCAGAGATAGTCTAGAGAATAATCGATAACCATTGAATCGAAGCGAAAAAATCTTGTAATCGCATGTATAATGACTGCGATTATTATACATGAGATTACAAGGTTTTTTTTAATGATATTCCATATATGAACTGGATAGCAAAATTAGTTTCAGTAACTAATTATTAAGTGAGTATGGTTGCTAGCCAGACGGTTAAAATACTGTTAAATCTTCTCGGTGTTTTAGATAGTTGTATGATTCTTTAATTATACAACTATCTAAAACGAATTGAAGACTCGAAGTGGATATTGCCAACTAATTCTTAACCAATAAACTGAATTAAGTAGTTGTGTTCTTTGGAATGATGGCTTCTAAATGGCATTTACACTTAGCACTTCTCTACTTCGGAGGGCAGGTTGAGTCGTCGGTCCCGGTTGTTTTCTGAGAATGGCAGTCGTTTAAGGGTGAACTGGCCGGCATGTTTTCCATTCAAACGTCGTAGGGTGATCACTCCCTTATTTGAGGATTAAGGGCCAAAATAAAGCTTAACACTGATTGATATCGTCATCTAGGCTTGTATGATGCCGAAATTGTGATAAAATAATTATTAAGTTTTGTGGAAGGGCATTTTGCCCGCCTGGCTAGCTACCACCCTTAAGTAGAAAATCTGTCACCAAGAACCTTGGCGACAGATTTTCTACTTAAGGGTATGTGCCGGCAGCAGCTCTTGAGAGCCAGTAAAATCACAGGCACATGAGACGTGACAGAGGTTAGTCCACTTAACATTAGGTGGGCCGATCCGTCACAATAACATAAAAAATGATATCACAGTCAAAGAAAACAAATGTAATCGAAAGAATTCCATGTAAGATAAAAAAAAGAGATTCTAATAAGCCTGCGTAGTTTCAGCCAGTAATTCAAGGTTGGCCTAAACAATAACTTCGGATGCATCATCACTAAAAATCAGGTGAGACTGAGATAGTGTTAAAGGCTAGCCTACCAGCTATCCAAAAAATGTGTGTATGCCACAACCCAAAAAATTAATTACGTATACCTTACGTTACGTATAATACCGTATTAAATTGCCCGTATCTTGAAAGTTGTGATTCGCTGCCGCACATCTCAGTTTCTTGAAATTTCTCAACAGTGGACTCTATTTATTCATGTATGAAAAGTAGCGCACACCTACAATGTAAGTCGATCCCTTCCTTGTTTTGAACATACTGTACTGCGTAGTGGCTCAATAGCATTCTTATTGTATGCTTATCAAAAGACGCGATTCGATTCCTCAGTTATGGACTGCCGCGCATGTGGTCCATGGTGGAAGATATTTTGCGACGGACGGGGCATTACCCATGCTCGCAAGCCATCCTCAAGTTTCTACTTGCATACTTGTATGTACACTGCATCATAATCATCATCAACAGCCAAATCGACAACCGTTGAACAAAGCCTTCCCCTATAAATTAAATATAAAATTAAATTCGTTTATTGTGAATAGAAACTTTAAAATCAATTACATCAACCACACAGATAAGAATTACAATCAAATCAAAATCAATATAGTACATGTAGCAAACAAATTAATACAATAATAGAACACATAAAAAGATTATATGATTCCAGAAGGGGACGTTACAAACCCCTTGCTTGGCGGGCGTCTTGAAACTCACAATTTAAAGGTAAACGTACCGCAGTAGCCTCACACCTAACTCCGCTAATTAGGCGCTTGACCTCACGACGAATTCATTCATAAATGCGGGTCGTTCGGCTCGGATAGGAGCGTGACCTTGCATTACTGTATAAATTCGATGCCATCTACCCATCTGCGCTAAACGCTGTTGCCCACCTTCTGATAAATTAACCTTCGTATCCTGTTAAGTCTATCGATATTATGCTTAAGTCTGGACTTAAACTCTCAAATAAGGGAGTGATTACCCTAAGACGTTTGTATGTAGAAGTGACCGGCCAGTTCAACCTCATTATAGCGGTAAGGCATTTTTCATTGAAGTAGAATGCTTGCGTAGCTAACTACAACCCTCAAGTAGTAAATCTGTCGCCGAGCACCTTACTGTGTGTTTCTGCAGCTGTCTTTGAGAGCCAGTTTCTATTCAAAGTTAAGCCTATTCACCACTGTTGACCACATCATGGCCTACCATTATGTGGGATTGTTATAAAAGAGTAGCGTATTGTGTCAGCCGGATAGTCTACTGCTGTACACAGCCTCCCCTAATTACCATCTACCCATCTGCGCTAAACGCTGTTGCCCACCTTCTGATAAATTAACCTTCGTAACCTGTAAAGACTCCCGCACGGAAATATATGGGGGAATGCAACTCTAGCCCGACACCACACGGGGTATATAACTAAATGTATATGTATCGTACTTGCACCGATTCAAGTGCAAGGAGAATCCGTCATGCCCATGCGACCCAGAAGTAGAGAAAAGTGTTTGCATATAATAATTGACTGTCCAGTATACGGCAAACGTAGGTTCGATACAGAAAACGAAATAGATATAGATATTAATACAGAAAATCTGCACAGGATATTAGAAAATAATGAAATAAGAGATAAATTCATAGTATACTGTAAACATAGAGCAATAAAAGTTGTGAATAAAAATAAATAGTAAAAATAGGATGTACTGCTGCATATGTGACATATACAGCTAGTGCCCATTGATATATAAAGACGCATATAATTTAATAAAAATAAAACATATGATATGGTATATATATATATAATATATATATATATATATATATATATATATACATTATGTAAAAGAAGAAAACTGAAAGTAAATTTGACGTAAATAAGTTAAACGGAAACTAAGGTATCTCGATTTTGCGAAGCGAAAAATGCATAATTTAATTTTAAAAAAAATGTATTTGTGCGTATATGTACTTATCTTGCACAAACTAACAGTGAATAGCGGTATTTGTCCTTGAGAACCGATATTCTTAGAGTATATATACCTTCCTCGATCACATCATGACTTTATCAGGTGAGAGAGTCATCAAATATTACGTTATACTAATTAGCTTTATATTATAAAGCCAGCAATATAAACCATTAAACGCTTCATTTGAAAAAAGGTACTCTTGCTAGTGTTATCGTCTCGCCACGTCCTAATCACAAAGTCACGGGTTCGATTCCCGTACAGGTTACTAATAACTTTCTCTACGAAAATACTTTATTATATATCAGTAGCAGTTGTGAGAATACAACTGTGTTTGGTAGGTGGCAATAAGCTCAGCCAATAACATGAACCGATGAAAACAAAAACCTTACCAATAAACATTAACTTACCTTTACGTGAAATGCAGTGTATTACGCAGGTACATCTTTCTGCCACGGAGGAAAGAAACAATATTACTTACTCAACTGAATGTCTCTAGACAGACATCTATAATTCTGTCTGTGTAGACAGATAAACATAATTACGTCTGTCAGTCTTAAATGAAGCGTTAAAGCAACTCTTGAAGCGCTCGTAGCGAAGTTTGCTTAGCTATTTTCAACCGATCAGCAAAGTTAAGCAACGTCCGCCGCGGCCATGAGTTGGATGGGTGACCGCTAGTGACACTACTACTGGGCCTTCCTGCTTCGGAGGGCACGTTAAGTCGTCGTTCCTAGTTGTCGTCTTCGGATGGAAGTCGTTATAGCATGGTGGTAGGGCATTTTGCGCATGCCCGCCTGGCTAGCCACCTCCCTCAAGTAGAAAATCTGTCGCCAAGCACCTAACGGTGTGTTCCGGCAGCTGTCATTGAGAGCCAGTAATTCTAGGTTAGCCTATACAACATCTTCGATTACATCATCACTTACCATCAGGTGAAAATGTGATCAAAAGCAAACATATCAAGCATAAAAAAAAATTAAAAAGTGTATGTAATTTTAAGAGGGTTCCCTTGCACAGAGTGTAGTCGAAACAAATAAACTTTTCATCTCAGCTCACACTCCACATGTGTTATTACCTAGAGCACATTAAGTAGATAGCAATTGGAAATTTAGGTATATTATTAAGGTTCTATACAGGGTTATTGGTAAAATGCTAACAACCTCTTAAGGTTAACTTCTGCTAGTCCTAAGAAACATTTTAAGACGTTTTTTTTATTGTTTTGAATTTTTATCATCATGATTTCTTAAACTAGGATACATGACAGTACAGGCACTAAACATTAATGAGAGCAGCTGTCCTTGAGAGCCAGTAATTCTAGCTAAAGCCTGTTAACACCTTCGACCACATCGTCACTTACCATCAAGTGAGATAATGGTAAAAGACTTACCTATCAGCAATAAATAAAATAAATAATAAATAAATGTACCCGTCATCATAATAAACAAAACTATGCTTATATGTAGGCAAACATATTATTTGCTCTTCGGTTTCCATTACGAAATATACTGTAATACTTCTTCATTTAGTACAAATATTTGCTTGAAGTAGGTAATTATCAGAAAATATTGCGTCACAATACAAACAAGCAAAATGTGTGCTTAAGGATAAGTAATCTCTAATTAATAGAACATCGTTAGGTATAACGTTCGAAATCTTACATTACTTAATTAAACGTACAGATATAATGACACAATCTATTAGTTTTACAACCTATTTACTTTGTCCAATATAGGTCCAATACATTTTTTTCAGATGGAAATACTCAGCGAGAACGAACCATAGGCAGGTAGATATTTTCTAGTGTAACAACGCACACCACTTCAATGTATTTGTGCGCTTCTGTGCTTCGGAGGGTACGTTAAGCCGTCGATCCCGGTTGTTGTCTTAAGATGACAGTCGTTATAGCATGGTGGTTGGGCATTATGCGAATGCCCGCCTGGCCTAGCTGCCACCCACAAGTAGAGAATCTGTCGCCAACAACTTACGGCGTGTTCCGGCAGCAAAAATTTTTCGAATCGGTCCGGTAGTTTCAGAGCCTATTCAATGCAAATAAACAATAGCTTTCCTCTTTATAATATTTGTTTAGATTTAGATACCAACACATTCAACTTCCTACCACCAATTTTTAATGTCAATATTTACTTGTAGACGATAAAACAATCAATTTTGAAACACAACATTTTTCTTACATTGAACCCTGAGAGTATTCTAGAAATAATATTTTACCACTATTTAAAGCAGATGGCATGAACTTTTTACTGTACCAAAAAAACCTACTCAAAATCCATTCACAATCGGCGGAGAAATTGCGTATCAAACATAAAATAAAATTGAATCGAGACCATTATCCTTTTCTGAAATCGCTGTATCAACTGTACTTGACAACAACATTAACTAGTGTATATTCTTATGTGTTTATGTCTTCAGCTCACGCTCTTCAAGTATTCACTGAGTGTATAATTATATTCGTATAGTTGATGAGTTGAAACTCTTGTAAAATACTGCCAATTAACATTTAAACTATTATGTAGTATAAGGTGCTGTAATCATCCCCAACTTTGCCATTTAACTGTTGTGATATTGCTACCGCATAAATTAATTATCATAAAAATATTAACTAAATCTCATCCATATAAATCGCACAGTAAAAGTTACATCCTAACACATTGAAAGCTTGAATGTGATGTTGTACGAGTAGATGTCTAAACATTGAACCAAAAGAAAAAATCTTGCCGTGTTTGTACTGAACTGCGAGGCTCACTCGTTTCTGATCCACCGGACCACCGATTTACGATGTATAATGTATAATGTGGAATGTATAATGTATGATTGGTGGTACGGTGGGTCAGAAGCGAGGCTCACTGTGGAGTCCGTTTCACCATAGAATGTTTTAGTTGTATTGACGTAGGGTGCAGGGTTAGAACTGGACCACCATTTCTTCCTGTGCGAGTCAAAAGCGGTGACTAAATCTAAAATACCAAACATTTTTACCTAAAAATGGAACCGACTTCAACACTCAAAAGTGTGAAATAACTTGTTGAAGTCGGTACCAAGATAGTTCAAAAGTACCTATTATCACAATATTGTGCGCATGGTACCGACTTCGAGTCAGTTCCACATTTAGGTAAAAAAATAATACCCTTTTAGTGATCCTTGTCTTACCTTTTTTTTACAGGGCATCGTGTTTTATAATTTTGAATAAATTTGCTTGTCTTATTGATTATTTGAATAGACATCATCCGCAATATTATTTTGTAAAAACGTCAATCACCAACCCTACTCCTCAAAAGACGCATACTTTTAAAAGTAGACAGCGACTGACTTAACAAAGGGTCTATTTGTTTCGCGTAAGGAACGTTAAAATATAACAACCGATGAACATACAAATAAAAACTGTTCTGAGTTAGGTTTTTTCGATATAGATTATCGTAATTAACAAAACCGGCATTGCTATCGTACCTCCCTTGCAAAATTTCGTTGCAACCCAGATTTCGTAACACCCACGTAGATCAG
This sequence comes from Plagodis pulveraria, assembly GCA_963890685.1. Taxonomy (NCBI): domain Eukaryota; kingdom Metazoa; phylum Arthropoda; class Insecta; order Lepidoptera; family Geometridae; genus Plagodis; species Plagodis pulveraria. Next base: position 9,231,238 of record OY982949.1, on the reverse strand, counting down.
TTTCTCGTTCAGATATTAGTACTTACCGCCTTATTTATAATCGTTGTGTTTACTTGCACGCTGCTTTGGAACAGCACCTGCAGCAGTAACTAAGACTCTCAAGCAGGAATAACCTATGTAGTTCGGTTTCACGCCTCCATCCGCGTTGACTTACTATTAAACACTTGAGCGGTGGCTGACGGCCTTCCTAATGGAATCTATTGAACAGATTACCTAATATCTACTGCTTTGACTCATGAGTGTACCTATAAGTTTATATAATAGACACGTTGTGGTACACACCTTGGAGTTTCCCCACAAGGATTTCTTCACCTAGTTCTGCATTTTTATAGCTTCGAAGTTAAAAAATAAGGATTTCATTACGTTTGTAATAACTATGTTTTATTCTTAATATACAGACATGTAATTGTAACTTGCCCGCTGCTGAACAAAGCCCCCCTATCCCTATTCTTTGCCATGATCCCCACGTTTGGCAGGCGTCTTGGGGATCGGAGTTTAAGATATCAGTTCCTCAGAAGGCGCTGCTGCCCACTTTCCAGTATTTTACCTTTAGTCGCCTCTTACGACACCCACTGGTAGTAATGGGGGGTGACATTCTAGCATGGCCCCACATGGGCACTCCTATATGTAAACATTATATGTACCAATCTTTATCCAAGAGCTAAAATATTATAATAAGCGCTATATCTCATATAAATAAATACTTACACTGATATCAACTAGACATAAGGAACCTATGGTGTCTTCTTCCTCCTTAGAAACAGGAGTGGTGAATGTGAGATATTCTTCAACGTAAGCAAGTGAAAAATGGAAAACATATGAAGGTGATGGTTACCTGTCACCTTATTACGATAGAAATGTTCATGCACTCTATTTTAAGTTAGGCTGGGGTAGTACTAATCCTATAGAATAGTACTTTGTTCGACTCGTATTGCAGGTTTTGGTTATTGATACAAAACATAATCACCTACTTGTTGAGTGGCTATGTATTTTCGCAGTTATAATTGAGGACCTGCTGAAAAGTCTCACTAGTTCAACGGTTGAACTAATCAGGTGTACTAGTGGGAATGACCCCAGTCTCATGCTAGATCCAGATATTAAAAGGTGTCTTCAAAAGGCTATCAGATAATTAAACAAAAAAAATATATTGAAATATTTTATTGTAAATGTGTGTAAATATGAACATCGACAGGTTGCTTATCGCCCACAAATTTAACAAAATAAAGCCAGAATATGTATGTCTAGTTGGATGATAAGCAACAAAGTAATGTGGAAGAAAAATAAATGTTGCTGCGACCCCACATAATTTGGCACGAAAATTAATTATTTTAGCCTAGTATAAGTACATGAAGATAAAGATATTTTTTTTAAGAAATATATAGTATAGTCGTGCTTATGTCTACTTAAATTGTAATTCGCTTGTAGAGGATAAAAGTGTCATTCGCATTAAATAACTTAAATATCGCTACGCTTCCATTCAAGAGACACAAAACTAATCGTAATAAAGATCGATGGAATATTTTTTAGTCCGAGCACAGCTATAAGTGAAAAATATTCCATACTTTGGCTAATTTATAGCACACACATATCCCATATCTAGAAACAAATTACATTCAAAAAACTATCCTAACCTCCAGGTTTCCATTACTTAAAATGCTAAAATAACATGTGGAGAATAAACTAATGCATGAATACAATACTTGCAATATACTGACACGTCCGGTGCAGCTACAATATCAACACAGAGAACTGAATCTCAGGATAGTTAATCTAGAGATGGTTCATTAGGTTTTAAAAAAAGAATAGTTAATCAAACTCAGTTTTGTTAGAAGCCAAAAAGAATATCGCATAGCTATTAAATAGAGAAGCACTGAATGCGTACCGTGTTTTCATGTAATCGATTTTTTATTGCTAAATTCATAATCTTCCACTTAAAAACCTATTTCCCGAGCAGCAAAATCAATCTGTGAACCAATAGAGCATCAAATAAATCTTTTGTATTATTCGGGCGGTGCGGTAAGAGAACTAAAACGTTTAAGTCTTATTCTACCGACAACAACGACTACCAATTTTTTCTTCTTAATTAAGGAACCACAGTGGTAATACCGTAAAACTTTTATAATTTTTAAATAAAAAGAACCACCCAATAAAGAATAAAAAAAATAAGCACTAGACTTGTTTACATATTAATATTGAGCTAGTTCCTGGGAAGTACAAGAGATTATTTGAAGATTATGAGGAAGGGATAACCTCTGTCTAAGTAGACAAAAGCTTTATATACAAAATTTTAACACCTAGGTACTATATATAAAATAGATAAAAAAGGGTTGCAGAAGAATAATCGGCTTTGCAATAACTTCTTTAACTATATGTAGTATGTACGAGTACCTATATAATTATCAGAAACATTCTTGAACTATATACAACATTACCCCTAAAGGCACATATAATTTAGTACATAATTAAATATGTATAGGAAAATAATAATCATTGAACTGTCAGTCTTAATTTCATTGCATCCGGACATATGCCTTTCTGATTTGAAATTTGTATACAAGTTTCCGGTCAATCTGAAACTTTTGCATGTCTAAGTAAATTTAGAGTCAATAACATAAAATTATGCTGCCATCGAGCTAATAATATAATGATGGAGATGGATTGTAAGGAATGGAACTCCTCAGTGACTAATTGCCGATTGATGGGTTAAACTTCTGATCAGATTAAATTACCTACCAATTATGTGTTTTATAAAAGCTTGTGGCAAATATAATTTTATAAACTAACCTATTTTTTTTAAAATAACTTCTTTAAAACTAGACTGCAGTCTAGCAAAATTAAAAAGTACAAAATGTAGTTCAAGTAAATTATATCGAGCATGTTTTAATTGCGATACGCATTGCTTTAAGCAATTAAGGATAAATAATTTTTAAAATTATTTATTCAAAATATATCAAACCTTTTTAAAAAAACACACGAATATTTTGTAATAATGTTCTTACTTAGGCCGCATCCGTATAAGTAAACACTGTTCACTATCTAGAGCAATACCTCGGCACAATCGCTAGAACACACTCGAATCAAAGGCGTAACTCGGCTAGCGAGACAAGTGCACCATTGCGCTTGCACCCCACCTAAGTTAACCCCACCAAAATGAATGAGCTTCCTTTCTAACTAAACTCCAAGTTCTCTATACCTTTCGAAAATTGTCGGGTATTTCGGGCTAGTAGGGATGAACTAAGGGGCTATGCAGATTATGCAACATGCGGACCCGCAAATGTTCGAGTATATAAGCTTGCAGCACGTTTCAAATAAGTAGAAAGTACAACAAGTCTCCACAAGCTAAGCGTGTACTCAATCAGTCCAGCAAAACCAAGCACGATGTACGCGAAACTCGCTGTGAGTTGAAAAAACACAATATTAACAAAAACATCAACAGTTTATCTTAATTTTTTTAACACCATAAAATTATAATCCATACGACAACATCTATAATTTAAATTCCTCTTTCAGATCATTATGATAATTTTTAAAATGACTTAGTGTCTAAGTTGGCATTTAATAATTACTTTAACTTACCATCATTTACTTCTCTATTTTTTATTTGATACATTTATCAGAATTTTGTATTGTGGTCGATTTTTCAGCTTATCTCCCTGTTGGTTGCCGTCGTAGTTGCCGTGCCTACCCCTGGTGGTGGTGGTGGTCATCAGTAAGTACCATATTATGTTTTCTTATACATTATGAATATCACTAACACAAAAAGTCATATATTTGTCCTTATCAAGGAGTACCATTTCGTAAAATGGAGCTCAAAAATATAAATGTTCGATACCAAATATTCCAGCGTCAACTACACAGCTAAATAATTTATTTCATTATGAACTTGAAAAAAATTCTATTAAGCATGTATTACGTGTATACTACATTGTCTATGTCAAAGCCCATTCAAACATGAAAACTACTATTTGAGACATTAAAAAAAAGTGATAAGTAAATATCAATAAAGCCCTCTTTGTGTTTTTAATTCAGCAAATCATCAAAAATGCACGAGCTACAATATTTTCTTACATTGAACTACGAGTAAGTCCAGTCGTAGTCAAAGAGTACCAAATAAGTGTTCAATGAATCAACAATAAAAAATAAAAGTACAAAAGTACGGCAATGACCTTGTTCAGAGCGTACTCGCAAACATGTAATAAAAGTAAGAGCGAAATCAAAAAAATAGTAAAAATATAGATCATTGTGTGCAATTGCACTTATATAACAGTCAAGGCCAACGTGTCTGTTTTTATGTTATAATATAACTGTAAGAGCTCAGACGTGACTCAATCACTTTGTTATATAGTCTTCCTGACTACGTAATCTTTAGTTATAATCCGGAATCTGGACCTGCCTTCGGTAGATATCAATATGCTTATTTACCTCATATTATATGAACAAACAACTGTAAAACAATGGTGTTAAGACAGCTCTAACAACCTTTTTTTATAAAAGCGTGAGTATTTGCAACTAACATATATTGTTTTTTTTTATGTGTTTGATAGGTTAGCCTTTGACCACTATCTCACCTGATGGTAAGGGATGATGTGGTCGAAGCTCTTGTCCAGGCTAACCTAGAATTACTGGCTCTTAAAAACAGCTGCCGGAACACACTGTCAGGTGCTTGGTGACAGATTTTCTACTTGAGGGTGGTAGCTAGCCAGACGGGCATTCGCAAAATACCCTACCAACATGCTATAACGACTGCCATCGAAAAACGACAACCGGGACCGACGGTTTAACGTGCCCTCCGAAGCACGGAAGCGCTCAGTAGTAATGTCACTAGCGCTAACCCATCTAATTCATGACCGCGGCGGACGTTGCTTAACTTTGCTGATCGGTTAAGAACAGTTAAGCAAACTTCGCTGCGAGTGCTTCAAAACTGTTAAATATATTAAGCTTTTACGATGGTGCCATTTATATCACTTGATAATTAGATTGTGCAATCGATAACTAGCACTTTCCTATTATTGTCTTAGAATTTGTGGAAGATCTTATTACTATCAGAATAAGATAATTCTACAAAGATTGAAGAACTCTGTCTTGTCCATTCTTTTTTAAATCTTGCATGTTCCATATGACGTTAATTATGTGTTACTAATGTAGTGGTTATTGTACTGATGTCCCAATGCTGCAATAAGCTTATAAAGTGTGTACTGATTGCATATTTCATGCATTAATTTTTGTATTTCGGACCTTAACTTCCGATCTTCACTTCTTTTCTATGATGACCTTAGATCGTCACTTATTTTTTTATAAGTGACCGTCACTATTTTTTTATATCAACCACTTTAGTTCGTCACTTTTTTATTTTACCACCATAGATCGTTACTATTTTAACCATTATAACAAACCACTTTAGTTCGTCACTTTTTTATTTTACCATCTTAGATCGTTACTATTTTAACCATTATAACCAACCACTTTAGTTCGTCACTTTTTTATTTTACCATCTTAGATCGTTACTATTTTAACCATTATAACCAACCACTTTAGTTCGTCACTTTTTTATTTTACCATCTTAGATCGTTACTATTTTAACCATTATAACCAACCACTTTAGTTCGTCACTTTTTTATTTTACCATCTTAGATCGTTACTATTTTAACCATTATAACCAACCACTTTAGTTCGTCTTTTTTTTATTTTACTATCTTAGATCGTTACTATTTTAACCAATATAACCAACAACTTTAGTTCGTCACTTTTTTCCATAAAGTCTAAAAGTCCGTATCCTGTAAACATATAATGCGGAACATCAAAATTAATCTTGACTCTCAATACAGCATTCTTTAAGAATTTATTGTCAATACGAAAGTCGTAATAATTTTATTATAACGTTAACTATTATACATCTTAAATGAATCAAATCGTTATCGTCAATTGATTAGTATATAGTGGATATAATATGTTGCTTCATGCTATATAAGTAGGCGTAAATTATTTGTATTAATATATCAAAGTAGTATTTCAACACGTTTGTAAATCATCGTGTTTGTAGCATAATTTGGTAAACGTTCTACATGACCATTATATTCACGAGCTAATATAATATTGCTTGAATTATCTTGAGTTTATTTATACATCAATATAGACAGCATCCATAAGTTACCTCTAAAACCGTCAAAAATGTTAAACAATACATTTGTGGTTGGAATCAAGTTTTCTCATATTAAACACGCATTTTATTACGCAAGCCCAACTATTTATTTAATGAAGGGGTGTTTTGTTTTGTTCGAGGACCCTCCTTCCTCTCTTTTGATCTCTTTGTAAAGACCCTTATATTAAAAATGGAAGTCACGGTCTTTTCAAGGTTCCGCACTCGAAGGGCAAAACAGAGCTCTATTAATGACACTGTTCTATCTAACTATCCGTCCGCATGTCACGGGTTCTCGTAAATGGATTAAGTTAGAACTCATTATTTTAATATTATGCGTAGAAAACTAACCCAAAAACTAATATTGGACTAGAAAACAATTACATCATATTTCTAAAGCGCTGTAATATGTGAGAAGGTAATCGAAAAGAATAAGGATATTTTAATGCCTAGCACGTGTGTTGAAATAGTCTAGAGCTCAATGAGTTGAGTACAAATATATTAGTATTATATAATTATCATATATTTTATTTCATACAAATAAACAAGGGGCCGTCAAAGTTGAAGTAGTACCTCTTACAGTGCCTATTTCAAAACTAAACGTCTCTATAAATATTGTTAAATATATTAAGTATCTACTATAACATCTTTTAAACTGGAAAATAGAGAAATCGCCAATTTAATATGTAATTTTGAAGCTGTGATCCAAACAAAAACATTTTTTTCTTATACGGAATGTTGCAAAGAACCTTATTTGGACGTTGCCGGAAACCACTTGACCAGTTTTAGTAGCCATATGTCTGACGGTGCCGGTCCATCGTCTCCCTCAGCTATTGGTGCAATTTTACACTCTTTACGAAATGTTTATTCAATCTCTCCAAAAATCAACGAAACATTACGTTATTAAACAATATGAACATTTATCACTAAGTAACAGTTATCAAATAATATGAACCCACTTAAAAGACAAGTAGGTCATTAGGTTAAGTAACAGGTATAGATCTTATTGACAAACTACGCAAAATTTATGTCGGTACTTGTTAGTATTAAGTTGAATAAATACTCATTAAATGGTCAATTTGCTCAGAAAATAATCTCAATACCGAAAAAAAGAAAGCAATAACCACAGGCATGTAACGTATGTAAGCGAAACAAACTCCAACTGTTATTATTTATGTCTTCGATGACGATTATGAGTAGGTGAATGTAAGCCGACCACTTTGAATTATGTAACTAATTACGAACTCAATTACTGAGATCAATAGTGATTATTATCGCAAAAGATTTGAACATATTTTCCTGCATCGAATAGCTGAATTTGCATATCAAATAAATATTAATAAATAACTAATTTGTGATATTTTTATTAATAGATATTTGTGATTAATAGGTGTGCAACAGTTAAAAGCATCTTGTTATATGTTATCCTTTATTGATTTCCGCAATTACGATTTGTTTCTTATGTCGTCTGACTGCCTATATAGTAATCTAATATTATTTGGTAATTTAACCAAATACAAATTTAACCCAGATAACAAGCGTATACAGGGTTATTGGAAAAAAGGTTAAAACCTGTCAGGGATGACTTTTGCTAGTCCTAACAAACAATTTGAGATTTCTATTTTTAAAAAATATTTTTTTTGAAATGTTTTATGTGTTTGTGACGGAATTAGAACGAGGACCACCTGATCTTAAAAGTCTCTTGTGCTTCTAATTTATTAATTCATATATTTTATAACATTGCTCGATGTAAATATTAAATACTGTATTCAAAGGGAGCGCAGGGCGGTCCAGTTTTGCCGCGGCGGGCGCTCGTAACTCGGAGTAGGCATTGTCGTTTTATTAGCTAGTTAACATATATTATCCAGTAGGCTTATGAAGTTTATTAAGATCCTTTAGACAACTGTACACTGAATTATTTCATATAACTTGCTAGATATTGATTCTTTATATGTAAAGTCCTTAAGACTTATAAACTTGGAGAAGTCATTTTGTAAGCGCCATTATATTTACAAACGATATGCACATAACACATTTTATGTGTCGACACGTTCGTATTTTGTATACTGAGCACTTCCATGTCATCATAGTCAAAATAATATATCAGTCTCAACAATTCTGATGTTCCCATAAATATGTATGCAAAGTTTTTTTTATTTGTTGCCTTATTGTTAGGAGAAACCCGGCAAGTGAATAAGTTTAAAGTATTATTTTAACATTATTGTGCATGCTCCATATAATTATTATTTGTAGAATTTTATTACAAAGGGGATATGCATCCAGTTATTTAGCAAAATTATTTAAACACCTTTCGTTTACACGTTTTTAGTTTCATAGACAAAATTTGTTTATAGTACTTTAAGCGTGCAATAAAGAACCGGCACTAGAACTGACCACTAACAGCGAGAAAGAAAGCGTTTAATATTTTACTATTTTTTAATATTTGTGGTTTTACGACTGACCACGAAAACGCGTTCGATACTGCCATGTCACTTAACCAGCACCGGATACTTAGTTCGGACAAAAGTAACTAAAGCGGAAGAATCCATGTGGTTAAAAAACTAGCTTGCTGCATTTATAGTTTAATTATGGTGCACGAATTCAATGCCGTTGATTGTTTGATTTTTTGCTAGGTGATGTTAGTACTTGTTCATAATTTTTGCGAATTATTACATTCAAAAGTTCTTTATTATTCAATCAACATTTTGGAAACCAAATCATAAGTTCTTCGTTTTATAATGATATCAATTTCAGCTAGTTACTATATACTGTGTCAGACTTTTGCGTGCTCATAATGTGTTTGCTACAAATACTAGAAATTGTTCGTGTGTGAATAATAATATAAATAGATTTAATAGCATAAATAATATCTGGCGAAGCAGAATAATCTGTTTCCGTGTTCCATTGTACTGTCATACAAAAAATACATGCAAGATTTCCTTTCTACTTTCGTTAAAATATATGTAAGTTAAAGCATTCGCATGTTATGATTTAGGTGTCAGTTGAAATAAAAGTGAAAAAATAAATTTTAAATTTGTATCAAACGCAATTCAGAATTCAAAGGCGCATGTTAATCCGAGATATACCTGTATGTACTCTCATATTCTTATGGGTAAATAAAAATGTGAGAGTTTGTAGATACATATTAAACAAGTTTTTGACCTACTTTTACAAAAACAATGAATTATATGATGAAAAGCTATATTATAAATCCTATACAGCCAACTGCATAGTACACCAAGTATACCAGGGATCGCAGTATGAAAATTAATACACGTACATATTAAAAACGAACGCTAGCTACGTAAAAAAACAAATCTAAAAATCTATAAACGTCCTGACAACATCAGACCCTCTTCGAACGAGCGAGTTAATTAAACACCCTCATTTTAGTAAAAATTGAATTTCAAAGCTCGTATACAGACTACATAGCCACCCCACGTGTCTGTAGATGCAAGCTGCCCACCGATGCGTACCTATAATTATTATGATGTAACGGTGACCACAGAGCATGACTAGTGCAGTAGGTCAACATGAGAAATATGTAGTATAAAATAATCCCAGGTAGGTAATTATTGACGTACGTACGTTCAACGACCAAAAGTTTTGCTTGCTATTATGTAGTAGGAATGCTAAGTGTAATTGGTGTCAAAAAGTAATAATATCCTCATTTTCGGAATTCAAATAACATATTTATTAAACTTGGTTTTCATCGTATATTAATCATCCAGTGTTGAACTGTAATTTCTCTCACACATTTTCACTAATGTGGCCCATTTTAAAGGTACCTTAGGTAAGGTTTAAAATCTATCTTTTGATCCTTATCTTCAGGGGAAGTCATAAATAAGAAAAAACAAGTTTTTACTGCAAATACACATTTTGTATACACCAGCAGATTTAAGATTCCAGGATTGATTCATGATTCCTCATTATGAACAGCAGCCATATCGTCTGTTTTAAAAATGTACGTTTCTGATTCTCATGCATTTTTCTTTTTAATATTGCTCACAATGATTCTCATCCCTCCGATAGATTTATCATAATTGCCTGGCCCATATTTTATAAAATTGTATGCAACGGTTGCTATATTATCTGCTACACAATTGCGCTACTAATGAAAAATGACAGGATTGCGACCTAGATACAAGCATTTAAATACTTCCTTTAGTTTTGCAATATAGTTTTTATTTCATTAGTCCTATGATATTTTTTTATGTAAATCGATACAACTTTTGTGAAAGTAAGATGCAAATTGTTCTAAATTTGAAAAATTGCTTATCTAGAGATGATTTTCTATATAAATTCAATTACTCATAGCAATTTTGTTATATTTGATCCAAAAACAAAAATAGACCCTCATTACATGTATATAACGAAGTAATCTGTCCCACTTTCGCAATAATTACAAAACAATTTTATTGTTCAAGAACGTCGTGTGGTCCTTGTTATAATAATTGAACAAAATCACTTCTCAACGTTTCATATTTCGTTAATTTGCTCTGAGAATTCTATTTTATTGCATGCAACGTTATGTTTTTATATAAAATTAACCAAGTCCTGTGCGTGACTCCACTTTAGTGGATATTAAATAGTTGATGACTCACTATGATAGTTTGGTTATTTTGCTATTATATTGAGAGAACATGTTAACGACAAAATCTTATTTATAATAACATTGTTCGAATTTTAGTGGTTTGAATGTATGCCTTTTTTATTACAAATAAAATAACTGTCTGTACAAATTTTGTAGAAAGCGGCCTCAGTAGTTTCTACCACGGCATATGTCATTTTAAAGCCAAACAGTTCTATGAATGGTACTATGGCAATTATTTTGGGCATTAGTACCATTGATAATAAGACACCAGATCATAATGTTGACTATCAACAATTTTTATTTTTCGTAGTTCCATTGTAAATTATTAGTCTTCACGGACATGTTTCTTAAGTTTCTTTATAATTATGTGATATAAATCATATGCATTGTCAAATTATAAGTACTTTTTGGTAGATGATTACTTAAAGTCAAAAATTCAAAACCAGACCAGTTGCTTCCTACTTGGCTAACTGCCTTCTCAGTAAAGTTTCGATCTGACTTGAACTTCACATATCTCATAATGTCACATTATACGAGTTACGTAAGTCTGCGTACGCGCAACCACAACTCCCGGCCCAATTATTCTAAATTGCGCAAGCGATGATGGCATTTTACTTGGAAACCATACATTTCCCTCGTGGACAGTGAAAGTGCCTGATTTGTAGGCAAAACGACACTTGCTTTACAACGGACGTGTTGTGTAAGAGCATGTTTAAAATCATGGGTTGTCTATTAGGTATTTTTTGCGTCTGTGGAAAATGTTAGTGGAGTCTAGGCATGTCTTGCACGTACCTGTAATAGACACCGTTGCAACATTCAATCACTACCCTAGTTGTTACTGTAAACATGACTTTAATAATTATTACTGGTCTCGTATTTGCGTACAATTTACAACGCGTACTTCAATGTAACCTACAGTGTAGCGGAAATCTGGTATTTTGGGAACAAACGGTTTTGAATCAATATTATTTTTTATTAAGAAACTAGATCTTTGTTAACGTTCAATTGTCTTATTAGCATTTTAAATGAGTGAATTTGATATGCAGTGGAGTTTTAAAAGGATCTATGACATCTATGACTGAAATTGCTGTATATATAATTAGGTTCTCATTAAGTCGAAAGTTAGATGTTAGAACCCCAGATGCTTTTATTTTCACTGACTTTATTCGTCTTAGTCGACACCAAGACACGAGTCTATCACCAAAGCTCTTTCGGCTCTGTCTGCATGATCTTCGTCCACGTTTAAATCCGGTGCACGTATTTGTGAGTTGGGAAAAACATTGTCTGGAAGATTTATGTTTTTTGTATAGTGATGAATATGTCCATACCTTAAAACTAAACTGAAAATCATAAGTTATTCAAGTGTGTAAATATAATTTAATTTTACCTTCTCTATCTTTCCAGCAAGCATGTGACCATTCACGTGCCGTATAAAATCCACACGATCCATCACCACCACGTATCCAAGGTCCACGTTCCCGTGCACGTCCCCGTCGTGAAGGAGGTCCAGGTCATCAAGGAAGTTCCCGTGTACAAGCACGTGCCTTACCCAGTTGTGCAGCACGTGCCTGTGCCCGTGATCAAGCACGTCGAGGTGGAGAAGAAGGTTTTCGTGCCCGTGCACGAACACCATGAGGAGCAACACGGATGGGAGAGCGAGTCGCTGTCGCATGGCTGGCACTGATTTTAGATATATAGACAAATAGAATAAGGTGCGTATTGTTTTTTATTGAACTATCCAGAACCAAGAGCTTTATGACAAAATTATAAAGTCCTTGAATTTAATTCCCATGTTTATCAATAATTACAAAATTTAACGATATGTTTAAATTATGGCAGTTTTTTAATCGCATTAGGATCGCTTCATTGTCCTAGACTCGCGCACACGTGAGTGAGCGCAGCGATTCTATAGGCGAATTTTTCCTTTAACTTCCTCGCAAATCTCTTGGATACGCGGCCTAAATCTATTTAGTGTCGTGTGTATAATGTGCTACTCCTTAGGTACAAGCACTACGGACAATTTTCACCATTAAGTATGCTTATATCTTATTTTGTTTCCTTGCAGATTAAAAAATAGTACCTATTTTCACACATCAACATCACCATAAGGAATGGTCTTCATCATCGTCATCATCATAAATCGTCTTCTTACGGGTCTATAAGCTACAAATAATCGTTATCAACTTCTGATCTCAGAATGAGGAACTTGAAATTGTACTTTTGTAATATATTAACCAATCCTTTCAAATAAATAAACAATTTCGAGCTACCGTTATCAGAAAGGAGCATACATTTGACAAATATTGTCATATTGACACATATTTAATCTAAAACGTCTTCTAGAAAAATAATATAATATAGCGTTTAGTTGTCACTAAAGCTAATAATTCAAATATAACAGAAAGTGCTGATTGCATATGTACACAAACAAAATGAATAAAAGCAATGACGATATCAGGCAAATACAACATTCTGTACTTGATTTGCTTACACTGTGGCATGAAGGGGATTGCACCCTATTTCACAACCCCAAAAACAGATTCTCTTTGAAGTTTGCCGTGATTAACTGAGTAGTTTGAATATTGGGACTGACTCCACTGCTGTCCTTCATCATTAAAAAACAAACTAGGTTATCGCCAATAACCAATTCTTTCTTATAAGCTGTACAAAGCTGTGCTTTAGTGCTATATGAAAAGCTATTGACAATGCTAACTTAATATATCGCTTCTAAAAAAAATAAAAACATGTTCCGCACTTCGAAAATTAGATGAAATAATTTGATTGTGCAATCTGCACTCAGGAAAGTTGTGTTTGCGTTTTTTGTAGATTTTTTTAAGATTCCCTAAATTAAAGGTGGCAAACAGAATGTGATATAATTAACAGGTGTGATGAGGATTTTAAACAGATTTTTATGAAAATTACCTATTATATTGTTTTAGACATATTGTACTTACGCCACATTTGTATTGTTTGTCATATACAGTTTTTATTTTAGGGAATCTCATATTTAGATTAATGATAATAATCTAAATTAAAATTAGACATGTCGAACAAATTTTGGTTTTCTAACGCGCAGTTGTATGTCCATATGTTATAGTGATTCAGAAATGTTTATGGTATGGATTTTACTTGTATTGTCACAAAAGGGTTATTAACCAACCCTTTTGTTGTATATACAAAACATTTATGCATTTTAGATGTTTTTGTAAAAATAATTAAAATTTAAGATATAAATATGCGTGCGAGTGTGTACTGTTTGACATGTATAAAATTATTTTAGAGAATTTTATATTAAGTTCATACTCTCTAGAATTGACACCAGTCAGTACCTAAAATTATATTATAAATTTAAATATAATATGTCAAGTTCATCTTTAACATTATTAAATTCTAATGTGAATTATTCGTGTCAATTGTAATATACAAAATACAAGAGCCAACTTTAGTAGGTAACTTATTTTTCTGATTTCTCATGCACTATATTTTGTATTGGTTTGGCGAAATTGGTTATTATTTGATTTTTGTGATTTAGAAAATATATAATCGTATTATCTACATCACTTTATCTATTATACGTGGTTTCTATGTGCATCAACTTTATTGTTATATATTTTGTATTCAGTGTTCGTTATGTTACCATTTCTGTTATTATGTAATAACCAAAGAAAATAAAATGATGTGTTTTACATTAGTCTAAATTATGATTCTTTTCATCCCAACCTGTCTTATCTTCACAGTTTCTATATAAGAACATCATATTTTTATATGCTAACATATGTAACTCAAAATCTGAGCAAATTCCTTTTATAAAGTATCTTGATTCAATTACATATATCAATAGCCAAATATTCTTTTGTAAGGACGCAAAAAAACAAAAAAAAATTAGAAATACTTATAGGTATTATAATTTAACAAAGAGGTTAATTAATCATAGACTAACTGAAGAACACCTGGCGAGCAAAGACCGAATCTCGGTTCCATTATAGGTATAGAATAAAATATCATAGAAAAGTAATAATCCAAATATAGTACTAATAATCCAATAGTTTTATTTTACAATTAAATCATACTGATATGACAATATATTTCGAACTTATGAAGCCCACATCAATATTTTGCCAAATAGAGACACAATGCCAAATAAAATCATGAAACAATATATGATTCATAGATAAAATACCTGCAGGTATTCAATTAATGCAGTGATTAGCAATCATGTATTTTAATCACCATAGTTCTAAATGATTAGACACTATAAATATGCTTAAAAAACTTAAATTTTGAACGATAATACAATTAATAATATTATATATATCACGTTTTCATACAACAGTGCCAATACAAAATTTTTCGTAGGTATCGTAGTGGAGTAAATGCAAAGCAATACAAAATCATATTTTTTGATATCAATACGAACACGACCAATGGAACTTTGACACAATTTAGTTCATGTATCGATTTCTAAAAAACGCATAAATAATTGTGAATATTCTCATATTACGTGTATTTACCGTCGTATAATTTTGACAAAGTATCCAGTCACTGTCCGGAACTGTCTGATATTAAATCGAACAACCTTCTTTACATTGCAGCTATTTTCCAATTATATAGATGGAACTGTACTAAACTTTAGCTAAGAAGTATAGATGCACAAAGACACGTAGACAATTAAAACGGAGCTTACTTCAATAAACTGATGGTCACTGGTTAAGTAAATAAGTCGAGGAAACGTGGACCGATGTAGATTCAACCAGGTTCATTACCCCGTAGTAGACGAATTTGTCTACGATTCTCTGTCAGTCGCAATGCACTGCATTTAACTCAAGAGCTCTTGATATTCTGGCTCCAGGGTATCTCCGTCTTCTAAGATAATATGCTTCATATATCTTGTCACGTCAAGCGTTTGTCATCTCCCTGATCGCATAACATATAAGTTCGTATGTCGTAAAGGCTACAATGCTGGTGACTTGAGCCTTGGCTATGGTTACCTTCCAGCCTCTGTACAGGCCAAAGAAACCTTCGAGCTGGTACGTTCTTATGATACAATTTGCTAAAGCTTTGCATCTAATCACGTGTTTCGCTGTGCTTGGTGGTTTGTATTTATCTTCTATTATATGTGTCTGCAGAAAGAAAAAAACATAAGTAAATTATTTATTTATAATAATAATTTGTGAGGTGTTTCTGAAACGATCCGATTTAGGAGCCTTCAAGATGAGAGCATAATCAATCCTCAAAGGTCGGCAACGTATCATCGAGACCTTAGGTATTGCGAAGTTCGTAGGCGACAATGACCACTTACCGCCAGGTGAGCCACATGCTCGTTTTCCCTCATATCTCATAAAATCTGCAAAATATATCACAATATCCCACCAGCAAATCTTATTTTAAGCAAAAACTTTAGCTACTTACGAGTAACTTAATGCAATCAGCGGACTGTAAGATCAAGGTATAAGGTAGGTAGTAGAAGAGTTTCTCGAGCTATTTAATTTTTTATTGTTATAGATAGAATATGATAGTGAATCAATTTTTTTTATTCTTAGAAAGGTCATACGAATCTTGATTGCTTCACACGCACCTGAATTCGGGCAATTTTAATCGAAATTAAATTAATGAAGCGCAATTTAGACGCACAGTTGTGCCTATTCTTTTTTCTCCTTGTCGTTTGTTACAAAGACATTCACTGTGGTTTCCAACAAACTTACATGTATGTATGACCTGGAACCGTTAAAAATATTTTTAATTACTAGATTCAGTCCAGTACGTATGGGAAATCATCAAAATCATCAATTTTAACCTCTTAGATAAAAATAATACCTTAGTTACTAATTGAAGTAAGGTTTACTCTTAATCATGAATATAAAAACCATTATTGAAGCTGTTGTTTTGCATACTCAGCATTTTCCCTGCTGTGAATTGATAAATTTGAAACCCCCGTTACTCAATGGATTCCATATATTAATCACTCGTGGTTAATGTATGGAACGCTCATGGTTGAATACTCCCGCTAATCAACAACTTTACAGCCCTTCATAGCATATAACTATTTTTGTTCCGTAAATACTCATATGTATAGTAATTTCTACCTAAATGTCGGTGCTAGGTTTCCTCATATATGTTTATTTTTAGTGACTGGCACCGGGGGACAGCAAACTTTTATATAAAAAACATCCGCATTGCTTAAAAAAACAACTAAGTTACCGTATTTTGCAAATAATATTTTACTTGTATTCATATGTTTTTTAAGACATGTTTCTTATTAGTAAGCCGCCAATAGCTGTTTTATTTTTGAATTAATCAATTTTTCTAACAAGAATCACCTTTGTTCGAAGGAGACCGATTATTGTACGTCAAATAAAATAATGGCACATATTTCGACAATGGAATAAACAAATTCGATAGATATTATTGATGTGCCATTAATCCCTCGACATCGTTATTTAATTAAAACAATGTAAATGTATTGTTATCGAGCGCCAATTGAAGATATCGAATGTTCAAGCATTATGCCTGTAATATTGAAGTTGTTTGCTTGCTTTGCTTTTGTAATGCGCATACAACACTTCTTATTTCTATTATATGAATTTGTTGAATCCATGACCGAATCTTATGTGCATCAATAGATATAGCCTTAAGGCTTTTTTGTAATATCTAATGTTTGGGTTTCGCAATTCTCTTTGATAAGATTTATAAACTTCAGTCTTATTATATTTATATTTATTTTAATGTATTATCATTAAACAACTATCTTACTACTATTTTCTTACTATTATTTGATCAATTATATTATTACATATATTAATTATTGTCCAACACAATTATATAAATTATTGTGATGACACCTTCAAAAAACAAATTATTATTATTATTTATGTTCAACAACGGATTGAGAGTCACTAACATAAATAAGGAATAGTAAGATACCTATTGTACTCTCTTGAGGAATTCTTCATTTAATTAATTACGATCAGCAAAAATACTTTATTTCTGAACTTTTTTAAGGTTTGTCATATAGTTTGGTCATCAGTTTCCTATTAAATATATATGATTTGAACCTATATTTTACCTCAAACGCCGTACAGAATCTTAACTATAAGAATCGTATGAATCGTATTATCCACATAGTCATTTAATCCCTAGTCTGGTGTAGAAATAAAATAGAGTACGTAATTTTATCATTTGGATAGATAGGTAGATAGATAATTCTTTATTGCTACACCAATAAAATAAAAATTAAAACTTAAATAAAACTTTGACTAAGATGTCACAATGGGCGGCCTTATCACTAATAGCGATCTCTTCCAGGCAACCTTTGTATGGAGAGGAAATACAGGAATAATGTCGGGGGTGTACATAAGAAATAAACATTTAAATTGTTCTTATAAAATAAACCAGATTGAAAGTGGCTAAATAATGTAGTTGATGGAAAGAGATGGAACAATACTTGTTGTCTAACCCCGCTTGATTCTTTCTCTATCGACAAATGGATGATATAGACCAAAAGTTCTGAAATTTCTATTATCATAAATGGCTGATTTCGTATTTTAGGGAAATATAATTTTAGACAACTCATCAGAGGTAAATACTGTCACATGTTCATTGAAGAATTTGTGATGAGTTACACTGGGTCATGAACACTGGTTTGCTAATCGAAAATAGTGTTTATTCAGTGAAAATATTATAAACTAAATAAGCTGTGAAGAAGTGCAAGCCCGGAAGAAACAGTTACTTGACTATGATTTTATCAATTGTATCCTGTACTGAAATTCCATATTTCACAGTTGACCATTTGCTAAGTCTTTTTAAACTAAAAATCTTATATTTTTTTATTCCTCGCAAGGTTTGCAAAGGCTTATGTAAAAAACTCTATTCCTAACAATCACTCAAAGCAATCAATTTTCCCAGTTTAGTAAACGCTATCGCATTTTCAAACAAAAGAGCACATGGCGTATCCAAGACAAAAGCAGTAAGTATCAGCTTGCAGCTCATATGAGATTTGTCAGTTGGATTGAATACTATTGATGTGAGAATTTAATTTGGCTGCGGAAGTAGGACTGAGCAATCCATGCATATGAACGCACCCTCCTCTAATATTTATAATATTATATTAGAATATGTGTAACAATATTTCCTCCTGATTAATTAATGTGAACTTAATTTACTTTATATATTAAGAAAAAACTGGCAAGTGCAAGGTAGACATAGGGTTACGCATAGGGTTACGGATCAAACTGAAAACTCTCCTTGTTCTTTCTATACTGTTCGAGATACTTCGCTGGACTACGGCTTGCATTTAGCCAGTTTTTATTATTTGTAGTTATACGTTAGATATTGGATTATTATCATAAGCGCTCCTACAGCGATGATTGCTTAGCCGTTCTTAACGGATCAGCTAAGTAAAGCAACGTCCGCTGCAGCCATGACTTGGATGGGTGACCACCGCTAGTGACATTACTACTGAGCGTGCACGTGTCAAAGTCAAACTCAAAAGTTAAAACCATTTATTCAATTTAGACGTCTACGACGCTATTATGAAGGTCAATTACAAATTTTAGTATTGAAATATCCTAAATAGTACTGCCACGAGCAGAAAAAAAAATTGTATTGTGCCACTGCGAGAAGAACGGGCAAGAAACTTGGGGCTATTCTTTTAAACGTCTTGTAACACTATTTTAAAATTCAACAATTCTTTAAACTTTATTGTATTATATAGTTAGTAAGTAACACATTACTTACTAACTATATAATACAATATTACAGTATTTGTTTAAATTACGTAGGAGACAGGTGATAGCTTGATTCGGATTTGTCCAGGCATTTTTGTCGTTTAAGTAATCACAAACTGCGTAGTAGGATTTCTTAATAAATATGTTTTTCATGTGCAACTTGAATTTTACTTCTGTGAGTGTTGTAATATGTTTATTATAAAACTTTACACAATTACTTAAAACGGACCTTTTATTTGTCTTTGCTAATCTAAAACCTGATACCACTATCTTATCTTTATTCCTAGTGTTGTAATCGTGATTGTCTTCTTCTTGTCTTGAAGAAAATCTTTGCTGATCGGTTAAGAACAGCTAAGCAAACTTCGCTACGAGCGCTTCGATTTCATTATGATATACTAATTGGAAGAGGGTGAGTTGCAGTGATCTACTTATATTTCATTGTTTTATTATATACGTTAAAATAGTCGTTTATGAAACTTTTTTTTTTTATTAGACAAATATTCAATGATATGTGTTTTGAAACAATTATAGCTGAGCGAGCGGTAATAGCTATGGACTGCTGTGCCGCAGGTCCATGGTTCGATATCCATCGCCGGCTTGAGCTTCTCCGCATGATAGAACAGAATATTGACAATGCTCGACTGGCTAGCTACCACCCTCAAGTAGAAAAGCTATAGACAGGCACGCTACTGTCTGTTCCGTCAGCAGTCCTTGAGAGCCAGTAAAAATACAGGCACTTGAGACTCAACAAGTGTCAAACCAAATGCATTATTTATATGCAAAGGTTATCCGCTTAACATCATGTGGGCATCGTGCTTGTTCCGTCACACTCTTAAAAAAAACAGTATAATTTAATATATACCAATAAATCCATGGACAATTTTTTTGTCTAAATTTACACCAGGTATATTAAAATACACTCGTTGTTTACAAATTTCAATGTGTAATATTATAATTAGAATGTGTGCCTTAAAATCTTATTGATAACACATTTCATAGCTCAGAGTCCTCATCTACCGGCGTTGGATGAGAAACATTTTAACTACAGATGACTTGAGGTTGAGAACTCAAGTCAAACTTCAGCGGTTTTATCCCCTCACTAGATGGCGATCCACTCTCTGACGCTAGAGGAGAGGAGCCACTTTAAAGAGTATCAAAACGATACTATGGCAAAAGGAAGTAAGTAATCACTTTTTGAATTTTAGAAAATAGCACTAACTGCTTAGTCAGTGAAATAACAGGCACATTCCCATAAAATTTATATCAAGAGCCGAGTTCAATGCATGATCGTGCTGATTACTAATGTATGATTATTTTCTTGTAGAAAAATATTCTTGTTGTTTTAGAAATTGCTATGACGCAATGACAATACACGGGAATAGATTATGATAAACAATTGCTCTAAATGACTCTGCAAAGAAAATTTAGAAGATATAGAAGATGATTTTAATATTTTTATGTTTGCAATAACGTATGCTCTGCGGATTACATTATTAAATTACAAATTTACGAGAGAAAAAAATTAAACGTAAGTTGAACTATAGGTGTCGCTCCATCTCAATACTATGGTTAAAGAACGTTAGGAAAAATTTGAGTTATGACTTATTGTCATGTAACTCAATTGTTTAGAGCATACCCCGGCTAAAGAGGTGGATGAACGCGGGTTCGAATCCCGCACATGACTTAATTTTTTCCCCTCGCACATTTTTAATTTTGTAATAGGCACATATAGAAGATGAATTTAAAATAGTGTGTACTTGGCCTTGTACTCAGTTGCAACAATTAAAGCGCAGAGCTATTGAAGTACCTGTCTCTCTTACTCTCGTCTTTTGTTTTATCTGTCACGCTCATTGGTGTAACTTTTAAATAGTATAATAGAGTTGAGCCCGATTTCTGAATGCCAGTTTGATTGAAGTAACAGTAGCTGAAATATCATTCCTTTGAAGTGATGATACCCCATTGACATATCTTAAAAATCTGTCACCCTACAGTGTGTTGCAAAAAGTGCACGGACTGGAGCCATACTAGTAGTCTTATTAATTTGTTAATTATGATTTTTTATAACTATTGAAAAAATAAAAATCTAAAAATAATCAATAGTTATAAAAAATCATAATTAATAAATTATTTAACTTTAATAAAAATAAACCGCAGGATCTTATAAAGTACATATATCAGAAGGGCTCCACGAAGTTTAAAATTTATACGCCAATTATTTATACCTTTCATTCCATTGTTTATGCCAATGGAGATTGGGAAAAAATTTGTTAGTTAACAATTGAATCACTTTTTGAAAAATGATGATTAAACTTTTTTTTCTTCAGGGCTCGATTCTTTCAAGTGTTAAGAAGATACTAGAATTTTTTCAAAATTTCAAAATCACATTTTATGTTATAAAAAAAATATTTTTATTGCTGAACTCTCTTTAGCGGCGGCGCGCACATGCTGTAACAGCCGCGCGGACCCCTATTTTCAACGTCTAATTAAAATTATAAATAATGGAGATAGAGTTCCGAGAGTTACGACTTTTTTATTGGAAATTTTCTTTTCTTTAACGAACTTTTTTCAAAATTGCTTAAATGTTAATATTTTTCAAGTAATTAACAAAAAACGAAATATCATTTTTTTTTCATTTTATTTTGTTAATAACAATTGCAATTTTTAACCTGCACCAAAATCCTTCAAAAACATTTTTCTAGAGGTGATTCCGAATCGAATGAGCCATCCCTCATATTTTTAGGACCTTTATCTCTATTTTTCACGTTTTTGAACTTGTTGACTAGACTATAGGAGAGGATAAAACATTTCTCACCTTTGAAAGTTTTGTTCATTCTCCGATCACGGCCGCGACGGTGGGCAAATAAACAGGGTGGATCTATCCATCGCTTTCGTTATAAATATGCCCATAATTATTGAGAATGTAAGTGTATGTTTGTCGGTTTGTTGTTTTTTCTTAATTTACGCTACAACAGAGCAATGGATTGACGTGACTTTCGCACAGATATAGTTTAAAATCAATTCAGAGACTGCTTTATATCTTGATAAAAATACAATTACTGTGGGATCTGAACTTACTTAAATTATTTTCTGATTCTGAAGTTACTCAACTATGAATTGTTTTGCATTTATTCAATATAAGTCGTTTACAACGTTCTTAACGTTTTTAAATTAAAATTAATGTGACTGGTTTACTCTTAACATTTCTGCCCGGTACTGTATAGGATCTGCCACTCAAGACATTATAGGTTATCATATACTTAGAATTTTAGATAACGGGGTGCCATTACATTCCAAGGCAGGTTAAAGAATCGCTTAATATCACCAAATATAGAAATTTCAATTGTGAAGATAGCTCTAGATTTTCTAGCATATGGAATCTAGTTTTCAGATAAATAAAGAACAATACGCGGCCTATTGCCACTGAAAAACGTGATGATACAATGAGTGTTTATGTCGTGTTTTTTTTCAGGCGGTCTTCCTTTATTAAACAAATACTACAAACTATATACAACACTACAGCTACTACAATACTACAATACTACAGCTACTACAGTAAAAGCATTTGGACTCATAGGGAGTCCAAATGCTCTAGCCCACTATCAGTTGGCAGCGTGCCCAGCATGCTGGCAGCATTGCTCCGTTGAATTGCAATGCTTTTTCTTTGAGCCAAATAGGTGCCAGCATTTTGATCACGCGTCGCATCGACCAAGCGCTCTGATAAATTTTGGAAAATACGATGAGCTCCCGGTCCCCACGGACCCAACGTCTCTACACCAAACGGCTCAAATATGTAACCCATACCGAGGTTAGCATATTTGCGCCGCTTGAGTTGCTCTGCCGAAGTAGCCGCGGCGCCAGCCCTCACGTGGGTTTCAGAAAGGTGTGACGGCGCTAAAGTGTCGTGTATTTTAATATATCGACTTTGTTTATTCCATTGTCCAAATATGAAATCTCACATAGATATGTGAATATGTTATTATATAATTATATGAGTATTAACTGAACAAAAATAGTTATTTGTTATGAAAGGCTGCAAAGTTGTTAATGGTGCGAATATTAAGCCATGAGAGAAACGAGTGATTAAAATATATAATTTTTGAAGCAGTGATGGCTCAGTGGCCTTCGCCCGCAGCAGGTCCATGGTTCGAATCCCGCCGCGGGCTTGAGCTTTACTGCATGGTGGAAGGACAGTGCGAAGCCTGGCTAGGGATTACCCTCAAGTAGAAAATCGCCAAGCACGCAACGGTGTGTTCCGGCAGCTGACCTTGAGAGCGAGTAGTTCTACGTTAAGCCTGTTAACACCTTCGACCACATCATCACTTACCATCAGGTGAGATTGTGGCTTACATCTACAATTTAAAAACAAAAAAAAAACATTTTGTTACAAGGGTTTTAAATTTACCAATTCACAGCAAGGAAAATACTGAGTACAAAAACACAGCTTAAATAATGGTTTTAATCTACGAGATTCCATATTAAAAATAAACCTTACTTCAATTAGTAACTAAGGTATTTTTTTTGTAACTACTATATATGTACCATTAAGAGTAATCTTACGAGGTAAGCATTTATGATGTCCCTTATGCACTGGACTGATTCTTGTAAGCAAAAATACTTTTAACAGTTCCAGGTATATATATGTACATTTTAGTTTATTGGATGCGACAGTGAACGACAATGCCTTGGAAAGAAGTTAATCTTTATTTCATTGGAATGAACAACGATGAGAAAAAAAGAACAGCCACATATGTTATGTAATTAATAACTGGCTACCTAGTTCTTCAATACGGAACACTTCAATGTAAGGGCTACTCTGCTGGCAACTAAATCAAATAGAAAAGAGGTGGTAACCCTCAAATATCTTCCTCGCAAGGAATATCACTACCTATAAAGTTCGAGGAGCTAAATCTGAGGTTATTTTTCAACCAAATTCATACGTATCTTTTCAAACTTCATACGCGTTGTTGTAACTAACTATGACTAATCACGACAAGCTTTTATTAACTAATGACGGGATTTGAAGCGCTCGTCGCTTAGCTTTCCTAGAGGTTCTTAACCAATAATTACCTTGATTAGATAATGTTCAACGTGACCGCGTCGATCGCGTCGTTACTTAGATGGCTGACCGCTACGTTTACTACTTAGAGCTTCAGAGGGAACGTTAAGCCGTCTGTCTTTATTTTTGGGGCATGAAGCAGTGATGGCTCAGTGGCATTGGCTATGGACTGCCGCGCACCAGGTCCATGGTTCGAATCCGGCCGCGGGCTTGAGCATCACCGCGTGGTAGAAGGGCATTTTGGAAATGCCCGCCTGGCTAGCGACCACCCTCAAGTAGAAAATCTGTCGCCAAGCACCTAACGGTGTGTTACGGCAGCAGCTTGAGAGCCAGAGAAATTACAGGCACATTAGACTTAATAACTATGTCTCAACGTGACGGGCGCAGTGTGTCTTGTGACGAAATGCATCTGTTATAGGCAGAGGTTAGTCCGCTTAACATCAGGTAGGCCTCGAGCTTGCTCCGTCAAAATAACATAATAAAAATATAGCATTGTGGTATAGCAGATTGTGAATGGCGGCCTGGGTAACTACAATCCTTAAGCAAAATAAATGTCACCAGGATCCTATGGTGGATTTCGGCAGCTGTATTAGAGAACCAGTAATTCAAGATTAGCCTGAACAATATCTTTAACCACATCATCACTTACCATCAGATAGTCGATCATCAGTTATAGCAGAAAGAGATAGTTATCAAAAGCTAGCCGAACAGATATTAGAAAAACCCATTAACATCCATATATAGACATGCTCCTTGTATGTGAGCTATAGAATGAGTGATACTTTCGAACTATGATGAGTCATATACGAATTTACGCTCTCATCCATATTATTTACTTGAGGTACGGGAACGGAACAGAAAATGTAGGGAATGTGATCTAAGATACTCACTCCAACTTGCATCCTTCTCTTGGCAAGGTCAAAGGGGTACGTTGCCGTCTTAGAGAAGAAACCTGAGGCGGAACCAGCAATCGTACTGGCTACCAGGATGTTCTCAGGTCTATGCACGTTTCCAGAAGTACAGTTCCCTTTCTTGCAATCTTGACGTTGGAAGTAACTTAAAATAAGAGGCTGCATGAAGCTAAACACCCAGAATGATATACCCACTTGAGGGCCCATCTGAAAAGCAGATGACAATTACTTCTACTTGACAAGTTTGTATACATTATAAATATAACTATTTGATGGTGGAACTAAACATTATTGCAAAGAGTTTTTTATATTTGAGCAGAGTTAGGAAAGGATATATACAACAAGAGACTAGAAGCACTTAGAAGCACTCGTAGGGGAACTTGCTTAGCCGTTCTTAACTGATCCGTTTTGTACGGCGGACGAGCGATCGTTAGGCTGATGATGATAAGAAATCTTTGTTTTTAAACTTTATTTCATAACAATTAGGAAAAATTTACTTAATAATGAAAGCTTACCTCGAAACCTATCCAATTTAATATGGATTTTGAATTGCAAGAACTGGAAAGAATGGAAATAACTCTTAATTAGAACTCTATTTAAGAGTTATTTCCCAAACCCAATAGACCCAAAGTCTTGTCTTACTTGTCAAAGTCTAAAATAAAGAGGCCTAGTATTTTCCAAGTATTTTTATTGTAGAAGTTAACATTTTGGGGAATCGACCTACATTTAGAATCAGCACTAATATTAATTTTGATGCTAACTGTCCGAAGAGTACGTTTCACAAAAAGAAGTAGGCAGTCGTCGAAGAAGTATTCTGTTTGAGAAGTAGGTTTAGTGACTTTAAACGGGCCTTGGTCTCGTTGTGCTTGTACGAAGTAATTATTATAAAAAATCTATAGAACGAACACTAAGCTAGACCGTCTACCTCTTTTCCAACTTTTGTTACATACTTGCTAAAATTGAAAGTTTTATCACTTTTGAACGCATCATCACTTACAGTCAGGTGAGGTCAAAAGTTAGTCCATAGGTTAAAAAGACGCAAAAAAAATATCGACAAGTTCGCACCGGTAGAAGTGATCTTGCCAAAAACGACCTCCAATGATTTGACCGAACATAAAATACTTCCAATATCCAAATACATTTGATATGTAAGTAAATACAGTCTACAAACCTGCAGTAAGGAGGCGCTCAAGCCCTTATAGAAGGCCAAAATTCCTCCAGTGGTATATACTTTTCTTGCCCCTCTGAAAACGCCTCTGTACTGCTGCTCGACCAACATCTGCCGTACCCTGATTACTTCCAGTGGGAACACCAACGTCGCGCTGCAGCATCCAGCAAATATGCCACTTAAGAATACCAATACACGCCTGAAAAAATACTTGATATGATCATTTCTTGTATTTTAATAATAAATTGCAGCGTTGAAAAAAAGGTTTGCCTTAATCCACACGCTTGACCGGCATCAAAGTTGTCAATATATCAGAAGGCGCTACTGCCCACCTTCCGGTATTTTCCCCTTAGTCACCTCTTACAACACCCACGGGAAGATATTGCCGCGCTATTTTGTATGTTGTAATATATATTTTTACAGCATTTTAAGTTTAAATTAGTAGATATGAATGTCATCTTAGTTGATAAAAGTGTCACATCGACGTGAGTAAAATATGACTCGTAAAAAGTAGTTAACCACCTTGAAGAACCTCAATGTCCCATAATTATCTTCCAACGGGTTGATTGCTGAAAAACTTTATCGTTCAAGTTGGCGTTAGGCACCAGCATTAACCAATTTTCACGTATTTTTTGTGTGATTCGTTGGAATCAAAACCGCAGCCTTAAATGTCCAGACCTGAGTAACATGTCTATGTTACTCAGGTCTATTCAAGCACCATGTCCAGAGGTCTTACAGATTTGTATCGTTCATGGGATTTAATTAATTTGATAACAGGATCCGTTTAAAGTTGTTTAATTACTTTGTGTAATAATCGCGAAAACCTAAGACAGCTATTTACCGTTTATTACGTAAGTGATTTATAAACATGAGTTTAATTCACGAAAGATTCACGAATAATGGACTCGTATCAACCCAAAGTGATAATGGAAGGAGTATGATACTCACTTGTATTCATCATCGATTGTTGTGTTTGCTACGTATTTTGTTGCCATTTCGTATACGAAGAACTGACTGCTTACTCCTAAAATTGAATGAATCTGAAAGTTTCATAATATTAATCAAATCTAGCTGTAATTTTTATTTTTTTGAGTACAGGCGGTATGACTTTATTAACAAAATATTACGAACTATATACAACACTACATTTACTACAATAAAAGCATTTAGATCCCTATAAGTCATTGCAGACTCATAGGCAGTCCAAAATAATGCTCTAGTCCGCTACCAGTTGGCAGCGTGCTCAGCATGCTGGCAGCAATTTAACAGCAGCTGTAATTTGTTTCTATAGATTGTAGGTTAGTCTGCGACCACTATCTCAAGACATCTGTAAGAACGTGTCGATAGGTACTTGTTTATTTCCCAGAAAGTGGTAGGTAGCAAGGCTTTTTTAAATGCTCTATCACCATGAGTTAGCAGTAGAACTTTTTGTGAACGAGTTCACCCGCGCAAATACTGCCACCATACATATTTTAACACCAAGAAAATGTTCGCGTTAATGTCTCGCGGAATGAAGGGTTTGAGTGTTGGTAAAATGACAGGCACATTAAAAACTTTATGTCTCAGGGTGATGGGTAGAGTGCAGTTCGTCAATGCCGTAATGCATCTACTATAGGACGATATTACCGTTGGGCATAGTGCTTGTTACGGCACTTACTGTATCAGCTGGATCGTCCAACAGTATGATGAACACAGCGTCACCCATAATGGGAGGATTTGCCAT